>JANRMT010062854.1:73253939-73339170 GCA_026402145.1 Polypterus bichir lapradei | reverse complement strand
AAGTTAAAGCCCATCATCCTCTTTATTACATGTCATTTACATTTTCTGCACCATGCAATGAAACACAATTAAAATGGATACATTCACTGTTCTAAGTGTGACAAAAGGCTGCATGACGTCTAGAGATTATGCTGTATTTCAAGAACAGTAGATTTTTTAAATGTTACTGGGATCATCAAAAAGTTCTTTTTTTTATAATGGTGAACATTACCGCAATCTGCTCCCAAAAATACAGTAACAATAGATTAGTCATGTTGATTCCTCCAGAACTCTTGGGCTCCTCCTTTTCGCATTGTCTCCTGAAACCCAGGTTCTCACATTGTTTATTGTTTTTACAGCATTCTATAATGATTTTATACCTTCTCAGTGGTGACCTGGCTTGTAGGCCAATTTTGTCAAAAGGTTTGAGATTGAAGGTCTAAAATCTAGAATATGTATTTTAACTAACTAGTACATGTGCTTTTTATTTTCTGCTGCAACTGCTTCATGCTAAAGCTTTTAATTGTAATCAGTGCTGCATGATGGGTGTAGATGCAAAGAAGGAATTCACTGTACTCAGTATAAGTAACAATGCTGCCACTACTAATACCAGAGTTACACTACTGCAACCTCTCCATGGTACTGAAATGTCAAATGGCAGTAGTTGGCTAAAAAAAATATGTACTGTAATGTATATATTATTCTCAGCAGCCATGAAAGTAAATTCAGATGAAAACAGTAGGGAAATATAGAACAAGTATGACATTGGACTTAATGGGCTCCTTTCGTTTGTTTGATTTCTTATGTTTTTATTGTGCATAAGCAGAAACCTTGACAACCATTAAGAAGTCTCTGGATGAGAGAGAACTTATCTATTAGTTAAACAAACATACTTGATGGGCTGAATGGTCTCCTTTCATTTGTCAAATTTATGTTATATGCTTTTATATTCTTATATAAATAATCAGGGATAAAACTGAGTACATTTCCACAAAAAAACTGATTTTAATTAATATTAATAATATTACTGCAACGCACTCCTCTCAGGACTACCCAAAAAAGACATCAATCAATTGCAACTAGTGCAGAATGCAGCTGCTAGAATCTTAACTAGGAAAAGAAAATCCAAACACATATCTCCAGTTTTGATGTCACTACACTGGTTACCTGTGTTATTTAGAATTGACTTTAAAATACTGCTTATAGTTTACAAAACCTTAAATAATCTTGCTCCATCTTATATTTCAGAATGTCTTTCACCTTACACTCCAAGTCATAACCTTAGATCTTTAAATGAGTGTCTCCTTATAATTCCAAGAACTGAACCTATAAGGAGTGGTGAGGCAGCCTTTGGCTGTTATGAGCCTAAAATCAGGAATAGCTTACCGATAGAAATTCACCAGGCTAATATGGTGGCCATGTTAACATGGCTTTCTCATAGCTTCATTTTAGTTTAATCCTGATATTCTGTATATTTATTTAATTATCATTATCATTCATGGTGGCCCCCGATATCCGTACTAACCTCTACTTTCCCCTGCTGTTCTTTTTCCGGTTTTCTGTGGTGGTGATCTGCACCACCACCACCTGATCAAAGCACCGTGATGTCCCTACATTGATGAATTAAAAGCCAGAAGTCCACAAGACCGTCATCATCAAGTTCTTCCATGAGAACCCTGAATACCATGAGGACTGATTGAGGTCATTTATGTTAGGTAGAATGCCTAGGGGTGCTGGGCGGTCTTGTGGCCTCGGAACCCCTGCAGATTTTTTTTTTTCTCCAGCCGTCTGGAGTTTTTTTTTTTTTTTCTGTCCTGCCTGGCCATTGGGCCTTACTTTTATTCTATTTTAATTAGTATTGCCTAATTTTATTTTTTATATTTTGTCTTTTTTCCATTTCTTCATCCTACAAAGCACTTTGAGCTACATCATTTATATGAAAATGTGCTATATAAATAAATGTTGTTGTTGTTATTGTGGTTCATTTTAGAAGATTGTGTGATATTATCATAAAATACAGCATCTCACCTGTTTCATCAACACAGTGTCATCTTGATCAAGTGCTCAGAATTCTGTTAATGCCAGTAAACTTTTGTCCTCTCCACATAGATAAAAATTACTGATTTAAGGTTGATGTGTTGCGTGTGTTTTTAATTTGAAAAATGAAAATCATGTGTGAGGTTTGCTTTTCTGCATTTAGGGCCTGTGTAGTACAGCCCCATCACATGTGCAAAACAAGGAATAAGCTTCTTTCAGTAATTTAACTTGTTAAAAAATCTTTATAACAAACCTCAGCTTTGTCTTTTTAAGCTTTTGTTTTCAGTTTTTGACACATGCTAAATCTAATTTCTTATCTAGAAAAATATTGCTTCTTACAGTATAAGAAATTGTGTTTGTACTGGGCACTGAAAGCCTGTTTATGGATGAACTCCAATTGGCACTGCAGTGTTCTCTACAATCTAGATAGATAGATAGATAGACAGATAGATAGATAGATAGATACTTTATTAATCCCAAGGGGAAATTCACATAAGGAAAAAAGGTGGATCAATATCTCTAATCGCTGTTCTCAAGACATTACAATGCATCTTGATTTTCACCCACTGCTGAAGATGACTACACAGGTTTTTAAAAAGCAAATAGGTGTGCTCCTTCTACTTTATGAAAAAAGAATGCAGCAGTATGATGTTCTTGTTTCAAAGAAAGTGTGGAAAGAACAGTTATATATGTAGATTTTTTCAAATGTTTCCTGACCTTGCATTTGAGCAGGAAATACTTGGCCCACACGGTAGTTAGTGCTGCTACCAGACATACACTGTGCAGCCCAATCCATGCAGAACATATTCTTTCCATGTTGTTGCAGCCTGTTCCACTTGACCTCAAAACCACAGACCAGGCATCAGCAACCCATTGTTATATTGAGTTTCTGAGACATGAAAGATGTATGAACTTTATCGTTTTTCTAGTCATTAGCAAAAGAGGGACATGTATTATTAGTTAGGAAAATTAATACAGTAAACCCTCGTTTATTGCGGTCAATCAGACTCTACCGCGATAAATGAATTTCCGCGAAGTAGGATTCTTTATTTATTAATCTAATATTTTCGCAGTTAGAGCATAGAAAACCTGTTTACGAACTTCTAAATACGTTTTTTAACATTATTAGAGCCCTCTAGACATGAAATAACACCCTTTAGTCAAAAGTTTAAACTGTGCTCCATGACAAGACAGAGATGGCAGTTCTTTCTCACAATTAAAAGAATGCAAACATATCTTCCTCTTCAAAGAAGTGCAAAGTCTTCAAAGTAAACAATCAAAAATCAATAGGGCTGTTGGGCTTTTAAGTGGAAGCACTGTGATAAAGCGGCTGCAAGCAAAAGATCAATATGAAAGTAGTCTTTCAGCATTTTTTAGAGGACCGTCCGTATCTTCTAAGCAAACAGCCTCTGTGCAAACAGCCCCTCTGCTCACACTCCCTCGTTAGGAGCAGAGAATGTCAGAGAGGCAGAGAAAAGCAAACAATCAAAAATCAATACGTGCTGTTAGAGCTTTTAAGTGTGCAAAGCACCGCGAGGGAAGCATATCGTATATCATTGAGGAGTTTTATTTAATACGTAATACATGCTCTGATTGGGTAGCTTCTCAGCCATCCGCCAATAGCGTCCCTTGTATGAAATCAACTGGGCAAACAAACTGAGGAAGCATGTACCATAAATTAAAAGACCCAATGTCCGCAGAAATCCGCGAACCAGCGAAAAATCTGTGATATATATTTAGATATGCTTACATTTAAAATCCACAATGGAGTGAAGCCGCGAAAGTCGAAGTGCGATATAGCGAGGGATCACTGTATTCGTTTTACGGAAATCTTCACACCTATAGGGAAATTGTGGCATGGCCCTGCCACAATTTTAATGCCACTGCATGTGAGTGACATTTGACAGTATTCAGTGATTGACTTAAAAGACTCAAAGTCATCAAACAGTGCTGTATGTAAACCGACTTAACCACACTTGTACCATAATGAAAAACTCACTTGTATTAAATGTATTGCTGCTGTATATACTGATGTTTTAAGATTATCTGTCCACCCATTACAGAACAGCAGGAGGCTATCCCAGCAATTATCAGGTGCAAGTTGGAAACAATACCTGGACAGGTTACCAGCCTATCACAGGATCAACACACAAAGTTGCACGCACGCACACCAAATGACCAACGCCAATACACCTAACCTACATGTTTTTGAACTGTAGGAAAAAACTGAACCAACTGGAGAAAACTGAATGAGGAAACCATGCAAACTCCATGCAGGAAGCATCTAGGACACATGTCCCGGCTACCACTCTTCGGTCAAAGATCTGTCCATTGAAGTCTTCATCCATCCACTGGCATTTTGGCTGCCTTGCAACAATATGTCACCCTTAACTCATATTTAATCTTAATACAGGGTGGTCCAGATCTAATTATGCAGATACAGATCGTCTGGATGACTTTGATTTATGCAGGGATGATTCCAGTTTGGTGCAAAGACGATTCTTCATGTCGTCAGTTCGCACACTTCTCGATAGTCCGGGATTTTTCGGGTGATTTTCTATGTAATAAACTTAATAAGTTATAGCGTAATGAAAATTGCATAATTAGATCTGGACCACCCTATATAAGTATCAGCATATCTCTTTGGATCTTTTGTTTATATCCATCTCACTAACATGAATCAGTTAGCTTCTCGTTTAATAATTCATGAGATAAACCTTTGAAACATTGTTTATTAAATACAATTTTTTTTTATCAAGCACTCAAACTTTCACTTCTTTATTTTTTTTTATAACATCTCTTTAAAATCCATTTCATAAACCAGCTTTGTCCATTACTAGGTCATGAGGTGCCAGAGCCTATCCTGGCAGCATGAGTAAGGCAAGAACTAATCAGAAACAGAATGCCAGGTCATCACAGGGCACATTCACATATACATTCACGCTTATTAATACAAAGTAAAGATGAAGCTACCACTCATATGTGCATACTTGTTTTGGGGATGTGGTTGGAAACAGGACTACCTAAAGAAAACCAGCCAGGACTTCAATCCAGATCCGTGAAATTTTCAGTCAGTTGTATCACTGCAGCGCTGTGCAATATCCTTCAGAAATTTAGAATTTTGTGTTTCATTCTTTCATTTGTTTCCTTATGCCACACTTTATACACTAGGTTAAAAGGAATATATTTTCAGGAACTACATAAACTGTTTCATTAACTACGTCAACTCTTTAAATAGGAAACAAAAAAGCTACAATATGCCTTAAATGTTTTGTCAAGCATTTTTTCCTTCATAAAATGTGTTATCAGTGCGTTTAGCATCAAACGTGTCAAGTAGAAATGATATGCAGCAAACATAAACGTTTCTATAATGTGCAATATTCTAAAAACAGTGATTACCTTATTTTAAGCACGGAAAGAGTAGATTTGTTGTAGTTTTTCTCTTTGCAAACAGACATCAATGCACATTTTGTCAACATAGCCCATCTAAGCCATGTATCAGCTGTAGACAGTGTTGACATAAGGTAAACAGCCAAAACACCCACGAAAGTGCTGAGGGATTGAAAGAAGCTGTCAGTAGTTTTTGAAGTAACAAGCATACAAAGTTTTTCTAAACATGTTGAGAAAAGAAAACTTTACCAGCCATTGGCAAAAAAAAAAAAAAGTTTTGAGTAAAAATATTGCATTTTTTTTAATCTAAGTGCATTAATCCATTTCCCCTTTTGCAATGTATTGTCATGGAGAGACTGAGCCTGTGCTAGCTGTACTGGATGGAAAACAGGGACTTCAGTTTTGATGGTACAACCATACTTTGCAAACAGCATTTGGCCATACATGCAGTCATGAGTTGAGAATTAATCTACCATGTCTGTTGGAAAAAGAAGGAAACCAAATTACACCCACTCACTTTCATTTTTTAAACAAACAAAGATAAAACTAGTTAGACAAAAACGTTAATTCAGGTTGCAGACCTATGAATCAAAAAACATTTTATCCTATACTAAGCTAGTATTTCAGCAGGTGATGCCAACAAAGATGCTGCAGTATTAATGCCAGCTTTTGTCAACCTGAAAACAAGATTAATATAACACCAGTCATTGAATCCAAGTTTTAAAATCCCTAAAAAGAACACTAAAAGTAACTGGAATCTTTTAACCTAAATGAAAAAATACAAAGCATAGCATTTCAAGGCAATCAAAAAAGCAGAATAAAAGACTTTTTAACTTCACAATTAGACATTAAATCTTGGTTCTCAACAATTCATGAAAAGACTGCAGCCTGAAAGATTAAAATAAAATTAATTTAATACTGACATTTTTTTATTATCATGAATGTAACAGATGAGTCTGTGAAAAAAAGTTAAAAAAACTATGAAGTGAAAATGGTTTGTCATTTAATATGGAATAAAAGATGAACGCATAGAATACCAGCTGTCAAGTGATCATAAGGCTTATGCTGAAACAAAGAATTTATTTAACAAAAAAGTGAATAATTGACCATATATAGTAAATGAAGGAATAGATCTATGGAACTGTGCTTCAGCTGCAGAAGCAAATTAAACCCTTAAGATTGCTATCATAACCTTGAAAGTGCTATGTTGTTGGTTAGTACCTTAGTCAAAATGTCAGGCTGCATCTATATATACATACAGTACATAAGTACACTGAATTCAGATATATATATATATACAGTGGAACCTCGGTTTACGAGTAACTTGGTTTACGAGTGTTTTGCAAGACGAGCAAAAATTTTTAATAAATTTTGACTTGATAAACGAGCGATGTCTTGCAATATGAGTAGTATGGATACACTTTGTCTGCTGAGCGTCATGTGATCACAACTGAGCTGATGGTTCTTCTCTCTCTCTCCTTATCTCGCTCGCTCGCCCAGCGCGTCTCTCTCTCTCTCTCCTTATCTCGCTCTCTCCTTATCTTGCTCACTCGCCCAGCGTCTCTCTCTCTCTCTCCTTATCTCGCTCGCTCGCTCGCCCAGCGAGTCTCTCTCTCTCTCTCTCCTTATCTCGCTCGCTCGCCCAGCGCATCTCTCTCTCTCCTTATCTCGCTCGCCCAGTGCGTCTCTCTCTCTCTGGCCGAGTCTGTAAGCCTCACTCATATAGTCAACATCTGTTTACTACAGCATTGTGACTGTGTGTGTGCGCTGTGAAGTGCGAGTCCCTATCTTGCTCCCCAAAACACGAAGCTGAGTCTCAGTACTTTAACACCAGCTTTATTCAGCTTGAAACAGCAACAGCGCTGTTATTTATTGTACCGGGATCTTTATAATGTTCCTTGTATGACCCATTGACGACAGGCGCTTATAGGATGTCTGCGATCTTTTTGGATGCGGCGAACTGCTACAGCGCTGGGAGACTGTGATTGCTTCGGGACGCTCTTCCGCATGTTGTCCCGTTGGGTGGAATCCCACATGAGTTTAGAAACTCACACCAGCCATGATTCTTTTTAAAGGTAAAGTGCAGGTTAATTTGTATTATGTATTTTACTTTATATTTTGTATTAATCATTTTTATATGAATAGTTTTGGGTTGTGGAACGATTAATCTGAGTTTCCATTATTTCTTATGGGGAAATTCGCTTTGATATACGAGTGCTTTGGATTGTAAGCACGTTTCCAGAACGAATTATGCTCGCAAACCGAGGTTCCACTGTATATATATATATTAGTCAAACAATTGAGTCAGAGACATCCTGAAGATTTGGGGCAGCCGGATATTGTTTTTCCCGGCTAGAAAAGTTGATTTTTTAAATGAGAAGAGTTCATAGAACAGAGTCCAAAACAGAACAGTCATGGAGATAAGATGGCGGTTTTAACAGATAAAATGGGAAATGACATCATCAGTGCTGGAACCAGAAAAGACATGTTCATGACCGGAAATGGCATCTTCATGCCCGGAAGTGACATCATCGTCTGAACCGGTACCGGAAGTAGTGTCTTCTTGACCGACAGTGACTTCCAGGTTCAACGCCGACAATGACCAAGCCGGATTTCCCGAGAATGGTCTGCAAGAGACTGAGCGAGAAAGTTAGCACACTCCGCCGCCCCCTCGTCTGCCGAAGAATTACTATTTTGTAGGCCCTTTAGCTGATTCCCATGCACACATGTGTGACAATATATATATATATATATATATATATGAATAATAGTAGTACCATGCCAGACGGGGTGGTGGGGAGCTGCACTGACTTTCTCGCTCAATCCTCTACAGACCATACATGGGAAATCCTGGCGTGTAACTGATGACATCATGTTTGGTACCAAGTCCATTGATGATGTCACTTCTGGTCCCGATGACATCACTTCCGGTTCCAGTCCCCATAACGTCACTTCCTGTCCCAGCCTTTAAAGCCACCATATTTTCAAACTCAAATCAGTTCTGTTTTGGACTCAAACCTGTGAAGAACTCAAGCACCCAGGGCATAATACACTGGTGGCTGCCCCAAACCTTTTCAATGTCTGTTTCAATGTGACTGTTTTTGTGACAATACAGTAATCCCTCCTCGATCGCGGGGGTTGCGTTCCAGACCCCCCCGCGATAGATGAAAATCCGCGAAGTAGAAACCATATGTTTGTATGGTTATTTTTATATATTTTAAGCCCTTATAAACTCTCCCACACTGTTAACATTATTAGAGCCCTCTAGACATGAAATAACACCCTTTAGTCAAAAGTTTAAACTGTGCTCCATGACAAGACAGAGAGGACAGTTCTTTCTCACAATTAAAAGAATGCAAACATATGTTCTCTTCAAAGGAGCGCCGTCAGGAGCAGAGAATGTCGGAGAGAGAGAGCGAGAAAAAAGCAAACAATCAAAAAATCAATACGTGCTTTTAAGTATGCTGAAGCACCGCGATAAAGCGGCATTTTGTAGAGGAGCGTCCGTATCCTCTAGGCAAACAGCCTCTGTGCAAACAGCCCCTCTGCTCACACCCCCTCCGTCAGGCGCAAAGAATGTCAGAGAGGGTGAGAGAGAGAGAAAAGCAAACAATCAAGCACCGCGTGGGAAGCATATCATATATCATTGAGGAGTTTTTGTTAATATGTAATACATGCTCTGATTGGGTAGCTTCTAAGCCATCCGCCAATAGCGTCCCTTGTTTGAAATCAACTGGGCAAACAAACTGAGGAAGCATGTACCATAAATTTAAAGACCCATTGTCCGCAGAAATCCGCGATATATATTTAGATATGCTTACATTTAAAATCCGCGATAGAGTCAAGCCGCTAAAGTCAAAGCGCGATATAGCGAGGGATTACTGTGTATGTACATAGTATATACAGTATACCATATATATATACATATATATATATATATATATATTTATATATATATATAAGCATATATCTGATCACAATCTGATATACAGTACAGGCCAAACGTTTGGACACACCTCCTCATTCAATGTGTTTTCTTTATTTTCATGACCATTTACAGCACTCCATCACTCTCCTTCTTGGTCAAATAGCCCTTACACAGCCTGGAGGTGTGTTTGGGGTCATTGTCCTGTTGAAAAATAAATGATCGTCCAACTAACCTGATTTCTGCACAACACAACTGCTGGTCCCAACCCCATTTATAAAGCAAGAAATTCCACTAAATAACCCTGATAAGGCACACCTGTGAAGTGAAAACCATTTCAGGTGACTACCTGTTGAAGCTCATCGAGAGAATGCCAAGAGTGTGCAAATCAGTAATCAGAGCAAAGGGTGGCTATTTTGAAGAAACTAGAATATAAAACATGTTTTCAGTTATTTCACCTTTTTTTGTTAAGTACATAACTCCACATGTGTTCATTCATAGTTTTGATGCCTTCAGTCATGAAAATAAAGAAAACACATTGAATGAGGAGGTGTGTCCAAACTTTTGGCCTGTACTGTATATGGGTGGTTACTTACCAGGTACAATGGGTGGTTGGTCAGCCAGTCGGCAGACATCTGCCACACCCTCTTAGTTGCGAGAAGCAGATCATAGACATGATATATAGTACCTGCCAAATAATACAAAGAGTACATGACACATGTTTCGTGGAAGATTTCTGCTGACTGGTCAACGTATTACCTGGTAGGTAACTACCCAAATATATTAGATTGTGACCAGACCTATGCATGTAATACTCCATTCTACACCCAGACACGTAAGCAAACCAGCCTCCATGGTGCAACGTCTTTAGGCTTTGCCTCTGGTGCTGATGTCTTAGGTTCAGTTCCCATATGGGAAAGCAAAGGTGTGTACATGTGATGAGCCTCAATTAGGGTGAAACACATGTTGTGTATTCTTTGTATTATTTGACTATATTATATATAGACATTCACACACATGTGATTTAAAGAGAACTTCAGGACTTGGCTGGTTGTAATAACACCACAAACCAGGGGCTGTCAGTTACTTAATTCTTTTTCTCTTCCTTCCTCCACAGAAAGGATGATGTATGGACTAACCACCAAAGATGTCACTTACTTTTTACGGTCATCTAAACTCACCTTCCAACCCTTAAAACCAGCTATGCCAGCATGTTGATGCAGTCTTTTATAGACTCTCATCAGAAAAGAAACCTTTCAATTACACTGGATCACTTCTGTGCCCAAAACCTTTATTTTCATTTTGTTTCATTATTAAAACACATATATTGTACAGTATTATTATATTTTATATTGTAATATATTGTATTATTATATAGAAAAAAGATAGCTCTGGCTTTTTGTGTATGAGTGAATACAAATTCATACAAGGCCCTCAAAATTTAATTGATATTGAATTGATTTTGGCAGATACTTAACTGAACTCCTTGGAGGAGAGAAGTTTGTTTCATGCTGCCCGCTTTACGCCATCTGTCTCAGGTGATGGAGAATTCAGAGAATGACCCAGCCTATATAATAAAGTTCAAGTAATTCTTCACCATTAACATGGAGAAACGGAAGGAGAAAACAAACAATACATGGCTAAAGATTTCCACAGCACTTGACCCCAGGTTTAAGGACCTTAAATGCCTATACTAAGTTGACAGAGCTGGTGTGATATGTAAAATATATAAATGTAAAATGCAGATATGTAAAGAGGGTGTGCTAACTTTTTCAGAAAACTGTATATAGTGATTGTGCTCAGGGTTAAGGATGAAACTTTAGTAAGTAATGTCAATGTCAGTCATAAGCAAGAAAACACATTTAGAGTTAATTTAGCAGGGTTGTCTGATTTATTTCAGATTTTATTGTGAGAGATAGACAGAATGTCTTTATTTGATTGCATCCAATGAATTGAAGGCTTTGAAAGAAAAGCAACAAAAAATTTGTTGAACATTAACTGTACATTCACACATTCTTCACATGTCATATGTGATTCACCTCACTATTTAAATGTTGTTGTTGTATATTGGTAAAGATTTATTTACTATTCCTTAACAATGGTTACACTAAATTCATTTATATAATAAAGCTAAATTCAAAGATATTGTGTTATTGCATAGCTGCATTTTTATTTCATTTGATCTTTACATTCAGTAAAGAACAAAATCAAAGAATAAAGGCAGGAATGCAATTGAAACAATATGTTATGCATTTTTCATTACTCAGGGTGAACAAAGTGCAGTGAAATTTGCCAGACTGAAAGCTTATATCTCACATGCTATTTATATAAAAGCTACACTTTGTATAATGTATCTGGTCAGGTATATTTTCTGGTGTTTTGTGAATCTTGTCTGATCATCCTGCTAAATTGATCACCATGTTTATATTGTTTTCTTTGATGTACCACACATTCAATTGAAACAAACATGAAATAAACAAAAATATTGTTTTACTGAAAATGACTGTTTTATGATTGTGCTATTCGCTATCACCTTATATAAAAGTCTCTGATATACTAAGCTATTCATTTTGAGAATAAACACATCATTGTATTGTACATTCACACGGACTATAAGCTGTGAAAAGTTTACTCAACATGTAGTCATTTGTGTTACAACTTTTACAATGAGTTTACATTGTAACTACAGCATATTTGATTTGTGAAATTGTTTCATAGAATATGAAGTGAAAATTAATTACCTACAGGTATGTTTTTTTCTTTTTCAGTTTTTGATTTTGGTTGATGTGGTTCATTTGTCTATTTAGAAATATAGCAACATCCAGAATGGCTCAGAATAGCCTGTAATGGATACTGAATTTTAATTATTGCATGTGCTAAATAAAATAAAATTGTATTGATTGCCTAACAGATGAGGGTATGGTGGCTGTCTTAGTATGCTAAGGACCACGGCTCTAATTCCAGTCAATTCACTATGTGGTGACATGGACTTTCCCAGAATAACCTTTTTAAGCTTGTTAATGCAAATATCTAATAAGGCAATCACATGGCAGCAACTCAGTGTATTTAGGCATGTAGACATTGTCAAGATTGGGGAAGAATGGTGATTTAAGTGACTTTGAATGTGGCAAGGTTGTTGGTGCCAGACAGGCTGGTCTGAGTATTTCAGAAACTGCTGATATACTGGGATTTCTAGTCACAACCATCTTTAGGGTTTATAGAGATTTGTCGGAAAAATGGACAATATCCAGTTCTCTGGACAAAAATGTCTTTTTAATACCAGAGGTCAGAGGAGAATGGCCAGACTGGTCTGAGCTCATAGAAAGCCAACAGTAAGTCAAATAAGCACTCATTACAACTGAGGTATGCAGAGGAGCATTTCTGAACACACAAGACGTCGAACCTTGAAGCAAATGGGCTACAGCAACAGAAGATCACAGTGGGTGCAACTCTTGTCAGAGAAGAACTGGCAACTAGGCTGCAGTTTGCACAGCCTCACCAAAATTGGACAATACATCTGTAGATGATTGGAGAAGTGTTGCCTGGTCTGATGAGTTTGATTACTGCTGCGTAATTCAGATGGTAGGGTCAGAATTTGGCATTAGCAACAGTTCAGGTTGGTGGTGGTGGTGTAATGGTGTGGGGCATATTTTCTTGGTGCACTTTGAGTCCCATGTGTAGCCAACAAATCTGAAGCAACTGCATGGTGCTATCATGTCAATATGGACCAAAATCCCTGTGGATTATTTCCAGCACCTTGTTGAATCAATGCCATGAAGAATTATGGCAGTCCTGACGACAAAAGGGGGTCCAACCCAGTACTAGCAAGGTGTACCTAATAAATTGGCCGTATTGTGTATGGTTATAGTAAATTAGTAATTCTAAATAAACTGGGTGTAAGTGGATATGTGTGTCATCTGTCTGACATTCAGTCCAGCTTTGAGGCCTAATTGAAGGTATGTATGATTGATATTTACTTTTTAAAATTTTCAAAATTAGTGAGAAATCTAATTCCATCCCTCCTTCCTCTTTTTAATTATGAGCCCATAGTATGATAAAGGCCTTTCTGTAGCCTAGACAGAAACCATCACTGAACAGGAAAGCAGTCCATCACCTGGTCACACTAATAATAGATAATTCTTGGCCAGTTAAGTAAAATGTTTGCATGGACAATGAAAATACAGTAAACAGGTGTATATTTAAGAACTGAATTCTATAGTTGTCCTAATGACCAAAGCACAATAAGGCTTTTTTCATATTTTTAGTGAATGTAAGTCATAACACATACATACTGTGTGGATATGAAAAAAAAGAGAACATGACAGAAAATCAGTAAAACACAAAACTACAATATCAGTTATCCCTAAAGTGTACCTTCAGTGCAGCTTGTTCAAAGACTCGCAATTTTCCTACTCACCAGTTAATCACTAAAACCTATTTTGTATCTTAAAACTTCTTACAATTCTGGCATCATATCTTCCCAGTTCAAAGCTCAGTATACCCTTGCAGCAAACGGATGGTGGCAGAAGCACAGTCCTTATTCTTCTTGAATATGTAAATCATACCTTCTTTAAAGAGAAGCTAACCCTTTCTCACATCAAATACTGTATTTCTGGAGAAATGAAATACTGTTTCTTGTGACTTGTTATAACATGAGCAAGACATAAATGAATGTAAATCAATTTAACTTTAAACAATTTATTGTCCCTTAACGAAAACGTTGTCACCATGCATTCAGAAAAATGTAAAAGAAATGATTATCAGATTCAAAAGAATACACTTCTTAAAGGATCTTTTAAGTGAATTTATCATGCTGGGATTTTTTCCAAGTGTGATGTGAAATGTCATATAAACATAGACTCGTATAAAATGATTCAGCCACATTTACCACATTCCAACTTTTAGAAAATGTTTTGAAATAAAGCATTGTGAAACACTGAAGAGAGTATCAGATAAATTCAATAGATCTGTAGCACTGAGAAAGGTAATATGTACACAAATCCTTTAGACAACAAAGTCAAATTACATTGATGGTAAAATACAGCGGTTAACAGTGCATTTATGTGACAAAAATGTCAAGGGTAAGAATTTAGGGGAACCTGAGGGGATGGATGTTTCATTTGTTGAGATAACAGGCGTACGGAAAGGGCAAAAGGGGTAAGCTGATCAAATAGAAACAGTAGTGTGTTTATATAAAATTGAAGACATGTATTTTGCCAATTTAATCCTAGCAATTCCTCTTATAGTAAATACCCAGAAGCTGACAAAGAGCTGGACCCCCAGGGTAGACGTTTCTTATTCAGTAAAATTCTGGCAATCAGCACAGTGTCACAGACAATATGTTGCTTTGCTAACATTTTTAGTTAAAATGACTGAAAGATGAAGTAATGAAGCAGTGGGCCACCTCTGCTGCTATTCTCGCTTGCTATTCAAAGTGAAAAAGACCTCAGGTGGTTTGCTGGTTTATAAATCCATGCCATAATGACAAAAATCCTTGTGATTAAATGACTCAAGTAATGAATCCTATGGCAGAAATTTAAAGTTGACTTGAAAAAAGACAGTAAATATGCATGGCATCTATAAACCGGTAAATTGATTTGAGATGAAACTGGCACTAATCCAATGTGTAAATATACACATAATATTCAATATGTATTATCCTGCTTTTTTTATACTGGAGTGATGCAAGTATCAGTCATTCTTCAGGAGTTAGCCATTTATCTTTCTAACTTGTATTTATCCATTTAGAAGTCCAGCTGTTCAATCATGCCACCCACAAATCAAAGAAATTAACTTATTTTGTGATGGTAATTTCAAACTGAAGTAATGGTGTTGGACAGGAATGTTGGACTCGAGGCTTCATTCCAAATATTTTTTTTTTTAGAAAAAAGTCCTTATTACTTACTCTCATTCCTGCTCTCATTATACAGAGATGAAAACTCACAACATAACTATGGGTACTATTATTATTCTGCATATGCTCATCACACATTTTTACTCTTTTTAATAACTCTTTTTCATTCTTCATATAACCATATACTCTAAACCTGCATTTTCAATTGTACAGAGTGGTCCAGATCTAATTATGCAGATTCAGATCGTCTGGATGACTTTGATTTATGCGGGGACGATTCTAGTTCGGTGTGAAGATGATTCTTCATGTCGCCAGCTTGCACACTTCTCGATTGTCCGGGATTTTTCGGGTGATTTTCTATGTAATAAACTTAATAAGTTATAGCGTAATGAAAATTTCATAATTAGATCTGGACCACCCTATATTTTTAGGGCATGACACTACCAGCTCCAATAATACTGTTCACAAGGAGAAACCAGCAATGGACAGTGGTGACAACTCATCTTATGCTCATGCTCACTCGAACACACTCACACTGAGCCAGTTTAGAGATGCTAGTTAACTAAACAGGCATGTCTTACTTCTTCTCCACTCCTCAGGCATTCTCTCACTTTCCAAGATTCCATTAAACAATCTGGTTAAAAACTCCACTGTCATCTCTCCTAAACACCTCCATGCATCCACAGGTATTTGATCTGGACCAACAGCCTTTTCATTCTTCATCCTCTTCATAGCTGTCCTTACTTCCTCCTTGCTAATACACTGCATTTCCTGATTAATTATCTCCACAGCATCAAACCTTCTCTCTCTCTCATTCTTTTCATTCATCAGCTTCTAAAAGTACTCTTTCCATCTTCCTTCACTCTTGTACTCCACCCTATGTTCCTCCCTCTTCTTAAAATATGTATTCACCACAGTTATGCCCATCCTTTTTGCAAAATCCACTAACCTTCTTCATTCCTCTACTTGACACCATACCTACCCAACACCTCCTCATCTCCTCTGTTCCCTTCACCAACATGTCCATTGAAATCTGCTCCAATCATCACTTTCTGTCCCTTGGGTACACTGTTCATCACTTCATCCAACTCACTCCAGAAATCTTCTTTCTCATCCATCGCACACCCAACTTACGGGGAATATGCACTAACAGCATTCATCATCACACCTCCAATTTCCAGCTTCATAATCATTTCACTGTCTGATACTCTCTTCACCTGCAAAACACTCTTGACATACTGTTTCTTCAAAATAATTCCTACCTCATTTCTTCTTCCATTAATACCATGAGAAAACAATTTGAATCCATCTCTGATCCACCTGGCCTTACTCCCATTCCATTTAATTCTCTTGCATGTCCAATATATCAACCTTTCTTCTCTCCATCATATCAGCTAACTCTCTCTCCTTACCAGTCATACTGCCAGTATTCAAAGTTCAAAGTTCCTACCCTCAGTTCCACTCTCATTATCTTCCTCCTCTCCTCCTGCCTCCGGATACGTCTCCCCCCTCTATTACTCCTTTTTCGGCCAACAGTAGCCCAATTTCCGCCAGCACTCGAGGCTTACAGTACTGGTGGCAGCCGTTGTTAACCTGAGCCTCAACCAATTTACTATGGAAATTTGTATTGTTGCCATATTAATCTGGCAAAATTTTATTCCTGCCATAACCCTCCCCATTTATTAGGGCTTGGGACCAGCACTAAGAAACACACTGGTCTGTGCATCCCATGTGGCTGTATGATCTAGATATCTAGGTTATGAACTGGGTTTTGCTAACTTTCGGTTGGCTTTTTAGACAATCCCTTTGTCATTCTTTTCATTTTCACTATTTTGAAAATATACATTTTTTGTTAATAAGGTTTCATTGTTCTGATTACTGCCTTGTTGGAATATTTTTGAAACAGAGGTTTTTAAGGTTTCCTTTCATTCTTTTGAAAATATTAATTTAAGATTATTAAAAAATATTTTAAGTTAGGGCTTCCCATTTTTGTGTCTTTATTTGGAGAAGCCCATTTTGAAATGTAAATATCGGACTAGCCTGGGTCTAGATACTGGTTGCAAAGCCTCATTTGGGTCTTTGATGCATTAGAGCCTGAGGCTCCATTTATGATGTTAGGCCTCATTCTATATATGTACATTGTATTTGTTTTATGAGCCAGAGAAATCACCACACACCTTAATAAGCTTCCTCCCCAATTAGTGGTCTCAAAGAATCTGTAAGGACTGCCCATCAGTAAACGTAGCATGGTGCAGCATAACCTTCTCACAAACAGCATGACATTGAATATACAGTTACTATGTGATTTTGTGACTTTGGTGGAGGCTGTATTACTAAACATACAGGGGCCAAAGTCTATAGGTTCAAGAAAGAGAGAGCAAGGAGGTTCCTCTTTACAGTATTGGAAAGAAAGTGGGACAGTCACCCCATCTAGGAACAAGAATTCATTATAGGTACTCCAAATGGCATAGAAGAGTTTATCCTTATTTAATATATCATGTCCATTAAGTCCATTTATTATTTATTCTTTTGTTTCTTGTTGGCTTAATGAAATAATTGTAATATGATAATTGCTGACACTGTTATTACGTGTTAAACCAGCTTGGACCAATACCTGGTCTATGCTCCATTTGATGATACCAAGATTTAAAATTTGCTACATGGTTGCTCTACTTGTTTTAGTGATATTAAAGAATTAAAATTAAAGAACAGAATTGCTTACTGATCAACATTTAATACACTACAATGCTGTTTGTAATTGTCAGCATGAAAGAATTTCAAAAGCTTACCTAAGCACTTACAGAAAAGGGTATGGAGGTGCAAAGACATGGGGACTCTTGTATATACACACACTTTATTAAATGACAAGACTTTGCCTCCTCTCAATATATGACAGCAGTGAGACTCAAAACAAAAGTAGCCATTTCGTGGCTGTTCAAATAAGAATTATGTGCATCAAAATTGTAATGTGCTTGGGATCTACAAGAAGGGAGTGATTTCTGATGGGGGTATTTAAGTGTGACCCTTGATACACATAGTGATATCATGTTTTTATCAGGAAACTAAGATGTAGAGGGAAGCAAATGTAGACATTTGAAAACCAATTTTGAGATGTGTAACACTAGAGTGTTTCCAGCAAAATGAATACAGTTGTCTCCCCAGTTGATCTCAGTCTAAAATATAATCTGTGTTATGAGTGGGAATAATATAATTGGAACAGAGAACCATTGGCGCAAATAGTGGCAAATATCCCAAGGTTGCACATTTGATAACTTAATGTGTCCAATGTGGAAGTGGAAATGATTACATAAAACATTTGAATAGCCTAAATAGTAATTAAAACCCTACAAATGATGATACATGTGGAAACTGGATGGCTGACTTAAAAACAAACTAAGCATAATTTTAACAGAAGATAGCCATAGCCAAACCATCCTGACTTAACTCTTCTTGCCTAGCTCTGTTGAAAACAAGTCCTGTCCTCTTTCCCATCCCAAATCTAAACATCAACCCAGAAGGTCTATTGACAACAGAGCTACAGACCAAACATCCCAAATAGATGAACTGCAAAGAGGAAGAAAAATACAAATGACTTTGTAAAGAGGTGAGAACTCTGTAACAGGCTGTTCTGAGAGTTACTGGGAAGTGAAAAGAGTTACTTTCCTCATTGATAGAAAATCTGCCTGAAAAGATAATAGTATAATACAAACAAAATATGTTAACAATGCTGACATTTCAAATGCAGATTGTAACTTGGAAATCTATTCATAAGAGAAAAACAAAGGCAATCATTACAGACAAGGAGAAGGAAATCATTACATAGAACATGCAAGAAAAGTCAAAAGGAAAAAAGATGATTACAGTTAGTTTCCAAAAAGATTTTTAAAGTTTAAAAGTGAAACAAGGAAAGGAGCTGTAGATTAATTACTGTTATTTCTCTAGATGAAGAAATAAGTTATTTAGAAAAAACCTATTCGATAGTTAAACAATAAAAGGAAAAATCCTAGAAATAGCTAATTTTGTGCAATTCAATTCAACTCAGTTTCAGTCAGTCAGTCATTTTCCAACCCGCTATATCCTAACACATGGTCACGGGGGTCTGCTGGAGCCAATCCCAGCCAACCCAGGGCACAAGGCAGGAACAAATTCTGGGCAGGGTGCCAGACCACTGCAGGGCACACGCGCACACACACACCAAACACATACTAGGGTCAATTTAGGATCGCCAATGTACCTAACCTGCATGTCTTTGGACTGTGGGAGGAAACTGGAGCACCTGGTCAACTTTATATACTTTCCAAATCTAGTGCTCTCCACAGACACGAGGACAGAGTTAAAGCAGATAATATGTAATGTTTACAAACTTATGAATGCACATCCGTTTCATTAAATAGTAATAGATGCATAAACTTTGACAAGAACTCCTGCTGAGAAAATAAATCTCTGATTATTCCAAATTACACCTTAAAGTCAGAGTTTGGGTGGCCTGGGCAAACTAGACACTTTGTACCACCAAAGAATCTTATGGTGCATGCTCAAATTGATAAATCTTTTTACAATATGGTCCTCAGGTACTGCGTCTGTCACCAATTATTAAAAATTCTTCACCCAAATAAACATCAAGATTTACTAGTAAAACTTGGAGCTTACCTGACATTTATTTCACTTTCACAAAAGTAAACTAGGAATCTCAGAGGTACCCAGAAATTATTATAAATACAGTACTGGTTCCTGTATGTGTTCAGTCTGAATTAAAATATTAAAATTGAAGGTAAAGATCACCACACTAAGTTGTAGGATGTATGAACTGTGCACAATTTACCCAATATCTGTCTGTGTTTACCTCCTACATCCTAAAGACATTTGTATTAGGGTACTAACTATAAGGCAATTGTACATTTCCATGTGTGGTTTTGTTCATAATGAACTAGCATCCCATCCAGGGTTGGTTAAAAAAGCATGACAACATTTTATCCCATATTACGCCCTCTGTTGATGACCCTTATGTCCCTCCTATATGCTCAACTGTTTTTAACAAGTTTGAGACTTAATCTCTCCTTTTTTCGGCAGAAGTAATTAGTCACATTAAATCCACAACTTGTCTGCTAGATATTGTTCCCACTCTTCTCAAAGATGTGTTTGAAGTGGTTGGACCTACCATTTTGGACATTATAAATAGTAGTCTAAAGATTGGTTCAGTCCCAGACTATTTTATACATGCTGTGGTGCAGCTTTAATTAAAAAAAAATATATTAAAATATATTAATTTTACAGATTTTCAAAATTCAGACCCATCTCTAAGTTGCCTTTTCTTCCTACAATTTTGGAGAAGGTTGTCTTTCTACATTCTGAAAGAAAAAGACATTTTGGAAATATTTCAGTCTGGTATTAAGGCACATCACAGCACAAAGTCAGCACTTTTAAGGGTTCTAAACAACCTGTTATTAATAAGTGACTCTGGGGACACTATTGTGTTGTTGCTTTCAAATGCAGCATTTGATTCACTTGATCATGACATTCTTGTCACTCATCTTGAGCAGGATGTGGGCATCCACGTTATTGCTTTGGAATGGTTCAAGTCATACCTAACAGGCAGAATTTTTTTCAGTCACCTTTGCAATGTTTCCTCTTCCTCAGCTCTTCTCAAATGTGGGGACCTCCAAGGATCTATCCTTGGGCCTATTCTTCTTTCATTGTAAATGTTACCCTTAGGATCCATTTTTAGATATTTGAACCATCACAAGTAAATACCTCCTCTTTTAGGATCCATTTTTAGATATTTAAACCATCACAAGTAAATACCTCCTCTTTTAATTAATAGTGTGACTGACTTTTCTTATACACTGATCATCTTAAAGGTACCTAAAATACCTCAGCAGCTCAAAGCAGTGCAATTGTACAGAAGTGGAAAAAATCTGAAACTTACATCCACCATCACCAGTTGTCAAAGAAGCTATCCTGACCCCAATTGTCACTCTCCTTTGGAAAATGGAAAGAATGTTCACAGATCAACAGTCTTCAAGGCATAGCACAAAGGCCTTTTTGGAAAAGTGGGAAACAAGAAGCACTCACTAAAAAAAAGGTCTTTGATCATAATTAATTTACCAACACATCAGTTGTGTAGATACTGTACTGCAAATATGTGGTAGAAAGTCTTGGGGTCTGATGAGACTAAAGTGTAATGTTTTGGCTTTAACTCTACTGTACATCATACAGGTAACACCATGCCCACTATAAAACGTGGTCATGATAGTGTCATGCTGTGGGGATGCTGTTCAAATTGCTGGGACTGGCAATCTGGCCAGGATCTATGAGAAGATAAATGCTACACAATTCGACAGATCCGGAAGGAAAACTGTCTCCCCTCATCCAGAAAGCTTAAACCCAAAGCATGCTTGCCAGAGCAATCCTGGAATGATTTAAGATGAAGAAAATTGATGTCCTTGTGTTGCTCACTCAGAGTCCTGACCTTAACTTCATTGAACATCAGTGGTGAAACCTTAAAATCACTGTCCAGTGCCATTCCTAAACTTACCTAAAACACCTTAAGCAATTTTGCAACTAGGAATGAGCAATCATTATGAATATAGTAACAGTAAGAGGGGGTGGACTAATCAAGTATATCAAGTGGTTGAATAGTTACAAATTCTTGATATTTCTTTTTTGCAATTTAAATGTTTAATGGTTTATAATTTTCTTTCATTGTGGGTAGCACCATATTGACTTACAAAAAATAATTGTAATTGTCAGGTTACAATAATCATTTATGCAAAGAAAAGTTTGGAAAATGAATAAAAATGAATACTTCTAAAGACATATTAAATATATATATATACTAGCAAAAATGCCATTTAGTAAAGCACATACAATTGTACAATGGTAGAATAGGAAGAGAATGGAAGTAAAAAATATGAAAAGGGAATCTCTATCCTATTGTAAAATTAGGATTTCATAATATACCATTTCTGTTAAAGGCAGAATGATTTGATAGAGAAGAAATTGCACCCATGTTAGTAGAATAAAGACATTTTGGAAATATTTCAGTATATTGTATTGTGTTTAAACGCGGCTGCCAGTCGTGAACTGGGCCCTTCGTCGCACAGCATTATGATTTTTTATAAGGGAAACAAAATTACAAAAGAAAACCCTTGGATATTGATTTGATTGGAACGGCCTACTCGGAATCACTGTCTGAATCGTAATTATGTGGTGGTGTAGGAGCATTTCTGCTTCTGTCCGTTCACAGTCCATCTCGTTTTCATGATGCTATCGTTTCCTCTCACGATGTCTTCTCAACCTTTCTCCAATCTCTCAGGTTGATTTGTGGAAATCCAAAGAGTAAGGCAATATACACAATGCAATGGTTATAAAAGGGGGACACATAGGTATCCAGGCTCTTTAAAGCATAAATAGGGATCACTTCACTGACATGTGAGCAAGGCACGGTACAACTGTGAGACGCGCAGCACTCGCCGGCTACAACGTAACAATAATAATTTCTGGAACGTGCTGTTACGTTGTCATTCATTTTACCCACTGTCTTTCTTTCATTCATATGTTACGTAGGCACCTACCTTTTATCTTCTGCAATCTCATTCTCTAACCAGGCCTCAGGAGCTAACCAGCGTAACACTGTCCACCACCCCTTTCATTATTCCGGCACATTGTTGACATCCGTGAGTAACAACAACGTACTAAACTGGAAGGTGGTCTACGCATGCGTGGAATTCGTGGACAAACAAAGATCAAGATCTAAATGAAGATCTCTTTAGTTAATTTAAAGCACAACAATTTGTTTAGTTTGAATGTCTGTGTTTTGAGGTGTGACTGGAGTACTACAGTCTTCAGTAGTATAAGCCTGGAGGAGATTCTTAATGCAATGCCTATGTTTTAGCTGTCTCTCTACTGCCATCTAGTGCTTCTTCTTCTAATTCATTCGCGGACAAACAAAGATCAAGATCCAAATGAAGATTATATATAGAGATGAACAGATGACTAGTTATTTTGACAATATCATACTGTACCTATGGTAGTGCAGACTATGTTCTTGTCCACCTTACTACTTTTACAATATACTATTAAGCAGGTTTATCCTACTTGAGAACCCAAACCTGTTACAGTTCTGTTTGTGTTTTCTTAACTGTTTACAATGTCTATAAAATGTATTTACCATCTTGAAAGTTTGCAAATTTTATTGTTTATAGAAGTGGCATAATTAATTACATGTAGACTGGGGTTCCAATTGTTTATAGTATAAATGCACGTGTATATAGAAGGTCCAGCTTGTGGTGAGTTAGTATCATGGCCTAACCTACACAATAATGACACAAGAACACTCCAAGGCCATCAAAAAACAGAAGTCAAGGAATGAATACAATAAAATCACTGAATGTCACTTGGGGTCCAGTTAATCAAGCATTAAAAAGGACAGATTTTCGCATAGCTTTAAAATCTGCCAAGAGCAGGGCATCTGCAAAAACTGAATGACTGAGCAAGTAGAAGGCAAGTTAGGGAGGCAACTAAAACAGTTATAAGCTACCCATGTCTCAGATTGATCTGATGAGACCATAGATGCCCAGATTGCCTGCAGCTTGAAACTGATGTTTGAAATTGCTTTTCTCTCCATACTGAGAAACTGGCTTAATTTTTCAACAATTATAGTTATATTACTGTAATGTATAATTATGGTTGCAGTAATATGAGTGCCAAATTGTAGAGGCACAGCATCTAAATTAAAGGCAGAATTGGCAAAACTGATACTCAGGCCCTCTGAGTTTAAAGTTGTTTTACTTTCTTCAGAAAGTTGCTAAATAAGTTACATTTTTTATGAAGTAGGAAACAAATTAAATGTCTTCAGCAGAATGAAACATGACTTACATGTGATGAATTTTTACCATGTTAAACCTTGATATGTTTAAAATATTCTAAATGTACAACAAGAATGGTTAGGCATTTACCATTAATAAAGATGTCTTTGTCTGCCATAGGAAATGCATGACGTGGTTACATCATCATGACACTGCACTCATCATACACACCTTGAATATATAGTCAAAAATCTAACATACCTGAAGGATGAAAGCCAAGTTGCAGAAGAAAAACAGAAAATTGTATCATGAAATTACAAATCCATAAAAATCAAATCAAGGGACTATTAACTGTGAGATCAATTCAATTCAGTTGGAACAGTGGTGCAAAGGTTAGCACTTCTGGGTGTAAATCCCACAGGAAATTCTTTCCTAAGTTGAATTAGTTGACCCTCTATAGGTTAAAGTTATTACAAGAAATCTATAGAATTTTGTCATAATTACAATTAAATCATGATAAAACTGATAAAAAAACTACAAATAATCTTAAATATGCTAATGACAGAACTATGGTAGGTGAAAAATAGGCAGCTTAAAAGTGACTTTTCAGGAAGAGAAAAGTGGGCAATGATTTTTCCCATTAAATAAACCAAATGACAGCCAATAATAACACAGTCGTATATAAACTTTTTTACCTGAAAAGATCCATATACAGTGAGTGAGTCTGCAGTTCCAAAAACAAATTACTTGTTCTGTAAACTTTACAAAAAGGGACATTATTGCAACAATACTTCCCCTTAAAATAATAATAATGAAATTCAAAAAAAAGAAAAATCCAAACTTGGTGATCACAGCATCCCCAGGGAAACAACCTGCCAATTAAAAGACATGCAGACTCAAAATACAGCCTGTGATTTCACAGTGAGCATAAAGAAGAGAGTGTAGCAGTAGGGGGCACTATCGCTCCCTTGAACCCTCAGGTACCACGCCAAACACCAGGTAAAAGTGCAATAATAATTATTTTTATTATTATAATAAAGTGCACCAAGCACTCTCCACTCTACACTACTCATAAATAAACAATAATCAATAAGCAAATCCTCCAACTCCCAGACACTTTGCCACCCTTCCTCCCAGCTCAGCTCAGTGTCTAGGCTTTCCCAGAGTCCTTTTATACCATCTGACCTAGAGGTGTTCCTGCCCAACAGTCCACAAGTCCTTATCACTTCTGGGTCAGGGTAAAAGTCTTTCTCTTAAACCTGGAAGTATGTCAATTCTCCTGTTCACGTGACCAGGATGTACTTCCAGGTTATAGGGCACATAAGAGTCCACGAGCCTCCCTACAGCGACTCCCTGTGGTCCCCAAGGTATCCAGCAGGGCTGTGTATAACAACTACAAAGTCCATGAGGCCCTGCTGGAATTCGGAGCAAGTCCATGCTGTCGGGAGAGCTCCTCCTGGCGTCCTGGGGGTGGGGGCCGGAAACTCTCACCGGACATCCATCACAAGAGAAATAAAGTTTTTCTTCTTTATCCTCTAAATATTAACAAACCTGGAACAAATGCATCTTTAAATTTACAAATTATATTTCATGATGCATAAATGTATATAATACAAAAAAATAATAATGCAAAGAGGTAAACATGAGTCTACTAAAATGGCAGATCAGCACAATGCAGTCTGGTTCCATGAAAATGATCATTTGTTTATGCTTTATGTTTATGAGCGGGGCATTCAACACAAACCCGACTCTAGCAAATTGAGGAAATCTTAAAAGAAAAAAATAATGTAAAGACTCACACATTTTTCTTCCTGTGATTCATTTATCTGTTTATTACTATATTAATAAAATGCTTTAATATTTAAACATGTCTCTTGTAAAGTCATATATGAATTCAGTCAACTAAGATTCTTTTCAGTTTCTGGTTAAGACTCTTGTCATTCCAACTAATAAGGTTTAATAAACCATTACAATTAATACTTGACGTGTTCCGTATTGTAGTATGCTGCACAGATTTTACAAGGTCCTTCCTTTTGAGGCAGGAGGAGAACACTAAGGGTTATTAGCAATATCACTGCACAGAATTAATCTTTTATTTTTCACCATGACTACAGAAGCTCAACCTAAAATTCTAAATGAAACACTATTTTAAGCCAGTGATTTAATTCCTAAGAGCTGTGTTTCTTTTAGTTACTTGAGCACTCTTTCGCAAGGGTCTTTACTTTGCCTGGTCAAAGCTCAGATGATTCATAATCTACAGTGTCCATAGTCTCTACCATACCCCAGAAGCAGTTCAAAACTTGTAAAACATTCTTAGTTCAATTCATAGTCACAACAAGACAGGAGTTTTAACCTGGCAGTATCAGGAACAAGGCACAGTGGCAGACCATCATGGCAGGATATATTTATGAACAACCATTCATACTAACACTCACACAAGGAAAGTTTGATTCAAACCCACAATGCAGATATTGAGTTGTACAAAGCAACAATCACATCATTGTAAAAATTCATCATCAACACGTCAGATGTCCACCTTACCTTGTTAAAGATGACAAAGTCGTCTGCAAATTTCAGAATTTGCACGCACTATGCCAGATCCGGCGAATAAAGTGGATGCACACACAGCGTAATGTTTTTATTCAACATAAATTGTTGTACTAGAAGGGATGTGTGACAAGGAGCATTGCCTTGATGAAGAATGAAACCGTTTCAACATTTTCCTCATTTATTGATGTCGAAGGACATCCTGATCTTTTTTCGTCTTCAACAGAGTCAGATCCATTATGAAATCGATCAAACCACTTGTAAACAGTCTTAATAGTTGGTGCAGTGTTTCCATAAACTGATTTTAACATCTGATGGGTTTACTGAGCTTTTTGTAATTTGAAAAGACACTTCTGGCATCATTCTGATCAAAAAAGGGCTGACTCCTGGCTCAAGTCCTCAGTCCCCTGACATTCTTTCTTGGTCATGCTACTATTGTAACAAGTTTCTGTGTTAATAATAGTGATAAAATGTGCTGACAAAATGAGTGGTAGATACATGTGTTCAGGGGAGTACACTGGAGTATAGGGTTTTGTCAGTGCCCTTGGCAAAGGTAATTTATAATCCTGTGATGGCAGCATTAATACAGAAAAGTACATTGAGATTTTAGAGGAACATGTACTGCCTTAAGATGGTATCTTTTTCAGGGATGTCCATGCATTTTTCAGCAAGACAATGTAAAACCACATTCTGCACACATTACAAAGGCATGGCCATGGTAGAAAAGGGTACAGGTACTGAACTGGTCTGCCTGTAGTCCTACCTTATCCTTTGTAGAGAATGCGTGGAAAATTTTGAACTAAAAAATGTGACGACCCTGTACTGTTGCACACCTTAAGACGAGTTTGCAGGAAGAATGGAACTAAATAAACACCTGTCATGCTTCATCATTTGGTATCTACAGTTCCAAATGACTTTTAAGTGATGTGAGAAGGAATCGTGACATCACAAAGTGATGGATGCTTTACCATCACATTTATTTGGAATGTGCTACAGGCCTGAAATGCAGAAATGTCTATTAACAAATTAAATGAAGTTGACCAGACAAAACATGAAGTATCTTGGGTTCATACTGTCTTCAATGAAATAAAAGTCAAAGTAATTTATTTTATTTTATTTATTTTTTATTTTGATTGTATTTAATTTTTCTTTACATTTTCCATACTGTCCCAACTTTTTCTGATTTTGGGTTGTACATGCAAGTATATCCACACAGAGGTTGCTAAAAAAGTATTCTAATAGTGAATAATATGCACTGAGCTTTATGAAAAGATTGTTGGTGACTTTTCTGAACAGTTATATTGGATTGTTTTTAAGATTTTTGTTGAAAATGTTACATAATTGTAGTTTTTGTAATTACTTAAAAAGAGACATACTCAAAAACACTGATTAAGGTTAAGCATAATATGACATTCTCAAATATACCTGAGTCATAGGGACCCGCAACCTATCCTGGCAGCATTAGTACACATATTCATCAAAGGGCCCCCCAATGAACACATCAAATGGGATCAACTTAGAACCACCAATTAACGGACTTAATATTAATTTATTAGGAGATTGAGGAGGTCAACCAGAATAACTGCAGAAAAAAAAATCACATGTACAAAGGGAGCATCTGCAAACTCCACAGAAACAAATGAGTGTTGATTTCCATTTCAGAATGTTGGATGTTTGAAGCAGAAGCACAAAGAACTGTACCAAGATATCTTAGGGTAAAAATTATTTAATTTATGGATGAGGCACTTACACCATCAAGCACAGAAAAATAAGTTTTACATGCTTTGTGAAAACACCTTAGGCAATTTATTGTGAGGCTTCATAAAATATAATTCAAAGTAGAATATTGTATGTTAACAATTCCTGCTTATAAATTAGTAACAATTAGTAATAATTAGTACCTCAGGCTGTTGCTGATCTTTTAATGTGATCTATATATTCTTATTGTCAATCAGAGGTAATATATTTTTTTACTCTGATTTATTGTTTTGTTTCTTATTACTTAATAAATTTCATTATCAATGTATTTGTCTGAATTAAACTTTATGTAATGCAAAATTAAAATTTTTGGTTAGAGATAGTAATCAGTCTGAAGGGGACTTCTTGCCTTTAATTTAAGACAGAGAATTACCCTTATTCATTTTTCGTACTTTTCAAATATGCAGCATTCTACTCATGGGATTTACTTGTAAGGATACCCAAACTCAGCAAGGGGGATTTCTTTCAAATGCAACTTTATCCAACATTAAAGGGACTACAATTAACATGATACATTAAGTTTCAGTTTTGAAAAATAAAACTTTTAAATTCATAAGCTTAAATACATTTAGTGATTGCTCATAGTATGTCTAAGTAATTAAGGTTTTCCTTCAAATGCAGTGTTTTAATTGCCTGCAGGATAGCCTGTGCCTTAAACACATATATGATGACTGTAATTTTAATGAATCTTAATCAAACTTAATGAAATATAATAAGCTGGTTGCTGATTGCAAACCTCCCCTGAACTGGCACCTAAACAAGTGTCATAATAGATGCTGCTCGCAAAGGACAGTAAGGGCTCTTCAGTCTTTGAATCACTGGTCCAATCTATGATTTTATACCATGAACAGAATGTGCCGACCCCAAGTAAATTTCCAGGCACTGGAACACTTACAGCCTTTCGGAGCCTCAGGCAGTAAATTGAGAAGAAAGATTTTTGAGAGTCCTGTAAAGCACAGAAGAAGGCACAACAACATGTGAAGTAAAATGCACAAAACAAAAAACAGAATTGTGGGGTGTCCTACATATGAAAAGCTAAATTGTTAATAATAATAAAAATAATAGTAATAATCAAGTATGCCATATATATTCCATGAGCACTAACTTATTGAAATTACAAAAATGATCTTATATTTTCTCTTATCATTTTTATGTTGTAATTAGGCAAAAACAAACTAATGTATTTAGCAAAAGATAATATTGTAAATAATATTTTAATATTAGTAATTATGCAAAGTGCAGGATGTAACTGATTATTTCCACAGTACCAATGTGTTTGTGAAAAAAAAAAAAAAATAGTGTTGTTTTTATAGTTATGCAACATCAGCATCGATGTGAGCTTGGTCAGCTAAATCACAGGGGTCTGAATTTGCTAATTAGGCACTTGGGGGTAAGCCATTAACACTACAAGTCCTCCTTTATTTACTGCCATTGTGTTTAACCAAATTCTGTTGCTTTTCTGTCCCTGGCCTTGAATCAAAGCCATCTGCTGCTTTATTATGATCTTATTTTTTTCCTGGGTCAGTGGCAGCATATACATTTGTCATTCTGCCATTTAATCATTTCCTTTCTTCTGTGTTAAATTTTCATACGCAAATATTGTCCACATCTCTTTCCTTTCCATTTGCCTTAATTCTATGTGCTTCTATTTGAAATATTATGAATTACAGAAATCTCTTTTACTCTCTGCTGAGCCTTTCATATTGAATTTTAAGCACAGAGATGTTAGATATCGTTGTTGAGAAAAGGAAACATAAATAAAAAATAGATTTTTTTTTATTTTTGTAAGATTTAGCAGCTGTACTATATGATATGTAAGTCTTAAAGTAATCATAGGGGAACGTAATGTATTATTTGGAATCAACAAGATAAATGTAAAACGGACAAAAGCTTATGGACTCCTCCAGAGGTTATCTGGGGTGGGAGATAATAGCCAGTCCAGGAGAAGATGTCAATCCCTTAAAATAACCTGGATTATGCTGATGTTAAACACCTGCTACTGATTTTTTTTATATTACAATGGGTCATTGTTAAATATCTGCCTCAAAAGCTGTTATAACTTTTTCTTTCAAACAAGGTTTTGCATTGAAGGGTGCCATAGCCTATTCTGGCAACACTGGGCAAAATGTAGCCATCCAGCCCTGGACCATGTGGCTGGCAGTCCATTGGAGGATCCACTTATGCAAACATCTACATTCACAGTCATAAGTGATATCAACAATCAAAGGCAACAATTAACCTAATGTTCTACATCTGCAAATACGAAAACATTCATTTAAAACCTGCCTTTCCTGTGACGGGAGCCTTTAACCACTCAACTCTGAAACAAATACTATTAAGAAAATGACATCTTGCATCACTGCTATTCCACCAGTAGACAGGTTTGCACTTTTGTAAATCTGTCCATTTTTCTGTTTCCTGTTAATAAAGAAAAACTAAATAGCATGGTGCTTACAGTAAAAACTGTAAAAGGATAGTCAGATACAGCTGAGTAGCAAATGTCACAATTAAATTGAATATATTTAAAGACTCCTCTGACAATTTGAATCACTTAAGTCAATCATGACAAAATTGATAGGCGTTAAAGATTGTTGGGTGCCAATCAGGAATATTAAACTGCATTATTCTGGAAATGGGTGCCACAGTGGCACAGTTGTAGTGCTAATACCTCACAATAAAACCACTGGGGTTTGCATCCAGCATGGAATTTACATGTTTTCCTTGTGTCTGCATGGGTTTCCTCCCACAGTCCACAGACATCCAGTTATGTGAACTGGTATTGTTAAATTGGCCCAAGTGTGTTTGTGTGTTTGTTCTATGGTGGACTGCCCTGTCCAGGTGTTGTTGCACCCAATGATTGTGGGGATGGTTTCCATCTGCCCTGTGACACTGCCCTGGATAAGCATGTTAGGAAAATGGATGGATGGATAGGTTATTCTGAAATATATTAAGTTAGCTGCGATGTTATCAGGTATAGGTGCATCTGTATTTATGTGTAAGACTGATCATTGGTCTTTGACGATTTATGCAAAATATTGTATATCTGAATGAGATGGCTTGAAGTTTATTACTGGTACTTTATTTAATGAAAATGAGAAACACCATGTCTAACTATGGACAGGTAATATGGAGTACCAGCTAAAACCTTCTGCAGAAACTGAAAAGAATTGTTTTTATCATATTTTTAGTAGTGAAATGAAACCTACAAACAATTATAGAAAGCAATAGTAAAGTCCGTTGTTGTAGGAAAATACTTAAGAACATAAAAATCTGATAAACAAGAGGAGACAACTAAGTCTTTCAAGCTTGTTTGTTTAGCTAATAGCTAAGCTGTACCAATATCTCATCCAGATTCTTCCTAAAGGTTGTCAAGGTTTCTGCTTCAACTACATATTTCAGTAGTTTATTCAGATTCCCACAACTCTTTGTGTAAACAAGTATTTCCAGGCTTCAGTCTTACATGCATTTCCCATTGCAATGATATCCTTCAGTTTGTGATTCAGCCTTAAGCTGAAAGAATTCTGATGGATCTAACCAATATTAAAGACCTACAGATGATTAGATCCCCACACGGTCTCAAGACTCTGCTCAAGACTCAACAGGTTTAATTCTTTGAGTCTGTCAGAGTACTGTGTGTCCTTAAGTCCTGAGATGCAACTGGTTGTTCCCTACTGCACAGTTTCAAGTGCTGCTATGTCTTCTTTGTAGCTTGATAACCAGAGGTCTCAATTATAAAACTTCGGGTGGATTCCAGCATGAAAATATGCGCATGCCAAAAATGCTAGAAAATGCTGATTTATAAAACCTGGAATATCCAAATATCTATGCAATTAATCTACATATATCACAGTCACCTTGTAAATATGATTATATTAACACTCCTTGAATGCTGCCTGGTTGCTGCCCTGAAACAACCATGTATGAAGCATACTAATCAACTTCATATATATTCAATCATGATGCAGCAGAATTTAATTAGCCGGTAGAGCAGCATCCCTCCTGACACATCAATACCCCACCAATTGCATTCATGAGTATCTCAATGCGCTCCACAACTGAGTGTCCAAGATCATGTGTGGCATGATAGTGCCTCTCCTCTCCATTCTGAGGATTGGGGAAAAGGGGTAAGGTACCAGAATCTGAGTGAGTAGCCGCTATTGCCTGAAACATATAATGACGTGATTGCTGTTTCAGTGAATAGTACAGGCCATATGAAAAACAGAAGGCTTAGTCAGTTACCTTACCAACAAGCCAGCTGCCATGTACACTGCCATCATGTCTAAATAAATCACAGGTTGACCCAGGACATCGAGCAACAAAATTTGTCAGTCTCATCTTGGCATCACAGATGACTTGTGCCTTAATAGAATGTAACTAATCATGATAAACAAAAGCAGCTTCATTCTTGCTAGGTGCCTGATTACAAAATGAATGCAGTAAAGTACTCCAATTATGTTGTTGCCTCACTAGTATGAATAAAACCAGTCTGGCTATAGTGAAATATCTTTGAAATTATGAATTACAGTCTAGTAAGCAGCTTTGCATCAGAATTAAAGATATAGGCAGCATGAACAATCCACAGATTCTTAACCTTGTTTTAATGAAATGTTGATCATGGCAGAATTAGCAAAATTATTTATTTGGGAGATGAAAATGCCAGAGTTTAACATTTGAAAAAAAGGTACCAATAATTGCTTCAAATACATTGAAATAAGTTCATATGACAACCTGTATGTCCCAGAATGCACAGAATCAAAACTCTGTTAAATATAAAAAAAAGTTACACTTGAAGTAAACCAACTAAGAACTGTGGTAATCTGCCTCACTGGCATTACCAGCAATTAAATAAAATTAGTTTAGTGTCCTCTGCAGTGTTAAGACAGAGGCATTTGTTTGGGGAAAAAAAGGACAAAAAAGTGTAAAGAATGGAAACTTGTCTTTTTCTTTTCCTTTACATAATGCAGAGAGACATTTTTGCTGATGATATGAGAGCCTTTTGGGGAGCATTGCGGCGGGTCTCGTGTAGACTGGAGAGCCGGCCCTGCCATTGACCGGCCGGGATGGTATTGTCCGTCTTACACTCATGCTCGTGTCTCCCGCAACCTCATAACACCAGAAGAGTGAGAAAGCGCAAAGCGCCTTAGTATTTGTTTGCCGTGGTTTAGAAAAGGGATCCTGTATTTGCAGTGGTCTGGGCTGTAGCTCAGTGAAGGAAAAAAAAATTAAAAGTGCTTACTTTCACTTAAGGCAGAGGGGCAGTCCGCGTCTCAAAGGCTGGCACAGCTACGCGCATGTGCCGGCTGCACAAAGTTTTATACTAATTGTGCGGGGTAGGAGACGCCACTTTTCATATATGTATTCATGTCATTGCGCGCCCGTGAAGGGATGATGTAGAACAGTTTAATTGGTCGGTGAGAGGGCGCTGACTACAAAAGGGAATTATGGCCTCTAGAGGGGGACTTCTGGCTAGATCTTGCTAACTTTACCAAGCTTCGACTTTACCAAGCATTACGGCTTGTGTCTTGATTATTGTAAATATTTTTTCTTGTAAATATATTTTGATAAATATCTTTGAATTAACTTTAGTGGAGGTATTTATTGGGTTGTGTTTATTAGTGCACTGTTTAGTTTTGTATATACACTTTTTCTCTTTTTCTGTAATTTGAATATTTTTGTTTTTGGTGAATCCTGTACTATACACTGTTTGAAGGAGCAGCTTCCTGACTTGGAGCAATGTGGAGGAAGACAGCTTCATGTTGGCTTGTGTATATATAGGTTTCACCAGTTTGTATGCAGTATTGTTTTTCATTTGGGACTTTCAGCCAGCACTGTAAATACTGTATATAGTCACTATTTTTGGGCTCCATTTAATTACTGTTTTTGTGTGTCCTTTGCAGTATTGGACTGTGTATTGATATATAAATTCCGCAGGACATTATTTTTGTTTTTCTTTAACTGCACCTGTAAATACAACCTAACTTTATTTTTCAAAAAACCCAACCCTTTTTGTGTCCGTGTCTCCCTGTCTTACACCATCATCCTGATCACGCTCGGTCCCACATACTAGACACCTAAAGTGTAGGCTGGTGACCCCAATTCCCACTACACGGGGTGTCACAAGAACAGGAAAAGAAAAGATATTACAGGTTATTTCCATGATGAAAATGAAAAAACAAGAGACACAACATTTCTGCTGTATGGCCTTTGTCAGGTGTGTAACTGAACAGGAAAAGTAGATAATATATAGAGTAAATAAGAAGAAAAGAATGGGGCCAACTTCAGGGCAGATCAAGAATAAAAAGGCGAGAGTAGGTGTGAAGATCTACCATTACAGGAAATGAAGAGGGAGATTAAAATGTTAGTCAAAACAAGCCTTACTTCTTCTGTGTTTTTTAAAAGGTGTCTTTAAAGCCCTGTGAAAGAACATAGACAGAGAAAACAGTTTGGCTGTGATCAAAGTGTTCTACAATACTCTGTCAAAGGCCTTTTCAGCTCAGACATGTTCCCAGAAACCTTCTGCCGGCCATCTCCTTGTTTCACCTACGTAAATGGCTGGACACGTCCTGCAAGAAATGCAGTAAATAATACTTTTAGATTGCCATATGACCACTATTTAATACTGAATTCACCAGAGGGACCAGGAACAAATTGGTATTGTTGACCTCATAGAGCCTCCTGTTAGAACTCAAAGTGTTTGGCAGCGCTCTCCTCTATTAAGTAAGCTATTAAGAAATGTACTGATGTTACGAGTGCTTTGAAGGGAATCAAGGGAAGGTATGAGGAAAAAAGGTTCCTGTAGAAGGATTAGTTTAAAACATGGGGAAATTTTGTTTAATGATCAGTGTGAGAGATAGACTATAAAGATGGAAAGGGTATACCAGCAGGGTTTCATTGTTGGAGTTCTTCTTAGATTGGATGTTATGAGGTCTGCTCTTGGCTTGACCGAGGGGCCTGTCCATAGCAGGAAAGAAATCTGCAGCTAGATATTTGCGTTCTGATGGAGTTTGGAATTTCTTAGTCACCTTTTTTACATTGATGTCTTCCTCAAACTGTATATCTTCCAAGTGTGTCCATTGCAATGGTAGTTACTGAAGATGGGGTAATGTCTTTTTAGGAGCTTCTTCCCCAGTCCATTTCTTTATGCCTCACCACTAACTGCCATATACGTATTTTAAAAAAGCAAGGTTCTCAAGGACTTCTTAACTTTTCCAAGCCAAGTCTGAATGCATTGCCTAATAAAGCTTTGTACTTATGTGACCTACTCTTCTTCCACACGGTTAGAGTTGGTTTGCACAAGTAATGGCTTAATTGATTAAACTCCTATAATAGTCATATTTTTGTGTACTTTACTAGCTCATCTATAATTAAGAGGGATTCTGAGGCAAAACTCTCTTGGTGTTTTCCATCCCTGAGCAAGATCTCTGAAACCCTTTGAAGTAGCAGACTGTTGGTCTCCTTCTATCGGCAATATGCAGCCTCTTCAGTGGAAGTTTTACTTGACACTGGGGTACTCTTTCTAGGCTTTGACTCTTATTAAGTTAGCCAAACTGTTACAGAAAAAGAGTTGTACTGTAGTGTTTACATACGACACCAAAAGACCATGCCAGATGGATTGCTGATGTTATGTGAGTAGTTCAAGTGGAGATACTAAGGCAGGAGTAGACAAACACTTTTGGTAGCAGGCCAAATAATTCATTCAGTGGGCCATATAAAGTCTAGGTCAGTCTATGAACCCAGGCAAACTGTCACATTTGTTAATGACATAAATTCATTTTAAAAATAGTTGTTCAAAGAAATGGTTTAATTACAAAACATTTTCTTAAAAGTATTTAGGAACAATGCCGTCAAACACCAATCAGAGAGTAATTTTATACCATTGTCCTGGTCATGAACATGAAACTGCTTAATATCAACTGAGATGCCACATGTTTCAACAATTACTTAATTGCAAAGATTTTTTTTTTAACTTTATGTTTGCTTTATACTTGCTTATAGTAATTTTCATTTGTAAAAAGATCTGGTTGCAACTTAAGTTCATGCCACAAAATAATGCCTCAGTAAGCTTCCAAAGTCTTTTTAACAAATCCTGAGTAATATGCAGTCTGTAGAAATCAAGCAAAGAAACTTTGGTAAATTTATTTTTTAGCTGCCCTGTTGCCCTTGGGTTTAATTACTTTTATCTGCAAGACTTCTGGCACATTGTCCAAATTAATAGCAAAAGGAGATGAAATACTTGCAAAATCTGTCTCATGGAATTATACGTCCTAAAAGCGGAATTCAAATTCAGCATGAAGAATTGCAACCTGACCTGCATGTCTGGCAAAGTTCACACTTCTGTCTGAAAACTGTTCGTTAAAATTGAGAAACAAATGGGTTTTGCCTTTTGTAGCTGACTGAGATTATTGTAGTAATAGAAAAAAAGATAAATTATTAGCGCTATAACAAAACCTTACATTGATTTGTACACAGAGCTGGAGTGACACTCAAAGTTCTGCCAACCAAGTACATCACTGATATCACCATGCGCAAAATCATATTCTTTAAAATATTACATGTAAGACAATGCAGGCAAGCAGCTAAAACATATACACAACAGGTCTACATTGTGTCCCCATCCTTATGGTAAAAGCTTAGTTTATTAAATTTTTGGATGGATGGTAACTGATAGACATGAGCAAATCATGTGGAATTTACTATGCTGTGAGTCTGGCGAAATCACAAAAATTTTTGGGAACTTCACCAAACTCCATGAAATGCATTGAAGTTAAAGGGGAAGGAGGAACTAAACTGGGTTTCAGAGGATTATAATGGTATAGTGGTGTTTAAATTGTCCCTGAGGGCTACGGAAGCATCTGCCAATTATGCTGGACCAATTATTATGGCCAGAAATGTGATCTGAATTGTGAGGCAGTAATAGTAACCACTGCATCCCCATGCCTCAAACAACAAAAGATGAAAAAAGAATTGAGAACCACAAACAAAATGGCCACAGACAAGAAATATATATAATTGAGCATTCAGAGTTCCAATCTTGGGGCACAATTGGGACTGGCTCGTACCAGTGTTTGAAGACATGGCATCTGTGCAGATGCCTTATACTTTTTTCTTATATAAAGAAGACAGAAACATCTTGTATATAGTAATATATCTTTTGTTTGTATGATTATTTCACAAGTCTATTGGGTTTTTCTTTCTCAGGGAAGGGGACAGGACTTTAAGTCTTTTTTTGGATGGCAGCTGCAGCAGATGGCTAATTATGCACGTAAATTAGCCATGCAGCGCTGTGCTGCCAACAAATAGAAATCAGTGTTTTATATCCAACTATTACAGTCAGCTAATCTACCTCTCAAAAGTAAACACTGGAGTTGGAACATTAGAGTACTGATCAGGTCGCAACATCATGCATGCCTGAGGCAGATCAGTGTAGCCATGTACACAGACATTTTATTTGCGTGTCTGAATAAGAGAGCTATGGGGCTGCGATTTTAATAACTGGACATTAGATGGCAGCAGAGCCGTTTATCAGCATAGGAACAGGATAGAGGAGGAACTCTGTTTTAGCTGGTGGCTGGGGGGGGGGAGAGGACGGATGGAGGGGAGAAAAGAAAAAAGGGAAAAAGAGAAATCAGTGAGAGGAGCGATCTTGTCCTGGCTTCCAGAGGACATCTGGGGACTGCTGGATCAAAAAGGAGCGTCTGCAGGCCGCGTCTTCCCGAACCCAGGAGTGGTGAGCTGTATATCGCACAGTTGTTCCTTCTTTCACTATAAACTGTTGTGGTCATCTATTTGGAGAGTCCAGTTGGAGAACAGTTATCTTCCTGGTGAATTACAAATGTTCCATTTGGAGATAGAGCGCTCCAACGGTAGTAAAAAAGGGCCCCAACGCCGGCTGTTCGGTTTTCCTGGTATCACTGGCCAGTGAGGGGGGAGGTTTCTGAGGGACTGGGAGCATAAAGTGAACTTCTTTTACCTACCGCTTGTTTATGGGCACAGGTTATAGTATTGTATATAACATATTTGCATAAGATACTTACCATTGTTTTCATTAAGTTTCACTGCATTGCTTGTGAGGCTATTATCCCATTTCCTTGTGGGACACCTTCCTATTGGAGTGGCTCCCCTAAATAAAATTGTTGGTTTAAAATTCTCACTGTTGGTGTGTTGGACTGGGGACCTGGTGGAGTGTGCCACTGGAGTGGAGGGAGAAGACCCGAGGTACTATAACATATCAGCAGCACCTTAGGGTGCCATTGCTACATCAGCAACAATCTTAAAGTACAAATACATGAAAGTTCTGTGCATGGCTGATACAATTCTAATGTTACTATGGACTCATAAAGCATCATGAGAAGCTGGGAAAAAATGTTCATCTAAGCTGGTGAAGAAATAAGGAAAATTTCCAGGAATATGGACACAGCATATTCACACTTTGGTGAAATTCACTGATCAGTACCAGTAACTGACAATTACACCAGCTAACTGCAGCATCATCTTGTTAAGAGCACAGACCAAATCTAGCTTGCAGGCTGTAGTTTGCCCACCGCTTAGTTAACATTAATTAAAAAAGGACAGTGTTTTAAAGTTGAAAGACTTCATACACATAAACATTACATCAAAATGTCTATTAGAACTTGATGGCAGGAAAATCATGAGTCAGACCCAGAAATTAATAAAAATATAGTGTGCATTGAATAAGGGGAGCAATCTGTATTACAAATGGAGATAGCAACTGTCAAAACCAGAATTCAAATATTTTTTCATGCAGCTGCTTGAATGAACCTGTATGATATTTTCAAGCTCTTTGCAAATTAAGCCCTTACCCCATTCACCTCCTCTGATTTCAAATTGGGTTACTTCCAGGATCATGTCTGCTATCAAAAAAATCCTATAAAATTCTATTCCCAATAAGCCATAGCCTCTCTGAACTGCTGCATCACTGATTGCACCTTTTTAATTGCATGGGTAGATATCTCACATGCCAGCTGTATGAAAAATTACTTAAAAAAAGAGAGACTTAGAAGTATAAGGTATAAAGGATGATACATTTTAAATCCTGAAGAACTTTTTGTGCCTTGTTTTTAAAGTAACATTTTGTGCCTTGTTTTTAAAGTAACATTTTCAATTTCACAGTCATTAATGCATTTCTAGATATGAAAATGAAATAAATATTTAAATATTCATCCATATTTTAAAACCAATACTTTCATAGTTACAAACAGTATAATTTATATACAGCTGATGTTCCTGCCTTGTGCCCAATAATTGCTAAAATAGGCTCCATCTTCCCTGTGACACGTCCCTGAATAAGCAGGTTAAGATTCTGTCAATGTATTATGTTAGCTAATATATTTGCTTGATGGCTGAGTTCTTGTTTGTTGTGATGTGTTGATTTCTCTGTAAAAGCCCTGCTAATATGCTAGATTTCCCTCTTGGGGCAACATTGAATTGGGTGCAATTAGAATTATAAATTTCCCCTTATTCAATAAAACAATGACAATATTATTACAGTCTCAAACCTGAAATCTGTTCTATAAATAAAAAGTTGGACTGATGCATGTGTTTTAGTTTGTCATCCCTTCAATTATGATTTTTAGCTACAATGTAAGAAGCCTATTTGGAAATTCAACTAACAACGATAATTTTTTCAATTTACATAAACCTTTTATAAGTATTGCAAAATGTGATGCAGATTTTCAACACTTACCTCACAATTGTTAACATGTGTTATATTCTTCTTTAAAAATAAAAAGAAGCATCACAAAAAGCAAAATTTTGGGGACCGTCCCCGTATATTTCCAAAGGACAAGGAAAAAACCACAAAAGAAAATGTTTGAGTGATCAAAAACAAAATGTATATAGCAATTGATAGATGTTACTGTAAATGACAAAATGGCGTTTTTTATACAGAAAATAAAAATGAAAACAGGAAATGGTTGGCAGGAAGTGACGCTGATGCTGTGGGACGGAAGCGGCATTATTTAACAGAAAGCCAGACGTGATGTCATCAGGGAGTGTCGGAAGTGTCGTCTTGTCTGGCGCCGGAACTGATGTCCAAGTGGCCATTTTGAAACCTGGAAGTAAGTTCTTTATTTTTCCTTGGTTTTCCTGCTGAGAAGAACGAGAGATTCAGGTTAGTACCGTGTGACAACATCTTGTCTCGCGATGTTTCACTCACCTTTAGGTTTTTTGACTGCCTCCTAAACACACATGTATGACACCTGCAATTCTCTCACAAACTCATATCAATTTAACATGTTGATTGGCCTGTGTAACGTAGTAAATTTGACATTAGAGTTAAATTGCAGCACAGGATTATTGATTACTTTAGCTGCATTGTATCCCAGAGGTGTTGTAGTTGGTGGCGTCTGTCTTGTCAAAACTACTGGTGGTGTTTCTTCCCATGGATAGTTAGTCTGATGGCCAGAAATGTCATTGCAATAATATGATCTTACTGTCATGTGTCTTTAGCCATTTAAAATTATGAAACACTAACCTGTGACTCATTGCCAGATTAGTAGATTGTCGACTAAAAGGGACACACTGGTTTACTAAAAAAATATTTTAGGAATATTTTAGGCAATGTCCACCTCTCAGGCTCAGATGGTGTGCACACAAACTGAGACTGCCAAATATGCTGTTCTTCAGTAGTCAATATTATTGTAACAAGTATGATGAGCTGTAGTACTAGATTATACAGAGAAACATAAAAACTGCTGTGTGCTCCATTTCACAGATATATAGCTGAAATCAAGCATTCACCACACAGTAATTCCACCTGCTGGATTTATAGGTCATCAATGTGGCCAAATACACCATTCAACAACAAAGATTAAGGAGATGGTTTGACCTTTCTGATCAATAATCTACTCATATGCCATGCATCTCTTTTACAAACATATTCCCCAGGGCTAATATCCAACTATTTTCTGGTAATTTACCCTTATTATTAAGGTCTTGTATCTGCATTTTTATTGATCTCCCTTTAGTAATTCCAATACCTTAAAGCTTTGGCTTGTAGCTCCTAATTTATACAGTATGTAAACATACTAATTAAAGAACTCCATGATACTGATCTATGATTTGACAATGACTACTTCTAGGAGAGTGTTTATTTGCTGTCTAAGAGGAAAAGCAAAAGATGTTTCTAAAGGCCCTTAACTAAAAATTTTACCAATAAGTTACTGCTCAATTGCAAAAAATATAGCTGAGTAAAAAATACAGCTACATCGTAAGTTCACAGGTAATGTCGTTTACAGGTAAATACACTGGCTAGCATATGGCTTCTGTGACTAAGTATAAATTCAGGTAAAAGTTTGTAATTCAAAATGCAAATGACTATCTTGAGGGAAATACTGTAGTAGTTAATAGTAGCAGGCACTTGATTAGATCCTCCTTGTAAAGGAGAAAGCTGGTCTTATGTATCTAAATGAATAGCATTGATTTTGCAGAAGTATTACAGTCAACCCCAAATAAAAGCCAAGCTGCATGGGGCAGCAGGAGTACATCATCTTTATAGTCTATGTTAATGGTATAAGTGACACCTTGTTTTTGAAAGAAATTACTTATACATGTAGCCAGTAGCATCACACGAGGATGGTTTTATTATAAATTAAGTTTTAATTGTTTTTGTGAAGGTAACATTATGAAATTGGGTGGCAAAGTAGCACAGATGCTTTGATGCTATATATTTTATATATTTTTAAGGCTGAAATGTATTCCTAAGCAGTGACAAATGTATTATTGATTGTTCACAAAGACACACATCTTATCTGTCAAAACACTTGTTAACACTTGAATTCCTGAAACCTACGAAAAAACTCGCAATCCCGGCCCACCTTAAGTCCCTTCGCACCTCTTCATCAGTGACTTTTGTTATGTAAATGTGTCGATCAGCACAAGCAGCAAGCAGCCAGCTCTCCCATCCCCCACCTTGACGGGGCTCAGCTGGGGCAAAAACTTCTCCCAGCTCAAGCCAAAGCTCCTTATCTGCATGTGAGGTTCCAGGAGTTGTATAGGGTAAATAATACAGTACATCGTTATTTGGAATACATGCGTTTCATGTGTGTTTCGTGTCTACAAAGATCTGGGTAAGTGTAGTATGAAAGGAAATGCGAGAAATGCAAGAAATGCTGAACACATACCTAAAGCAGAATTTTTTTCCATTTTATACTAATATTGACATGAAGTGTATAATGTGTGAAGACTTTAACCCAGATATGAAATAAACATGTGCACTTTTATTCAAGAATATAACCAAACACTCAATATAACAAGCTGAAATACCCAGTGTTGCCCTGGAGGAAAATAGAGTGTTTTTTTTTAATTGCTTGAGAAAGATGTAATAAAAAAAACCCACAACTTTAAAAATAAAAATAAATTAAACAATGATGACTCACTAATGTGCTTGTGTTGTGGTCTTTTATGTATGTTATCATCCAGTTGACGCTCGGAACCGGCCAACTCTATTTAATTTCAAAAGCAACAGGGGCGCTGTGGTGCTCAAACATAAAGAATACTGGCATTCACCTCCAGTTTGCCCTCTGGTGGTTGTTCAACTGGATGATAACATGCATACAAGACAGTAATATCACAACCCACCCTGCCCTGAAGGGGGTGGGTTAGGGTTGATTTCACCCTACAGTATTTTTAGTCGACCAATGAGAAACATGTTTACCAAGTTTCATGAAAATCACTCCAGCTGTTTGGAAATGATGCTGGAACATACCATACATACATACACACATACATTGACTTTTATATATATAGATAACAGGTGTTCACCTCTTTCGAACCAATAAAAGTTACAGTTTATCTCTCTCTCTCACTCAATTGTTGGCTAATGCCACCAAGCAAACACTGCACAAGACATGACTTCTTCCAGTGCTTTTTTTTCTGTTTGCATCAATTTACCAATCAGGCTGAATGGGACAGGATTCTGAATAATCCTAAAGAGGTAAGCTCACTTTTTACACACATTTTACTTACAACATACATAAAGTCATTGGATCATAGGGTCATTATTGTTATGTGAACTGAGTATAGTGAAATGCATGCTGGTATGTGCTAATTAATATACAATAAGTTGCCACTCCATACCTTAGACATTATGTTTAAGACACTTATAGCCGTGTTTAATGAGGATTTCCAAATAGTTCAAAAAGCAGCTACCAGGAAGACTTTTATATTGACTAAAAAATCTAAAGTCTAAGTGTCTTCATTTTAAAAATTTTGGTAAAATTCAAAGCAATACATTTTTTTTAAAAAAGATGATAATTTGTTGTCTGTGCTGTTCTGTTTGAGGCTTGAGTGTCTAGGTTATATTTCTTAAAGTTTATATATGTTATCATGTACACCAGGACTGAACACATGTAATGTTAACATAAGAGTCAGAAAGCTGTGTAACTTAATAACAACAACTGAGACTAACAGTTTGTGTTTGTCGCATTTTACCGAAAATATCAGTTCATTCTATTGTTACATGAGATACAGCTAAATATTAAGGATGTTCTATTAGATTGTTATCTTATGGGGGCAAAGCAGAATCTTCCATTTTCTATAGGCATTTTCCCACGCAGGAGTTTTTTTCAGAAAGCAATGAGTTCCTGGTTGATGTAGGCCCTGGGTCACTTGTGGTCCCTGGCCAATTTTCTGTGTTCAATTCCCACTGCACAACAGGAACTGAAGGCTTTATGCAAAATATGTGATGTACAAAGACGAGCGATGTGGTGCAAAGTGCACCGCCCTAGGGACTTCATTGGGGTCCTCCCCCCTATTAGTTTTGAAGCAATAGTGACTTCATGGTTGAGATTATTGCTTTGATGCGGTGCATGGAGTAACACACCACAGAAGGTAGCTATGAAGAGTGATGCAGTGCAAAATGCGGCATGGTCAGGAATTCACCCATAATTGCTTCAACGTGCTCAGGACTTAATGGGGACCCATCCCCTTCTTGTTTTGAAGTCATTGCATCTTCATGGAAAAGATTATTGCTTTGATGCAACACATTGACTAGCACACCAGGAAGGCAGCTGTGAAGAACGATACGTAGTGCAGTGCATTTGTTGGCATTTCCAAAGTATGTTGCTCTGTGACCAAGAATACCATCTAGCAAGCAAAACCATTAGTTGTTTTTTCTGTCAAAACCACTTTTACTAATATGGTTTTCAACCTTTTTGTAGTCATGATTAGTTTATTCAGTTTTTCAAGACATTGCATTGCACTGTGGTTAATCCATAGTTAATTTCGTTTTGGATGAATGACTCCAATTACTTTTGAATATCATTATTCCTAAACAGACTTAATAAACCCTGAACCTCATTATCCATTCATTTTGCTGCATTCAGCTCCATCTTCGCCAATAATTTTCCAAAGTTAAGACTACTAACAGATTTGTAAAACAGTGCCATTTCTTTTGGTCAACCAAATAGCACAATTCATTACCCGAGCCAAACCCGCTATAGTTCCAAGTTGAATGAAAAGTACATACCCTGGGCAGGAGACAAGAAAATACCAGGAACTACCTAACAGGAACTATAAATGGCTCGAACTCATGTAGTGGGAAAGCCACAATGTTTTTTGAGTTTCTGAAAAGTCTGTGGTTCCAGGAAAAAGCTCCTGTGGTGGGAAAGCACCTTATGTGAAAGCTACATTGCATTCAAATTAAGCAAAAACGAATATTTACTACTAGCCGAAGCCTGCTGTAGCATACGGCGGTGTAAGAATAGGAACGGAAAACTGTGAGAAAGGAATTCAGTATAACAAAGGCTAAGGAAACCACCGTCGCAGTATAACGAAAATAGCAAGGAGCGAAACCAATGCCAATGGTCGAGAGAGTACCTTCCTGTAGCAGGCTACGGAAAACATAGACATATATAGATAGACGGCGCATTCACTGTGTTGCCCAGTCGACACGATAAGTTAGCGCATCCGCCCTATTGCGAGTGGTAAAAGTGCCATTTAAACTAAAATTAATACACTAATTAAAAACTAAAACTAAACTAAAATTAAAAACTAATACAGGTAGTTGTGGAAACCGGGTTTTCTGATGAAAAAAACAATAACGTTCTAAACAGTATCGTTTACATACAACAGATTTTGGTGAATCGTTTACATGCAATTATTTATATCCGTGCGTATCCCATGGTCTTAGAGTTGGTGGTTGGGGCTCCGTGAGTTGGTGGGTCGGGCTCTCTGTCTTGCGTGCGCTCCCTGTCTTGCTTGCCCATAGTTAGAGTTGGCAGGCAGGGCTCTGTGAGTTGGCGATCGTGGCTCTCTGTCTTGCGTACGGAGTAAAGTCAACGTGGCTCAGAGGTGCATGTGGACTTTTGCACAGACGAAAGTGACTGAGGCTGTGTTTGGTGAGTTGTTGCGTGCCTCGAGAGCGACACTGGACTCGGGAGAATGGTTACAGTTGGTGTGCGTGGCTCTGTTGTGCGTATCAAATGACGCGGTAGGAGGGTTAGAGTTGGCGGGCGGGGCTCTGTCGAGCATATCCCATGGTCTTAGAGTTGATGGGCGGGGCTCTCACAGATTTGCAGAATTTGTGTTTCATATTTAAATGTGTTTGTATGTTTCCCACTAATTTTTAGCATACCTGTAAAATGTTTTTTCCAAAATCTATAACAAACAAAAAATTTCATCCTGTACATTGCCCACATTGTTTGACTGGTGTGTGCATGTGTGTTGAAGTCTGCCAAGCAATGAGCTGATGCATTATCTAGAATTGGCTTTTATCTTGAGCTTCACATGTACAGCAACTGATGCCCCATCTCAAGTTGACTCCTGATGTCATAGTAGGCTCAGATTCCTCGGATCTTGTGTATAATAAAATGTGATAAGTGCACACTGAAACACATGCTTTTGATATTGATTTAATGCAGACTTGTATTACATTAAATAAAGAAAAATCTGAAATATATAACTATAAGCTTTCTAATTTCTTACAGTCTGAAAAAATAATAAATTAAGTTTTATTAATATATTTTTACACAATGAATATATTGATTACCTGTGTGAAAAGCTAAAGTGTCTCTTGGAGAGTGTCACAGCACTGTGAAGTATTCCCCATTATTCTTGCTACAGCAGCACAGAGGGCTACTGCACTTGGACACATACAAACCTCTGTGTACTTAAAGCCTGAAAATATAAGACCATATAAGATTCAAAGTTTCCTTCTCTCTTGGTCTTGTAGCTAATAATTATTCTGAATACTTATTAAATAGAGATATTTTAAGTTGCAACACAATTACTTTATAGTTCCATCCACCTATCTCCTAATCCTCTGTTTAGGTGAACAGTTGATCTTGCATTGTTCTTTAATTTATAGTGAAAATGTATGCATTTCAGTACAGACATATACATTTTAAAATGAGTCATATTTTAGATGATACTCCATACATACTGAATAACTCCCTACCATACTGTGTCTTAAAATATAATCCTACATGTCCTTAAAGCATTCAGGATACATTTAAATGATTTACATTACTATAAATTGAGTTACAGATATCTTTAGAAAAATTAGATATCTTGGTTTCATTCACAATATCAACAAATATCTAATTCATAATTAAAACAATATTTGAAACACTTCTTCTGCATATAAAGGTATGATTAAAAGTATTACATAAAATCTTGAAATACAGGTGCCGGTCATAAAATTAGAATATCATGACAAAGTTGATTTATTTCAGTAATTCCATTCAAAAAGTGAAACTTGTATATTAGATTCATTCATTACACACAGGGTGCTGTATTTCAAATGTTTATTTTTTTTAATTTTGATGATTATAACTGACAACTAAAAAACACCCGCAAAAGCCTTTAAATGGTCTCTCAGTCTAGTTCTGTAGGCTACACAATCATGGGGAAGACTGCTGACTTGACAGTTGTCCAAAAAACGTCCATTGACATCTTGCACAAGGAGGACAAGACACAAAAGGTCATTGCTAAAGAGGCTGGCTGTTCACAGAGCTCTGTGTCCAAGCACAGTAATAGAGAGGCGAAGAGAAGGACAAGATGTGGTAGAAAAAAGTGTACAAGCAATAGGGATAACCGCACCTTGGAGAGGATTGTGAAACAAAACCCATTCAAAACTGTGGGGGAGATTCACAAAGAGTGGACTGCAGCTGGAGTCAGTGCTTCAAGAACCACCACGCACAGACGTATGCAAGACATGGGTTTAAGCTGTCGCATTCCTTGTGTCAAGCCACTCTTGAACCAGAGACAGCGTCAAAAGAGTCTCGCCTGGGCTAAAGACAAAACTGCTGCTGAGTGGTCCAAAGTTATGTTCTCTGATGAAAGTAAATTTTGCATTTCCTTTGGAAATCAAGGTCCCAGTGTCTGGAGGAAGAGAGGAGAGGCACAGAATCCACGTTGCTTGAGGTCCAGTGTAAAGTTTCCACAGTCAGTGATGGTTTGGGGTGCCATGTCATCTGCTGGTGTTGGTCCATTGTGTTTTCTGAGGTCCAAGGTCAACGCAGCTGTCTACCAGGAGGCTTTAGAGCACTTCTTGCTTCCTGCTGCTGACGAACTTTATGGAGATGCAGATTTCATTTTCCAACAGGACCTGGCACCTGCACACAGTGCCAAAGCTACCAGTACCTGGTTTAAGGACCATGGTATCCCTGTTCTTGATTGGCCAGCAAACTCGCCTGACCTTAACCCCATAGAAAATCTATGGGGTATTGTGAAGAGGAAGATGCAATACGCCAGACCCAACAATTCAGAAGAGCTGAAGGCCACTATCAGAGCAACATGGGCTCTCATAACACCTGAGCAGTGCCACAGAATGATCGACTCTATGCCACGCCGCATTGCTGCAGTAATCCAGGCCAAAGAAGCCCCAAATAAATATTGAGTGCTGTACATGCTCATACTTTTCATGTTCATACCTTTCAGTTGGCCAACATTTCTAAAAATCCTTTTTTTGCATTGGTCTTAATTGATATTCTAATTTTCCGAGATACTGAATTTGGGACTTTCATTAGTTGTCAGTTATAATCATCAAAATTAAAAGAAATAAACATTTGAAATACATCAGTCTGTGTGTAATGAATGAATCTAATATATAAGTTTCACTTTTTGAATGGAATTACTGAAATAAATCAACTTTGTCATGATATTCTAATTTTATGACCGGCACCTGTAAGGAATGTGCATGAACATCAATCTAAAAACAATTACATGCTACTATTCAAATAGGTTAAAAGACATTCTGATTTTCAAAATATTGCTTTAAGCTTTCAGTATCATGTCTGTATCCCATTTTATAATATAGTATGTAAGACATGCAATGTAAGTACTAAAAAGACAGCCAAACACACTTTTTGCTTGCTTCTTGGTCACTTGAATAGCCCTTATTGAAATGAAAATCCAACCTGAACGAACACCTGTGGAACTCCATGACAACTACAGGCAGCGGCTTTCAGTTTCATTTGTCACCTGGCTGAGTACACAGCATGAGGGCTGCTGCTTTATATACCTACAGTGCACATTTTCATTAACTCCATGTGTGCTGTAGCTTGCCTTGCGTAAATGGCAGCTGCATTGTGAAAAGCATATTAAGTATTATTTAAATAAGAGGCAGATGTATTTGTGTGTGTTTCTGTGTTTGAATGGTGCTCCTAGGAGAATTTCAAGCAAAAATGTGTCTGGCTTAAATGGAATAATAAGATTCTGTTTCCTTCTGTCTTTTCAGCAACAACACAGCATTTTTTTATGTTTTCCTAAAACAAGTAGTATGCATGTGGCTGCACATAACAAAACAGTGTTTTGGGGATCCAAATACTCCTTATCATTAGAATAATATAGTTTAAATAAAGAAACAGATGTTTGTACACATCCCTTACTTATTTATATGCAGACATAAAATTATTTAAAGGTACCTGTTAAATATTTACAGATATTTTTAATGCACACTGTGCAAAATGTGACTTTTCAAAATTGAAGAATTTCTTTTTTGTGTTTTGTCTTATGTAATTTCTTAGTTCCTTACCCATTCACTGAGAATTTCTTTTAAACATAATATGGTGTGACGGACAGCTGGGACACCTTGTTAAGGGAAAGACTTGAGGAAGAAGCTTTCATGTGACAATACCTTCCCCGGGACGACAGACGGCAGCCCCCCTGGCTTGCAACGGTGCCATGGTGTTGGAGCATGGAAGCCCAGCACTGCCAGGTCCTGTGGTCACCGCCAGAGGTCGCAAGGGGAACAGCTAAGCCCTCCTTAGCTGTACTACCACCACAACCGGAACATGACAGTACACCTGGAGCACTTCTGGGTGCCCTTTAAGAGGAGCCAGATGCCATTATTCCAGGAGCCAGAGTTGGGAGGAAGCAGACGAAGCTGGAGGAAGGAGTGGAGGTGAAAGGAAGTGGGAGAGAGAAGAGAAGAAAGGACTGTATGCTTTATTGGTGCTTATTGTACTGTGCTGTAGGTGGGAGACAAAAGAGAAGCATTTCCCACTCTGAATAAAGCTTTTTTTGTGCTGGAGCCTGTCTCTACCTATCTCTATCGGGTTGGGGAAGCTGGCGTGCCCCCAGGTCTCCACAATAGGTTCTCAGTTATGTCAATTACTGTATATATTTACATTAAGCAATTATTCCTTAACTGTTCCCGCATCTTAAATGGCATCTTAATTTGTTTCTTTCAAAGAAATACTATACAATTATATATAGTACTTTACTTATCCCAAGTAGTTTGTAGTGATGGCTGAAATTTTTATGACATTTTTACATCATTTTTATTTTTAAGTGGAGTTGGGTTAAGACTTACTGTTCAAAATTTGCCTTACTAAAATTATATTTAACAGTTGAAAAGCTTATTTATATATACAGTATAGTCATAAATATACAGTATATATAGTTGTTAAACAAGAGGAATGCACAAGCCCAAATGCAAAAGGCCACCCATTTACTGAAACAATAAAGTCAAACAAAAATAACAGGCTCACAGTGTTGCCTTAGATGGAATAAAAGGCAAATTCAGCCATTGGATGAAGCAGTAAGGTACTGAACAGTGGTCATGCTTCAGGATTGGAGCTTCGTCTGGAGGGTTGCTCATACCCAGAATGCTCTTATAGCCCATAGACCGGTAGGGGAGGAGTCAGTTGCCCTCATTGGGCATATTCTCAGAGCTGTGAGTGAGAAAAAAGAAGACAGTCAATGGTTGTAGCCCTAGTGTCCAAGGGTGTTAGTGCATACCTCTAATGATCCCGGAAGTTGACCCTTTAATGTGCATGCATAACAATATATACTAGCTGTGTTACTCAGCTGTAAACTTCTAAAATCAATGGGCTTCAGTTATACTGCCAGTTAATTGGATGTATCAGTTTTTAAGTTGAGTACAGTGATCCATCCTCAATTTGCACAGAAACACAGGAGATTGTAGAGACAGGGACTTTAAAACACTACAAACAAACATTTGTCTCTTTTTCAAAAGTTTAAACTGTGCTCCATGACAAGACAGAGATGACAGTTCCGTCTCACAATTAAAAGAAGGCAAACATATCTTCTTCTTCAAAGGAGTGCACGTCAGGAGCAGAGATTGTCAGAGAGAGAGAGGGAGACAGAGAGAGAAAAGCAAACAATCAAAAATCAATAGGTGCTTTTAAGTATGCGAAGCACCGCCCGACAAAGTAGCCGCAAGGAAGGGAGCAATGTGAAGGTAGTCTTTCAGCATTTTTTAGAGGAGCGTCCGTATCCTCTAGGCCAGTGTGCGAACAGCCCCTCTGCTCACACCCCTTCCATCAGGAGCATAGAATGTCAGAGAGAGAGAGAGAGAGAGAAAAGCAAAAATTTAAAAATCAATAGGTGCTGTTAGAGCTTTTAAGTATGTGAAGCACCGCGTGGGAAGCATATCGTATATCATTGAAGAGTTTTATTTAATACATAATACGTGCCCTGAATGGGTAGCTTCTCAGCCAACCGCCAATAGCGTCTCTTGTATGAAATCAACTGGGCAAACCAACTGAGAAAACATGTACCATAAATTAAAAGACCCATTGTCTGCAGAAATCCGCGAACCAGCGAAAAATCTGTGATATATATTTAGATATACTTACATATAAAATCCGCGATGGGGTAAAGCCATGAAAGTCAAAGCGCGATATAGCGAGGGATCACTGTATCACTAATTAAAAAATCCTAAATTTTTTTGAGCATCGACATGAAGACACCTATATTTACCTAATTTTTTTTCTTGCTGCTGAGGGGATGTGAATATTATGTTCAGATTCCAAATTACTTTATTTAAGCAAAGAAGCAACGTGAAAGGAGCAAAGTTCAACGAAGCTCAAAGAAGATGTGTTTAGCAAGTGCTTTGCAGGTGTAGTGCAACCTATCCAGTAAGAAAGATATTAATATATATTCCCTCTCACCCCCTTCATCTTATCTGCAACAGTGTGCAAATATTGAAATGTGGACTAGTAATGCCAATGCACTCCTCTGGACAATTTCATCAACACTCACAAAACTTACATTTTTATTTCTAATGCATAACCTTGTGTTTTTGATAAAGTCAAGGTAAAAAAAACAAAAAGTAATAAAAAATACTGCAAATTAATCAATGAAGCCAAGCCACGATTGAACAGAATGAAGTGTGATTTTTTTTCTGTAGTTGATGGAAATGCTGCTTTTCAGAACATGATAAGAAGGTTTAGAGCAAGTAAAACTAATAAGTAACTTTTTTTTTTTTTTTGTTGGTAGACATTTATTCAAATTCACTGTTTCCACTATATACTGATGTAGTGCTTATGCTGGGTTTTGATGCCAATGGAGAAACTTTTAGCAGTTTTAAGCTTTGAATGAATCAATCATGAATCACATTTGTAACATTACTGAATACCACTTTTATACGGAGTTCAACTGAGGAGCAGTAAGCAGCCCAAGTGAACTAATATTATTAGCATCTCATAAAAATATGTAAAATTGTACATAAAAGAATAACAAGTTACATAGCTCTTCTGACACATATGATTAACCAGTGGCACAAAGGCAAAGCCAGGTAACACAGCTAATGTTAAATATACAGGGCTGTCTTGTTAATGGTGTTTTGTTGTTTAAAAACCAAAATATTATATTTCCTAATTAATGTCTTCTCTGATGCTGGTTTTTAACAATTTATCACTATAACATTCACATATAAAGTTGCTTTTTTATTATTATACTTGTAGAAACTATACACAGTCTCATAGAGAGAGAGAATTTTAGCACATTAGATATTAGAAAACAAAAATCAGTGGAAAGGCATTCCACCAATTTAAACTTAAAGGGAAAGGTAAACAGTATTTCTTTATAATCGAAAAAATCAAAGTTGAATGCCAATCCAAAAATGTTATCAAAGAAGAAGAGAAAAAAGTAAGGAGTATTTCTTCATTATACCAATGGGGAAATCAATACAACATACTGTAAGCCTTAACAATACTCCATACATTTTAGAATATTTCTACAGTTGCTAAGGTTGTCTTAAGGTAAGCCCATCTGTGTTCCCACTATACCAGCCCCACAGGAGGTTATTCATTTTATGGCTGGATTGTTCAAAGTGTATATTAAAGCTTTAATGTCACAATATGAATGCGCAGCAAAATAAGCTGTTTTTAATATTTTAATATGTGAGCTACTATTGATGAGGATGATACAGTTGTAAAAATAATATTTGTATTTAGTTCATATTTTGTATAGAATTGCTTAAAATTACAATAGATATAAAAAGTACAAATGCTCCCATAAACCATTAAGCATTTGAAAAATTTGACCAGAATATTTTTATATACTCTATTGTAATATTGTACCTTTATAATTTATTCACAAACTCCTTTTTTTTATTCACTCAGTGTTAGTAGATCTTTTAACTGCATATTTCTAGATTTGAAGGTTTAAGAACAATGTCATGCTATAATGCTACAAAACCTGCCTGAAAATGCTCAATATCAAACACATAAGAAAATGAGTTTAAAAAGCATTAAATTGCTCTAATTAGCATAATTTTATCATTCATGTTTCCATACAATTGTTGTTTCACTACTTTTTTCTTTTCAAACAAGCTATAATATGCATAATTTTCTACATTTTCAAAACTATAATCATATATATTTATGAAAAGGCATGTCAAGCAAACATATTCCAACAAACAATTGTATTGCAGACAGATGTTTCTACTGTAACAGAAGATAACTACTTTGACAAAGTATACAGTATTACCCAGTCCTCCTCACAGTTTTGGGAATAAGTACTTTCAGGTGTTTGAAGAACAAAAATGAGAATTAGATCAACTTGCTTTTGAATATGCAACATATAAGAGCAGTTTACCGGAATGTAGACCATATTGCTTTCTTAAAATTTTAAAAACAAACTATGTTTTTATGAATACATATTATTTATTCTTTTTATTCATATACGAGATATATACACATTTTTATCATTTATCACATTGTTTCATATTTACATATTATTGGTACATTTGCTATTGCAATATGAATATTATTCCAATGCTTTTTTGGAAAATAACATTTATGATTTTTGCAGTCAGGATAAAAATTAATAAAATTCTTATTGTGTTCATGCTAGAGCGCACAACATGGATTTCAAGTCAAATCAAGACAAGTTTATGTCATACTGTATGTACATATGTGAATTCTTATGATTGACTGTTCAGCAGTTTTATGGCTTGTGGGTAGAAACTCCTCCTGAATCTACTAGTGTAATGGTGCCAATGGTCCTGTACCATTTGCCAGAAAAGAAGAGAGAGAAAAGTGACTATGCAAGATGGCTGAAATGATACTATTTGCCTTTATAAGACAGAGAGTGTTCTTAATGATATAAGGGGTGCCAGTAATTTTTTAATGCCGCCTTCACCACCCTTGCCTTTCTGTTGGAGGAGGAACGTCTCCAGGCTTTAGACTAATATAAAGGTAACTGAGGCACACTAATTTAAAAAAAAAAAACAAAACTGAATAATACAATTTATTGATAAACACAAGGATTATAGAACTATGACAGCTATTCTGTATATTGACATAGATGACAGGACACACAATAGGCGAGACAGACAAACATATAACACATAAAATGCTGCCTATTTACTGGTTATTTAGGAGTTCTAATTTATCTCGACACAGATAAACATTTTAATGTCACCAAGCCTGCAAGGGCAATGCATGATGCTGTTCAAATGGAGGATGCTTCTTGCATTGGAGTGCACTCTTGGTGTTTGCTACATGTGTTTTGTCCATGGTGTGGTGTGATGCTACCTTCCTCAGCTCACTGTTAATCTGATTACTCTTCTGCAACGTCACAGGGAGAAGGATTACTCTTTCTGGCACAAGAGAGTATGCATTGAAATTCCCATCTTGAAGTAATGGCTGCTTCTCAGTCTTCACAGACTGGGGTCAGTAACTGGAACAGAGCTTGGCTTGGCAGAGTGGATCTTAGACCTAGTCCAGATTATCCAGTTCCAAGACCCAAAGGAGAGTAACTTCCAGGCCAAAGAAAGTTTGTGGGTTTTTTGCTCTACACAGTGTGGGTGGTTTTTCACGTCATAAGAGAATTGATCGTCAGCTTTTCAGCTGCCCCAAAGAGAATGGATTGAAGAATGTAGCTAGTTTTAAAGGAAGGTGTAACCTCTGGTAATTTGATCCAAGTCACTTCCAGTTACAGATCTAGTGCCTGTTTATAGGTGCTTTATTGCATTACTTTCAGCAATAGGTACAGTAAATTTGCAGTTACAAGCCCAAGCCTGTTCATTTGAGTGCCTTTTTGTCTGAAGGAGTGTCTACTGAGGTGTCAGCTCAGTTCTAATTTACCCCTTTGTTATCAGATGAAGTACATAGCTGACCAAAGTGTTGGTAGAGCTGAATTTCAGCCATGCACTTTATTGTTCACTTAGAAATGCATAGTCCCTGTTAAATATGCTGTCTTAACAGGCCTTTTGTGCCACTAAAAACCTAGCAAAAAGATCAATGCTCATTTTGACCTAGAGTGGACTTGTATATTGTGGTGTCTCTGAGCACCTGATTCTGTATTTGGAGACTGATACTACTAGCACCATATATAAAATAAAATTAAAAAGATTGTATTCCTTAATAAATTATATTTACCTTCTTATTTCTGCAGATGTCTAATATATTGATGTGCATTATGACTTAAAGTATTTTTAAACCCAGTAGGCAACTGAAACTTTCTGGTGAAATGTAGATACTGCTCAATATGCCTCTGTCTATTTGTGTGAAATGGTAGTTGTGGTGTCAATAGTTCAAATGGAATAGAAATGTACAGGGAATGTACATTTGTACAATGTATACAGAATATTTATTGTAGATGAGACAATAAAAACAAAGAATGGCAACACAAACAGTAAGTCAATAATGTCCAAAAAAACAAACAAAAAGAATCTTCAACACTTCAGAGAAATAGATCATGGTAAATAATGCTGTTTGCATTAACATCTGAAAGTTTGCTTTTTTGTTTTAACCATGTGTCACTAGAAAAAGAAATATGTGCAATAGAATAGAATCAACCAGCATCTGAAATTCTTGCGATTTACCTACATATTTCTATGAGACAATCAATTTATATCTTCGGAAAGTGGAAAATGTGTCTGTAATGTCAGGTGGCACATCTCAATGGTTAAGAGGGGCTCATACACTGTGACTCCATTATGGTCTTTAGCTTTGCAGTGATCTTGATAAGTTGATGAGCTGATGAGTTCAAATTCCAGTTCAATCAATGTGTGATGTTTTCTGGTCATCCTTTCACTAGAAACTCCAAACACAAGCATATTTCACGTCACTGGTCACAGTATTACTGAGTTTTGCTATTGTTAAGTGGCAGGAAATATACGGACACCACAGAAATGCTTCCATTGTCCCATCATCATATAACAGAATATGCATTATCAGAAAATTTTTGTATGCACAAATATTTATATCTGCATTTCATAACACAGATTTCCTTCGCTAACAAAAATCCCTTCCATCGAGTTCTTGCCAGAATCACATTAGACAGTGCTTCTTAATGAAAAATCAGTATGTTTGTGGTTTATATTAATGAAGTCTCCACCTAACATGCTATAGTCTAAGAAACAATTTTGTTTAAAAGTTTCATCTACCGTATATGTTGGCAATAATTATAGACAACTGGGGCTGCAAAACATTTCATACACAGCCTTTGTCATGCTTGAACATTAATTGGTTTAATATCTGAATTACTCAACTACATACTGTATGTGTGGGAGAGCTTCAAGTATATTAAAAAAATTAAAACCTTTATGTTGCTGGTTTAATCACTTTCTATGACACACTGCACAACCATAAGCAAGCCACTTAACCTGCGCAAGCTCAACTTAAAAAACAATATCTGTAAATAGTTATAACATACCTTGATCTTGAAATCTGCATTGAATATAAGCATCAGCAGATTTAAAATAATAATAATGTAAGCATGTATGTTTTCAGAGCTAAAGGATGATTACCTTCATCATTGAATATATTATTGTACATTTTCACATTATGGCAATAACATTTGTACATTATTTCTAGTTAACTTTGAACATCTTTATTTAATACAATTATATAAAATATGTAAAAAGTGTTTTTTATCCCAGGGTAGCTATTGTCAAGAAGACAATATGTTGAATGTGCATAAAGTAGTGTCAAGGGAGAACTGCTTCTGTGTACATTTACAAAAGGAAAAAAACTATTTAAAACAGATGTAAAGTAATCCCATGCTGACATTTACAAAATAAGTTATAAAGTTCAAACAAAAATACTTTATTCATTCAACAAAATAATAATAATAATAATATGATAAACATAAGAATAATAAAAGATATACATATGCATCTTTACACAAAAAATGAACAGTAAAATCAAGAAAACTAAATTTTAAGCTATTTTGTTTGTGCCTCTCTCTTATAAACACGGTACAAACTTATGAAGTATATTTACACTTAATATTTATTTAATTAATTTTCATGGGAAATCTTATTCATTTAGGTTTGCTTTTAAATGCATAGTGAATGTCTAGAAGTGTGAAATAAGCCTATAATCAGCCATGATATTTGCCTCATGATCAGTAAGGTAATGTCATGTTATATTAAGTGAGAAAGCATGATTTGTAAAATCTATGGGAGAACACCTTTCCAAATAAATATCCAAACAGAGAGACTGCAGGAAAGTAGATAACACCAAACATTAGATACACAGATTTTTACATAGGTTGGAAATAGCCATAATGCTCCAGAATGTGCTAGTTAAGAGAAAATTGAAAATTAGAAAAGCTGTGTATTGTTAATGTATTGTAAATTGTAGTATTTTTTGTAAACATCATTTGAATAAGGTGATAGAATCTCAACTGTCGCAGCCTGTTGCAGCTTTCATCACTATGATTTAGATAAATCTTTAGCCTTTGAACCTTTTCATTTTTACAAAAGAAGGCAACAAAATGTGGATTTATCCAGTCTTTCTTTTTTCTGAAATTTCCAGAATTCTAATTAATAACATTAGAAATCAAGTCAGAACAAAGAATAATGTCAAAGAGAACAAAACTGACTGGCAGAAAAGAATTAACAGAGTGAGTAAAAAACCTGTCCTAGGTATCTCTGCACATTTGAGGCACAACTCCTGTTTAATAGGTTAGTTATCCTAGAGCTCCCAGATGAACTGAGGCCTCATTTATAAAACTTGTGTACGTTCAAAAGAGACTCAAAATGTGTGTACGTGTACGCTGTTTCCCACACATACATCAGGATTTATAAAGTGTCACGCTTGGGTCACATTTTTGCACAGAAATACAGGAGATTGTAGAGAAAGGAACTATTCAAACACTGCAACCGAACATGTCTGTTTCAAAAGTTTAAACGTGCTCCTTGACAAGACAGAGATAATAGTTCCACCTCTCAAATAAAAGAATGCAAACATATCTTCCTTTTCATAGAGGTGTGTGTCAGAAGCGGGACCCCCAACAGGAGCAGAGGATATCTGGAAAAGAGAGAGAGAGAGAAACAAACAAACAACCAACAAGGACAGGTGCTGTTCAGACTTTTAAGTATGCGAACTGCCATGTGAAAAGCCTATCACGCAACAAGCAGCCACAAGTAAGCCAAGCAAGTAAGGGAGCAATGTGAAGGTAGTCTATCAGCGTTTTTAAGAGGGTTTTTTTAGGAGCGTCTGTGTCTTCTAGGGGTGCCCCCCTGCTCACAAAATGAAAACTTGATAGGGGAACAGTCTCGAGTAGAAAATCATCTTTTACCTGGAAAAACGAAACTACAAATCCCATCATGCATTGCAAAATGGACGGGGCGTGTGTGAAACTCTGTGCTACTCGCACAGTCTGGATAGAAAATCATCTTTTACCTGGAAAAACGAAACTACAAATCCCATCGTGCATTGCAAAATGGACGGGGCGTGTGTGAAACTCTGCGCCTGCGTAGCACTCACGGGACGGAAGGACAATCCCGACCGCTTTTATATAGAAGGATTGCACATTACCAATATAGCTTATTGCACATGTTCAATTAAAAATGATCTCAGACTGAGGAGATTCAGAGTTCAGAAAGTTTATCGCAGATGGGAAAAAGTTATTTTTTAGTCTGTTTGTGCATACACGGATTGACCTAAAGCATCTTTCTGACAGGAGGAGCTCAAACAAAGAATTTCCAGGATGATTTTTGTCCTTGAGAATGGGACCTGTTCTGCTGCAACGAGTTATATCCAAACCAGAGGGGCACCAATATTGGGGAGGTGTATGATTAGGTTAGTCAAGGATTGTTTAAAGAATGGAATGATGGGGCAGGAAATTTAGGACAGGGCAGGTTTTGAACTGTACATAGAGCAACAAAGAACAGTGTAAAGAGGTCTTCACAAGTGAGGAAGCAGATAACCTCCCAGCAGTAAATGGGACTACTAAGGAGGTAATGATTGATTTGGAAATTGTAGAGGGAGAAGTAGACCTCAGATTAAATAGTCTAAAATAAAACAAATCTCCAGGACCAGATATTTACCTTTGAGTTCCTAAAGCGGTCAGCGAGTACGTATTTAAACCCTTAACACATATTTTTAGGAAGTCACTGCACACTGGGAAAATTCCAAAGGAATAGAAAATGGTAAATATTATCCGGTTATATAAAAAGGGTGACCGTGCAGATCTAAGCAACTATAGGCCAGTAAGCATAACATGCATCACAAGAAAATGAATGTAAGGAATTATTAAGGATAAGATTGAGTTTTTCAGAACAGTCAGTATAGGTTCAGAAGAGGGAGGTCATGTTTTACTGACATGCTGAAATTCTATGAGGAAGTAACAAAAGGATATGATCAAAGCTACTTATCTTGACTTTCAGAAAGCATTTAATAAGGTGCCACATGAGAGGTTTAGCATCAAACTAAAATAAGAGGGAGTTCTGGGTGATTTTTGTAGATTCAGAATTGGCTCAGAAACAGGAAACAGAGAGTTATAGTGCAAGGAACCTTATCAGAATTTGCTGATGTTGAGAGTATTATTCCACAGGAGTCACTGCTATTTTTAATATATATAAATGATTTTGATAGAAATATAAGGAACAAGCTGGTTAAGTTTGCAGATGACACAAAAATAGGTGGATTGGCAGATGATTTGGAATCTGTTAAATAAATACAGAAGGACTTGGACAGCATATAGGCTTGGGCAGATTTGTGGTAGATGAAGCTTAATGTCAGTAAATGTAAAGTATTATACATAGGAAGTAAAAATATTAGGTTTGAGTACAAAATGGGAGGTCTGAAAATCGAGAGGACGCCATATGAGAAGGATTTAGGAGTCGTAGTAAACTCAACACTAACAACTTCCCGACAGTGTTCAGAAGCCATTAAGAAGGCTAACAGAATGTTAGGTTATATAGCATGATCTTTGGAGTACAAGTCCAAGGAGGTTATGCTGAAGCTTTATAATGCACTGGTGAGGACTCATCTGTGTGCAGTTTTGGTGTCCAGGCTACAAAAGGACATAGCAACACTAGAAAAGGTTTAGAGAAGAGCAACTAGGCTGATTCCAGGGCCACAGGAGATGAATTATGAAGAAAAATTAAAAGAGCTTAGCCTTTTCAGTTTAAGCAAAAGAAGAAGGGGAGACATGAATGAAGTGCTTAAAATTATGAAAGGAATTAGTATCGATGATCGAGACTTTTATTTTAAAATGAGTTCATCAAGAACAAGGGGAGAAAGTTGAAAACTTGTTAAGTTTAAATTTCACTTTAATATTAGGGTGTTTTTACACAGAGAACCATAGACATTTGGAATAAGCTACCAAGTAGTGTGAAAGACAATAAGATTTTAGGGACTTTCAAAAGTAGTCTAATGTTTTTTAAGAATTAAGTGGATAGGACTGGCAAGCTTTTTTGGTGTGAATGGCCTGTTCTGATCTAGATTGTATTAATGTTCTAATAACATGTTTTTGCCAACATAAAAAGGCAACTTGTAGAAGTATCTGATTCTCCTAATGTAATCGGATCAATTTGCTGAACTCATATTTTAATGAGGGTACCTAATGAGAATGAAGCTGCTTTTGTTAACTGTGAGCAGATACATTCCATTAACGTACAAGTCATCTGTGATGCCAAGATGAGACTGACAAACATCATGGCACAGTGATTTATGGATGGCTGTGATTAATTTATTTTGAGACAAAGTAGCTAAGACAGACTTGATGGTGCTGTAAATGGTGGCTGGTTTGTTAGTCAGGTAACTGGCTGACCCCTCAGTTTTTCATATGACCTGTATTATTCATAGTAACAACAATCATGTTGTTACAATCTGCTCAGACACTGGTTCCTTATGCCTTTCCCTGACCAACACAATGCAGAAGAGAAGTGCTATAATGCCAGGCATGAACTTACATTGTCAGTTGTGGAGCAAAGCCAGATAATCTTGAATGCAGGTGGCAGGATCTCAATGTGTCAGGTGGAAGGCTGCTCTACCAAACAATGAATTTCTGCAACATTATACTTGCATATGTATGAGGTTGATTCATATGCTCCATATATCCATATTTTAGGGCAGAGTTCAAGGCCCATTTACATATGCACATTTAAAAGGTAATTGTAATTTATAAAGCGTATATTGCTTTTTTTTTACATTATGCATTTTCCCATTTTGTTGTTATGCACACATTTTCACACATAAACGCATGTAAAATTTTATAAATGAGGCCGGATCTCCAAAATAAGCACCAAGGACAGAATACAAAACACCATGTAGTAATCAGGGATCCCTTTAGAGCTCCAGTTACTGTGGAATATACCATTTGCTATATAGACTGCTATCACTGGCTCAATGAACTTTTTCCTTTTATTTTATCTTTTTGTTGTCTTTTGCATATTTTGCAAAATTTGTTATTGAATATTTTTTCTGTTTGTTTGAGGTATTATTGAATACAGTTTTGCTTCTTGATTATTTTGTTTTTTTTATTAAGTTAACAACATGTGGTGGTTTAAGTTATGTGCTGTGTTTTTGCTGTGTTGAGCCTAAATCGCTAGGGCCCCTGATGTTACAGCTGTTAGACCACCCATGTCTTTACAGTATAGGCCTACATTCTGTATGCTGCAGTACTTTGGTTTGGCATTGTGTCTTTATGGTAATCATTGTTTTTTATGCACCATATTTCTTGGATTTTTTTCAGTTTTTTTTTTTGCTTATTTTACCTTTTAGTTTAACTTCGATTATTGGATTTTGAGCTGCCTTTATTTATTTTTTGAGGATTGCCCTTTAAGGCGTTCTTTTTTGCTTTGTCTGATGTTTACTGTTCTTTTTTGAAGCTTCCTTTTATTAATAAAATCTTTAAATATCAAGCAATAGTGCTTTTACTATTCTGAGCCAGAGTTTTGTAAGATGGCAGAATCACAACATAATTAGTTTATGAAAAGCATAAATTGATCAAAAACATCATATATGGATATGTGATATACAAAAAAGCCATGCCACCTTGTCCGTCTGTCCCAGACGGCATCATAAAGAATTGCCTGTTTTTGTAATACACACTCATCTGTGAAAGAGCGCAGAAGATGACAACTCATTAAACACAGTGGTGCTAATGCTCACTACAACAGCAGGGAACCCTTCAGTGGAAACTTCATTATTTGGGACACTTTAATTGTTCTATCTGAATTGTTTGAAAGTAAATCTAAAGTTTACAGCACAGAAATTTGTTACCTATTTCACACTTTGATCGAGGGGCCAGTTAAACTTAACCTTACATTTTTGCGGCCACTGATCAATTACATAGACTCCTTCTCTTGCCTTTGCCATATTTACCTCCATGCCCACAGAGTAATTATTTATATGGAATTAATCTTTTAGTAAACCATGGCATGTGATATTACTGTTAGTCCAAGCATCTTCTGTTGTGCTGAACTTTTTTGCTTAAAGTTATCCCTTCCATCTAGTTACTGTTTACTATATGACCCGTATTTACCTCTCTTAGCAGGGACTAAATTAAAGAGGAAACCAAAAGTGCAACATGTCAATCCGTTTTTTTCTGTAGCTCTGAAAACACTGACCACAATAAAGATATTAAATCTAATCTCTAATCTTAAAAAAAATAAAATTCTATATATAATAGGAGTTTCAAGCATGGCAAAAGTGAAGTGGTGTGAGAGGCCTTAAAAAAAGCCAAAAGTCAGGCCAGGGACTTCACTAGCCTTCCCATAAGAGGCTAACTCTAAGTCAGTCTGGTCCCAACGCCTACACAGGCCCAAAAATGGGTAGCTGGTTTTAAAAGTTCAAAATATGCATTAAGTTTCCAAAGGTAACAAAAATGTCTTACAAGAGAGAGAATCTATAAAGACTCTAGCTTGTATAAAGAGTTCAAAATGTAATTTGTCTAAAAGGGAAAACACAATGCACAAGCAAAAAACAACAACAGAAGCAAAAAGTCCATAAACCAGAAATAAAAAAATAAGTAAATAAACAATACAGAAAGACAAAAACTGTTTGATCCACTGCTGGGTTTCTCTTTCTGACTCCAATATAGAGCCAGAAGGAGGACCCAGCAGCAGTGAAATCAGGGTGGACCTGCCTCCTTTGGCTGCATCCATAAAGCACATGAAATGGCAGCACATTTAAAGATACACAGCACAAATAATAAATAATACATAAAACACAACATAAATTACATAAAAACATTAAAAATAATGATTAAAAATTAAAAGAAAGCAAATGGAAAATATAAAATAAGCACAATTCAAGGAATAAATAATAGTAAAATAACAGTCCATCCCTTATTCAATTTAAAACCTACTTATTTTGGTTCAGAATTGTGGTGGTGGAGCTGTTCAACTGCTGCATCTAAAAGAAGGCAGGAGCAAATCCTAGGCATAGCACTAGTCTGGTACAGAGCACATTCAAGCACATACTCACAATCACAATCACTTGGGGGCCCAATTTAGATTTGCCTATCAATCTAATTTGCACACCTACACACCTTTAAAAAGTGGGAGGAAAACCCGATAAATAATGGAAAAGTACCAACTGACATGGACAAACATGCACACACCACAAGACAATGTCCACTTTCTAGTTTAAACTCAGGACTAAGGGAGCATCACCAGCTATTGCAGCTCAAAGCAGCAAAGGTATGGAACCAAACTGGAAAGTAATTTTGGTGACAGCAATCCACATTGACTATAGAAAGGTCTATAGGCAATCACAGACTACAAAACCTTGATAGCTGTGCCCATGGACAATCCCCCTCAATCTTATATGAGCTGAGTAACTTATATACTAATTTTGAGTTTTGCAGCTTGGACTTGGTGAGTGTAGGTGATGTTTCCAACACTGTCCTGTAGGTGACAGAGGTAAATGTGAGTAAAATCCCCATAAAGCTGCTAGCCCAGGTAGCATCCCATCTCGTGTCCTAAAGGCATGCACCACCCAGCTGTCACTGGTGTCCACTGACAACTTTAACTTTTCTCTGTACTTATTTATGTTTTAGCAGTATTTTTAAAAAAATCAGAGTTGCACCTGTGCCAAAGAAATCTGTTGTTTCCTGCCTGAATGGCTATCAACCATCACGTGAATCTCTGTGGTGATGAAATGTCTGGAGAAATTGGTCATGATCCACATTAACTACACCAGTTTGCATACTGCTACAGATTGCATACCAGCATAACAGATCTGTGGATGATGTCATCTCCCTTGCCCTACACACTGCTCCGAGACATCTGGTAAGGAAAAACACCTGTGTCAGGAACGCTGTTTATTGACTGTGGCTCTGTCTTCAACACCACTGTGGCCGCCAGACTATTGCTAAAGCTTAGAAACCTTAATCTGAGCAGCTAAATCTCTAGCTGGGTGTTTGGCTTCTTGACAAATAGACCCCAGTCACTAAGTATTGACAAAAATAGCAGTTGGCAGCTTCTGTTTCATGGGTGTCCAGATCACCGACTGCCTTTCGTGGTCTGTCAAACACCGCCTGTATACTCAGAAAGTCTCAGAAAAGGCTCTTTTTGCTGAAAAGGGTAAAGAGAGTTTGGGTGGGAAACAAAACACTAGTGATCTTTTATTGTTGTGCTATAGAAAGTATCCTGACCAGATGTATCACAGTATGTATTGATAACCTGTATCATAAACTACTCCACAGAATTGCCCACACAGCTTCTAATTTATTTACTGTAGCAATGATATTCCATAGCTTTACACCATCTACTCAACCAGAGCTGAATCCATTATCTCTGATGACAGCCGCCCACCTCATCCCTTGTTTTCACTTCTGCCATCTGAAATGCACTACTGGTTCCACATTACTTGATCCACCTGCATCAGGAACAGCTTTTTCACCAAGTCCTAAAGTCACTGAACTCTCAGTAACCTGATTGTATCTGTCCTGCACTGTGTATTGTACCCACCTGATACTCTATGTGTAATTGCACTTTATGTTACTTTTTTTAAAGTTTATTTATTTATTCTGTTTACTTATTAATTTATTTATCTTCTGTTAGTCTTAGATATTTACTGTATTTATTTCTATATCACGCCAACTGTGGCATAAGAATTTCACTGTACTCTTACAGTGTATGTGATAATCTCTCTCTCTCTCTCTGATTCTTAGCTGGTGGTAGGTGGGTTTCCTCCAGAGTCCTGTCACTGCTGTAGGCACCACTGGATTTTGGATTATATGTATAATGCCTTCCCATGCTCTTCAGTCTATGGCTATGGCTTTACCATCGTTGAGCCTGAGTCGCTGGTTTCTCTGATCCTCCTCAATTTATTTGGACCACATCTTTTTAGGCATCACCTTTGAACCTTCCAATCCTCAGGGCATTTCCACCAGAGTAGCTTGTATGTTATCTGGCAGGTGTTCATTCTGCAGATGTCGCCGAACCATCTCGGCCTTTTCAGTTGAATTGCCTCTTCAACTGTTAGTTGGTGGTTGCAGCTTGTCCATATGATTCACTTAGAAGATGGTCACGGATGGAAACACCCAGGATTTGCCACAGACATCACGTTTGGAAGGCCTTGAGCTTGTTCAGGTCGTGTGTGAGCAGTGTCCACATGGTTTCCAACTTTGGTGTAATGGGTTTCCTATGGCCAGTAGTCCACTTCTCACCAGCACCCTGGATCCCCAATGCTGACGTATCGTCTACTCCAGATGCAATAGAATGAGTACATAGGTTTGCTCTGTATTCCATCGGTTTCATACAAAGGCTTTACGCCCCATGGCCGGAGACCATCCCTCCTCCTTTTGCAACCAGTCTTGGGACCACCCATGGTGGAGTTGTATGTGACAATAAATATTTCTAACATTTAATCTAGTCTAATCTATTGCTCTACAGTACCAATCTAAATCAAATTATGTTTTTAAATTATATTTCCAATTTTTTCTGAATTGGCAAGTCTAAAGTGGCATTTGTATATAAGAAAGCCAAAGATCTAAATAATTTATTATGGAATATTGTAATTAAATGCTAGATTTTTATTTTATTTATAAAATATATATATTGTAAATTATACAAAAGTGTAATTACAGCTTACATTGCAAGCTATTAGAACATATCACTTACATTTGGTAAAGGAGAAATTGCCATTATGTTCAAATCTTTAGGCACTGTCTATATTGTAATTTATAAACTGTAAAAAAAAGTTTTAATACTACATAAAGACTTCTAAAAATTGTTAACTTTTAAAAATATAGCATATACTTATTATAAAATTATAAATAAACAGTATTAATTAAAGTCCATATTTACATTATATTTAATGATTGCAACTTTGCATGGCAAAACAGTAATGGCAATGAGCAAAAAAAGCAGCCAGGCTCCAGCAGTTAAAGCTGGATGCAATATTGAGCTATATTGCAAAAATCTCACGCAAAGAGATCGAAGTAATAACATTATCGAGAAAACTGTGTGGTGACCACATTGCTGCAATAGATGCTTCTTAATATTAGCAAGCTTGTGCTATGTGTTAAGAGGCAAGTTATTTATGATTTAAAATCTAACTAAGATCCAGGAATGTTCCATCTAGCACCTACAACATTAGCCTTTTGTTGGCTGAGGATCAGAATTTACTTACAGGCATTTGACCAGAAAGCTGGGTTAAGTAAACAGTAGCAGCAGACGTTGCTTAAAAGATTTTTACCAGCATGATCTCTGTTTTGTCAATATTTAACAGCAAGAATTTCAAATTCATACATATTTTCATCCTATCTGACAGCTACTGTAACTTATTTTCAAGCTTGTTGAAGGCTATGTATTTAAGTATTATGATCACAACACAAATGTGGTGTGCTGTAAAATAAGTCTATAATTTGACTTGGGACAGAAAATAAATATTATGTAGTACAGGCTCACAATAAACCTCTCTACAACTGTAGGTAATACAAGACACAGGAGACAGAAGTAAAATATACTGCCTGTTTTATATATATATACAGTATATAAAATACAACATTCACACATTCTAAATATACAGTAAACTAAATTAAAAAAAAAAACATAAAACCATAACCATTTATTTATTAAATGCATGTTTTTGTTGCATTTATATTAGGATTTTTTTTACCAAATATTACAAATCTTTTATTTATTTTTTGTATTTCTTCTATGTGCCTTGCACTATTGTTATATTTATATTTTAGGTGTATTTTTTTCTTTGTAAAATGAATTTGATTTCTAGGTAAAGAAACACATCATATTTAACGTTTCAGTCATTGTCTAACCTGTTTTATTCTGAACAGTGTCGGGGATGGGGTGCTGGAGCCTATTTAAGGCAGGAACAAACCCAAGACAGCAACCACCACATACCAACCACACACTAGGGCTAATTTAGTATCAACAATCCACCTAAGTTGCATGTCTTTGAAACTGGAGTACCCTGAGGAAACTCACACAGACACTTGGAGAACATGCAAACTCCACACTGGGAGAACCTGGGATGCAAACCCTGATCTCCTTACTGTAAGGCAGCAGCGCTATCACTGCGCCACCATGATGCTCATTTAATGTTTCATCTGAATCCAGTTAGTAAATTTTATAATTATGTAGATATAAATAGCTTTAATATTATGGTGTGATGCCTGAGAAGTAAAAATAAAAAGTCTGAGTTTTATAATTTAAAGATGAAGCATAAGCACTACTAAATTCTAACATTAAAGAATTAGAGTTTCATATATATATATTGTGACAGATATTGTGACATGCCTGGCCGGGACGCGCCTTCACCACATCTGCCAGGGGGACAAGCGTGGGAAGCCCAGTATCTCCCCCTGGACACTAGATGGCAGCCTCCCTGGGTTGCAGCTGTGCCTCGAACTCACCCAGAGCTTCATGGGGGGTTGGAGTTTTGTGCAGCTCTGTGGGGTGCTGCCAGGGGGTGCTGCAACAAAAGCGGCTGGCCCCTTTTGGGCACTGGTTTCTCCTTACCCGGAAGTGCAGCCGGATGTCGGCAATCAACCACTTGGATCACCACCCACTTAGCGGCCAGAATTGGGAGGAAGAGGACGTGGTTGCCTGGGAGGAGTGGTGGTGCCAGAAGAAGGGTTGTGGTTTGTGTTTAACTGTTCTTGGGACTGTGTTGTGGCTGGAGGTTTCATGGGGAAGATGTGCCCTCCAGCTGAAGAAAAATAAAGTCTTCTTGTGTTTTTACACATGCCTCTGTGTGAGTCTGTGCTGGGTCGGGTGCTGTATAGTGCCCTTTTTACAACATATATATATATATATATATAGTCACACACATGTGTTTAGGAGACAACTAACGGGCTTGATTGCATGTGATTCCAATGCTAGACCAGGGGGTGGCGAAGTGCACTAATTTTCCCTCTCGATCTTTTGCAGACCATTATAGGGAAATCCTGCCCGGGTCTGGGGCAGCCAATGACGTCACTTCCGGTTCCAGTATTGATGACATCACTTCCTTTTCTGGCCTTTAAAGCCTCCATCTTCTCTCCAGAGAATCAGTTCTGTTTTGGACTCAGTTGTATGAACATGCCTTGTTTTTTGAATCAGTTTTGCAGCTGGGAACAATTATATAGGTGGCTGCCCCAAACCTTCTGAATCCTTGATGGTTGTTATTGTGACAATATATATATATATATATATATATATATATATATATATATAAACATTGTTTATTGCTATGTATCATTCCGTTTTAAGCAGATTCTAATATTATGCCTACAGGGTCATATTTATGGTGACTTAAAAGCTTTGTAGTTTTGTTCTTATTTTAAAACTTTTACTTCTGTGATATTCTTAATGTTTGAATGTATGGAGTTAAAACAGCACACATTCTTCTAGGCAGTGAAGTTTTCTGAAATTTTAAAATGTAACTGGTGATTGCACTGCTCTTGGTTGTTTGTACATGCTCTTGAAAAAAGATAAGGGCAGTGCTAACAGTGAAGGAAAGAATGTGTTCAACTGTGTTACGGTAACGGGTTAGTAGATAACAATCGTACATTTGTTTCTTGCTATAAATAATAAAGGCACACTGACAGTGGTGCCTGCTGGGTCCTATGATCTCTCCATCTTTTTTACCCTTATGTTGTGATGTAAGATTTTGCATATAAATAGTTTGTATGTCTTTATTTGTAATTTAGGCAAAGCAATGTAATTTAGTGTTTACCCCACCCCTTTAGGAATGGGTCTCTTTGAATTTTACGACAGGATTTGGGGGATGTGCCTTAAACCAGTTTGGCGAGTGTTTCTCTGCTAAAGTCTTTTAACCCCCGCAAGGAAGCCAGGTTACCTTAACATATGGTCTTGGGGTTTTCAGGTGTTATGATGTTCTATTCCCAAATTGAAGTATAGCTGTTTGGAATTGGCTTGTCTCAGAGGCCTTTAAGTACCATGATGTCCTACTGGCTCTAGGGGTTGTACAGAGAATCTATAAATCTGCTTGCTCAACCACATTCAATCTCCCTTGCTAACCTCTGATGATGAAGAAGTATCTCTCTTACTGATCTGAACTGAACACTTTCACACCATGAACTGAAAGGACAACACAATGTAGAGCACAGCTTGGCTTCAGCCATATTGAACAGACATGTGGCTGAAAGCTGAGCACAAATGATGCCTTAACTAGAGACATTTTAAATAACTCCAAGTCTGTGTGCCGCCTGAACTACACATCACCATTTAATCAGGTTGTATGGTTGCCAATATTCAAATGTACTTTGCATTTTGTTATTATTTATGAATATTATCAATAATACAGTGTTTAAATTGTAAGTTAACTCCTGTTTGTCTTTGCTATACCTAATTGCCTGAGGTTATAGATATAGAACAGAAGGTGGGGATAAGTTATATACTATAATACCTTATAAACAGTGGTAAGTCTGTGAGATTAGGCATTCTGGCAAAGGCTACTTATTAATAACACAAAAGGGGAAAGTAGAGCAAAATATACAGTGATCCCTCGCTATATCACGCTTCGACTTTCACGGCTTCACTCTATCGCGATTTTTTCTCATACACGCTTACGTCACTACGCATGCGCTTTCTGAGAACTTTTATCTAAGCCCCACGATGGCTCATAAACGTGCTGCTTTTTCTAAGCCTTCTGACAATAAAACTAAGTGCCGGAGGAAGATGCTTGCTATCCAGGAGAAGGTGAAACTCTTGGATATAAAAGTGGTCGGGATTGCAAAGCGTAGCACTATTCCGCTTATCACAGACTTACTACTTGCGGTACGAAGCGACGTGATGTGAGCAGAGTTCTGCTGTTCCCATCGTCCCCTTGCTTTTGTGTGCGATGCGCTGGAAAAATAGACAAAATTATGTCTCTGGAAATAATTAATGTTGATGGAGTACAAATGCCTCACCACGTAGTAAATATCAGGGGAGATGGTGCTGGCTTATTCTCATCTATAGCTTATTTAGTGCATGAAACTCCGTCTTTAGCGGTACAGATTCGGGCTGACATTGTACGACTTTGGACAGGCACTCGAGGGGATAAAAAAACTTAGGTTTTCAGGAGATGTTATGAATGGGCACTTTAATGTTCTCATTCCCTACACTTACATGCCTGATGTACACATGGAGCGCACACAAATTGAGGATAAAAGTCGGTCGCCTTAAAAGGCGGGTGAGCCTAGTAATAATATATTTGTAACGTCTAATATGTCTTATTTTCTCTTATTTTGTCTAATATATTGGGTAATATGAGTGTAATGGTGACTAAAGTGTGTTATTTCATGTCTAGAGGGCTCTAATAATGTTAAAAAACATATTTAGAAGGTCGTAAACAGGTTTTCTATACTCTAACTGCAAAAATATTCGATTTATAAATAAAGAATCCTACTTCGCGATAATTCATTTATCACGGTAGAGTCTGGAACGGATTAACCGTGATAAACGAGGGTTCACTGTATTACTCTACCAAGATTAAACACCTTACCAGCCCCAATATCAAACTTTTCCTGATCAGAGACAGCATTCTAGATGACCCTTGCTTGCTCATCCACTCCCATGACATGATAAAATACCCTGCAGGTTATAACATATTGCAAGGAGCCATTTCTTTTTGCATTAAATGTTGCTTTTGTTTTGATTGCTGCCCGTTTTAAAGACAAGCCTCTTTTTTTGTAGGCCCTCCAACCTGCAGGGAAAAACTTGGGGGTTGGTCGCAGAATTGGCACTCCAGCCACCATAAAAACACCTCACACTGTTTTACTCCATCTGGACTAGTGTGGTGCTGAGGTATCACCTGTTGCATGGCAGCACTTCGGTCCTAATCTGGATCCTGAATTGGTTTGTTGTGTGGTGGGTGCATCAATGCACTGTATCAGTGTGTGCTCCTAACCTCTCTCTCCTCTTCTTTTTTAATAAAGACAGATATAATTTGCACTGGGTGATCTGTTTCATCTTCAACCATCATGCATTTTCATGTCAGTGTCTTACCTATTAACTGAACCCGTTCAACTTTACATCTGTCATATATTGAATTTCACCAGACTATGACAGTTGCTTCAAAAATGAAACAGAAAGGCTAAACTGACAATTTACTAACTTTATGTGAACATTTTAGCAACACCCCAAAGTAACGTCACATAAGATGAAGCAAGAAAAGAGTCATCCATCCATCCATCCATTATCCAGCCCGCTATATCCTAACTACAGGGTCACAGAAAAGAGTCATGCTGGACTGTATTAATGCTGTATAATACTGGGCAATTACTCAATAATAAATACTGTGCCAGAAAAACAGGAATCAGCTGAAAGTGAAAGGGGTAAATAATGCAACATTGGGAAACAAAAAATGTAATTTATTTTTTAATATTAGAAGAAGAAGAAAGGTACAGAGATTATCAGCCACATAATCAAAATGATTGCTTGACTTCTACTGGACACTGGATGTGTCAGGAGTTTTTCTGTATAACAGGTTTATGCATAATGAACATTTATATAAAGCAGTGGTACACACACTTGGAAATGTAACATTATATAGACTAATGTACACAAACTTCATGAAGAATGATAAGAATTATAGTATTTGGTTTGACTGAAGAATGACACAAGACACTTAAAGTATCAGTGGCCATAGTGTATTTCAACCTCTAAAAAACAAAGTTTCACCCATGGTGTGCTGTTTCATACTATAAAACTCACTCTACAAACTTTTGTAAATAGAATCTTTAAACATAAAGTTTGTTTTTACTTGTAAGGCTGCAAAAACCATAGTGATAAAGACAAAAAAGAAAAAAAAAACAAGGTAAGATAAAGTAAGTAAAAACTTTAATGCATAGTAAGAAAATCAAAATCTAATCACTGAAATAAAACACAAGAACTATGTACCACTGCTTTTATTTATAGCAGCACAGTACAAAACACCACAAGGTGCTTCTATGCCCACTGTCTGTGAAAGACAAATACTCATGTCCTTTAGATTTTTAAAACTGAATGTGAAAGGTTCAAGTCCTTCTCGTCTTCATTACGTTGATCATTACAGCAAAAGGTCAGGTAAGTTTGCAGTACTGCATCCTTATCTTCTTTGTCCATTTACAGCAGAAGACGTGGAGGACCTAATTTTAAAAAAGATGTTTATTCTCCCCACACCACTTCTTTGCATTCCTCACATGTGAGATTTCTCTCTCTCCCAACAATGACAGAAGAAACCAACAAAACATTAAGTCAGAAGAAGCAAGTTTTCAAAGATAACACCTTTATAATTTTGTAAATGTGATGCAATTGGAGATTTTTAATGCACTTTTTGTAATCTGAAAAACAATTTAAAAAATTCAATGTGTGGAAAAGGAACTATAAAACTCTGTTTTACACATCAAAGTTTACAGCCAAATCCATATGACATAATAGTAATGATGATAATAATAATAATAATATATTGTATTCATATAGCACCTTTCCCGTGCTTCTTTTCTATTTTAAGTGGATTTCCTTCAAGACTGACACAAATATTTCACATAGGAATGTGGTGCACATTTTCTGTGTATCCACATACGTTCTCTTGTTTTTGGTCTTCCTTTACAGTATATTGCAGTGACTGAACTTATTCCCTCTGTGTTGTCTGTAAAACTAAAATAAACTGTCTATATTGAATATGTTTGAACCATACTTTTTATTCTAATTTTAAACTGGTTAACCTGGCATGGAAGTGCATATCTAACAATATCTAATTTTAAAAAGCAGGGAAACCAATTGTGCATGGGGATATTTATGGCGCAACTAGATCAGATAAGTGCCTTTATTCAATGCTAGACTTGAGAAATGCTGGCTTTGCATCATCAAGTTGTAACTGACTGGCCAGCTAGCCTGTGTGAATGCAGGTGGCTAAGATGAAAGGACATGAACAGGCCACAGATATTGGGAAATACACACCTGCTGATTCAAGAGGTGAGTCAAGAAGCAACAGGAATTCTTTAAATCAAGGCTAATACAGAGGCCTAGTCTCAATCTGCCACTTCCCATTCTAAGGGAACCATCTCTCTCTCAGTGGTAATATTCAGAAACACCTGTATCTGCCACCCCATTCAAAGGTCATGCAGGAGCAAGGACCAAGCTGGACCAGAAACCAATCAACATAATATGACAGAGAACCACCCGGTTATTATCAGGTTGTATTATTATGTAGAACTACAGTGCCACTCAGCCTAATGGTCTGGTAGAAGTATGGCATTTACATCATTCTTTTATGGTCTACATAGTAAAGAGTACTAAGGGGAGAATAGGATCACCTTAGTATCCTATCATGACAAAACAATTCTCAAGATTATAATTTGTTCATATTTTAATTACCTATGTACTGGACTCAGCTGGCACAATAATAACAACTAAACAATTAATAGGAATTGAACAAATCATATAGTTTGTGTAAACAGTCAAGCCATGTGATTCTATGCACTGCTCATACAAAAGTTCTTCTTTGGACTGTTCACTTCATGGTCCGCTATTTCTTATATTATTAATACTTTATTACTGTAGCAGAATATTTTGTAATAGTTACTATTATTTCTACTATTTTCTTTATGTTGATACAATCCACATTCTCCGCTCAAACAAACTGGTCAAGCTAGAGATTAACACAAGGAAAGTAAGTGCATTGTTAATCCAAAATTCACATTGGTTTTGTTTTTTATTAATAACAAAATTGTTTTATTATGTATCATGAAGATTGTTGCATATCAAGGAAGTACTGGATTTAGTTTCTTGTGTGTGGCGTACTTTGTATATTTGTCTTAATTATGAAAACAATTCTGAAATGACATGAAAATTCATACAGCACAGAGGAAACAGCATATTCTAATTCCCCTCAGATCTGCTTGTATAATTCTGCCTACAAATTTTTAGTTCAACATGAACAAGTAAATTACTGGCTGTTAAGGAGAATGCACTTTTTTTGATGAGTAGCTGTCAGTTTTGGAAAGAATTATTGACTCCGAAATAAGGAAATAAGCTTCGGTCAAATTTTAAAAAGAGAGTAAATTCTACTGGAATTTCTTTGGTAAGCAGGAATAAGCTACCTTTTCATAAAGAGTGCTGCATCATAACACAAAAAGCAGAAATATGCAGGGTTATCCAAATTTCAAATAACCTTAGCTTCTAAATAAAAATATAATTTATAGTCTTCCAGAGGTTGTTTCTAATGCTAAGGGCACTGTTATGTAGAATATGTTATCTAAAAATGAGTTTTTTAAAAAGTAGATTGAGGAAATAAGAATTTGGCAAAATAAAGGTGGAACATAATTTTTTTTCTGGCAATGATCCAAACACTGTTGTTTAGAACACCTCAAACAAAATCCCAAAAAGTCAGGGATGATGACACCTTTGCTGAAGAAATACGAAAATAAATTATGTGCTTTAATGAAATTTCATTTAAGAAAAGTTACAGTTTTCTGCAGATTTCTGGGGACATTCTGATTTACTGCCAGGCTTAAAATGTAAGATAAATGACAATGTACAATTCCCCAAAGCTAGCTAAGAATAGTCTTGAAATCTAGTTGGGGGGGCAAAAAAGGCTCTCAGTAGTGACGAAGCCTTGATACAGTATAAGAATGGAAGACAAGAAGAAAAGTCTTTTACCTGTGCTCAAGCCTGCAGGCTGCTCCTGTAATGGAACAGAGATCATCACCGTACCAAGGTGAACTCTGGGGAAATTATATGTTTCAGACGCTAATGCGACTTTAAAAAAATCAATATTATTTGTATTGCCTATTGCACAGAACAGCCAACAATATAGCAGAGTCTTCATCGCAAAGAGAAGAAAAAAATAAGAACTTTTGTGACTATTTCTAAGTAAAGTAACCTTAATTTGTAGATTTAGATAAGGCTTTTTAGGGCTCTAATAACACCTTATTATACAAACGGTGTCTGTAATGAGCAGGTACCTACGTGTGTAGAGAAAATGGCATATTTAAAACATAGCCATTACCAGCTATTGACAAATTGCAGAAACACAGTAATTTCTACAGACAGGCAAATGCTATTTATAGCACAGTGCATTTTTCACTAAAATCTGAGCTGTCTCGTGCTCTCTCTTCAAAAGATATTGTGAAGCTTATAAGGCTGTGGGTTGAATAATCTGTACCTATATATATTGTACCAAATGACTATAAAAGCTAATTATTTTTAAATAATGTTGATACAGAAATACAATATACTTTATGTGCTAAATTCAATCTACTGTGAAGCACATTAAAAGTTTAAGCACATTGTATGGGATGACAAGTTTGTCCAATAGGCTAAACAGATCATTAGAGTGCATAAAACTGTCTGTGTTTTAACATTAAAGCAGATTACTGATTTTTGTCAAAATTAAAAAGAAAAGTGGAAATCTCAGGTAAACCAGGTAATTTGACTGCAACATCCAATAGTGCATTTTATACAAAACACCACAATCAGAAAAAAGCCCTCATAATTGAGTACTACACAATTTTGGAATCAAGTAAGTACATAGTTTGACTACTGCAGATCATTTTACTGAAAACGTACTGTAAACTCAAAAAGAACATTTTATTAATTAATATTAGTCATGGAAGATTTGTAATAAAATAATTCTTAACTGCGACAAAAACACAAGGGTAGGAAACCACTACATGACTGCTTCCAAACTCAACCCTTACTCACTGTGTGACCCAAATAACTTGGATCTGCTTCATTTTTTAATGTAAATAGTTGTACAGTGTATCTCTACTTATAAAATGACCTTAGGTGCTATTAATAACTAGAAAAAGTTGAAATATAAATAAAGGCTGCTTATTTGATTAGGTGGAACCAAAATCAACAGTGAAAACAAAATTGTCTGGACTATGTTTGATTGGGATTCAGTTTAACTTACTACCGAAAACAGTACATTTTAAAGGAGAGATTATTTGGTTCCCGTGCCTCTGACTGACTGTGATAATCTGACCTGTGGATTGAGAACTTCACCCTATATAGTTAGTATGTACAGTATTAAAAGGGTGTTGCACCATGTCAGCCATTATGAATGTAGTGAGAAGTCAAGCAAAATGTCACCTTTTATTGGCTAACTGAACAGATTACAATATACAAGATTTCGAGGCAACTAAGGCCCCTTCTTCAGGCAGTTTGTAATGTACAGTATTTAAAGTTGTCTGTTTTTGGTAGTAGGCTAAACTCCCTTCCAAACAAATAAACTGCAGTTAATTTTGGGTTTATTTTATCTTGCATCCTGACTTCTCCTAAATATGATCAATTTTAAAAATGGATATGTTCAGGACTGGGTTAGGGTATAACTGTAAATGTATACTCATTCATTATGGATACCACTGTACAAACAATAATTAAAACTCTATCTTCCATCCTTCTGTAAATGCTTAATCATTATTAATAAGCCTGAGCATTTTTAGCAGTCTTTTAAACAATGATAATACTCCTTCTAAGACTTCAACTAGGCCCAGTACATGCCTACTGATTAGGTCCTATGGGACTGATAACATTCTTTAAATTGGATAATAACAAATAAATTAGTTGTTAAAATAAGCTATTAGTTCCTTAAGGTAAAAAAAATAACAAGTAAAATATTTTTCAGTTAGTTGTTTCTTACCATTACTGTCTTAATTAAATTCATGCAGATAAATTGAACAGAAAACACATTTTTTTGTAAATTTCAATCCCTTAAAATGTGAATCTCGAAAACGTCTTTATTATTCAGACAAATCTAAATAAATTTACTGTTGCATCTGTTAAGCATGAAATCCATAGCATGCATTGTTCATGTGATCTTTACGGTATGCTTTTTAAATTAAATATATAGTAATAATAGTTTTTAGTGCTTATTTGCTGCAATAAATATTAAATTCATACATACAGTATTTCAATTTTTTAAATTAAAAATGACTCAAAATCCTCCTGTACAATTCCCAGAAATGGGTTTATCATTTTAAATTTGTCAAATTAATATGACAGAAACTTGCTGAGATACAGTATTTCATATGTAAATCCATCTCCACATTGGTAATGACAAAACCATAAAACCAAGGACACTTACAACTGAGGCAGAAGGGAGGTGGAAGAAAATGCACAAACCATCAATACAACATAATCTTTAGATTTACAGGAGTTCCTTGTGAAATTACACCGAAGAAAAAAACTTTTGTTTTTTTGTGTGATGAACTAGTTTTGAAACAACAACACCTTTAAGAAAAAATGAAAACAATGTCCGAGATACGGAGGGCCCTTTTAAAATATATGTATTCTGCTCAAGCATCATTTTTAAATCACTGCAGAAAGAGAATTCTCTAATGCCTTTTGGTATGGCTCATTTTTGATATGTTCGTATAGTGTCCTTCACAGTATGTTGCCAAGATAATCCAGAACAAAGCAACGTACCTATTTTAAAACAGAGATATATTAAAAATGCAATAAAATGAAATATAATATAATATAATTCACAATTCATTTTCCAGGTTTTTCCTGTACATTATAGCAGAAGATATAGAAGTGTCTGAATAAAATCTTGGTATTCAAGGTAGTCAAATATGCAGTCATTATATGGTAAGATGTTAGTGCCTACAAATGAATGAAACCCAGTTAAATGAACAATCATTTGCCAGTTCCAGGAAATGTATTTAACGGGTGTCTTAATTTACATCAAACATGCCCAGTCAAAGGTAATTTTAATCCCTTACGATCAAAACAAAGTTTTCCAAGCAAAAAAAGTATTAGAGGTACATCATGACGTGATCAAAAGAAATTTCCTGAAATCTTTTTATATATATATTGTGATGGACGGCTGGCAACTCAACCCGGCCGAAACCTCTGGGACGCTAGATTGCGACTTCCCTACAGCTTAGTGGTGCCCTAGATTCCCACAGGGCACTATGGGAGATGGAATTCGGCTTCACAGCCCTGCTGGGTACCATGGGTGCCGTCAGGAGATGCTGCAGGGAGACACAGGGACTTCTGTTTCCCAAATAGCCCAGAAGTACTCCCAAGTCATGGGGACGGAAGGACAGAAGCACTTCCGGGTCAAGGACTGTATAAAGGACTAGTGGAGACCCAGCAAGACCGCCGAAGTTGGGAGATGCTGGGAGGAGAGAATTGTTATAATTATTGTATTATTATCGTAGATATTGCCTGTTTGTTGTGGTGGAGGTGCTTTGGGGCACTATAGAAAAAGAAGTAAAAATATTCTTAGAAATTTTAACCTGTTTCCAGTGTGTTTGTCAGTTGGGGAAAAGGTGAGCAATTGTGCCACCTAGCATCCACGATCACAATATATATGTATATATATAAAGTGCATCCGGAAAGTATTCACAGCGCATCACTTTTTCCACATTTTGTTATGTTACAGCCTTATTCCAAAATGGATTAAATTCATTTTTTTTCCTCAGAATTCTACACACAACACCCCATAATGACAATGTGAAAAAAGTGTATTTGAGATTTTTGCAAATTTATTAAAAAATAAAAAAATTGAGAAAGCACATGTACATACAGTGGGAGCCACGTCAAACAGCCGCCTGGAGCATGACAGGTCCGTGACAGGACCATGACAGGACCATGCACGATCCGTGCACGGAATGTGATCCCCCACGATGACGCAGTTAATGATGCCCCGCCCCATAAACGCCCCCATGCGCTTTCTAAAAAGATGGTTGCAATGCTGTATAATCCCGCCAGATGGAGCATTGACTGCTTCAGTTAACTGCAGTGTCCAGGAAGCCCTATACCGGATCTTTAATATACTGTACAGGCAGTTCTTGTATTGTCAACATACTGTAGTTTCATAAATAGATGACGTGGTAAAAAAAACAACAACAAACCGATTAATAAAACAGATTTGTTAAATCACTCAATACACAACCCATGATGATACGGAAGCGTATTAGGGCCATGGTGAAAAAAAAAAATACGGACACAGTGAAGAAAAAAAAATCGAAATGTCGAGATTAAAGTCGACATGTTGACTTTATTCTCGACATTTCCACTTTATTCTCGCTATTTATGTCGAGATTAAAGTCGACATTTCCACTTTATTCTAATAGTTTATTTTGTCAGTAGAATGTCGCAAACTAAACTTCATCTTAAAATGAATGTTTAATTTACTAGATTTTCTCAAACCCCCGTCATAAGTTTATGTAGCACATTAAATGCTTTTTATTAAGTGTTCCCCGACCCAGTTTTTAATCTCTATGTGCTTCTTAAACTGACTTCCTCTTGCACACAGACAGCAGACAGCGATCGCCGCACATTGACTTCATGATATTCCTGCTCTATGAACATTCAGAATACTAACATACAGTGCATGATATCTTCTTCACGATGAAATGCATTAAAGCATGTATTAAAAACGGGTGGCGGGGGGCACGGTGGCGTGGCTGTAGTGCTGCTCCCTTGCATTAGGGGTCCCCAGGTGTATGTTCAGTGTAGTGAACTTTATGACAGGTGTGACGAGGCTCCAAAAAACTGGATATATGAATGGGTATCGCACTGGTTTAACTGGAATATCGTGTAAATGTTGGCTTCGTGATGTGGTGGACGGAGACACGAACGCAGAATTCAATGGATGTTCTTCTGAGCGGGCTTTCTTTATTGCATGCGCGCTGTCTCTATCTGACGTACTAAACCTCCAGTTCCTATCCTTGCTTTTTCTTTCTGCACATAACCAATCACCACACGATAAACGTCTTTGTGAAATTAAAACAAGTTATAAACTTAGACCTCAGAGTTTTCAGAACTTAAAATGTATTAAAGCATGTGGGGGCACGGTGGCGTGGTGGTTGCGCTGCTGCTTCGCAGCAAGGGGGTCCCGGGTGTTCCCTGCCTTGAATTTGCATGTTTTTTTCTGATGGGTCTACTCAGCGTGCTTCAGTTTCCTTTCAAAGACATGTAGGTTGTGGGGTTTTGTTATGTATTATTGACCCTGCTACTTTATGTATTCCACGTATTCACCCTGCGATGTGTTGGCACCGCATTCAGGATTTACTCCTGCCTCACACAAGATGCTTGCTGGGATGGGCGCAACCCTGAATGGATGGCATAATTAAACATGTATAATGAAGATTTTTTTTAAATTTCTGAATTCAAAGGATGGACGTCCAGAGAAGGGAACTGCATCACCTGAACTGGAGTGTAGTAGAGTCTGTTCCACCTGTTCTTCGATAATTTCAAAAATAGTTTCATCTATATCGGAGTCTAAAAGGGCCGCAAACATTGTAATTTCTTCCGATAAATCTTCAATTCTCTCTCTGAAATATGTAATATCTTTGAGCAGAATCCATTTCATCGGCAGTAGTAAGCATTTTTCTAATTAATTCTTGTGCTATCGATTCACCAATCAGTAACTAGAGGGCGTGTTAGAGCCCACCCTCTCAACTTTGACGAGTGAAAGTGACAGTTTTAATTCAAGTCGTATTTCATGACGGTTTGCAGGAATGTTACGGACAAAATGAAATAAATAAATAAGCAACAAAAAACATGTTTCGTGACACACTTATTTATTTATGCTCTCATTTCATGACAAATTTATTTATTAAGGCTTCATTTCATGATATATTTATTTATTTATGCTTACATTTCACAGTACTTTTATTTATTTGCGCATTTATTTATTTATTTATTTATTTCATTTTGTCCGAAATAGTCCTCCATAGTGGGGGGGGGGAATCGTTAACGCGACTGAGAGAATGGAACTGAATTAAAAAAAAAAAGCTAACCTTCACAATTATCATGCATTTACACTGGCTCTTACAGACTGACTGAAATCAAATTATGTTTTTATTCTAAAATAGTTAAAAATAAATAAATAACCTTCGCCGTTCTGCCTGCCTGAACTCCCTGTCTATCTATATAGTAATAACAGTAATTTTATTATTATATAGGAGCTTCCCTGTCTGCCTATCATATAGTGCCTTTCCTTCCTACCTATCTATATATCTATCCCCTTAGCTGTTTTTATATATCTATTATACAGTGCCTTCCCTGTTTATTTATATATCTAATGCCTTCTCTGCCTGTCTGATTGCATATAGCGCTGAACTTACTGCTCTGTACTATTCTGGCCTCTGCGTGTCCTGGAGTACAAAAGAAACACCACCATACAGCAACATGTGGGGACTGGCAAGATCGGGGAAAAAAACACGCGGTCACTGATTACAAACCGCAAGATGAATGAAAGAGACAATATATGTAAAAACATCATTGCACTAATGCAATATTATTTGCAAACGATCAGTGTCAGATCGGGTTTGAATATGCTCCCGATCTGGCGCTGTTCGGTTTCAGATAATATTGCATGTGCTGTGTGTTGAAACTGCTGCACTGAATAAGATGACTTCTTCTGTAAGAGCGTCAGCGTGTATTCAAACCCGATCTGACGTTGTTCGTTTTCAAATAATATTGCATGTACTGTACTATTTTAGAATAAAAACATAATTTGATTTGATTTCAGTCAGTCTGTAAGAGCCAGTGTAATGCATGATAATTGTAAAGGTTAGCTTTTTTTTTTAATTCAGTTCCATTCTCTCAGTCGCGTTCACGATCCCCCCCCCCCCCATCTGACAATGCTGTTTTCACATAAAGACGTGCTATAGCTCAAATGTGATTTATTTGGAGACGCGCTATAGCTCGAATGTTATTTATATAGGGAAGAAAGTACAGTGTCAGGTGCTCATTCAGTGTAATAGGAACCATAGCACAGAGAGGTGTGTAAACTGCAACAAGTACACATGCCGTAAATGTTGGAAGGGTGTGTGGGAATTGTTAATATTTGAATGGGATGATTTTATATAGCACGGATCGGAAATCAGTTTTGTATGTTTTTATTTTAAAATAGTAAGAATAAGAGCAGTTTACTTTTCAAAAGGGAATCGTGCAGGATCGAACTCATAACCTTTTGGTTACAAGTTAGCAGCTGATACCATTACACTACCATGGCAATTGAGATACGTATGTGTCAATGTGGCATGTTAATGCGGCTTTTTTTCCTGCATTTATATTTTTGAATAAAAGCATACTTATTCTGTTATATTTGTACCTTTTGTGAAGCTGTTAATTTGATATTTGGACTTCAGGCTTCATACATTATATAATTTATGCCTACATTTTGTCATTTACAACTACAATATGAAAAACGTTTCTGTTTTAAAAATGTGTTTACACGGATTACTGTAGAAACGGAACACACGTGAAATACGTGTATTCCAAATAATGATCTATTATATCCACTCTAAAACTCCACTTCACTCCCAGATAATCAATCAAGGCATGAGCTGGGAGACGTTTGTGCACTTTCTAAGTCGGTGGGGGGACGGAATAGCCGGCTACTTTTCTTTATCAACACATTTAGATTAACAAAAGACGCTGGCGGAGAGGTGAGAACGGTTTTAAGAAGCGATTTAAGGTGGGACGGATCTAAGAGTTTTTTCGTAGGCTCTGGTAATTCTAGTGTTAAGCTGCCATCTTAATCTCTGTAGTGCAGTTTGGTAGCGTCAGTTCGGCGGGGGAGGGGGTGGGTTGTTAAAATCATGTGATTGCAACTCAGCGCAGCTAAATTGCTGGCGTGTGTTAACGTGTTCTTGAGAACAAAGCGCCATCTAGTGGTGGAACCAGGTAAATGAATAAATAGGGCATGAATGGGCGTGTTTACTGTGAAATCTTCACACGCCTTCTGTCAGTAGAGGGAGGGGGGGATCACGGCGTGCATAGGGCAGCCGTACGCCATTCGCACGCCATTCACACGGCCGCGGCTATTTGACGTGGCTCCATCTGTAAGTATTCACAGCCTTTGCCATGAAGCTCAAAATTGAGCTCAGGTGCATCCTGTTTTACCTGATCATCCTTGAGATGTTTCTGCAGCTTAATTGGAGTCCACCTGTGGTAAATTCAGTTGATTGGACATGATTTGGAAAGGCACACACCTGTCTATATAAGGTCCCACAGTTGACAGTTCATGTCAGAGCACAAACCAAGCATGAAGTGAAAGGAATTGTCTGTAGACCTCTGAGACAGGATTGTCTCGAGGCAAAAATCTGGGGAAGGTTACAGAAAAATATCTGCTGCTTTGAAGGTCCCAATGAGCACAGTGGCCTCCATCATCCGTAAGTGGCAGAAGTTCGAAACCACCAGGACTCTTCCTAGAGCTGGCTGGCCATCTAAACTGAGCAATCAGGGGAGAAGGGCCTTAGTCAGGGAGGTGACCAAGAGCCTGATGGTCACTCTGTCAGAACTCCAGATGTCCTCTGTGGAGAGAGGAGAACCTTCCAGAAGGACAACCATCTCTGCAGCAATCCACCAATCAGGCCTGTGTGGTAGAGTGGCCAGACAGAAGCCACTCCTTAGTAAAAGGCACATGGCAGCCCGTCCGGAGTTTGCCAAAAGGCACCTGAAGGACTCTCAGACCATGAGAAACAAAATTCTCTGGTCTGATGAGACAAAAATTGAACTCTTTGGTGTAAATGCCAGGCGTCACGTTTGGAGGAAACCAGGCACCGCTCATCACCAGGCCAATACCACCCCTACAGTGAAGCATGGTGATGGCAGCATCATGCTGTGGGGATGTTTTTCAGCGGCAGGAACTGGGAGGCTAGTCAGGATAAAGGGAAAGATGACTGTAGCAATGCACTGAGACATCCTGGATGAAAACCTGCTCCAGAGCGCTCTTGACCTCAGACTGGGGCGATGGTTCATCTTTCAGCAGGACAACGACCCTAAGCACACAGTCAAGATATCAAAGGAGTGGCTTCAGGACAACTCTGTGAATGTCCTTGAGTGGCCCAGCCAGAGCCCAGACTTGAATCTGATTGAACATCTCTGGAGAGATCTTAAAATTACTGTGCACCGACGCCTCCCATCCAACCTGATGGAGCTTGAGAGGTGCTGCAAAGAGGAATGGGCGAAACTGGCCAAGGATAGGTGTTCCAAGCTTGTGGCATCATATTCAAAAAGACTTGAGGCTGTAATTGCTGCCAAAGGTGCATCGACAAAGTATTGAGCAAAGGCTGTGAATACTTATGTACATGTGATTTCTCAGTTTTTTTATTTTTAATAAATTTGCAAAAACCTCAAGTAAACTTTTTCACGTTGTCATTTTGAGGTGTTGTGTGTAGTATTCTGAGGAAAAAAATGAATTTAATCAATTTTGGAATAAGGCTGTTCAGAGGAAAAAAATGAATTTAATCCATTTTGGAATAAGGCTGTAACATAAGAAAATGTGGAAAAAGTGATGCGCTGTGAATACTTTCCGGATGCACTGTATATATATATATACTAGCAGAATACCCGCGCTTCGCAGCGGAGAAGTACTGTGTTAAAGAAGTTATGAAAAAGAAAAGGAAAAATTTAAAAAATAACATAACTTGATTGTTAATGTAATTGTTTTGTCATTGATATGAGTGTTGTTGTCATATCTATCTATATATATATAAACATATATATACACATTATATATATATATATATATAAATATATACATATACACATATACAAATATAGACATATAGCAAAATACCCGCGCTTCGCAGCGGAGAAGTAGTGTGTTAAAGAAGCAATGAAAAAGA
>JANRMT010062854.1:73233333-73248939 GCA_026402145.1 Polypterus bichir lapradei | reverse complement strand
ATGATGTCACACGAAACTCCGCCCCCACGGCGGTCAAGCTCAACTCCATTACAGTAAATGGAGAAAAATACCTTCCAGTTATGACCATTACGCGTAGAATTTCGAAATGAAACCTGCCCAACTTTTGTAAGGAAGCTGTAAGGAATAAGCCTGCCAAATTTCAGCCTTCTACCTACACGGGAAGTTGGAGAATTAGTGATGAGTCAGTCAGTCAGTCAGTCAGTCAGTCAGTCAGTGAGTGAGTGAGGGCTTTGCCTTTTATTAGTATATATATATATATATATATAAACAAGCATGTTGATGTCTGTCCAAAGGTTAAAAGCCATTTCCAGGGCTGCTGGGCTCAATCAAAATAGTCAGGTTTACTAGCCAATTAGAAATGGCTTCTTTCTGACTTTTCTCAGTTTTTCTACAATGAGGCTGTGCCTTTATATTCTCTCTTGAAGGACATAATATAAAACATTTTCCGTGAGCCACCATAAATCAAAAATAATTTCCAGCCCTTTTTCATCTCAGCTATGGCCATTGTTCTTGACTACCATCAGAAAAACTCTGATGAACTGCAGTTTAACAAAATATTAATCACTGCTCACTAAAAAAGAATATGATTACATGCCTGAAGTTTGCCAATATGCACTTGAATGATACTCAAGGCTTCTCGAAGAATGTTCCCTTGGCAAAGGAGTTAAACAGAAAAGCTTCTGTCCTATATGTAATATCATGAGAACAGCTAACATTGCCTTTCACAATTATAATCTCAATAACATGCATGGTGGTTGAAGTGTAATGATTTATTATACCTGGAGGACTCATCATCGAAGGGACCTTATACTTCTCTGTGTATCATGGGTTTCATAGAATATCACAACTTCTGACCGCCGCTGATACTGAAACACAGTCATGCACCTAGAGAACAATTAGAAAGACACAACTAAATCAATATCAGAATACTCCACTCCATTGCCATGTTGTGGCAGGATGTGAAAAGTAAAAACAAGTTTCAAAAACAACCAAATGTCAGTATACAGAAGCTGGTCTACAAAAAAAAGCAGGTTAAAATAACTTCTAAGCAAATTTCAGAAATGGATTATTAGCTACAAAGAACCTCAGTTGGTACTTAATGTTTATGCCATCTAATCAGTTATTATCTAAAAGCAAAAACATGCTTTTTTGTCGCAGGGTATTAGATAACTATATTTAGTCAATTACTTACATAAGTAACACAATTCAAGTACTTGAGACTAGGATGTAGTACATAAGAAGCCAAGTAAGATTCCCAATTATATTTACAGTATGTATAAATTATCCTTTGTATTATTATGGTGTAGGTAATCTAATTTTGTCATTCTGTCATTGTATTTTTATTTTTCATACACATTTCAGATATTAGTATATATCTTTATACCATGTGTTTCTATTAAATCTAATATTTAGTACAGCACTTAAGAATTTACTTGTACATTGCACGTGTGACAATATTTTTATTTTATTTTTACTGTCATTTTTGAGGATTTTAGTTGTGAAACAAAAAGCTAATTGTGCAGCAGATAAACAGTTATATAGTCTCTTTATGTTCCTAAAAGTGATTACCTCAAAATTTTCTTTTTTATTCTCCATTGACTTAAGGAATGTGAATAAAATGATTTTGCTATAGTTCTAAGTTATATAACTTTCAGTAAGTAGAGCCAGTTGCTATTTTTTAACCTGACACAGATTTTTAGAAATTGAATCCCATTTTTATTAAATTATATTTTACCTAACATTATTAAAGCGTAATGGGAAACGTCAAAGTAATGGAGAAGCTGCACCAGTTAATGCTTGTCATTAAAGTCTAAAATACAAAGACAAGCTAAAGAGTATAATGGCTTTTTTTACCTAATCCCTAGGGTTGCTCCTCCCTTATTAAACAAAAAATGCAATTGCCACCTAGAGCAAGCAGCTACCACTTAACAAAAGCGGAATATAGTAGTTAATAGATAAGAGCCACACTTAACTCTCATTAGAAATCCCACTTTAAATGAAAGCATATTGAAAGGATTTGCATTTAAAATCTGTGCTGCATTCATGGGGTCAGCACAGACTGCACCTTTAAATCTTACTTTATTTAACTCTTTTTTCAAGCAAATCTTTAGGTAAATTTTTGTGCGTTTATGCAGTTTTTTTTTTTTTGCAAAATGTATTGTTTGTCTTTTTGTCCCTTTTATCTTAGGATTTACTTATTTAATTATTTGCATGATTATGCTATTAGGCTTTTTTTTTTCTTTCAACTTAATGACTATCACTGTGCACATTCACTTACAATACCGAACACCAGTCATGCAGTTTGCCTTATTCGTCTAAATCATTTGTCTAGGAATTTTGCTGGATTAATAGAATCTTTTTGAAGTATAACATAAAATCTCCCTAAGCAGACAAAAAATCTATTTTGTCCATACAATATATTTGTAAATGCCAAATTAAATAAAATACTACATTAAGTAAAATTCAGCAAAACAGAAAGTATAACAAACACAAATAACTGATCCTATCTACATTTTAGGATGACTCATTTTGAAAGAAAAATGACAAGAATTGAAAAATGTGCCTCTAAGTAATAAATCAGTTATTTTTTATAGCGTGTGACACAACCAAGATTCACTCAGTGCTGTCTTACCAAAACTGCAAATGAGACCAAGAGAGGATGGTATTGGGCATACATTCTGTGCCTTTAAATTTCACAGGTATTTTTACAATTGGGACGACCAGGTAGCTCAATACAAATGTGATGCTGGATTATAATAAAACTTGAACCAGTACTAGTTTATAGTATCAAAGGATGCAAAATAAATTAAAAAACAGATTTCAGGCAGTTTGACCTTATAGAAACTAGCACTTGCCCTGGCTGCAAAAACTGGACATTAAAACTCAGACTAAAGATGCTAAATTTCTTTTTTTTTTTTCTTTCTTAAATCATTATTTTTCATGTTTATTGAGTTTATCATTTTTCTAAAGACCTGTTAGTGTTTAATTTCTAATATATTGGTGGGTTAAAAATAGGTGTTGTAAAGGTAAAATCCCGAACCATGGTCAATTTAAGCACTCACACATAAATAGGTTCTTCAGACTTCAGCAATATATAAAAAATGTATTTTAAAAAGACACCTTCTGGGCACCCATACACCTTGCATTGTAATCAACAGTGTACGAAGAATCCCATGTTAGATGAAGCCCTTATAGTGCATGAATGTGCAAAAGCATATTTATCTTAAAGCTGTTAACATGCTAATCTAATATAAACAGGTCAATATATGGGACAATAGATCATCCAGTATTAGCTTACATAAAGAGATACCTGATACTTCCTCCCAAGCCAGGGGTGACCTTGACGGACTGCATTCTAGAATGCATACTATCCGACCTACAGCAGTTAAAAAAAAGGCAATATAACTGAACAAAAACAACAACATTATTTATATTTATAGCACATTTTCATACAAATGAAGTAGCTCAAAGTGCTTTACAAGATGCAGAAAGAAATCTCTCTATTATAATAAAAAAATTCTGGGAAGAGACGAGACTTTTTAGCCTGGGACGAGACGTAACTTTTTCAGAAAGATACTTTCACGTCCCGCGAGATGAGACTTTGTGCCAAGAGATTTAACCACACCCAGGGCCGGAAATAAAAGACAAAGAGTAGATGACAAAGTTGGTGCAATACACATGCAGAGCAGGTTAGAGATAATGAAAGTACTAAAATTCGAAAGTCTCAAAAAAATCATAGTAAAGGTCGCATTGGCACAAACAAACGGAAATTATTACTTGGTAATAATGGAACAGAACAGCGAAAAGAGATCGAATATATTGTTCGGATTTAAACTTTAAGATGAAGACTTGTAGATCGTCTAATTCGTGTTGCCATCAGGGAAAAGTAGTGTTTCTTCCCAGTGAAGGGGCATATCCGGGAGAATTAAAAGATTTATTGTTTGGTGAAAGTGAAATCCACATACACAAGTGACAGAGACGCGAAGTGGCTGGCGCATAGTGCAAGCCGCGAGGGGGGGTGGCAGGGCCAGGGCGATCGGCTGGCGAGTGAAGCGAGCATGAAATCCCTTAGTGTTTATAAAAAATAGAAATAACAGTAGTCAATACTAAATAACAAAGAATAAAATAAGGTCCAATGGCTAAGAGGACAGGAAAAATATACAAAAAAAAACTCTAGAAGGTTGGAGAATAAAACAAAACCTGCATGGGTTCCAGGCCACAAGACTGCCCAGCCCCATCTTGGCATTCTACCTAAAATAAATTATCTCAATGAGTCCTCATGGTTTTCAGGGTTAACATGGAAGAATTTGAAGATGATGGTCATTAAAAGCTTAAAAGACTGAAAATGTTACATAAAGGTTTTCTGCTGTGGTGTGTTCAAGCATTGAGATAATATATTTTAATATTATAGAACATGAAACTACACTTAAGGAATATTAAACAATCACTTAAGTAAAGTAAATTTAAAGTAATTTTACAGAATTGTTGAGTTTGCAATCCTAGCCAATAGCACCACATATGTTTAATCAAAATGGAAGCAGTAAATCCCTGTCCTATTTCCTCACAAATATGTCTTTGTTAAATATGCCACCCATTGAAACATATTTTAGGTTAGATTTAAGTTTATGTTTACGTCAGGAAGTTCATCTTTCATAATGAGTTATTTTTAAGTTTTGAGTAGCATAAAATTATGATGCTGCATGATTAACTTGTTATTGCAAAAAGAAATACAATGAACCTTTTGATTTGCTGAAATCAATTTGGTGCTGACTGGATGTTGTGCCTCATATTCCAGTTAGCCTATGGTGTACTCTCTAAATTAATGAAGATCTCGATAACTAAATTCAAACATATAATTTAAGTTCAATTTATGACCAAAAGGTTAGAAACACCAACATGAAGTCAGTGTTGTGCCACCATATACCAACAAGTCAGTTTGTTTGCATTGTGCCATAGAATCATTTAGACTCTGACATTTGTGGCATGGATCATGCTAAATTCTCTTGTGACAAAGTCAATTAGCTCATCCATTCACTACTGTATAAATTATCTGTACCTTATTTTATTTAGTTCAAGTTCACAGTTTTCTGACCAAGATGGTAACTGGCAAGAGAACTCATTTTTTAAGTATGTCAGGAAATTAAGTTCTTTCTTGGGGAAAACCGGAAGCAGAACTCAGTAAACAGGTAATGAGTTTTAAAACCAAAGTAGACATGAAAAAACAATTGTTAGTGTTTAAAATAGTAGCAAACAGTAAGGAAAAACAGCAACCTGTAGTATTTATTTTTTATTTAGTCACAGGCTATTTTTATTGAAGATTCTAAGCTTGGATTATTGGTATAGAAATAACGTGACATGCAACGTCCATGTGACCAACAATGCCAGTGCCCTTTCCGAAAAGAATTCAGAAACAGAACTGAAACAGTCTACATCATCTTCTGCTTAACCATTTAGTACAAATAAAACACATGAAATTTCAATCACTTTTTCTCTTCCCACACTAATGCTTCTGTTAAAGATGCTATCTTCTCATAAGGCCATCAGGTTGGATGTGGGTTAATGACAGTGAAAGGCTTAATTTTTCATGAGATAGTACAGGTAATTTGTAATGGGACACACTCATGAAAGGCTAAGATAAAATGCTGTTGCACATTTTCATGTGACTCTAAACTGACCCAATACTCATGACTGTTATTTCATAACCCTATGCTGCTCATGATGCCACCTGCATATACTGTGACTCTAACAAGCCCAAAGGTACTGCACCAAAATAATTTTACAGTACTTGGTCTCTTAATTCTGATCCATGAAATATTGTGTTTTGTTTCAAGCGTACATGTTCTACTTAGAATCAGACAGATTTCCTCTGGGGATTCTAATTTGCTGCTACAGTCTAAAAATGGCCATAGATCAATGGGTGTCTTTAACCCATTTGACCATGAATGTATGCAATTTGCATAGATGGGTGAAAATGGTAATACTTGAATGTAGTTTTTTAAATCAGATAATACAAATTATCTTCTAAAGTTTAAGAAAATAATGAAACAGCAATGACTAAATTATATTTTTTTCATGAAGGACTTATATCATGAGAATTGGCAATAAAAAATATAATTTTCCAAAAGCAATTTAAGACTGCATTAAAATATAGAGCAAAAAATATATGTGTTAATTCTTGTCTGATTAAGTGTAAATCAATCAAGATTTTTGATTTTTTTTAATTCATTCACTGGGATAACAAGTGAGGTTGTGAGGTTAGTGCTAGAGCATAAAGAGAGCCTTCATAAATTAAACCAGTTACATGCTGAAAAGGTCATGTCCCAGCCGAAGGCTATTTCTTAATTTCCTTCTTTTTCAAATTATTGGCATCACCATTTCAATTGTAATTGGACAGCAGACTGACTGATTGCTTGGCAGCTGCAGAGTTCATTTCAGAGGATATCATGCATTCCGTATTTAAGATGAAAATAGTTTAAAAAATATTTCTAAAAAATAATACTTTAATAATTTTCCGGTTTGATTAATACTAATCAGCAAAAGTTATTATGTATCTTATAATTTGAAAATTTTAAGTATTTTCTATGGTGGCGCAGTGGTAGTGCTGCTGCCTCGCAGTTAGGATACCCGGGTTTGCTTCCTGGGTCCTCCCTGCATGGAGTTTGCATGTTCTCCCCATGTCTATGTGGGTTTCCTCCAGGTGCTCCGGTTTCCTCCCGCAGTCCAAAGACATGCAGGTTAGGTGGATTGGCGATTCTAAATTGGCCCTAGTTTGTGTGTGTCCTGTGGTGGGTTGGCACCCTGCCTGGGATTGGTTCCTGCCCTGTGTTGGCTGGGATTGGCTCCAGCAGACCCCTGTGTTTGGATTCAGCGGGTTGGATAATGGATGGATGGAAATATTTTCTATATGTTTATCACATAATATAAGCCTAGTATGTTTATTGTTTTACATAAATATTAATATTATTAATGACCAACTAAAGATTAGAATGTACATCAGTTTAGCAATTCTGTCATCTTTGTAGAAGGTTATAGTAAAATTGCTTTCATGTCAGTGTCAGTCAGTACATCAGAAAACTTAATTATTTCAGGGACTCTTATGTTATGTAATGGCCACTTGGTTAAATAAAAAGAGTTCTTACTTATTGGCAGGGTCTCTCATATTCAAAGAGTACATTTGTCTTCCATTTTTCATGATACTTTGTGATTTGCCCTGTATTTTTGCATCTATGCATTTAGAATATATTATATATTATTATTTAAATATAATATTATATATTATATTTAAAATGATAGTGCTTACAGTAACAGGCTGATTTATACTTAACACTAGAATTACCAGAGCCTACGAAAAAACTCGTAAATCCGTTTGTGTGTCAGAACCCTTTGGGGGGTTGGGCGTTAGTATGCATCGTGGTACACTGCAGAGCAGCGCGTCTTTATGTGAAAACAGCTGTGTCAGATGGGGTTGTATGGATTGATTCTGAACGCGACTGAGAGAATGAAATGTGAATTAAAAAAAAAAAAAAAAAAAGCTAACCTTTATAAGGATCAAAAATTACACCGGCTGTTACAGACTGAAATCAAATGTATGCTTTTATTCTAAAATAGTAAAACTAAGAGCAGTTTACTTCTCAAAACGGAGTGGTGCAGGTTCAAACTCACGACCTTTTGATTCCCAGTCGGCAGCTGATTCTATTGCGCCACGGAGGCAGTTATAATAACCGGGTGTCAATGTCGCATGTTAAGGCGGCTTTTTGTTTCTGCAGTTATATTTTTGAATAAAAGCGCAATTGTTGTGTTATATTTGTACCTTTTGTGAAAATGTTTCTTTGATATTTGGACTTCAGGCTTCATACATTATATAGTTTATGCCTACATTTGGTCATCTACTACTAGAATATAAAAAACATTTCTGTTTTAACAATGTGTTTACACAGATTACTGTAGAAACAGAACAGACATGAAATGCGTGTGTTCCAAATAACGATCTATAATTTCCACTCTAAAACTTTACTTCACTCCCAGATACTCAATCAAGGCATGAGCTGAGAGAAGTTCGTGCACGTTCTAAATTGGTGGGGGGCTGGAATATCAGGCTGCTTCTAGCTTCTCTTTATCAGCACATTTAGAGGACAAAGGATGCTGGCGGAGAGGTGTGAAGGGATTTAAGATGCGATTTAAGGTGGGACGGATTTACGAGTTTTTTCGTAGGCTCTGGTAATTCTAGTGTTAAGGACTAAATATAATTGGTAGGGCTCTTTACTGGACCCTTCATCAGACCCTAAGTCACACTGACTGAAAAAAAGATTATCCCAACTTCTATTTATTACATAAAAACCCTCTGTCTGTCTTAAAGAAGAGATGGAACAGACAGTGCTACTATATCCTCTGAAGTACTACATGGACAATATTCCTGTGATAATGGCAACAGCCCTGCACAGACTCCACCATAGAATGTCCAAGACAGGGGGTAGGAGGCTAGTTGGCCGAGGCCTCCAAGTCTCTGACTGTGCCTGACTTTGCCTTTGACTTTCTGTTTTAGTTCTTCATTAATTAATAAACAAGTATGGTTAGTTTCCATTTATGTTTAATCTGTTTTTGCCTTGTTTCTCTGTGTGTTTTAACAATTCTGTATTTTTTTGTGTACTAGTTCTGTAGTAAGTAATTAGTATAATCTATACTTGTATTTTAATGGAGAAGTGTTCACAGCACTCGTATGGCTAGTCAGAGCGCTCGGCGCCTGCAGTCAGTGAAGAGTGCTATATGAAAATAATTTGTAGTGTACTGTCATGGTATTTGAAACTGTGAAGCTGAATCGGTAAGGCAGGTGTTAAACATTGCATCACTGTGCAGTCCATATAAATCCTATCCCAAAAAGGTTGCTTGATTTTTAGAAAATTAAAAATAATGGTGAATGAATACAATTAACATTAAAGTACATTCAGAAATAAATGTGCTGTTTTGTTTCCACTATAACTGGACAGCTGTGTAAAAAAGGATAAAATGAAAACTGTAAGTGGAAAAATTAGTACACTGAAAAACTTAAGTAAAGTGTTGCTTAACACTATTCCCACCACTTTAAAATGGTAGATGAGATAAATCTGGCTCCTATTTTTGAGTGTTCTATACTGTCTGTTACATTCCCTAAATCTGTCATCTTAGAGTCTCTTGAACGAACAGGCATTTGTCAATAACATCTTTAGTCTGGCAGTTCCAAATGACTCCAGAGACTATCCTAGATGGTTAAAGAAGTGACATCTTTGTTTGCAGCCTTTATAAATGTTTTCATACTTTATATAAAATACTGTGCTCTGCATTTAGTATACAAGAACAAAGTTTCCTTTTTTTATTTTTTCATTTTTTTGAAGATATATTGTTTACTTAATACATGCAAAACCTGGAAAAAACTAAAGAACAACTCTTTTAGAAAAAGTGACTTCAGAAGAAATGGCAGTGAATCAATCAATATACAAATGTAAAACTTCTGAACAGAATTAAAGCAAATAAGACTATAAAACAATAAAATAATTAGCTTCAATGTACATGCAATATGTAAACAACATACTGATGTTAACTATGCCATTACTTGAAAATTTTTGCTTTCCATTATTTAACAAAATTGACAAATAAATAAATAATGTGTTGATAATATAGTTTAGATATGGTACTCAAAGAAAAGGATATACACATTAATAAACTGATAAAAAAGCAATTCAGTAGTTGGTTGCTAATCTTTTAGAAATTCTGTTAAATTAAAAAAAATTTTATCTGAAGCATTGTTTTTACAGAATAGTAAATATTAATTGATAAACATGACTAAAAGGAAGTTGTTTTAGTTGAAGTCTTTGACGTACAGTCACAGGTAAGCCGCGAGAATGAGAAGTTATTTTGCTACCCCTGGGAGCTTTCTTCTTAACTTTTTTTTCTCAAAATGAATAAAGACAAATGAAGGGCACTGCTCTCTTTAAAGCATGCTACAGCTAGAAGCAATTACTAAAAAATGTATTAATGTTACTGCATGAATTGACCATTGGTAATGTCATTAAAAATCAACTACAGAGAAAAAGAAAATGTTTATATAATACATATTTTTATGATATGTTTTCAGTACTTTATAAATCCATTATAAAGTGCAGTATGGTTAATTTCTTGTAATGAGCTTAGTATCTTTAATATGGAAATGATCAGCCATATTGTTTACCTGTGATATACAGGTAAACATGGATATACAGATCCTAGTATTAAAAACACAAAACTTTGATTTCTGGAGATTTTGCTTTGTGTGCTGCATTGCATTTCACCAGAGTGCAGTTGGCAATAGATTGAGAATGTCCAGTGGTTGGCACATTTGATTTAACACAGTGCTCTTTCTGGTCATTTTGTAAGAGGCTGTGAAAGACAATCGGTGACTACTGTTGTCTTTTACACTGTCCAATCTGTCAAACTCATAATAATAACCATATTAGTAATATACAAGAAATATTTGTCCTATTAGAGAGCAATGCTAAAGTAGGCATTATATAGGTGACAGTTTATGCTGTGGGTTTTCTGTTGTAGTCTTTTTCCAATGTTGCAGTCTCTTCTTAATAAAAATATAGTTGTCACTGCAATTATTGAATGTAATATTGTTTCCAATAATTACAAAATATTGTAGCAAATAAAAGACATTATGCTGGCACTGTATATAATATTGATTCTTCTTACCTTATTTATTCCCATCTTGGCAAGTTATGAAACAGCATATTCTCCTCAACGTTTTCTGCACTAGGTGTGCCTCCTACTGTATACAGCATGCCTATTAAAACAAAAGAAATTTATAGACAAAAAGTAATATTGTTTAAAATGGGTGTACAGATCTCTTTAGGTGGATACACCTTTCATTGGTCTGGTCAGTCTGATGGCTGTCATACTCAGGAAGTAGCTGTTGCTGTAGCGGATTGGCTTCTTCCGATGGTGTCCGATGTCACTCCTTTCAATGAGTGTATTATGAGACTCAGACTATGGCACTCCCTGCGTGCCTTGTCTGTTGTCTCAGTGTATGCTCCGACCATGATGAGTGATGTGTCAGAGAGGGAGACATTTTATTCGCAGCTTTGCTCAGTGGTTGATGGGTGCCAACGAGGTGACACTCCTCTGGTCATGGGTGACTTCAATGTAGCCACTGGCACTGACAGGGCTGGCTATGAGGATTGTCTCAGTCCCCATGGGTCTGGTGACCATGGTGAAAGTGGCTCCATGTTCCTTGACTTTGCAAATGGTCAGGGCCTGACAATCACTGGATCCTAGTTCCAGCGCCCTGAACCACATCGTTGGACTTGGTACTCCAATACTGGTGGTGCGTTGAATGAGATCGATCACATCCTCGTGGGCAGACACTAGAGGCTCTTGCAAAACTGCAGGGTCTACAGAAGTGCCCAGTTTGTGAATTCTGACCACAGACTTGTTGTTGCCACACTTAGGATCAAGCTTAGGTCCAGAAGGTTACCACCTACTAGGAAAATGAGCTTGGACTTGGCCAGACTCCAAGACCAGGCTGTTTCTAATGAGTTTCCACGCAGTTTATGTGAAGAACTTTCAGATTTGGGTACGACTGCCGATCCTAATGTTTTGTGGGACACCTTCCACAACAAGACCCTGAAGGTTGCTGAGGGTTGTGTTACCAGTGTTCCCAGAAGGAGGTGTTTCATCTCGCAGGGCACCCTGGATATCATCGAGAGGAGTTGCAGCGCACGGCTCAATGGCAACTCTGGTCTGTACCGGGAACTGAGAAAGATGGCTGCGAGGGCTCTGAGGGCAGATATAGAGGCGTTTGTTAGAAGAATCTGTGAGCAAGTGACACACCATCTGTGGTCTAGCGACCCATGTCCTGCTTACAGACGAATCAAAGCATTACACACATCTGAATCTGTTCCTCGGAGAGTCGCAGTCAGGGCAGCTGATGGAATGGTCCTTACGGATGACACTGCAGTTGTGACCCTCTAGGCTGGCTACTTTGAGCAGTTGTTCAAAGCTGATCCTCTGGCTAGTACGTTGGATATCTCTGGGTCCACAGTTCTTGAGGCTGATCCTCCAATTAGCTGTGAACCACCCAATCTCACTGAGATTGCACAGGTGGTGAACCAGTGGGTGGGGGGGGGGTGGGCTGCAGGGATCTGTGGTATCCGGGGTGAACTTCTCTAGGCTGGTGGTAAGGCTGTCCTTCTGGCATTGCAAGCAATCTTTGCTTCCATTTGAGAGACTGGCATCATCCCAACTGACTGGAAAACAGGACTTGTTGTCCCTGTCTGGAAAGGGAAGGGTGATCGCCTGGATTACCGCAACTACAGGGGGGTAACACCGCTCTCGGTGCTGGGTAAGGCCCTTGCTAGGGTTGTCCTCAATAGGATCCGTGATCACTTGCTCATCTACCAGCGACTGGAACAGTCTGGTTTTTTACCTAAGAAGTCTACCATCGACTGCATCCTGGCACTGAGGGTTCTCATAGAGTGCAAACGCGAATATTGGCAGAGTTTCTTTGCACCTTTGTCGATTTTCGCAAATCGTTCGACTCAGTTGATTGAGCTGCCCTGTGGGACATCCTGAGGGTTCGCGGGATCCCCTCAAGGTTGCTGGATATCATGGCTGGCCTGTACACTGGTACAGTGAGTGCTGTGCAGAGTGGAGGCAGGACCTCTGCATTTTTCCCAGTTGATTCTGGGGTTCGTCAGGGGTGTGTTCTTGCTCCTACTCTGTACAATGCTTGTATGGACTGGGTGTTGGGCAAGGTCGTGGGGTCCAGCGGCTGTGGGGCATCTGTTGGTGAAGAAAGATTTACGGATCTTGACTTTGCTGACGATGCTGTGATCTTCACGGAGTCAATGGATGCTCTGATCAGCGCTCTCAAGAGACTGAGTGAGGAGACTGAGTGTCTGGGCTTACGAGCATCCTGGATAAAAACCAAGATCCAGGTTTTAATGACCTCTTGGGCACAGCCATCAGCAGTGTGTCTGTTTGTGGAGAGAGTGTTGACCTTGTTGAGAGGTTTATTTACCTTGGCAGTGACATTCATGTCTCTGGTGACTCTTCCTGTTAAGTCAGTAGACAGATTGGGAGAGCATGGGGGGTTATGAGGTCGCTGGAAAGGGGTGTGTGGCGCTCCCGATAACTATGCAAAAGGACGAAGGTTCAAATCTTTAGAGTCCTGGTGCTTCCTGTCTTGCTACATGGTTGTGAGACATGGATGCTATCCAGTGACCTGAGACAAAGACTGGACTCCTTTGTTATTGTGTCTCTCCGGAAAATCCTTGGGTACCGTTGGTGTGACTTCGTGTTGAATGAGCGGTTGCTCATGGAGTCCCGAATGAGGCACATTACCAGCATTGTGAGGGAGCGTCAGTTACGGCACTACGGCCATGTGGCGCGTTTCACCAAGGGTGATTCCGTCTCATAAGAACCTCATTGTTGGGGACCCAAGTGGCTTGACCAGGCCAAGGGATCACCCACGTAACACCTGGCTGCGGCAGATGGAGGGTCATTTCTAGAGGGTAGGACTGGACCGCGTGTCTGCCTGGGGGTTTGCCAAGTTGCGAGTTGTTTCACCGTGTAGTGGGTGTGGCAATGCACTGTACCAGTACATGCTCCCCAATTTGACTTGACTACTAAGGTGAGATAGGTGGTAGACCATCTGTTAACATCTTGGTGGATTGTTAGCCTGCTGTTACCTTAATTGTGCTGAAAAAGACTTTTATATTTAGTTGGGATGTTTATCCATCGATATTTAATTTGTTTTGATTGAATGAACTGATAAATGCCCAGTCTAGTTTGGTGTGCTTGAGAGTTCACTGGAAAAGCACATTTTTATTCAAATTAAATCTGTGCCCAGATGCCTTTTTACATTTTGCTAATATGTTAAGGACTAATGGTAAAGATATTTGTGAGTCTGATATGTAAAGTACCATATCATTTGTGTACAATGATACTTTTTGTTTGAGTCTTCTGATAATCCCCTTTTTCTCTAGCCAACGGCTCAATGGTGATAGAGGGCAACCTAGTCAAGTACCACATTCTAGTTTGAAATAGTCTGAGTCAATGTTGTTAATGCCAACTTGGACTTCTGGACTGGTATAAAGTAATTTTATTGATATACTGTAGATGTTTTTGAGCTAAACCTGAATTTGTGCAATGTGGTGAATAAATAGTCCCATTCGACACTGCCAAAGGCTTTTTCTGCATCCAACGATAATAAGATCAATGGTGTGTTAGATTTAGTGGATTTAATAGCCAAGTGTCTACCTTTAATGAATCCGGTTTGGTCATGTGATATTATTGAAAGAACCACTTTCTCAATTCTTCCTCCTAAAGTTTTGGATGTCAATTGTTCTACTTCTTTGATGCAAATTGTAAACATCTGCTTAGCTTCTTCCAGGTGAACCCTAAGTACTTTGGTTTTATTCCCAATTTTGCTCATATTTTCCTGTACTGTATATTTCTGCTCATTTTTGGTAGATTTTCTTTTAAGCTTATCTGTTCTAATGTGTGTTTTCTTTATTTGTATGTCTTCCCTTAATATCCTCACTTATATCTACCCTGAGTCCTGTAATCATTACCTTTAATTCAGACATGTTTTTGTCTTCTTTGTCCTCAGAAGGATAAATTACTACGCATCCAGAAAACATTGATGTTGTTGACCAACAGGAGTACTGGAGACTGAGATTGGCTTAGATTTCAATGGATCTTTAGCTGTTTTTTCCCTCCTTTTAAGGTTTTTCTATCTCCTTTAGTCCCGGCTCTATACTTTTAAGTGATTTCTCTCAGCCAGTCATCATTGGCGGGGTCTGTGTGGGCATTGTGCTGGAGGATGACCTGAACTGGAGCACAAACACCAAGGAGATGCTGAAGAAGGCGGAACAAAGACTGTATTTTCTGAGAATCCTCAGAAAGAACCATCTCCCCAAAAATCTGCTCCTTGCCTTTTATCACTGTTCCATCGAGAGTGTGCTCATGTACAAGCTGTGTGTGTGGTATGGCAGCTGCACTTCCTCAGAAAGGAAAGCGCTCCACAGGGTCATCAGGACAGTGGAGAGAACAATTGGCTGTATCCTCCCCACTCTGGAACAAATCTACTCCTCCCAATGCCACAAAAAATCAATAGACATTTCACAGGATTCATCACATCCCGGTCATTGCCTCTTCCAGCTTTTGCCATCGGGCAAAAGATACAGAGCAATTAAAACCAGGACAAAACGCCTTAAAAACTGTTTTTATCCAAAAGCAATCATGGCCCTGAACTCAAATAAAACTGCTCCATCTCATTCTCTAAATGTTCAATATAGACCTTAAGTCAACCAGTGCAATTTGTACATTTAACCAGTGCAATTTTTATATATGACAAGTGTAATTTGTATATATTTGTAATGTACTTTTATTATTATTCCTTTTCTTGTTTTTTAACTCTTATGCCTTACACTGAGTAAACAGCACCATCAATTTCGTTGTTCTTTTGTAAAAGTGACAATGACAATAAAGATCTATCTATCTATCTATCTATCTATCTATCTATCTATCTATCTATCTATCTATCTATCTATCTATCTATCTATCTATCTA
>JANRMT010062854.1:73206780-73233323 GCA_026402145.1 Polypterus bichir lapradei | reverse complement strand
CTATCTATCTATCTATCTATCTATCTATCTATCTATCTATCTATCTAATGAAATACAGGATATCTTGAATAGATAAAAAAGGGTAAAATAAAAACAGCTGCCAGGGAATTTATCAGCTAATAATAAAAAATAAGTTGAAAACAAAAGTTCTATTTCTTTTGCTTTGAGTGCAGTTACCACTACCATATCTGTATGGTATGGATATCTGTATGTAGAAACTAGTGAACATGAGAAAGGAACCAGGACTAGTGTGAGCAAGAGCTTTGATGAGCTTTTATATCTAAAACAGTGGTTACAAAAGCAATGTAAATCCTTTGTGGATTGCTGTGTTCCCATTTTCTGTTTTTGCTGATCAGGCTTCAGCAAAAAGAAAAGATTAAGTCTTTGTCACATATAAGCCAAAAAAAAAACTGAGTTACAGTGTGAATGTAGCCTCGCTTTGCTTTCAGAAATAATTGCAAGGTTGTGCCTGCAGTGCTGTAGCAGTCCAACAATGACAATGTTACTATCAAAAACATGGTAGTGTTTATGCAAAGAAATAACATTTTAATACAAGAAAAAGGACAATAATAATTTCACAAATTACATACTGTTCAACAAATCAGAATGTTTTCAAATTAGATCATTAATAGCAATCACAAAAATAAATGCATTAAAAGTACATATATAAACAAAATACTACAGGAAAAAAGCAACAGTTACTTTGATTTATTACTTTTTCTGTACTTAAGGATTCATTTTTTTAATTGGTCCCCTGAGAAATGGTAAAACAAGGTTCTACTGTAATTTTGTGTTTTCACCCATGGTTTTGGTGGTTTACCATTCCTTTTTTCCAATGACTTTTCGGATTGTGGGCCTAAATCATATATTTTGGTCTACCAGTAAAGTTAGGGCCTCTTGTCCATTTCTGTGTTCATGCTTCTCTAGCTTTTCCCTCATGGCTTTTTCTAAGATAATGTCTCCAAAACTTAACACCTTGATAAGTCCATAAAATGTAGTCAGATCTTAACCATAGAAACAGGTTGTAAAAATATTTAATTTTAAGAATTTTACAGACCTCGGCTAATCATCAACCATGATGTGAGAGATAATTTCATCTAAAGCAAATACCCCTTTTACATTGTATACTATTAGTCTACCCAATGACCATGTGCATCAGACCAGGTGTTTTAACATTTATATGTGTATTTGTGATATTCTGTACATTAAACGAAATATATCAAATTTGCTTAGCATGAATACAAAGGTATTTCAATACCACTACTCTTTATGTATTAGAATATAAACTGTTTTCACGCTATTAGATTAATTCCTAAAACTAACATAAAATTAATGAAGAATATATGATGATGAAAAGACACTAGTGAGCTGGACATCAACATCGGATATAAGAGGAAACAGTCTGCTAAGGAGAATAGTAGGGGATAGAGTAGCCAAAAACCAGATGGGAAGATGTGGTAGTGAAGGATTGCATAATATGAGATGGCCAGAAACAGAAGGCAATAGAAAAGAGATTTCTATTAGGCTTCCACTGCAGTAAGGGGGAAGCCAGAGGAAAAAACAATATGGGGGATCCTTATTTTTTCTTTTCTTATTTTATTTCATATTTAGTCAGAATTTAAATATGAATTTAAATCTAACTAGAATTACATTCTAATTAGAAATTTACAGATTTTACAATAAAAAACATAGGGGATATCTTATAAAAACAGAAAATGCTTTCCTTCTGGTTCTTGCTTTTGTTTTCTTAATGAGCCTAGTTCATGTTCTTGGATTTCCTTTAGAGCCATCTGTAAAACACTAGCAACTGAATATACTTTTTTTCCTTTTCTGTTTGTTATTTTCAACATTGCATTTTTTATACAATTTATCTTTACCCAGAATGTTCCTTTATCTCTTTCATCCACACTTTTACAGAATTTACCATATAATACAGTTCCTTTGCATAATGTGATATTTTTTAAAATCCCATTTCTGGCACTTTGCATACCATTTTGAGCATAGAAACATCCCCACATGACATGTTCTATGGTTTCCATTTCTCTACACTTTTTTCTTGAGTATTTTTGGGTATCACACCTTTCATTTTAAATAAAATTTGCTTTGTATGACGTGTACCATCTCCCATGCCAAATCCCTCAGTTTGTTTGGTAGTTCTTTGGAGGCTATCATTTCCCACACTTTCCCTGCTTCTGCTTGGGGAAGTTCTTTTGTCCATACAACTTCTTAGTGTCCTTCTATAGTTTTCTTTAGTACTTTCCAATTACAGAAAACCTTAAATTCTTCTCCCTTTAAAGGTACTTGCTTAAATATTACTTCTACTCTTCTTAAATGTTTAGGGGTTACAAAAGTCATAGGTTTATTATTCTGAGATTTGTATGCTTTCTTAGAACATTTCCTTATTTTATTTTAATACTTCTGTCACTTTTTCTTGTCCGTTTTGTACTAAGCTTACCATTTCAGCTACATATTTTACTTTTAATAAAGTTCTTACCTCCTTTTTCTTTTTGCTCTTTTGCCTTTTTTTCTACATAATCTCTCACATAATGAGCCCTCAAAAATAAAACAGGAATTTTTCTTAATCTTCATGGATTTTCACAAATATAAAAGCATGCCAAATATAAAAGCTTTGGTAAAATAATTGACTTTGCCCTCATAGCTTAGGGCTTGCATTTTCCACAACCCTGTTAACTGTGTAATGTTTTTTTCAGGGTCTCCCAATTCTTTTTTAAACCCACATTTACTTCCAAAATTGATTCCCAATATTTAGATTTTTTTCCTTTGGAATATTGGCTCCAATGTTTTTAATTTCTTCACAATTACCTTAATTAAAATTTCCTTCTTTGTGAAATTTAACTTGGACCCTGAGGCACCACAGAATTTTTCCCCACACTTTTAAAGTCTGGTCTATTGAGATTGTGTTCTTGCATATTACAGTCACGTCATCCATATAAGCTATGACCTTGGCTTCTTTCCCATCACTTACAGGTAGTTTTACTCCTTCTATTTTCTTTTCATTTTTAATTTATTGCAGTAATTGTTCTAAGGATAAGGCAAAATGAGTGACCGAAAGTGGACAACCCTGCATCATACTCTTTCTATTCTTATATTGTTGGAAGGGTGCCCATTGATTATAATTTGGCTTTGTGATACAAAACATGGCATCAGCGTTCCCCAAACCCCAACACAAACACACTACGAGTGCAAATAACATGCATTTATTGCACACACTCCTCAAGAAAATTAACAAAATGTAACACAAACTTAAGACAAGCACATAATTTTCTCTTTTTCTTTCTCCCCACAATACTTCTTACCACCATCGCAGTGCCCTCCTCCAACTGAGTGTTGCCCCACGTCCTCCCAGCGCCAACTCACCTAGGTAAAGGATTGCAGTCAGTTTTATTAAGAACCTGGGGGTATTTCTAGTGCCAGGGCCACTGCCTGATGGAAGCACTTCTGTGTCATGTGAAAGTCCATTATAACAGAGAGCTTGTCTCCCTGCAGCGCCATCTTGTGGCATCCAGTGACCCCAGCAGGGCTGCTCCGCCAGACTACTTCTCCCGGCATGCCTTGCTGGCTTCCTACTGGGCACTGATATTCGGTGCTGCCATCTAGCATGCTGGGGGAGTAAAAAGCCCCAAGTGACATCTTCTCTTTTCAGTTGGCTGTCCGTCCATCCATTCTCGTCTTTCTTTCTAGGTCTGATCCCTTTCTCCTCCCCGTCCGGGATGCCTATTTGTCTGTTAGAAGCCTCCCGTCTGGGTAAGGAACCATCATCTCCTCTTCTGCCCCTCCAGCCCATGTGGCATTTACACTTGTTATGTCTTTGTAACAAGCTTTAATTCAATTAATTCTTTTTTGAGGGAAGTCCATCTTGTCTAACGGTTTGTAAATATACTTGTGATCTAAAACATCGTAGGCTTTTTTCAGATCTAAATTTAGAAGTGCAATTGGAATTTTTCTATCCTCTGTATATTATAATAGCTTCTGCGGCAGTATTAAATTATCCCCAATCTTACGTCCTGGTCTGGCACAGGCTTTGGTCCTCCTCTATGATACTTTGCAACTTTCCTCTAATCAGGCCTGGATGCTAGACTGCTCAGGTTGGGTTAGGGGTGCAATAAGAAATTCTGAGTGGGCAATTTTTCATACAATTGACTATACAACAGAGTAGTAGAGGTTTGTGACCAAAGAGTAGGGTGCATGGATATATTTATTTTTAATGTTTTATTTTAATATTTGTAACTTTTCATTATGCTCTCACAGTCATCTCTCTGATTAGGACAAACATGTTATTATTATTACTAGTATTATTTTTAATTTAGATTTTTCTAAGGTGCTTTGAATAGATAGATAGATAGATAGATAGATAGATAGATAGATAGATAGATAGATAGATAGATAGATAGATAGATACATACATACATACATACATACATACATACATACATACATACTGCTAATCAAGCATAAACTTTGACTTATCTGCTGGCAAATTTGGAACACAAACTCATGAACTGATAATAACATAAGAACAGAACATGTGGCATAAACAATAATAAATTTGAGGGATGCTGAAAAAAATTTTAAAAAATTTAAATTTACCAAGCAATAAACAAACTGGCTTTATAAACACAAGTAGAAACTTTGTTTATTTGATAGGCAAACATGGAAAAAATAGAAAGCTACTAATGATCCTGTTGCAACCTCTAACCAGTCACTTCAAAGCATTAGTCTTCTGTTTTATTGGGCAAAAGCTCTAACAAACACTTCCATGTCTATGACTTTTGTTATTCATTTTTCCTGAGCCAAAATCACCAAATTGTTTTTCTTCTCTTGTAGCAAGGTGAAGTGGAAAGGGGTCAGGACATGTGACATTGTAAGGAATGAACTCTCACATATAGCTGAAGATGCACCCATCACCAATGCAGTTACATGCATTGCATGAAGTTAAGGAAATGCTTCCTTATAGAAACGTATTTGGTGGCACACAGTTGAAAGGCTTACAGGAAATTTTGCATACAACTTGATAAATATTTTGTATGTCTTTATTTGTAACTTAGGCAAAGCAATGTAATATTAGTGTTACATTAGTGAGAAGCATTCTTGTTTACTCCCGCCTTTTCGGAATGGGTCTCTTTGAATTTCACGACAGGGTTGGAGGGGAAGTGCCTCAAACACATTTGGTAAATGTTTCTCTGCTAAAGTCTCTATGTCAACCCCCACACAAAGCCAGGCTACCTAACTTCCAAGCTTTACCTTAACATATGGTTTGGGGGGCAGGTGTGAAGATGTTCTATTCCCCCATTGGTCTGAAGTATGGCTATTTGGAACTGGCTTGTATCAGAAGCCTTTAAGTACCATGACATCCTATTGGCTTTATGGGTTGGACAGAAAACCTATAAATTTGCTCACTCCCTCACTCTCATTCTCTTACTAAACTGAAAGACTATCACACCATGAACTGAAAAGGACAACACAATGAAGAGCACAGCTCAGCAGCCATATCGAAACAGGCATGCGCTCTGTTCTAAACAAAGCTGACCACAAATGATGCCTTAACTAGAGACATTTTAAGTAACTAACAAGTCTGAAACTACACATCACCATTTATCAGGCTGTATGGTTGCCAATATTCAAATGTACTTTGCATATTGTTATTATTTATGAATATTACCAATAATACATTGTTTAAATTGTAACTCCTGCTTGTCTTTTACTACACCTAATTGCCTGAGGTTATAGATGTAGAAGGGAAGGTGGGGAGAAGTTATATACTATAATACCTTATAAACAGTGGTAAGTCTGGGAGATTTGAGGCATTCTGACAAAGGCTACTTAATAATACAAAAGGGGAAAGTAGAGCAATACATTACTCTACCAAGACAAAACACTATCCCTCTGAAGAGGAAATGCCTCTGACACTGCCTCTCAGCCACACACAATGCCATCACAATACATTTCTTTTCCCTGGCCGTTTCATAATTCACACCTCCAGTCATGTAATCCACTTAACACCTGCCTCTAGAGATTCTTGACACCATGGTGATTAGATTAAGGTAAATAATTGGATTACTCATAAGGATTTAAATGCCTGGGAATTTTTCTACCAGTCGGATGAACTGAAGAAGCTGCTTGGAGGAGTGCTAAAATTTCTTTAAGAATACATAACAAGTCCAGTTGCTTTTGACTGATAGGTATACCATGAGCTGGATGGTTAAAAACCTTCACAGATATAATTTAGTAGTAGACCTGTAAACAGGGTTGGCTCTGCTGTTTTTGTTGACCTAAGCCAACAACAACAATGACAACATTTATTTGTATGGCATGTTTTCATACAAGTGATATAGCTCAAAGTGTTTTACAAGATGAAGAAAGAAAAAATATAAAAATTAATCAATACTATTAAAGTAAGGTCCATTGGTCAGGGATGACAGAAAAAAAAAAAAAAAAACTCCAGAGGGCTGGGGAAAAAAATAAAATCTGCCAAAGCAATGAGACCACCCAGCCCCCACTAGGCAAAGCCAAACTATAAATGGCAGTCCAAGCACCTGCATGCTTATAACCAACTGAAACTTTTATGTCAGAGAATCAAGGATAATTTCTGTTTTACTCTTTGATATAGTAGCAGACTATAGATATACTGTATATTTGTTTTAAGGAAATCCACAATTTTTGAAACATGATAACAAAGAAAACTAGCAATTTAATACAGTCTTTAAGTAAATTAATGCAAATTTAACTTAGCTTTTCAGCAATGAGTATATTTTAGTTAAAAAATGTGTAAAGACAAATATATAAATAGAACAATACAGCATAATAATGCTGAGTAGTTCAGTGATTAGTTAGAAAATTAGAAATTCAACCTTGGAGTACTTTTGTTCATCATCTTGCACAATTAAAAATTGCCAGGACTTATAAACGGCACATAAACAATCTTTCTTAAACTGCTTGTAATCACAATGCATTGTTCTTGTAAAATAAAGTAAAATACAGAAGGAAGAATGAATTTAAAATCTGCATCAACCCATTGTCGAAATATGGATGGAAGATATGATAAAAAGAAAAAACTTGTTGAAAGAGAAACAGCACTTACACAAAACTGCCTTTACTTGGCTGACACCTTTATTCAAGGCAACTTATAATATTTGGGATATAATTGGCTGCATTTCCTTTGTTTTAGCAATTGGAGCCCAGACAGATGAAGTGACTTGTTTGTGGTTACACAGTGACAGTAACAGGATTTGAACTCACAATCTAAGGGTTTGAAGTCCAAAGTCTTACCCACTACGCCACTCTGCCCATCAGTGATCATTGGGTGTATCCTGGGATTTGAAAGACCACCCATAAAGGGTACATGTAAGTTGTGAGATATTAAGACTGAACATCACTATGCACAGAAATAATGTAAAACAATATAATCAGGTTAATGGGAATCAGATTTATTGAGTATGTGTGTTCATAGGACATCGCCTTCACCAAATTTTGTTTTGGTTGTGTTTGTATTTCAGATGTTTAATTCTCAATAAAATTCAATGCAGTGCTGCTATTGTAAATTTTCCACGCAACAGGATCAGCTAATATTATCCACAATTAAACAACGATGGCCAGGGCTTTTTGTTGAAGAACAGGTAAATAATAAATTTCACGTGTCACTTTAATGTCTTAAACACTCTTGGTCTGTTTCTGCAGTTTATTAACTCAGTCCTCTCTCGCTGTCCTGCTTACACATATGTTTATTCAAAATTTCGACACAACCTGTGTTGATCATGAAGTTAACACTCCTAACATCATTGGACAGTTCTACTGTGAGCTTGCTTAAGATGTACAGAGCTAAAGTATCAATCAGGAGAACAGGAAATGGAGAATCTACTAGAAAAACTGGATTTACAGGTAGATAATATATCTAAAGTAATTTTGTCAACTTCAGAGTAATATGGATTTTTCTTTATGGCTTCATCTTAGTATAATCGGTGTATCACAAGCTAAGCAATCTCTTTCTCCTCCATTCATTGACCTTATCTTGTGTTGATTTTGTTTTGCTTTACTTTCACAGACCACAGACTTAACAGCACACAGGAGAGACACTGTTCTTCAGATTCTTCCCTTCTATCTAAGAAAGTAGGCTTCAATTTTAAAAAATTAAACTGATAATTTGCTTTCCTCATTTTATGGTGCACCAGTATGGTCTTTTTATTGTGATGTAACTTGCATAAATATACACAGGACTTTTGATACAATTTATGTGATACTCATGACAATGGTCATTTTATGAAGTGTCTAATTTTATTTGATGTCTTTTGTAGAATTCTGAGCCATTAGAGACTCATGCAAGGAACATTTCAATGGGAGTTTTAGAGTTGGTCAAGTATGGCGTCTCTTCAAGAGCCTGGTAACAAGTAAAACACTGATTGGAAGAAGGCTCAAGAACATGTTATGCATAGTAAGGACTGGCTCAAAGACATGAGACATGCACACTGGAAGGGAGTTGGCTTCTAAACTATGATGCCCCATTGGTCCAAGGTATAGTTTAATAAAGCACAAGACCAACATAAATATAGAGTCCATCATCAACTCTGGGTCTCTGCCTCCTCGTCCATCACGTCTGTCTAGAAATCATGCTGGACCAAAGACTGACCAGTTCAAAAGCAAAGCACAAGTTTTGCTAGACTGCCCTAATATCTAGACATATTAGGTCCTTAGACGTATGATAAGAATAGCTGCTATTTATTCAGGTTTTATAAGTTGTTTGCCATGCCTATCTTGCAAAAAAATTAAAGCTAAATAAATTTAAGTGTAAATAAGTCTGAAGCTTCTCCTTTGCCTGCTTTGCACTGCATCTAAATGCCCAGGGGTTAGAGAGTTTAAATGAAAAAATAAAGTTAGTGTAATAAAGTTTGAGTCGATTCGATGGTGACTACATGTGTGCTGCGGATTGGAGCTGCATCTTTGCAAAAGAATGATGTTTATATATAAAGAACTAGGTTCAAACACTTTGGGATGTTCAGAACTAAATAAAAAAAAAGTGATCACCAGACCCCTCCATGACAAAGCAATGCTGTACAAGTTGTAAAGGCAGCTCTGTTGATGTTTGGATGCAAAGGAATGCCACATTCAAACTGATCTCCAAAACGGCCTTGTGTGACTACTAGCCATTCCCCATTTTGAAAGGCTACATCTAAGAGGGAGTTTATTGTGCCAATAATGAAAATGTCAAGTCAGCTAAGGAGACAAAATATTTTATTTCAGTGGCATAGAAAAGCTTTGTGAATGTTATAACAAGTATACAGTGCATCCGGAAAGTATTCACAACGCATCACTTTTTCCACATTTTGTTATGTTATAGCCTTATTCCAAAATGGATTAAATTCATTTTTTTCCTCAGAATTCTACACACAACACCCCATAATGACAACATGAAAAAAGCTTACTTGAGGTTTTTGCAAATGTATTAAAAATAAAAAAAATTGAGAAATCACATGTACATAAGTATTCACAGCCTTTGCCATGAAGCTCAAAATTGAGCTTAGGTGCATCCTGTTTCCCCTGATCATCCTTGAGATGTTTCTGCAGCTTAATTGGAGTCCACCTGTGGTAAATTCAGTTGATTGGACAGGATTTAAAAAGGCACACACCTGTCTATATAAGATCCCACAGTTGACAGTTCATGTCAGAGCACAAACCAAGCATGAAGTCAAAGGAATTGTCTGTAGACCTCTGAGACAGGATTGTCTCGAGGCACAAATCTGGGGAAGGTTACAGAAATATTTCTGCTGCTTTGAAGGTCCCAATGAGCACAGTGGCCTCCATCATCCATAAGTGGAAGAAATTTGAAACCACCAGGACTCTTCCTAGAGCTGGCCGGCCATCTAAACTGAGCTATCGGGGGAGAAGGGCCTTAGTCATGGAGGTGACCAAGAACCCGATGGTCACTCTGTCAGAGCTCCAGAGGTCCTCTGTGGAGAGAGGAGAACCTTCCAGAAGGACAGCAATCTCTGCAGAAATCCACCAATCAGGCCTGTACGGTAAAGTGGCCAGATGGAAGCCATTCCTTAGTAAAAGGCACATGGCAGCCCGCTTGGAGTCTACCAAAAAGCACCTGAAGGACTCTCAGACCATGAGAAACAAAAGTCTCTGGTCTGATGCGACAAAGATTGAACTCTTTGGTGTGAATGCCAGGCGTCACGTTTGGAGGAAACCAGGCACCGCTCATCACCAGGCCAATACCATCCCTACAGTGAAGCATGGTGGTGGCAGCATCATGCTGTGGGGATGTTTTTCAGCGGCAGGAACTGGGAGACTAGTCAAGATAAAGGGAAAGATGACTGCAGCAATGTACAGAGACATCCTGGATGAAAACCTGCTCCAGAGCGCTCTTGACCTCAGACTGGAGCAACAGTTCATCTTTCAGCAGGACAACAACCTTAAGCACACAGCCAAGATATCAAAGGAGTGGCTTCAGGACAACTCTGTGAATGTCGTTGAGTGGCCCAGCCAGAGCCCAGACTTGAATCCGATTGAACATCTCTGGAGAGATCTTAAAATGGCTGTGCACCAATGCTTCCCACCCAACCTGATGGAACTTGAAAGGTGCTGCAAAGAGCAATGGGCGAAACTGGCCAAGGATAGGTGTGCCAAGCTTGTGGCATCATATTCAAAAAGACTTGAGGCTGTAATTGCTGCCAAAGGTGCATCGACAAAGTATTGAGCAAAGGCTGTGAATACTTATGTACATGTGATTTCTCAGTTTTTTTATTTTTAATAAATTTGCAAAAACCTCAAGTGAACTTTTTCATGTTGTCATTATGGGTTGTTGTGTGTAGAATTCTGAGGAAAAAAATGAATTTAATCCATTTTGGAATAAAGATGTAACATAACAAAATGTGGAAAAAGTGATGTGCTGTGAATACTTTTTGGATGCACTGTATTTGCTTTCATGGAGATTATGTCAAAAAATTAACCTTGCTTGGTTTTACTGGTCAGACTGAAAATTTTTAGATTATCCCCTCACACATATATTCATTTGCATAGATCTGATAACAATATGATATTCGGGTGGTTACCTACCATGTAACGCTTGTGGTTGATCGGCCAATTGGCAGACAACCTCCATGTCCTCTCAGTTGGGAGAATCAGATCATTTAATGTCAGCGCTGGAGGCAAAACATCAGACGTTGTACCACGGCAGGTGTTCGCTTACTTGACAGAGGGTAGATTGGATTATTACATTTATAGGTCTGATAACAATGTGATATTTGGGTGGTTACCTACCAGGTAACACTCTGCCTTGGGCACTGATGTCCGAGATTCGATCCCTCGATCCGCTTCAATTAGGGTGAAACATGTCCTATATAAAATAAAGATTCAGATAAGTTAGTATGGATCTTGAAAATCGATCATTTACAAAAATCAAGTCTTAATTTCAAACAAAAATTTCTAAACCAGGATTTAAAAAGTAACTTGCACATAGCCTCTTTTAGATCATTCAATCTCAGATGAGTCAGGACTATGCAAGATAACCTTTTATACAGTCCCTATGCATCATGGGATACATTACAATGGTAATGGGTGACATGAAAGCCTGAAATAAATATGAGCAAATAAACAACTTTTAAACAAAGTCTCTAAACAGAAAAGTGAATGTCAAACAAGGATTTGTGGGTTAGAAACCCCTAACAAAGATGTATAAATGATTTTTGGGGCTAAAGAAAAATCCAAGAAAAGGTACTTAAAAATGTCAACAATTGGAGTCCATGTTTTAAAAATTCCTCATATACAATACGACACTCAAAAAAATGAAACATTTTTATAGTGAAAACTTGGAAACTTGGTTTCCCAGCAATTTCTGACTGATCTGATACAGTGGAACCTCGGTTCACGAACGTCTCGGAACATGTACAAATCGGCTTACGACCAAAAAGTTCACCAAACCTTTGCCTCTGTTCACGACCCCACACTCGGTATACGAACAAGCCAGTTTCCCTTTCGGTTTGTGCGCGTGATGATTTCCGCATGTGTTCGGTCTGTCCCTGTGCAGCGAGTGAGCCAAAGAGCGAGCACACACACGCACGAGAGAGAGACACACACACACAGGCGCAAAAGACACACACACACACACACAGGCGTGTGCAAGAGACACACACGCACACACAGGTACGTGAGAGAGACACACACACACAGGCACGCGTGAGAGACACACACACACACACAGGCGAGCCTGAGAGACACACACACACAGGCGCGCGGAAGAGACACACACAAGGAGAGATGGCTGGACGCATAAGGCTTGTTTTTAAAGAGACAGTTGCAGTGTTAGTTTTCTCTGTTCAAGGTTTTCTCAGTGTTATTCAATGTTTTTACATTTAGTTTACTATTACGCTGTGCATTCTATGGTATAATTAACTGTATTTGTGCTTAAAAATCTATAAGAAAAATATATTTACATACAGTTCATACAGTCTGGAATGGATTAATTGTATTTATATACAATCCTATGGGGGAAATTACTTCGGTTCACAATGAAATCGGTTTACGGCCAGAGTTTTGGAACGAATTATGGTCGTGAACCGAGGTTCCACTGTACTTAGTATATCAGAAAATAAACACAAATAAGACCACGTGGACTGCTGATAACAATATAAAAAACATCTTTTTACTTTAGTGAACTTAGAATTCAAGTAAATAAGTGAGTGTGAAGCACAAGGCTTGAGATAAAGCTCTGATTTAGAAATCAAACAATACAAAATTATTAGCAATGATTATAGGTTTATAGAGTAATTATTGTCATGTGCACAAATAAACAGCACAATTGTTACTTGCATGTGCTAATCAACACACAATATATAAATAGATTGATAGATTGATAGATTTGTTTGTTCCTCTTTAAATACATAAATGAATAAATAGGTAGATAAGTAAGTAAGTAAGTAAATAAATAAATATACACACTTTTTTGTCTGGACACATACCAGAATGACTATAAAGCAAGAACATTAAAACAAAAGGAAACTCCTGACTTGGCAGTCACATTCATAGTGAGGCATTACACAGACGTCTTGCTGTTGGTATAAAGGAGCCCTAGTAGCATTTCATGACACACTTCTGAATAATTATTTGGCTTAAAGTTCCCAATGTTAGAATGTCGGAGAGGATGTACAACATTTTTCATAATGGCACTCAGATTTGTGTTAATTCTCTCCCTTGCTACCTCCTCTGGAGGGGGGCAGGGTGCATCCTATAACTGAGCCTGCTCTTTTAATTTGCTTGTTGATTTGGTGGGCCTCTCTTGAAGTGATGTTACCGCCTTTCATAATCATACACTAACAGCAAGACAACAAAACAAAAATTTAATGTGTCTCAATTATTATACTTACAGTATTGTATTAGAGTATGATTTTCAAAACAAAGATTTGTTATTTGCATTAATTACTCCATAAATCTAATAAAATCTATATTAGATTGTGCTTCTAAAAAATGTTTATAGATGAATGGTTTCTTTGAAAGGGTTTTTATTTAGAATATAAATATTGTCTATATAGCTTTTAGGTTTATATAACAGTTTGAACCCTATGTAATTGCCAGTCACTCATTTATCCTGCCATGCCCACCCTTTCAATTGACTTCAGTGACACAAAGACAACCATGAGGGCAGCGAGCACTGCAGTACCCTACCATGCTTCGCAGACAAATCCAAAACAAAATTGCAGACACAGATGAGCCAAAGGCATCTGAGAAGCTATGACAAGCAAGCAAGCAGGCAAAGAGGTCCAAAAACATAAAACAGTACTAGCAGTAATAATACTAAGCACAATTCAAAAGCAAAAGAAAAAAAAAATCACCACCTTTTATTTCACTCTCTCATTCCTTGATACGGCTGCTGCCCAATTATTGTTGGTGAGCATAAGATGAAGATGAGCAGGACGAAGAGCGGACTACACATGAATGTTAAAGCCGGGGTGGTGCATAGTCCTCATTCTAATGCTTGTACTACTTTAAATTATTACTTGTCTCTTTTTCTTCACTAAAATAAAATGTTTTTGTCTGTATTCAAAAGAGGAATATCAATATTAACCTGTATACTATATAGGCAGAGTTAGCATTATGCTTCTTAGACATAACTTTAGTATATACAGTATATACTTATCTAAGCTTTATATATATAATTGTGTGTTAATAGTTAATTAACTTATGCACTTGTGATAACTGTCATAGAATGCTTTGTTTACCAAAAACATATACAGAGCACAGAAATGAAAGAAATTAACTTTTCAGCATTTCTATAACTGATTATTATGATATATCATGTTAGATTTTGATTTTCTTTAGCATAAAATTACAATTTTTCTTCACACAAAGTGGAAATAAATAAAATCTAATCTTGGACCATTTTCACAAGCTAGTCATAATTTCAAGACTGCTTATGCTTGCTTATCTTATTTTATTTCCATTTTTATGCTAGCTTTACTCTTCGAGCTTGACATGGTATAATTTAGAAATGACAAAGGAGGTGGGTTGAGATGTTTAGACCAACTTATTTTTTTGAAATTCCTGCTCCAAAAATGCATCATCACACTACAGAAACAACTTTGACGGAAATGGTAGTGGCAGAGATGGCTCAGATATTTTTAAAAATATGTGGGAGTTATATTAGCTAATAATGGAGCCAACTGCACAGCAAAAATGTGTTTATAGAGCTGCTTTTTCATGAGCAAAGTGGATTTTCGTGCCTAATCAAGTAATCTAGATGTATATCACAGCAGTTAAGAAAACCTCAGTTTTTTAAAACTACAGAGGACTCTTTATAAAATAATGTCTTGCAGGAAAAAAACATAGCATACTCCTTTGGTTTTAAGTCTTTCATAAACATAATTAATAAACAAGCCTATAGATATTATACAGTAGAATAAGTTCACATAATAGATTCTATGTATAGAATATTTTTGAAGATACACCCAACGATGGAGCTTCACTTGCTGATCTATGGAGAATATTACAGAGAGATAAGCCACAAATATACTCAAGCTGAAAACTTCAGTGAGAATATCAGTATTACAGGATATTGTCTGACAGATTGGAATGAAATGAGCAACTGAAAGATGAATATTAATAGCACTAAAAGTGACAATGTGGACATATTTTCAGGTATGGATGGATCATCCATATGTTTAACAGTAGTTACAGACAATTAATTATTGGTTATGTAAGCATTATGTAAGCAGGAATTAAACTGACTACCTTTTGGTTTAAAGCACCCTCCCTTAGCCACTATAGCACACTGCCTCCTGTGAAGACACAACTAGTTATTATGATACATTACATTCTACACTAAGATACAATAGTAGAAGCTGCAAGAAATAGTGTAGCCTAATGGCTAATTATTCATTTTTCTAAAAATTGTGTCCTTATGCATAAATCATATATAGAAATATATTCAACATTTAGAGCTACGTTAAAATGATGCTTTAAAATACATGAAAGTGGTATACAGCAGAATAAATTCCTGTCCTGACCACTGTCTATGTGCAATTTCCACTTTCTTCTTTTTCTTCATGTGCTTGTCGATTACTTCCAACTTTCCAAACATGTGAATAATTTTGACTGATTGCTATAAAACGACCCAAAATGTGTGAATTTATCCTGTAATGGACAGGTACCACCTTCAGGGTATGTGCCTTGAGCTGGTGGCTGAGGCTATAGTTGAAGCTATTCATGACCCTGTATTGGAATAAGTGTATTAATAAAATTATACTCCAAAGAATTAATTGTATGCATCTTTTCAATCTATAATAATAAAAGGCAAAGCCCTCACTCACTGACTGACTGACTGACTGACTGACTGACTCATCACTAATTCTCCAACTTCCCATGTAGGTAGAAAGCTGAAATTTGGCAGGCTCATTCCTTACAGCTTACTTACAAAAGTTAAGCAGGTTTCATTTAGAAATTCTACACGTAACGGTCATAACGGTCGATAACGGTCGACAACGTCCGCCATGTTGAACTTTCTTATTTATGGCCCCATCTTCACGAAATTTGGTAGGCGGCTTCCCTGCGCTAACCGAAACCGATGTATGTACTTATTTCGATGGTATGACGCCACTGTCGGCCGCCATATTGAACTTTCCAACGTCACCAATTTTCAAACTTCCCGTGTATGTAGAAGGCTGACCCCATCTTCACGAAATTTGGTAGGTGACTTCCCTGTGCTAACCAAAACCGATGTACGTACTTATTTCGATGGTATGACGCCACTGTCGGCCGCCATATTGAATTTTTCAAACGTCACTAATTCTCCAACTTCCCGTGTAGGTAGAAGGCTGAAATTTGGTAGGCCCATTCCTTACAGCTTACTTACAAAAGTTAAGCAGGTTTCATTTCGAAATTCTACGCGTAACGGTCATAACGATCAACAACGTCCGCCATATTGAACTTTCTTATTCATGGCCCCATCTTCACGAAATTTGGTAGGCAGCTTCCCTGCGCTAACCGAAACCAATGTGCATACTTATTTCGGTGGTATGACGCCACTGTCAGCCGCCATATTGAACTTTCCAACATCACTAATTCTCAAACTTCCCGTGTAGGTAGAAGGCTGAAATTTGGCAGGCCCATTCCTTACAGCTTACTTACAAAAGAAATTCTACGCGTAACGATCAACAATGTCCGCCATGTTGAACTTTCTTATTTATGGCCTCATCTTCTTGAAATTTGGTAGGCGGCTTCCCTGCACTAACCGAAACCAATGTACGTACTTATTTCGGTGGTATGATGCCACTGTCGGCCACCATATTGAACTTTTCAACAGTCTTTGTTACTTATGGGCCCATCTTCAAGAAATTTGGTACACGGGTTCCCAACGCTAACTGAATCCTATTTACGTACATATATACGTCCATAGCCTGCAGCTTGGTCACCATGTGAGGCGGCGTTGGGTCTCCCATCCCATCACCTCCCACGTTGTTGGCTGCCTGCCTATATAAGGCCGTCCGTCGCTCCAGTCTCTACATTCCCTTCCTTGCTTCGCCACGGGATTCACGTCTCCCTGCTGATAACTACAGCCTTTTTGTTTAATCCACGGCTTCTCCGCTGTTTTATTGTTTGTTTATTACAATTATAGTTATTGTATAGGTATTTTACACTTACTTTACATTACTCAGGTACCCATTTCCTTCATCATTCCAACCCCCATTACCATGTCTATCGAGGTAATCACCATCGATCAAAGAACTGTCACTTACCGAGTGGTTTCCATGCCCGGAGATGGTACCTACCTTTTCCATTCTCTGTGTTACATATTGCACGGCCATATCAGGCTCACTCTTGATATCTGGAAGAACATTGTGTCTTATGTATTGAATGACTGGGACAGGTTCAAGGTGTGGACTGATGAAGGTACAGGAGATAATTATACTACACAGGAGCACTAGAAGAGTGAAATGCTTAAGCCCTTCACCTATGGTTCTGCATGTGAGTTGATGGCTGCCGCTGAATTGTTCGGTTGGTGCTTTCAAGTGTACCGAAATGGCCAAATATTTTACACCTTTCGACAACCGCCAATGCCTCTTAAACATCTTACATTCATAGGGGACAATTTCAGTAGTGGACACTTTGATGTTTATGAATGTTTAAACTCTCAAAAGATGGATGTGAAGTTATCGATGAAACCGGTTGTAAGCTTACAACGCTTGACAGATGCCGAATGTCACTTCAACACAAGTCCTGCAAATACTGTCGTAATTGAAACAAACCATGAAACTAAAATCGATTATGACAGCAGCAATCCATGCTGTGAGATTTGAAACAAGATTACTGTTCACATGGCCAACTGTAAGTTGCATGCTCAAGAGTAAGCTCAGCGCACAGCTTGGTCATGTTACAACCGGAGGGCCGAACTGACAACGTGGTATACAAAGAGATCCTTAACAAATAATTATTGCCATATTTTCCCTCACTTTAAAAAGGTTAAATTTTCTTCTGAATAAAAATTTTAATGCAGTACTTCGCCGCTGCGAAGCGCGGGTATTTTGCTAGTTAATTTATAAATATGTATGTTTCAATTTTTTATTAATCTATTTACTAAAACAACTAAATAAATCAGACAATTCTGTAAAGGTTTGGTTATTATGTATAAAATATAATGAAAATTGTATTTTATTGAGCATTCTTCTAGAAAGTTCTTCTAGAAAGTTCATTTAGTTTTCTCTAACCAGACCTGGGCCAGTTCAAGGATCGCCATTCCAACCTAGGATGACACAGATATTTAAAATGTGTGACAATAATATAACAGTTACTAGGATATATGGTAAATATCATTAATAGCTATTTGACATAAGTCATTTGTCCTGTAAATTATTGAAGAAATGCCATTTTACCAAGGTTTGCTTCTTTATTGATCATCTTGCATCATGTAAGGCTAAATGGCTAAAGTGAAAATTATTCATGTTTGACAACAGAAATTTGTGCTCTTTTATCACAGGAATGATAAGATCAATCACTTCTGTATGACCAGGAAAGTAACAACACATTTAACCTTTGAAAATGTCTTGTGAATGAGAGACATTTGACACAGGTCATTTGTAATGTAAGGCTAGGAAATGAGTGATTTCAAGCTTCTGTTGAATATATTTGTGTATATGATTTATAATTGAGTACACAATTTTTAGAAAAATTCATAATTAGCCATTAGCCTATAGTATTTCTTGCCACTTCCTACTGTATCATTGTGTCTTAGTGTAGAATATAATGCATCATAATGACTAGTTGTGTCTTTACTGCAGGCAGTGTGGTGTAGTAGCTAAGGAAGGATGCTTTAATCCAAAAGCTGGTCAGTTTAATTCTTGCCTCTGCATATGTGTGTGACATTGAGCAAATTATTAAAATGCCTGTGCTCCAAATGTAAAAAAATCTGTAAATTGTTTTATCCTGATTTTGTAGCTCATGTTGGATAAAGACATCAGCCAAATATTCTGTAACAATAATAGTGGCAGTCAAAACATTATTTTAAACTTCTGTCACTGTGTTTAAATGTCTTTAAAATCAATAAAAAGTCTAGCAAAATATAAGGAAGTGGGATAGTGTTACCCATTAATAACAATGAGCTATATGCAGTAATCTCTCCTTTATTTTAAATAATGCCTTTCAATATTAGCACGGCACTGCATATTCAAAAAAGCTGGACAAAAATGAATAAAAAACTTGCAGAAAGGTGTAACTATTCAGTAAACAATACATTATAATAAGAGTAAACACATTTTCAAGATGATTACATAGAAACTGAAAAATCAAGAAAAGTGAAAAAAAGACATTCACTTTCTGCTTCACAGGGGTAACATTTAAAATTTTAAAATCATAAAAAGCAGAAATTCAAAGAGGTGTTTATATGTCTGGGATCTTTTTAAGACTATTGGCCATTGGTAAATCAATAAAATATAATAAAGCATGAAACAGTAAAAAACAACAACACATGATGCTATTCAAACAAAATACCAAGAAAATCGTTAAACTAAATGGATATTGAATTCATTATTGGCGGAAAAGGATAAACGATGACCCCTGTTAAACAAAACAAGATAGATCATTGCCCTCATTAAGCCCAGCAGCCTTTGAATACACTAAGTACTCTACCAACAGTGAGTGGCTCACGTTTCAAACAGAGGTTAACAATGAGAAAGAAGAAAAGAAAAAAACAGGTCAACACTTTCATTGCACGAGGACTTGTTTGTCTTTTTACCTTTCTTTATTTTTTGTTCCCAAATTGTACTCTGTGAATTGCAAACATAGTTATATGCAAATTGAATAATTTGTACCTGAAAAGAACTAGCAGAAAATGCAGACAGAACAACAACAACATTTATTTATATAGCACATTTTCATACAAACAGTAGCTCAAAGTGCTTTACATAATAAGGAATAGAAAAATAAAAGATACAATAAGAAAACAAAATAAATCAACATTAATTAACATCGAATAAGAGTAAGGTTCAATGGCCAGGGGGGACAGAAAAAACAAAAAAACTCCAGACGGCGGGAGAAAAAATAAAATCTGTAGGGATTCCAGACCATGAGACCGCCCAGTCCCCGCTGGGCATTCTACCTAACATAAATGAAACAGTCCTCTTTGGATTTAGGGTTCTCACGGAAGGGCTTGATGATGATGGTCACGTAGAATTCTGCCTTTTAATCCATCCATCATTGTTGGAGCATCATGATACTTTGAGTGGGTGGAGGTGGCGCAGGCAAGTCTTTCAAGACATAGTTGTAAGAACAGCCTTGACCGAGATATGGATGTGCCTTGGTGACCTGATGGTAAGTAGTAAAGTGCTGAGAAACTGACTGTTGTAAATGTGAAATGGACAGATTCAATAAAGTACTCCACCTGAATGATGCTGCTGAAAGGAGTCAAAGAGAAGAAGGAGGGTGCAAAGTCTTTGCAGATGAAAGGAAAAATGTGAGAATATGAGCGAAAAAGCTAAAGACGAAGATGAAGAGAGTGGTTAAAAGCTAACTGGTCATTAATACCTGGAAAAATCTATGATCCCAGTGTTAAAATGAGCTTAGCTTGCTCCGTGTTTCTTTGGAAAGTATCTTTAAAGCCTTGTGAACACAAACTGAAAGAACACAGTGGTTGTGGTCAGGGATTGCGAAGTGTTATACAAAAGGATTTGTAAGGCCTTTAATTTCAACAGCTTGAACATGCGGTCTTAAATGGTCTGCAAGATGTTTCCCTATTTCACCAATGTAGATGACTGGATATTTCCAAAAACAATTGCAGTAAATAAGTTTTTTTGATTGAGAAGAGGTCAGTTCTTTAAAAACAAATTTAACAGATATAATAATATGGTTAGTGACATACAGTATTTGCAAGTGACACAGCGTCTTCCATTACAGCTCATTGTGGCTGTTATGCGTAAAGTAAGCTGTAGGTGAGAATTTTGCATAGGTTAGGTGGGTGATGCAAGTAGATCAAGGGGAGGTTACAGAAAAAGGCTCCCATGGAATGATCAGACTGCAAAATGGGGAAATTTTGTTTAATCATCAGTGGAAGTGATAGAGTGTTAGGATGGAATGGTAGAACCAGTAGAATGCGGGTTTCATTATTGGCATTCCCCTTAGGTCTGTTCCTGGTTTGATTAAGGGCCCTGTCCACAGCATAAGAAGGGTGAAGAAGCTCCTCATTTTGAGTACTTCATTACAGGTGTCTCCCACATCACTGCAAAAGAAGCAGAGTATTTTTAATATCTTGTGGAGTGAAGGAGCTGTAGAGAGTTTAACTGTATGAGTCAGTTGGCTTGTATTGGGCAGAGGATGTATACCCTGGAAAGCTGATAGAAAGACTAAATCTAAAAATGGTAGTGTTGTGGTAGAAACATTGACTGTGAACCTGAGAGATTTATGGAAGCTAGTAAAATCATTAATGAATTCTGTAGATGTATAGGTCGGAAACAAATCCTATGTAAGAAGGAAAGAATTACTTTTCCACCCAACCCAACGAAGATGTTGACATAAAGATAAAGCAGCTAGGACCATAAAACCTAAAGGGTCAAACAACTGGAGAGCATGATTAGTATCTTTATGTCTTAATCTTAATTCATTAATGATTTTATTAGATTCCATCCATCTCTCAGGTTTGCAGTCAATGCTTCCACCAGAGCTCTATAATTTTTAAATATCAGACTCTCTACCCCGGGCATTTAACAGCATTTAACATGAGCCTTGAAAAACACAAAAATTTCAACATATAAATGATACTCAATTGATAAGCCATACAGACAAAGATGGCACAGTATGAAATTACCATGAATTATTTATTATTAATCAATTGTTCAACACAAACATTTGTGAAATTTCTTTGCAGAGAATTGAGTTGAAGTGACGTTAACATATACGCTTTTATATTATGTAGTGTGTGAAATCTGTAAACATACATGCACATGAGGTTGCGGAGATGACCATGATACTAAATCAGAGGTAAATGCCAATGTCCTCTTGTAACACAATAACAAATATTTATAGTTTACTATAGTACAGTATTTATTGACAGCAAGTCACAACATACATAGCTCAGCATGGGGCCCCTAGGCTTGTGGGGCCCCTAGGCAACTGCCCAACGTTAAGACAGCCCTGTCTCCACCTCTTTCATAGTTCCTTAAGTTCTACCACCCCACTGCACTGATCTGTTCTATTTCAGGGTTATGATAAACAAAAGGATAGCCTAGCAGTTTTGAATTGGGAACCAGCTGTGCATGGGACACCATTTCCATGTGAACCACACTCAAGCACGTACCAGCATTCCAATCCAACTGTCAAGTTCTCACTTAACCTTAAAGACACTTCACCAGGACGTGGCATGAAATCTGCACAGTTTACATGAAAATTCCATGTACACAGTGTCCAGGCTAATTTTCGAACACCAAGGCATAGGGCTTTTTGCAGTGGTTTGCCACAATCAAGAATTGTCATCAGTTAGACAAAAGTTTACTTTGTGCAATAATGTTTTTATGTAAGATACAATATTTGTTATGATCTGGAGTTTATGTTTTTTTGTAACCTCAAACCCATCAGTAAAAAAATAATCACTCCTGCATCATACATCATTATACATCATTAATCATTACTTATACTCTAATCTTTTCAATGTTCATTAAAATGACATTGTTCCCAGTAGTATGTTTTAATTCCACATAATATGGTTTTTAATGGGATGCTCAGTGATTGAGGTTTAACCACAGACTTATTCTTTGTTCAATGGTTGAAGCTGCCTGGAGATTAAAAAAAATGTTTTTGGGAAGTTAAAAAAAGGATAAAAAGTATGTACTGGCATGAGGCCAGTAAAAATTGTGTGCTTGTCCAGGATTTGAAGCCTGGACCTCTTGTAAATTGTTTACATGCCTTAGGCCTAGGGGAACCTGGGCCAGATAAAGGCCACTATTGCTACGGGGTGTAGCCATAACAGTAAGGTGCTAAGCATAAAAGAAGCAGGCAGCATTTAGTAGTCTCTGACCCTACGGGTAAAAATATGATACATTATAAACTAGTCTAATTTCTTTCATACAACTGTTTTACATCTAAAGATGTTACACTAATATTTAAAATATTTTTTTAATAAGTTGCATATAGCAAAATACTGTTAAAATATATTGTGATTTACAAAAAGCTATTTTTATCAAAAAAAGATTTTCATTGCCATAATTCCAGGCATCTTAAAATTATACATTTGTTGGAAGCTATTTCATATTTTCAGCTGTCATTCTCGGAGATACATCTATCAAGCTAACCACTCAAAAAAAAAAATGTGATAACATATTTGCAAGTGGCTCATGAAAATAAAGCTTTTTTATCCTTCTATTGTTTTTTCCAATGCTTTTTCTATTATACTTCCAAAGAAAAGATACTAAATATTTTCTCAAAAATCCTTGTTGGTTGGAAAGAATTTATTACAGTTTTCATTTAATATAAGTAGAAGCTCTTTCCCGGCTCACTACCCACCAAATCCCCAGTAGCTTTGGAAGCTCCTTAGTCTCCTGCATACCCGTCACATCTTCATCTGACATGCTTGAAAATAAGCGTTACAAGATTGAGGTTGTGCCAGCCTCTATTAATAGCATCATCCAAATGAAAGAATATTTTTACTTATTTTCAAAAATATTACACAAATAATTTAAGAACATAGATTTTTTTAACTTTTAAACTATTTTATTGATTTGGTCAAAAGAGATCTTAAAAGGTAGAGACAAAAAGGTAGGTGATTTTTAGAGATATATTTAATGGCTGCAAGCAAAACTATCAGGTTGTGAAGCAGAGCAGGGACATAGACCTTGTAATTACAAAACTATATCAGCAGAATTTTGCCATTTTTGACATGTATAGTAACGTCATTTGGTTTGATCATATCTTTAGAACAGATAATGGAAGACTTAAAAGCATAATCAATTCAGTAATGATCTTGCTCATTCAGGACAATATAAAGTTTCATTTTCAGAATAGCAACCATTGGAGTCATGGAGTGTAGAAAAGAAAAAAAAGGCTTTTCAATAGTAAAAAGTGCTTGAATAAAATCTATAACAGATTTCACAAATATTGCATGAGGTAACATTTTTCTTCTATTTTGTGTTACCTATTGTGTTTGTTTTTTTTTTTGTTAGTGTCACCTACTGTAAGTTTACTTTAATGTCACCTACTGTAAGTTTGATTTTTTTTGTGTCACCTACTGTAAGTTTGTCATTTACTTTTATTAGCTGATGGGACAAAAAAAGATTCCAAAACATTGGTCTTGACTTTCAGATGCATAAGATTATAAAAATATATCGACCACTTTTGTATTTATATTAGAAACCTCTGTTATCAGTGTACTGTTTACGTACTACAAGGAAACGCTGATGTACCATTAGGTGTGGTAACCAAGCTTCTGCTCTTTGGATATAGTGCCACTCACTGCAAATAGATTATGAACTTTATAACTGGCAGTCCTCGTCTTCTGCTGTATTTCTTGTTCACCTATTATAGTGTGGCTAGACACAGCTCCTGCTTCAAAATTTAATGTAAAGATAACACTACTGTTATATACTTAATCACAAACAGTGAGGAGATGGAATATAGAGTGGAGATTTGTCTTCTGACACAGTAGTGGCAGGACAACAATATCTTTCCTAATGTCAGAATAAAACAAACATCTGGTCATGGACTTTAGAAAACACAAAGTCAACGAAAAGTTCTTATACACTGAAGGAGATGCTGTGGAAGTCAGTAGCTTTAAATTTCTTGGAGTCAACTTTATCACGTTGTAACGAAAATTTTGTTGTAATGAGATTCTGTATTTGTTACTATAGTGCTTTCTTTAACTTGCACCCCGGCGTTTGCAATCATTTCATTAGCTTCTTTCGTATTAATTTTAATCTCCTCCTGCCTATAAGTTATGTTGAAGAGAATTTTTCTCAGCATTTCCTTGCGATAATATGCTTTCAGGGTGCAAATGATGCCCAAATATAATGGCTGAAGCACTGCTGTGCAATTTGGTGGGAGGAATTCAACGCAAACATTATCTAAATGTGAAAGCATGTTGTGGGCAGCACAGTTATCAATCAGGAGACAAATCATCCTTTTTTTCTTCATATTGTGAGGTTTCTGCACTCTTTTGAGACCCCCCCCACTCCCCACCCAACAGGAACGACATGCTGAAGTGTGTCCCGAAGCGCGATTGCAGCGTCTTTGGAAGATTGTTTGTCTGTTGCCGGGGCAGGGCAACATCAGGCTCATAGCACTGCAGTGAAGCGACACAGAAGCAAATCATAAAAGATCGGGGTCGCACTATATGTCCCTGTCTTGCACCCCAAAACATGAGGCTGAGTCTCAGTACTTTAGCAAAACCAGCTTTATTCAGCTTGAAACAGGAACGGCACACTTATTTATTGTAGCGTGATCTGCCACTCTGCTATACACAGACACAGCAGTCAGGCAGGGTCATGGTCAGATCAGTGATTAAGTAATCCTGTTATCTGTATTTACAATGTACCTTGCATCACCCACTGATATCTATTCTGTTTGCTTTGCTGGAGAGACACAGCATAGCTTTGAGCCTGCTGTTGCCCTGGCCACAGATAAACAGTCTTCCATAGACGCAGAGATTGGACTTTGGGACGCTCTTTGATGTTTTATCTAGTTGGGTGAGGTCCCAAGACAGTTTGCAAACCTCACATTTTCTTGAATGAGTGCTGTATTAATAGGAATGTTTCTTGAACGAGCATCACTGAACCACATAAAAACTGCTTTATCGACGTCTTCAATTGCAGCAGTTCACATACGTTTGCAACCCAGATTTTTCTTCTTATTTTGCTTGGTCTTTCAACAAAGTTGACAGCGTTGATGGCGAAATTCCGAATTCACTGGCAATGTCTTTTTTCTTTTTGCCGCAATCAAGAGCTGCAAAAATGTAAAGTTTTTTTTTTTTCTAATATGAACTGTTATCGTTTTTTCATGTCTGACGTTTCTATAGGAGGGTGACAATGAGTTAAATTCCAATGGATGTTTTTCAAATGTTGACGAGCAATAAGCAAAAGGTATCACTGAAAATTGCAGAATACAAAAAAGGCAAAAAAAAAAAAAACAGTACAAGGAAAGTTCAAAGAAAGAAGAGTAATAATACTTCACATTTATGCTTGCATAATGTGGGCTTACAAATGGACAGATAAATGTGCATCTATCTTAATAACTAGAAAAATATGTACATACATTCACTTTTTCTGAATGTCATGTGTTGCCATTGTCTAACCTGCTTAGTCCTGAACAGGGTCACGGGGGGTGCTGGAGCCCATCCCAGGGAGCATATGGTGCAAGGCAGGAACAAATCCTGGACACAAATGGACAGGGTGAGCACACACACACTAGGGCCAATGTAGTGTTTCCACCTAACCTGCATGTCTCTGGAGCACATGGAGGAAACTCATGCAGACACATGGAGAACATGCAGACTCCATGTAGAGATGACCTGGGACACAAACTCTAGTCTCCTTACTTCTTCTGAATGTTCATTTTCTAAATCAAAACTG
>JANRMT010062854.1:73152515-73196780 GCA_026402145.1 Polypterus bichir lapradei | reverse complement strand
TATATATATGACAGCAACACTCATCACTCACAACAGTGACAAAATAATTACATTGACAATCATGTTACGTTATTTTCAAAATGTTTCCTTTTCTTTTTCATTGCTTCTTTAACACACTACTTCTCCGCTGCGAAGCGCGGGTATTTTGCTAGTATAGTATAATTATGAAAGTATATAATTATATAAGTAGAAACAAAAATTGTATTTCATATGTTTGGCATGACTTTCAGGTCCTAGCTATTTAAAAACTTTTTAAAAGTATACATTATCTAATGAGGTAGTCAGAAACAGTGGCACATTACACTTTATGAAGAAGTTTGAGTATCAGGACCTCAAATTATATAATTGTTTAATGATGTTTGATCATGTTCTTTTTCAATAAAACTATCACCGTGTTTTGACAACTGTAACTATTGCTAATTTTTGGTTCACTGGTTAATTCACAAGTACAAAACCAGCTCCTTGAGCAAATGCTTATATTGGCTAAAAGCACAGCAAAAGCTTTTACTGGGAGAGTTTGACATGAAAATGATGGCAAAAGATTTGACAAGTGTCTACCCAAATGCTATACAATCAAACTCTCTGCTAAAATCTCAGATGACCGGCAAATTGATATAGGACAAGCAATGATGACATCAAATCTGAAGTGTGGGACTTGTAGTTCACAAAGCAAGATGAATAAACTAAAAGTTGCAGCCTAATCCAAAACATTTAAAATGTTTTTTTATATCTAGAAATGTAATTTTAAATCTTGTTTTTCTATCTGGCATTTTAAATTGGTTGGTGCCAATGAGCACCTATGGTGATATAGACAACTTATCCTTTACAGGGCAAACATATACTGATGAGCCAAAACTTTATAACTATTCCCATATGAAGGACATGTCAAGGTCAGGGATATATTAGACAGTAAACTGACATTAGGTACTTCTAGTGAAAGTTTAAAATAAAGAAGATATGGGCATGTGTTCAGACCTGACTGACTTTGATAAGGCCCACGTTGTTATGGCCATATGACAGCGAGGTTTGTGGGATGCCATGGTCAGCTATACAGACAGTGGTCCAAGAAGGGAGAAACAACAAAAGATCAAAAACAAGAGATGAACAAAGTTTATCTCATTAGGTAAGAATGAACAGAAAGACTACTGTGGCAGAGCTTGCAGCTAATTTTAATGATGATTATGGGAGTAATGTATCATGATGTACGGTGCACTGAACTCTGCTGTATGTAAGATTACAGAACTAAATGTCAGTCAGCTAGCTTTCCTACACCATTGAAAACACCTACAATAGGCCATCAGTACTGGATTAAAGAAAGAAGGTCACCTGGGGCCTCATGCATAATACCATACATAGAATTCACACTAAAACATGGCGTACGGACAAAAGTGGAAAAGTTTCTATGCACAAAAAAATCCAGATACATAAATCTGTGCGTACGCCAACTTCCTTGTTTTTCCGTTCCATAAATCCCGGTCAGCATGAAAATTTACGCACGTGCAAACGCCTGCTGCCACCCCCCAACTCTTCCCAGAATTAAGCCTCTTTGAATATGCAAATCAATATAAATAGCCCTTAAGCTCAGTGTTCGTGAAAAGACAATGGCAAAAGTATGGGGGAAATAGAAGAATTTCAGCGAATATCAAGTGGAGGCAAGGAAAAATATACTATTTGTTGGTTTAAGCAGTAATATAAACAACAAAAGGAAGTTGATCGAGTAACAGAGTGGCGGAGAAACTTAAGTTGCCGTGAAAAGGCGAGTCGTAGCCCGTCTGAGTATCATATGGAAGCGTATTAGGGTACAGAGAAAAGAAAACAAAAACTTTAATCTCAAAATGTACACTTTAATCACATACTTTATTTTGTCCTTAAAGCAGAACATCATAAACTTCATCTTAAAATCATTTAATTTACTAGTTTCTCAGATCCTATCATTACTAAAGAAGCACATTAAATGCTTCTTTCTATGTGTTCTTTTATGTGCTCTGTGTGTGAATCACTACGTTTCTTAAACTGGGTTTCTTTTCCACCGACAGGACACAGAATACATTACATTCATAATATTACAGCTCTCTGAATAATTTAAATATTAAGATGTATACTTTAAATCATTTTCATAATGATATGAATTAAAGCATGTATTAAATATGGGGATACGGTGCCGCAGTATTAGCGATGAGCTGACGCCCTGTTTAGAGATTGTTCCTGCCTCCTGCAAGATGCTTGCTGCACTGTGCGTGACCTTCGATGAAATAATTTACTGCAGCAGTACTGTCTCTCTCAAATGAACTAACCTCCTATTCCTGTCCTTTCTTTTCTTTCTCCAAGTAACCAATCGTCACACAATCAGCTCTGTAATACAGTAGATGCCAAGCCATTTGTAAACTTAGAACGCAGATTCTTCAAAACTTTTATGAAACACTAAAATATCTTTATAGTACATGTTTAATTATTCCATCCATCTATCCATCCAGGGTCACACCAATCCCAGAAAGCATACAGCGCGAGGCAGGAACAATTCCTGAACGTGGCGCCAGCTCGTCACTAGCGCTGTGCCACCTTGTCCTCACATGTTTAATTATTAACAATATACATTATTTTAATGAAGTTTAAAACTTATCTGTATAATGTAATAAACATACTTTACTGCATTTCATCTTAAAAATGATATCAAGAACTCCAAGAAGATAGTGCTTGGAAATCTAAATCGACTTTGAAGCCAGTCGTCATCATATGTAAATACGCGCTTTATAAAGTGACTCAGGTTGTGCAATATTATAACTGTAGTGCAAGTGTACAGCGAGGTGATTGTACTTATAAGTACAAACAGTTCTACCAGGAATAATTGATGGACTGATTGAGTGTGTTTAGAGCAGCTGGGATGAAACTGTTTCTGAACTGCGAGGTTCCTACAGGAAAGGCTCTGAAGCATTTGCCTTATGGGGACAGTTCAAATAGATTGCGTATGTGGCTGAGGCAGCGTGTGCTACATGCTGCATACCAATAATCCAATCAGCTGCTGTACAGTTGTGATTCCATACTCAGATACAGTGGGTTAAATACTTAGTGGTGCACTGGGAATAACAACGCTAAAGCAGTGATGATATTTAGAATAGATTGGCCATTCGGTGCACCATTATATGGTTACAGGTTGATTACAATGAGATGTCTTAAACTAATAAACGATAAGTGGTTAATTTCAGTGCATTTGACAAAGCTGCGTCAGGGATGTGAATCTAAAAACTAAAGGGAAACCACACAGGAACAGTAGCAGAGTGGAGAACTTGCATATGCAAGGGATTGAGCTAGCGTGAAAATGTGCATGGCTTTACGACAAGTTTATTTTTTTATACATTGCTATGTGAGCGTGGAAACAGGCGTACGCAACATTTTTGTTTGTACGCACCGTTTATACATGAGGCCCCTGGTCCGTTACTGTAAATCTCATTTTTTGTTGCCCGATATGGAGAGACAGATATGTGTGCAATATTTGCATATGCACATGCACGTGACATTCCTATGTATGCAGTTTTAGTGTTCAGTGATTTTCAAATCTGTAGGTTATGTGTAATCTCAATTGCCAAATGTAATGTATATAGAAGCATGTTCTGTAAAACTAATTGCAATTGTTTTTAAAACAGAATCAGTGCAGTCAACAGAGTTTTGTGCAGTTTGTGGGAGTCTTTCCACTTCTGTGTTAGTAAGACAAAAAAATGGAAAGATACTTGACTGATTCAAATAGAAGTGGAAATGAAGGTCACACACATATGGGCAATAAGGAGTAGTTTAGTGAGTACATCTGAACCCAAACTTACAAAAAAGCATCTGACTTTGCCAGCTACTTGTGAATGCATCCTGTTAAAGGCTGGGGAGCGATTAGTAAATAAGAAGTTATCCGAACTGTAGCACATCAGAATAAATCATTTATGTAAATAGAATTAATGAAAGACTGAGCTGTTGTTCTTTCTATTTTCTTAAGCCATCCTCTAGTCACACAAGCACAGCTCCGGTCACTAACACATTTAACGTTTCCCTGCCCCTTACCAGTCCTTTTTCCAAAGCAGGCACCTGTTGTCTCTTAATGGAATATTTATTAGAAAAGCCTGGGATTCAGTGTGAAAAGGTGTCTTGTCTCACATTACTTGAGCTATCACTGTGAGCAAATGCAATGGAAAATACTGGCATTGTGCATTTTTATAAGTGTAATAAATCTACTGTATGCTGAAACATTTTTTGTCAAACGTAAATCTACACAGCATAGTATTTCATACAATGATTTTTGTTGACTATCAGCAAAATGCACCATAACTACAATGCGTTTTGTTAGGTTTTTGTTTATTCCCTCCAAACGTTACATATCTAACCAATAATAATTTAGATTAGTTTAAAATAAAACTGTGTTAAAATATATTAATAAACAAATTAAGAAGCACTTGCCTTTAAAAAATATCAAAATAGCTCATGAGCTGCCATTCAGGACAGAATATATTGTTAACAGTACACACTCTCTGTTCTGAGACAATGTCATAAAGAAAAACTACAGCACAGTCCATACAAATTCACAAACTCCTTGATTTTTGATCTTATATTTGTTTGTCAGTACCATAGAAATTAAGTCATTTTAAGAAAATGACAAAGTTGTTGCAGTCAGTTCACTAAAAGTTCCCTTTAAAATGTCTGTGTGTACAGCATTTGATACATAATCTCAATGAAGCGGGACTCACGGGTAGTGATGAATTATGTATGACACTGAGGAATTATAATGCATAATAACGGGAAAAGTTAATAATTATGACTTTCTAAAACAGACACCATAAAAATAGGCATTTCAGTTTATAATTTAAAAGGTATATATGTGTGATTTTTCATAGCAAGTTAAGAACTAAGTAAGAAATATATATTAAATTAAATGGCAACACCTCAATACAAGTGATTGAACTACTCCTCTAATGCCACTAACAATGAAGATTCACACTGTGGAAGAAAAATGAGGAACAATATTTTAATATAACAAAAGGATGTATTTACTGGTGTTAATGCTGATCTTTAACATCAAAGTCCTGAATACCCAGTTAACATAGTGCGCACTCTATATAGCTTGAATATCGTCCACACTTCTCTTAGCCATGCCCTAAATGAATCCCAAACTGCTTAGTTCATACCAAACAAGACTTAGGTCATGTCTGGTGACTCTTTAGTGACCCTTAGTTAACAGACATAAGGTATTATCAGATTTATTGCTTACAGAGATCATTAATTGTCTTATCAGTAACAGCCTGTCCTTAAAATCCAGTTTACTCCTTTAACAAAGCAGTATCATCTTCACATAATACTAATACTGCTGGTGAAAATATTTTATGGGTATGATATACAAATTAAGTACCTATAAATTTACAAATTTAGTTAAAACTTAAAATAACTAGCATTAACATATTTAAACTACATGCATTCCAGTCCGTTAGTTATTGTTAAACAACAACATTACCTATAAGACACAGATCCATCAGCTTATTTCCAGTTTTGTTCTTTATGGTGTGTTTTGCGTTTAAATGTAATTGTAGTCCTTATCTCACTTCTAGAATCAGTGTTATATACTCAGGGGGTAGGGGTCTGTCCCACTCAACATCCATCCATCCATCCATTATCCAAATCACCATATCCTAACTACAGGGTCACGGGGGTCTGCTGGAGCCAACCCCAGCCAACACAGGGCACAAGGCAGGAAATAAATCCTGGGCAGGGCACACACACACACACACACCCACTAGGGACAATTTTAGATCGCCAATGCACCTAACCTGTGTGTCTTTGGACTGTGGGAGGAAACCTGAGCACTCGGAGGGAACCCACGCAGACACGGGGAGAACATGCAAACTTCACGCAGGGAGGACCTGGAAAGCAAACCCAGGTCTCCTAACTGCGAGGCCGTAGCGCTACCCACTGCGCCACCATGCCGCCCTCCACTCAATATTGGCTGCTATAACTCTGTAGTGTCACACTGGCCTTGCAAAGCATCATGGGGCACTGGGAAACAAAATATTCTGAAAACAAGCTAACTAGCGAACACAGCATATTTGCTGTGAAAAAACTTTTGTGAATTTTGCCAATCAACATCAACAAAGAGTGCACGGGAATTAACACTCTTTGAAAGGTGCAATACTGGATAACACATTTGTGTGCTAAAGAAGCATAGAAGCATACTAGAACATGCACACATCTCCTGAAGATAAGGGGCTGTTGGGGAGTATTAACTCCACAAATCTGTCTTTGATTTCCAGGTACTCCAGCTTTCTCATGTATCCCAAAGGAATGCTTCTGAGGTTAATTAATAGAGCTTATGCAGACTGTTATTATTCACTGAACAGGGAAATTCAAAAATAATACAATGAATTTGTTAATTCAAATAACTTGTGTTTCTTATTTCAGTAGATGGAAAGGATTACGATTTTAACTTCATCCCTGAACCTGTTTGAGTTTGCATAGGCACATCTATTTTTTACTAATACAGGCCTAATTTCATTAGAACAAAGTACTCAGGACTAGAAAAAGCTATTCATTATAATATGGAGTTTGTTAAAATGGAATTTTTCAAGATATACAGCTGACAAAGCTGACTGCAGAATGCAAAACTTGTTGTCAACATCTTTTTTTCTAATTGCCACCATCAATGGCTGTGAGAAGTTCCAGCATTTTCTATAAAGTAAATTGAAACCCATATTAAGTCCTAGGGTGTGTTCATCTTGTTGTACATTGTGAGCATAAATCTGTATTATTCGACTTCAAGGTTTGGCAGCATGAGGTGAGTTGGCGGTCCTCTTGGTATCCAGAGCACATACTCCTTTTGCTGCAAAAAACTCTGCCCCATGGTATACATAGTACAAATTTTTCTGAGCGATCACCACTTGAGTTACATAAACTGTGCCCCTCTGTGTCCAGAGAGCGTAACTTTCATAAACAGCATCTCAGTTGCTATGTCACCTATTGTAGTGTTTCCCAAGCTGCGCATCGCATACCACCAAGCCACACCCCACACATACCCCCCCTCCCCACCTGATCAGCTCATGAGGTAGACAGCCTCCCCCCATTCTGACGATCGCTCTTGAGTAACCATGAGCTATCCCGAACAACCCCCCGCCCCATCCCTGCTGCAATGATAATGTTTGAGTTACTGATCATTGCACTAAGTCTAGCTACAGACATCCAGAGCTCCACAATCAAAGCTGAATTTGAATTTGACTGACAGTTATTCTACAGTATTCTACCTCTAGATCTGCTGCAATCCCCTTCTTGAGGTCTGCTCCATTGGAAGAGTGTGATGAATGTTGAGTAAACAACAATCCAATTGGATTGTATCTGTTCAGATGTCATGGTCTGGTTGATGTTTTCATTTTGCACTTATGTAAATTTAAACATATTTGACTATTAGTAAGATTGCCAAAAAAACTATTTTTTTCAGTCAGGAAAATCCTGGCCATCCTTCCTCATTCTCGGAATTTTATAAAATGATTATGTCACTTTGTCTTAGCTGTTGTTTGACCTTACCAACAGAAACAATGTATTTCAATAAAGTGGATATTTCAGGAAAGTCTGCAAATAAATAAATAAATAAAATCAATTTAGAAAAATACACACCAGTTAGAGAATCCTCTAAAGTGCATTGTTTTGACATTCAGGTCTTTACACCTTTGAAAAAATAAAGTGTCACATTGTAACAGTTTCTTATGCACGGTTCTATTGTCTCTTGTTAAAGACAGATTAAAGATTTACAGAAACAGCTTTAGATGACCACAGTGTAAATAATAACCCTAGAGGCAATCTGTAATAAAATGAGGAAGTAAAATGAATGAAAACCTCAATAGAATGGATGTGAACGCTGAACACTTGACAACCCAAGGTCAGATCAAATCTTTGCAAGGTGATGCTACTCTGCTAAAGGCATTACTATCTGGCCTTATTTTTCCTTTTAATGTTGACATGTGTGCGTTTATAATGCTATTGTCACATAAGACATTGATTTTACTTTTTAAATAACTTTAATTTGCATTTGTTGGTCTTCCCACTATTTCAAATACTGTGTTTGACAAGTACAGCAAATGACAGAATTCTGCCCTCAACTTCCTTAAGTAAAGATAGATAATTCACTGAATATTGTGGTTAAATGCTGTTTATAAAATCTGTCATATTTCATAACAGTTGCATGAATTGTAATTTTATATCTTGTTAACATGGAGATTTAATTATGTTATTTTCAAAATCATATTTGCTGCTTTGGGATAAATAGGAATATAATTTCTAGAGTATTAAATTAATTGTAACAAGATTATTGGCCGACAGTATTACAGATGTTTGTGAACATCTTAATTTAGTTCTGTGAAACAAAAGCCCTGGGGAAAAAAAATAGATCACAATAAACTGAGTACAAACTCCCTAATTCCTGATTTAAAACTTAAATTTGGCACTTAATATTAAATTCTGTCAGTTATACTAAAAATAAAATGCAACATACCAGAAATGTAAAGGAAAGGGTTTTTACCCCTGGAAATCATTCCTTTTTCTTTTCACTATTTCTTCACATGAAAGATCTGCACATCATAATGCATTTTATTTTATATAGCATCTTTCACCTTCTGTCAGAAGACATTTAAACCAAAGAAGTCCTACAAAGCACTGTGAATTTTTGCTGGACTGGAACACTGGCCTAAATAATACATTGTGTTAGCATCTTTACATACTTTTTAAAGTGAAAATGAAATATTTTGTTACTTAAAATAATACCTTTAAATTTGAAAAAAAAGTTAAAAAAGAACATTTCTCAATCAAAGTAAAGATGTCTCTTCCTGGAAGTTCATTATTCATTTCACAGGCTCAGTGTGAACACATTTTTTTCACTTTTTACTTTCCAAATCAAATATAATTGCCACTTTAATCATGAAATAATGCCTTTCAATCAGACACCAAGTAATCTTAAAATAAATGAAGTGTTTGATGCATCAAATATTGACTTTACCTTAGAGTTTCAAAACTGTTTTCTTTTTACATTTTTATTGATTTGCTAATTTTAAGGACAGCAAAACATATGATGCCAACGGTGCTAAGAGGAAGCATGGATTCTACCCTGTTCTTCATATTACATTATCCTGCCTTCTGTACCCCATATTCTTATGAGGTAGTATGAAATTAAATTACATGTGTAAATTAAGTACCTGGTGAATAGGGCCATTTCAACCACAGAAGACAAGATATTTGTAATGCTATTGTTCAGACTATACACCACTTTCTATAACTAATAACCCAAATGTGTCAGCACACCATGTGAGTTTATCGATACATCATATTACCTAGCCCCAATTCAGTCTTATTCTGCTTTTATTCTTTGTTCCTTTATGCTGTCCAGATCTTCCTGCATTGAGAGCAACTCAGTCCATTGCATGGGTTGTCAGAATGGGTGCATAAAAGATGTAGCGGTGTAAAGTTTAGTCTGCACGTGGCTAATGCAATGTCTGTAGATGGTTTTCGAGGAGGTGCATAATAGTAGGTGTAAATTTCGGCATTGGAGTTGTTTTGGAGAATGTAGGCAAGTTCAGCTCTTAACGTGACATACTGTACTTTATGGAGACAGAAGTACACAACGGTGGCGAGGGTGAAACTCCTGTAGCTTTCTCACATCTAAGGGTGTCTCTCTATAGCATTGAAGGGTAAAGTTTATGAAAGCTGTGTGAGGCATAGATGATGAAGCAAAGCAGGAAAGAACAGAGATGACAAAGGACAGATGAATGTGTTCTGCGTAATGGAGTAAGAGGAAGACAAATTCTTAGTTAACAGCAAGGCTTGATGACGAGGTGATAGGTATAGTGCCAAGGAGTTTAGGCATGTGGAGCAGAAGACATAGGATGGCAGGATGAAAAGTTGCACCATGATGGAGTGATGTTCCAGGTCAGCTCCAGGCTCCCTGTTGCATCTGGGAGATTCTTCCACCCACAACCGTCGACAATTGAGATGAGCCGGACAAATGTGGACACACACATGCAAGCAAAGGGTAGGTACAAAAAGTGATAAGTGCTTTTATTAAAGGTCTTAAAGGAAAACAGTGCAGTGATTGAAATCTTCAATAATAAATAAATAAATAATGCAATAAAAACAGTGAAAATGTGGTGGTTAAAATACACAAGAAATAAATAAGTGCAATAAAATGAGGTTAAAATTCCGAAGCAAGAAGCAAGTATAAAAATTGTCTCCTCTGCTTAAATCCCATTGGATCCAGTCCAGCTGACAGGCACAGCCAAGCTTTTAAATCCAGGCTCAGTTCTCAGCTGCCATCTATGACCCTTGCAGGGTGTCGTGCCAAGCCTCCAACCCCCGATTCCCACTTCCCCACCTCAGCCTTACGCAGAGTATCGGTTGAACAACAGATCACTCCAGCTCTCTCAAGTCACTCAGCCGGAGGCACCCTCTTCAGCCCCCAAGTGTTGGTCCTACACTCCTCTAAGGGGCTGTCCTCACAGATGCCTGCCTCCTTTCTCTCACACTGGCTGTCTACCCTTCCTGCATTCGTTCTCCTGTCCTTTAACCTCTGTCTCGCTCCTTTCTGTTCCACTGTTCTGTTCCTCTTCTTATCCCGTGCAGGCTCCTTTTATCTTGCCTGATTGCTGCGGGTGTGATACAACACCACTTCTGAGGTGTGAATGAGGCACCTGACTGATGCTAGCTTTCACATGTTTATGTGTGATTAGCCACACTCACACACATCCATACCTGATTGGAGCCTGCACTTGCCAGGTTGCAATTATTTATTTAAAATTACACTTTGCCACAGACCGTTCATTAAAGATGGAGTTGGTGGGGATGAAGCCACAAAGGAGGTAAAAAAGGAAATGGTTGGAAGGGGTATCATATGATATGAGAGAAATGGATCTTAACCTAAAGTATACACAAGAAGATAGAGAGTGGTGGTGGTGATGAGGAGGAGGAGGAGGAGGAGAATGAAGAGAGACTGTTGATAGACAAACTACTTTAGCACCACAATCTCCTCTGCATAGAAAAACAATCTGGTGGAGTGCTTTCTTCACTTTGCAGGCCCAGAGTTCTCCATTTGTGTAACCTTCCCTTGGGTGTATCTGGTATGATATCTTGGACTTACTTGATATTATTCTAGCCTGTGGAGAAACACCAGGGGGTGCTGCCATTTCTTATTAGTGTATTGACTGAAATATGACTAAGAGAGTTATTTTCAAAGATTAAATATATTTTGTAAATTTTGTTGAGACTTAAATTAAGGCAGTTGACATTACTAGAACCTGAAACCAATTTAAAATATATTATGTTCTCAATATTAAGAATGCATAAAAAGTATTTAGAAAGATCAATATTACTTCCAACATTTCACAGTTAATTATGCAACCATTCCTGGTTTAATTCCCTCACAACTTTTAGACCACAACAAAACAAGATGATACTGTCTTTGACTTTTTGTTAATTGTACATTAAATAGTATACTATAGTATGTTTAAGAAGCTCAGGCATAAAAATTTAAAAGGCCAGTTAGTTTGCTAGAGAAAATGCAAGCCATATATGCTATTTTTAGTATTAGATAGAGAAAGTACAAGAGTTTTTAAAGAGAAGTACATGTTGATGGGGCATCTCTTGAATTGACCAATGAATTTTTTTAGAGTGAAGGGAATATCTTCAAATACAAAAACACATTATAGTTTGCTCTGCTAGAGACAAATGTGGGACACCAAATTCACTACACTTTTGGATGATAAAACATTTTTTGAAAACTGAAATGTTAAATTATTTTTGTCAGAAGTAATGGTCAAAATCCATGTTCATGTTAAAAGGTAAAACCTGAAGTTCTCAAAAGCAACCTATAGTTACTAAAATTATTTTGCTCCAGTATTAACACATATGTTTTAGGTGATTAATGAAAGGCTGTCATACAGTTTAAAAGAGGACTGACACACATTAATAAGACTTTAATGGATTTCTTCCCCTGTCTCTGACTTTTTGCCATACTCCAGTTTTCTCCCAAATATGAAAGACGTGAAGAACAACATCAGCAAAATTGGTTTCTGTCTTGCATCCAGTGCTGCTGAGAATGGCACCACATCCCCTGGATCTTGTACTGAAAGATCTGCTTACTGTTTATTAATTTGGAGGACATTATCTTCATTACTTGAGAAGATACATCAAATCATACATAGTACAAACCTTAGGGTCAATATTTTCATAAGCATATGCTGTTAATTTTCTGAATTTCTTTATGTATCGTTGCTAATGAGACCCTTTTAGAGGATCTGATGCACATTTATAGTTGTATTATAATTGTATAAAATTTTTACACAGAAACATGATTTTCTGAAAGGCAATATTTTCTTACCTGACATTTTTTCCATATTTTCTTTAATTATATGAATAATGGTATTGTGTTTGTGACATTTATCATATAAAGTTTTGAAAATGCAGTAAGAAAAATATTTTAGTATTATGAATTAAACAACCAGTTAGCAATTGAGATAATACAGTCTTAAAGTTAATTTAAACACAAACACAAGAGAGTGGTGATGACAGGTATAGGTCTGAGCATAATTATCCCTAATAAGATCCCAAATCAGGCTACACTGAACTAGCTGTGATTAGCTGATTTGTGAAATGAACAGAAGAGTACAGAGGCAATTAGTACTCCAGCAGCTGTTTCAGTAATAACAGTAATAGTAAGTCTTTGAAAATGTCCAGTTATATTATTTAAAGTGGCATAGTGCAATAAAAGGCAACTATAGTGCTTCTAACACACACAGAACTGTCAAAAGTAAATAAGAGAAGTTTGCACAGATTAAAGTGCACATAAACACATTTACATTATGCTCACACATTCCACTTATTCACTGTAATTCTTAAGGTTTAAAGAGAAACATCTGGAATTTTTTTTAGATTCAGTAAATATGTTGACAAGTGATGTCTCAGTCTGATCTACGCTAACACATTTGCTGAACAACATATTCATCTTTAAAACGTAGAAATTATTGTAATACTATGACTCTATTTAAATTATTTGATATGTGATACAGTAGTGACTCACATTAAGGAAATAAACACTTCTTTCTGTTTAATAATATCCTTTGTAATTAAAGTGTGCTAAAATGTGAGCTTTGTCTTTCCTGGGATTTGTTTGTTATGTATTAATAATGTACAATTTAGATCAAAATCTGGTGACTCAGATCTGACTTTTATATGAAGAACTATAATTTTCACAAACAATAAAGGCACAGTCATTGATGTCAAGATTTTGAAGGAAAAAAGATCAATTAAACCTTTAATTATAAGCAAAGTACAATTAAAAATATGTAAATAAAATATTGTATTTTAATTTTGATATGTACTTTATTTAAAAATCCACACACACATTAGTACCCTTTGGAATTATGAACTTATTCTATTTGGAGATGTTTTTTCAGAATGTACTCCATACCTGCCTTTTTATGGCCAGCTCATTATGGAGACTTCCTGCTGTGATGGCATCTCCCAGATGGGTCACATCCTGATACCTTTTTAGGTATCTTCACCTTAAATGCAAAAAGCATCTATTTTCATGTCATGTTTGTCTGTCTGTCTGTCTATCCAACAGACTCTTACACGAAACAAAAAAGCTGCCAGTGTCCCGATTTAATTGAAATACATAGAGTGATTAAATGTGTACTCTTCATTTACATGTCAATAAAAACAACCTGCATTATCTGCAAATTATAACAATATATTTCTCTAAAACTATAATTTACTCTCTAAGTTCCTCAATGATCTGACAACCTATTGAACATTGTCACTTTTTACCTGGAAGCTTCAACATAGATTTTAACTCCCCATCAAGTATCATAGTATTATCTTCATTACTAGTTAACCCACTTTAGCTAGTTCACCCCAATTCTTTCTCTTCCCCTCTCTGTTGTGCTGTGCTTTCTTTGAAGTGAGATACAGTATATTCTGTTGACAGCATCTCACACTATATCCAACAAAGGTGTTCTTTGGCCTCCTTCTTGGCCTCATTCCTTCCAAATTCATCAGCGGACCCATTCACCCAATCATTTCATTTTTTGTGACTCAAGCCCAAACCATCTTAGTCTGTTCTTCCTCATTACAACACCTGTTCCCTTCACATTAAGTCTTTCTAATAACACACATATCCATATGATCATTCTCATTTCCATTTCTTCCACCTTTACCTCATGTTCAATGACCATGTCTCACTCCCACAGAGCATACTCCTCACATAACTTTTATACACTATTGCTTAAATGCCAGGGACAGAATGGGGGACAGCTTCTGAAATTTTCTGTCAACAGATCACCTAAGTAGCAGACATTTCCTACATTTTCCAAGACAAATCAATTGTTGATATTTAAATTGAAACTTACTACATCAGTATTCTCAACCACTTTCACACACAAAGGTCCCACTCACTGATTGCAGACCATCCTTCAAGTCACTAGATCTTTTATGCCTTCACTTCCAAAAACCCATGCATTGGATGGAGCTTCTCCCCATGTATCTACCGTATCTACCATACGTTGTGCTAGTGGGACTATCAATAATATATTTTTTAAGGGGGACCAGGGGCCTCATGTATAAGGCCGTGCGTAGAACTCACACTATAACATGGCGTAAGCACAAACTCCTCTCAGAATTACGCCTCTTTGAATATGCAAATCAATATAAATAGCCCTTAAGCTCAGCTTTCTGTGAAAAGACAATGGGAAAAGCACGGGGAAAATATAAGAATTTCAGCGAATACCAAGTGGAGGCAAGGAAAAATGTACTATTTTTTGGTTTAAACAGTGGTATATTCAAAAAAAATAAGTTAATCGAGTGACAGAGTGTTGGAGAAACTCGAAAGCTCAAGTTCACAAAGTCACACAGTGGCCGAAATAAAAAAGAAGTTGTCACATATCAAAGTCGCCGTGAAAAGGCGAGTCGTAGCCCACCGTCTGAGTGTCATATGAAAGCTTATTAGGGTACAGAGAAAATAAATAGGCACACAGGGGGGAAAAAAAGCACGAAATGTCAACTTTAATCTCAAAATTTTCACTTTAATCACGTAGTTTATTTTGTCATTAAAGTAGAACATCATAAACTTGATCTTAAAATTGTTTCATTTACTAGTTTTTCAAATCCCATCATAAATAAAGTAGCACGTTAAATGCTTTGTTTTGTATTTGATCTTCTTTGTGCTCTATGTGTGTGAATCACTACGTGCTTCCGTGCTTTATCTTTCTCTGACAGAACACAGAATCCATTACATTCTTAATATTACAGCGCTCTGAGTAATTAAAATACTGAGATGTATACGTGATATCTTCTTCATGATGATAGGAATGAAAGCATGTTATTAAACATGGGAACATGGTGGCGCAGTGATTGTTGGCAACCTTCGATGAAATTATTGCAGCAGTACTGTCTCTTTCAAATGTGCTAACCTCCAATTCCTGTCCTTACTTTAATACCCAATCGCCACACAATCAGCTCTGTAATAGACATTAAGCCATCTGTAAGCTTACAACGACGATTCTTCAAAACTTTTAAGGAACATTGAAATATCTTCGTAGTACGTGTTTAATTATTCTATACATCTATCCTTCCAGTGTCGCGCCAGGCCAGCAAGAATACAGCATGAGGTAGGATCAATCCTTGAACTAGCTAGCGCTGCGGCATCGTGTCCTTACATGTTTAATTATTAACAATACAGATTATTTAAATGAAGTTAAAGTTTTATCTGTATAATATAATCAACATATTTTGCTGCTGTTTATCTTAAAAATGATATCATCATCATATGTACATACGCGCTTTATAAAGTGGCGCAGGTTGCGCAATATTATAACTGTAGTGCAAGTTTACAGTGAGGTGATTGTACTTATAAGTACAAACAGTTCTACAAGGAGCACTTGATGGACTGATTGACTGTGTTTAAAGTTCTTGGGATGAAACTTTCTGAACCGCGAGGTCCGTACGGGAATGTCTCTGAAGCGGTTTGCCGTGGCTGAGGCAGTGTGTGCTTGATGCTGTATCCCGATAATTCTCTTTCCGATCAGCTGCTGCTGTGATTCCCCACTCAGATACAGTGATATAAATACTCCGAGTGGTGCAGTGAGAGTAATATGGAAAAGATGATCCGCTGTGACAACCCTTAACTGGGGCAGCTGAAAGAAGAAAAAGAAGGTGCAGTGACAGTAACAACGCTAAAGCAGTTATGGTATCTGGAATGCTATTCCCTGGACCATTATATTATTACAGGTTAGTTATAATCAGATGCATTACACTAATAAACAATATGTGATTAGTTTCAGTGTATTTATAAAGCTGCGTCAGGAATGTGGATCTAAGAAAAAATGATAAACCACACAGGAACAGTAGCATTGCTTTGATGCTGGGTGCCGCCAGTCCGCAAAACCGAGTGCAGAACTTGCGTACGACAGGGTATGAGGTACCGTGGAAATGTGTGTGGCTTTACGCCAAGTTTAGATTTTATACATCGCGATTTGAATGTGGAAACTTTCTTATGCAACATTTCTGTGCGTATGCACTGTTTATACATGAGGCCCCAGGAGATCAGACATAGTCAGAAGGAAAGGTTGCAGTCTGATATCTACAAAAGCTATTTCATCCACAACTGTAATGATTTTGTTGATTGTTTCCCTGGATTGTAATAATTTCCTTTTGAAAGCTTCTTATTTTTTTTTCTTTTTCTTTTAAGGCTCAATCCCCCTTTCAAGTTTCACATTTATTGTTTTGCTTCATTCTTGTTTAACACTTGTAGTTTTTTGTTATTTTGCAATGCATATTGTTTTTTTCTATGTGCAATTTTGCACCTTAATTATCTAGACTTAGATATCTGTAACCAGAAGTAAAGTTATATCATATCATTAATGTAACACTATTTAAACCAGTGCCAAGTTTGTAAATATGAATCTAAAAATCTTTTGCAAGTGTTTTTCTTTTTGCCTATTTGGAAACTAACTTTTGTTTGTCTTCCCAGTTACTAAGTTACTAAGTTTCTGAATACACCTAAATGTTTTGTAACTTGTCAATTTTTCTACCATTGCCTCTCAAGCAGATCCGTAAATAAATGTCCAACATGAACAAACCATACATCCATGTTTTTTGTGTACTGCACTAAAAAAGTAAAAAAAATTGTGCAAATGTTCATTGGAATAAAATATAATTCAGAAGAAAAAACAATTTAAATAAGAGAAGGTGAACTGCTTCTTGGAGCATCATTTTAAAGGAGTGACATTATCCTAGTGTTAAAAAAATGTTTTTTTTAGCAACACATAACAAAAGAAGCTTAGAGCAAATGTATTTGTAATGTATTTCCACCTCTCTGAGATCTAAGGATTACTATGCATAAATGTTTCTTTCAGTTTCCAACACGCTGTGTTCCATAATGGTGGGGCATTCAAACGGGGCAAAATTGCCAGACCACAAGGTGAAAAAAGTACTTCACATGACAACAGTGGTAAATTCAGATAAACAGGAATAATAGTAAATCATATTAAGAGAGTCACCTAATGAGTAAACTGATTCAATTGTTTGAGATGACATGAAAAAGTATGTGTTTGTTAACTAAACTTCTACAGACTGAACTGAATCCTTTCATCTGTAAATGGATTTATGGTTTTCCGGATAAAATATGTTTATGTGGGCCCCCACCACTCAGACTGTCTCTACATGTGCCCCTCAAGGCTCTGTACTTTCCCTCCTACTTTACTCCTTGTACACCCATGACTTCAGGTCCACTGATCCTTCAGTAAAAATCCTAAAGTTCACTGATGACACCACCATTATTGTTCTGATTACTAATGGCAATGAAACACCTTAGAGAAAAGAGGTGTCTTGTCTTGTGTCTTGGTGTGCTTCCAACAACCTAGTGCTCAATACCAACAAGACAGTGTAAATGGTCATTGACTTTCGCAAACAGCCTCTCTCACTAGACATGAATGATTCTACAGTCAATATGGTGGAATCCTTCAAATTTTTGGGCACAACTATCAGAAACACTCTCATTTGGGACATTAACACCACTTACATCACTAAAAAGGCACAGCAGTGATTGTACTTTACACCAACTAAATAAATTAAATATTTCCCAGCCAATCTTAGCCATAATTGAAGGTGTAATCACATTCTCCATTGTTGTCTGGTTTGGCTCAGCAGTGGCACACTCCATATCTAAATTAGAGCAAGTTATGAGGTTTGCTGAGAAAATAATTGGCTGTGCTCTTCCATCTGTGGCAGACCAGTATACATCTCATGTCAATAACCATATCATAAGGATCAGCACAAACTCATCTCATCCTGCTCATCACTTATCCTATATACTCCCCCCTGGTAAACACTTCAGGTCATTTCTAACTAAAACTAACAAACACCTCAATAATTTATTTCCCACAGCCATAGCCCTCTCAAACCAGTAAATTAGCCTGTCTTCTTTGAATATTCATATATTCTGTCAGATACAATATGAAGGTGTATGTATTTACAGTGTATGTACATATATATGTGTGCACGTGCATAGATTGTATACCCTCACACTTTCACTTGTACATCATCATTTGTACATCTCCTTCATAACTGTACTATTCTGCAACTTTGTTTGAAATTTTTCATTTTAACTTATGCTACTTATGTTATTTGTAAGTCTACCAAGTCAAATTCATGTATATTAAGTACTGGCAAATAAAAGTGATTCTGATTCTGATTAAAGCTAATTTTAGCTTGTCTAGAATGAGAGTGGCTTAAGATTTACTTTGCTATACTTTTTGGTTGTAAGTTGCCAAAGTTTATCAGTACAAGAGGATGGAGGCGGTAGGCACTGAGTAGCCACAAATGTTTGTTAATTGATTACCATCACATAATAAATAAATAAATTCAAGTGCTAATACTTGAAAGTACTGAATATATTATTTGCTTTGAAAAAAACTAAAAATGTGATATTGGTCAGATAGATCAGTTTTATTTTCAAAATTTTAAGACAAAACTGTATAAAAGAGCCATTCTACCCCCTTCTCAACTGTGTACATCAGGAAGGAATTTATTCAGCCTCCTTATTCTTTTCAGGAGGTTCTGAAAAAAAGCTCCACTATATATATGTAGACACCAATACCGATTTAGGCAATAAGATCCTTCATTGATGAGATAGGTCTAGCAACAAATTAACATTTTATTTTCATTCAACAACCTTAAAAGAATCACGTCCGGTTACATCATTGGTTTACTAATAAGTGAAAGAATCAAAACAAAGCTATAACAAAAAGATGCTGAGGTAAATGAGAATTCTAAAACATAATGTGAGTTATATTTACCAAATCAATTACAATTTTATAGTACACAATAAAGTGTAGTATAGAAAAAAGCTATAATAAACCAATTCCTGCTATACAAAATAAAATCGATGCACAATTAGGACCATAGTTACATCAGCCAATACTAACAAACACTTTGGACAGTCTTGAGAAATAACTTACAAAAAAAATGAAAATAAATACAATATAACAAAACAAAAAAAATCCTGATGTATTCTTCTTCTAAAAGAAGAATCAAACATATGTATCCTTGTATTTTTATGCATACCAGGGATAAATAACTGCTTTGCTGCTCCTATCTTATCCTAACACAGAGGAGATGGCACCTTTTACTAAACCTGTCATGTCCCAGTAGGAGAAAAAGCACACGATCATTAGTCACTAACTGGAAAGATAAGAAGTCAGTGATCACAATTAAAACAAACTCAAGGCAGTCATCTTCCCTTGCCTGATGGTCCCAATTAAATAGAAAGTCACCAAAGGACATCGCCCAGTAATTACTTTGATCCCCTGTGCACTGCTCTCAGAGGCTCCACTCCTTTAATTGAAAATTGCCACCTAGTAATTGTTGGTCTCAGAGGAACCATATTATTCCATAAAGAAGTATTTTCAAGCATAAAGCTGTGACAAAATCATTTTTAATATAAAATAACCAGATAATAAAAGTTGACATTTTAAGGAAGTTTCAAAGTTCTAATTTGCATTCCAGGAATATTTGAATTCGATCTAGCAGGCTGGAATTTTTCACAGATACCTCAATTTATATTTTGTCAGAAAGATTTCCAAAACAAAAATCACATAAAGCAAACTACATTCCAAACAGTTTTCTCCAAATCTGAGAAAGGAAAGAAGGACCAAAAAATTCTAACCTGTAAATGGCAATAGGTTATATACAGTACAGGCCAAAAGTTTGGACATATCTCCTCATTCAATGTGTTTTCTTTATTTTCATGACCATTTACAGCACTCCATCACTCTCCTTCTTGGTCAAATAGCCCTTACACAGCCTGAAGGTGTGTTTGGGGTCATTGTCCTGTTGAAAAATAAATGATCGTCCAACTAACACTGACTTCTGCACAACACAACTGCTGGTCCCAACCCCATTGATAAAGCATGAAATTCCTCTAAATAACCCTGATAAGGCACACCTGTGAAGTGAAAACCATTTCAGGTGACTACCTGTTGAAGCTCATCGAGAGAATGCCAAGAGTGTGCAAAGCAGTAATCAGAGCAAAAGGTGGCTATTTTGAAGAAACTAGAATATAAAACATGTTTTCAGTTATTTCACCTTTTTTTGTTAAGTACATAACTCCACACGTGTTCATTCATAGTTTTGATGCCTTTAGTCATTAAAATAAAGAAAACACATTGAATGAGGAGGTGTGTCCAAACTTTTGGCCTATACTGTATATATACTAGCAAAATACCCGCGCTTGGTAGCGGCAAAGTACTGCCTTAAAATTTTAATTATGAAGAAAATTAAACCTTTTTAAACTGAGGGAAAATATACCAATAATTATTTGTTAAGGATCTCATTGTATACCACATTGTGAGTTCGGCCCTCTGGTTGTAATATGATCAAGCTGTGCGCTGAGCTTACTCTTGAGCATGCAACGTACAGTTGGCCATGTGAACAGTAATCTTGTTTCAAATCTCACAGCTTGGATTGCTGCTGTCATAATCGGTTTGAGTTTCATGGTTTGTTTCAATTACAACAGTATTTGTAGGACTTGTGTTGAAGAGACATTCGGCATTTGTCAAGTGTTGTAAGTATACAACCGGCTTCATCGATAACTTCACATCCAGCTTTTGAGAGTTTAAATATTTATAAACATCAAAGTGTCCACTACTGAAATCGTCACCTGTCAATCTAAGATGTTTAAGGGGCATTGGCGGTTGTCGAAAGGTGTAAAATATTTGGCCATTTCGGTACACTTGAAAGCGACAACCGAACAATTCAGCGGCAGCCATCAACTCACATGCAGAACCATAGGTGAAGGGCTTAAGCATTTCACTGTTATAGTGCTCCTGTGTAGTATAATTATCTCCTGTACCGTCATCAGTCCACACCTTGAACCTGTCCTAGTCATTCAATACATAAGACACAATGTTCCTCCGCATATCAAGAGTGAGCCTGATATGGCCGGGCAATATGTAACAAAGAGAATGGAAAAGGTAGGTGCCATCTCCGGGCATGGAAACCACTCGGTAAGTGACAGTTCTTTGATCGATGGTGATAGCCTCGATAGACATGTTAATGGGGGTACGGTTGGAATGATAAAGGAAATGGGTACCTGAACAATGCAAAGTAAGTCTAAAATACCTACACAAGAACTATAATCGTAATAAATGTACAATGAAACAGCGGAGAAGCTGTGGATTAAATAAAAAGGCTGTAGTTATCAGCAGGGAGACGTGAATCCCGTGGCGAAGCAAGGAAGGGAATGTAGAGACTGGAGCGATGGATGGCCTTATATAGGCAGGCAGCCAACAACGTGGGAGGCATTATGTACGTAAGTAGGATTTAGTTAGCGTTGGGAAACCGCGTACCAAATTCCTTGAAGATGGGCCCATAAGTAACAAAGACCGTTGAAAAGTTCAATATGGCGGCCGACAGTGGCATCATACCGCCGAAATAAGTACCAAATTTCAGCCTTCTACCTACACGGGAAGTTGGAGAATTAGTGACGTTGGAAAGTTCAATATGGTAGCTGACAGTGGCGTGATACCACCGAAATAAGTACGTACATTGGTTTTGGTTAGCGCAGGGAAGCCACCTACCAAATTTCGTGAAGATGGGGTCAGCCTTCTACCTACACGGGAAGTTGGAAAATTAGTGATGTTGGAAAGTTCAATATGGCGGCCGACAGTGCCGTCATACCATTGAAATAAGTACGTACATCGGTTTCGGTTAGCGCAGGGAAGCCGCCTACCAAATTTCGTGAAGATGGGGCCATAAATAAGAAAGTTCAACATGGCGGACATTGTCGACCGTTAGCGACCGTTATGACCGTTACGTGTAGAATTTCGAAATGAAACCTGCTTAACTTTTGTAAGTAAGCTATAAGGAATAAGCCTGCCAAATTTCAGCCTTCTACCTACAAGGGAAGTTGGAGAATTAATGATGAGTGAGTGAGTGAGTGAGTGAGGGCTTTGCCTTTTATTAGTATACTAGCAGAATACCCGCGCTTCGCAGCGGAGAAGTAGTGTGTTAAAGAAGGTATGAAAAAGAAAAGGAAAAATTTAAAAAATAACGTAACATGATTGTTAATGTAATTGTTTTGTCATTGATATGAGTGTTGTTCCCATATCTATATATATCTATATATCTATATCTCTATATCTATATATCTATCTTTCTTTGTCAGCCCGGAAGCACTTTATTCCTTCCGTCCTCATGACCTGCAAGTACTTCCGGGCTATAGGAAAAACAAATGTCTCTGTTCCTCCCTGCAGCGTCCCTGACGTTATCCAGCAGGGCTGTGAATTACAACTCCCAAAGTCCATGATGCCCTGCTGGAATTCTGGGCATCTCCAAATTGCAGGGAGGGCTCCATCTGGCGGCTTGAGGGACTTGGCCGGAATTTAGAGAGCTGTAATATCATGAATGTAATGTATTCTGTGTAGAGATCATTGCCTGCACGCTCCTATTTTTTCTTTTCTCTATTCCCTAATACACTTCCGTATGACACTCAGATGGTGGGTTATGACTTGCCTTTTCATGCTGACTTTGATATCTTACCACTTTTTTTTTTTTATTTTGGGCACCGTGTGACTTTCTGAATTTGTACTTTTGAGTGTCTCTGACTCTCTGTATCACTCGATCAACTTCCTTTATACCACAGCTTAAGTCAACAAATAGTAAGTTTTTCCTTAGCTCTACTTCGAATTGCTGAAATTCTTCTTTTTTTCCCCATGCTTTTGCCATTGTCTTTTCACAAAACGCTGAGCATAAGGGGCTATTTATATTGATTTGCATATTCTAAGGGGCATAATTCTGGGAGGAGTCGGGGTGGGGCAGCAGGTGCATGCACTTCCATTACATTTCATGCTGACTGGGATTTGTGGAGCAGAAGTGCGTGGAAGTTGGCTTACACAGGGTTTTGTGCATCTGAATTTTGTTGTGTGTACTCACATTTCCACTTTTGTCCGTACGCTATGTTTTAGTGTGAATTCTACGCACGCTATTATACATGAGGTCCCAGGTCACTGTTTCAGCGCCTACAGATGTAGTACTGAGTGGAAAGCAGGAACCAACACTGGATGGCATTATTCACATACAACCCTACACTGCAATTGTCAGTCCATCTAACATGCATGCCCTTGGCATATAAATCAGCATACTGTGAGAAAAACACAGGCAGCATCTACCCTATTCTCTCAAAACAGTATTAGACAGCTTTGCATGAAGTCTTCAGTTTCATAGTTACATAGAATAATATTCATTCTGACAAAAAAACAATACATTGACATGTTTTCTGAGAGAGTGGTTTAATTTTGGCCATTTTTAAAACCCAAGCTTAACTTTTGGAATGCCAGAACCTTACAACCCAAGTGAACAGAATAAGTGGTTTCAATTGTGCTTTTGCAATTACAAACGTTTCTCTAATAACCTGTAAACATGACTAATTAAGAATACACTAAGTGAGTTTTCCATTAGGACACTGAAAAAATTGCTGCTGTAAATAAGGCTATGCAGCCATATTTGTAAAATAAATGAAAAATTAGTGATTTCAAGCAGCAATGGCCATTATGAACACTAGTAATGCATTGGCTATATTTTTAAATCAACAAGAAAAAATTGTGGTGACCTCAAACTTTTAAATAGTTAATTTTTTTTTGTTCTTTATTTTGCCTTATACAATTTCTTGTATTAGGAATTTCTATTTTCACATAATCCTTGGGGTCAGAGCGCAGGGTCAGCCATTGTACAGGGCCCCTGGAGCAATTGAAGGTTAAGGGCCTTGCTCAAGGGCCCAGCAGAGTAGGATCTCTTTGGCAGTGACGGGGATTCGAACCAGCAACCTTCGGGATACCAGCAGAGATCCTTTGCCTCAGAGCCACCACTGTGCCCCAAAATACAAAATATAAAACTAATAAACATAACTAATTGCTTTGACAATGAATAGATAGAAAGGTTTAGAAAACTGATATATAAATTATTGGATACAAAATATTCAACATGAAAAAAATCCTTTAGAACTAAAACCAGTAAAATATGTGCCCTATTCTTTTTCTTCTTACTAACATTATTGACCAGAAGTCATGAAATTTATCTAATCCCCATTGAAGTTTTGAATGAAGATGACTCTAAAGGATTCCACATAGTCTAAATCTTTATTTAATAGATAAAATACATCTGAAGCACAGATTATAACCTACTTTTTTGGTAATAGCATTCTTTGTACAATAAACCATACAGCACAGAAATCAAACAGACAAGCATGGAAGCAACAGAATATGTAAGTCTTGGAAATAAATGAAGCCCAGTTATAATATGTTTACTGTTGGACACACTTCAAAAGGTGTCTGCTGTTATCTAGAACATGATGAGCAATTATAGATGTTCTGTATGTTTTCATTATTTGATTCATCATGAAAGCGCAGGAGGTTTATGAGCAGTATATCTGGCTTAGTACTATAGCCAAATCAGAATATGAAAGTTTGAAAGCAAATAAGCACAACATTTTTTTTTTTACATTATTAGTCTTATAAGCATAATTAAAAAGAAAATACAAAAGTCTACTGAGTACATCAATAGTTTTGCCTTCCATCTACATTTATATAATTAATGTTACGCTATGGTCTAATGGTGTATGGTCTCGAGGTAAAGAGAATTAGAACTGTAGTATGAATTCAGCCAGCACTGAGAAAGCTCAAAAGTAATATTTATCCAGCTGCTACAGAATCTGCTGCCAAGTATAGAAAATGATATATTAAATTAAATACAAGTTTTAAATAATGCATGTTAATGTGTTATAATATGTGAATTAACTTGCAGACATGCCTCAATTGACAGTGCAGCACATTGCACACAATTTATTATAATGTATTTTAAAGCCTCGGCACAAAAGGAATGTCATTTCTAAAGATTCAGCATGTAAAACAGCAATGTGAGAAATCAGGGTTGGCAGAAGACTTTGTAAGGTTTATTAAAATTTGTAATTGGTCTTTTCATGGATAAATCTAATAAACAAATTGAGTATTTTGATATGCTGTACGGATGTCAGAGTTCTCATTTATTAGATACAGCAGCCAATATCAGATGCACAACATCCCAAAATGCTTGAATGACACCTCAAAAAAGGCAGTTCTAAGAAATTCATTTGTAATATTCGTTTTGCAAATATTGAAACTGATTTAGCTACTGATGGGATCCTCCCCTGTCTCATACTTAGCAATAGCAAGCCAAAATGAACTGTGTCCACTTCAGTTCATCACTTATAGTCACTTCAAGAAATTTAAAGCTGCTCAGTCTTTCAACTGCACCCCATCCCCCTTCTCCACCTCCCAATTAGATGGAAGTGTGATCTGCTTTCTGCTTCCTAACATCTATGACCGGCTCCTTGATTTTACTAACATTCAGGGTGAGATTATTGTCCTGGTACCACTGAGTCAGAAATATACTCTTCTATGTACATAAGTAATATATAGTTTTAAATATATATACGTCTGGCGTTGAGAAACTGGCACCAAGAAAGTGTCAGAGATTATGCTCCCTCTAAGCTGCGCAGGTGCTGCTCACTTGTACTCCTGTAAAGCATATTGGAAGTGCTGTGCAACTATTATCACACCTTTCACCCTTTCTTAATGCACCCGAACATCCAAATGGTTCCCCCAAGACCCCCTCATGCTCATCATTCATATGTTGGTGTTTTGTGATGAGTGATACTTCACGGAACAATCCCTCCCTCTCGTTGTTCTTGTGTTAGTACTTTGCAGCACCGAATACGTCACTACACTGTTCATGCAGCGGCTCAAATGGGACTGAAAAAATCTTCTATAAACGGTAGGTAACAGTTCATATGTTATTTAAATCCATTCACCTGTAAAAATAACAAAAATTAGAGGGAACATTGGTTCAGAGCACCACACGGGCAAGTTTGGTCAGTTATGTAATTTTCCACATGTGATGTGATGTTGGCATTTCAGATGTTGGAATTTCAGATTAGGGATACAAAACATATTTTTTCTCCATGATTTCAGGAAAAATAACATATGAATAGTTAAATCTTTAGGTTTCAGTGGAACAATATTATAGTTTTCACCAGACATGCGAGACAAGAAATAGGAATGGCTGAATAAAATTATATTAATATTATTGAAATCCTTTAATAAAGTCAAATTAATTAGTTTAATTTCATCGGAAAAACAGAAGCAAAGTTAGCAAAAAAAAAAAAAAAACACTTTACAAACGCCACCACAGGTTGGTCTGGACCACCTAAAATATGTTTGGTCAATATAATAAACCCTAATGTTTCCATCCTACATTATCCAAATGCCACCTTTTAAAGTGAACATCCAGATCTCTAGCTATGACTGAATAATCACTCTCTGTAAATAGGTTCAATTTAAAATAGTTTTGTAATATATACTGTATATATATATATATATATATATATATATATATATATATATATATACATGTATACATATATATGTATTTTGTATATGAATATTTAAACATTGTCAATTTAGGAAGGACTTCTGGGTCTTTTAGAGTGAAACTGCAGGTTTTTTAGAGAGTAAATGCAGCCTGAAATTCTATTGTACTGAGATAGAAATGAGCGTTTTGGAATTTAAAAGATTCCCGGCATTGAAACAGGATGTCATATCTGGCAAGAAGACAGAATGTTAGTAGCTGTTTAGACAACACTGTTTACAATGACATTTATGAAAACTAATGCAAGAATTCTTTAAGCAAGGAAATTCTAAACTACTATTTTTGTGAAGAGAAATTACATCTTTTAACCCCAAGTATAAAATATTTGTGAAAATAATCACTTCTCTTGTAATCATTTTTTTAAAGAATATTTGTTAATTCTATTTTGACTTATTTAAGTAAACTTCTTGTTCTTTGTCCTCTTTATCTTTTATGTAGGGTTGATGTGTTTAATCAACCTCCTCCATACAACTCGATTCTGCACCTCCTTCCCAGTGAGACCTTTTTCCTTCAATTCTTCTAAAATGTAATAATTAGAGCTGTGATGCAGCAGCTGAAACCTCCATGCCACTGTTTAGAAGACATCTCATAATAGTAAAATAGTTATAAAAACGTAGCCAAAATGTAATCAACCGTAAAAATGCAAACCAACCTTCAATTCACATTTGTAAGTTCTTAATAGGATCATCTTTGTAACTGTATTGTATTTTAATCCTTAATATTTCAGATAAGCATATAAAAGGACAAAAGTTGAACATCTCTTAAAATAAGATCAATGTGGCCTGTTTTTAAGTAGTAGTAGTTTTTTTTTTTTACTCTGGGTTTGTTAAAGGCGCTCAATAAATGTAACTTATTATTATTATTATTATTATTATTAGTAAACCTCTTTGTATTCCTTTGATTAATTATTTTGTTGAATTGTTTTCTTCACAAACCTCTGGTGAAGTTGTACAACACTGTTTGTTTTCTTACTTTTTACAGTGTGATAATGCTGATAATGATGTTTTGATATTGCAATGAGCAATAGCTATTCTTTTAAAAACATTAAGGCATTTTTAACATTAGGAAAAGTTTCACAGTTTTTCACAGGATAATATTTATGATCTTTCTAGATGGACCCATTAAATCCAGAATCATTGATAAAAAGTATGGGACCAGCATTGTATATGTTGTACAATAGCCAAACAGACAAATTCTTCTTAGGTATGCTAAACAATTAATTAACAAATCAAAATAAAACAAAGAAAAATTAACTTCAGGTAATCTTGCTTTCAGAAATCTAATACTCCAATATTTTGATGCTGCTAACTGCCTAATTCACTTGTGCTGTCGATGTGTTGTGGTATGATTTAGCAAGAGATTTTTTCATTTACAGTGTCATTTACTTTGGCATTCACATGCCTATCACTGTCTCTGTGAATGTATAATTATTTTAATTAAATAGGAAATGTGCAGAAATATGAAATGAATGTATTTTACACTGAATGATTTGTTTGCAATTATGTTTCAAATTTTCACTTAAATGAGGAAAACTGTGATAATAGGCAAAAGAAGCTCATACTTTGCATGGCATGATGTAACACTATAAATACGGACATGCTACCCTTACAATTTGGATGAATCACTGATTTATAATAACAGAACAGTGAACAGCATGATGCCATTGGCATTTTGCATACTCTAATATTTATTTTTTTATGATTAGCAAAAATTCCTTCATTCTTTGATATATTAATCTGATGTTTCATCTCATCTCGTCTCATTTTTTGTCCATGATTACTGGTGATGGACAAAGTGATAAAATCTGATCTCCCCAACTCCAACTTCAGTCTCCAGCTCCTTCTGGGAAATTCATAGGCTTTCCCAGGTCAAATAAGTTTTCAAGCATATCCTGGGTTTATCCCAAGATCTTCTTCCAGTGATCAGTGTTTGATAAACCTCTTCTACATACTTCACTACATATCCAAATGTCTTCAACTCTAATGTTCCTCTTCAAGGTCCTCTCGTATAGTTGAATGCTTCTATCACAAACAGTGACCTCAGCAGTCCTATGTAGGGATCTTAATTTGGCTTCTTGAATAAGTGACCTCATTCTTTCAGTCTCTACCTAAAGTCTGTGACCACTAAGGATGTAATTTGATTAGCAAATTTTTGTCTGAAAAAGTAGGTCCAATTTACCATAACTGCCTGTACAATTCCCATGTGGACTACAGCTTGTGTATCAATCCATTGGGCAACCTATTTCATTTGCTGTTAACTCATGAACAAGACACAAAGGATTATGGCTTTCTCCATTCAGGGCAAATATAAATCCTACCCCTTCATTCTTTTATGTTTAGAGTACCATGTACTCATATTTCTAAGTTCTGAACAGGTCCAATTTGCATCAAATCATATCACTGTCAGATGAGGTCAACAGAACAACAGGTGTAACACCTATTTCCCTACACCTGACACTTTCTAAGCATCAGTTGTACCTTAACATTACGTTAATGGAAAACATAAAAATGAAGTGTGACAAGACACACCCTTGACAGAGTTCACCAGCTATACACTTACAGGGATTAGATGGCACACAGTAATGGCTTTAGAATCCCATACTCTTGCTGTATGTCCCACAAGATAAAAAAGGGATACAGTAATTAGCCTTAACCAACTGTAAAAATGTCAGAACTGGCAAATTCCTTTGCCTTTGCAGATATTCAAAGTAGGACAAAGAAATGTTCTAATATTATACATTCGGGGCAAAATCCATACTGCTCCTCTTGAACCTTAAGTTTGACTCTTGTCTGGAGGTAGAGAAATGCAATTTCTTGTTATTTAGTTCTCCTTTGTAAAAAGTCTGACAGTCTCAGTGTAGGTTCCATATAATTTACCCGGTAGGGCTGAGGGGTATATACTGTGTTTTCTAAATTTATGATTAGATTTAATTCACTCCTCAGGGCCTTGCTACGAAATCAGAAAGTTTCTAGGCAATTACAGAAACCACACCAGGTGATTTGGGCATTGCCGGGTTTAGGGGATCTTAAAACAGCACCTTCCATTTTTTGACAATATGTTCAGATGAGGTCAACATTTTCTAAATCTTATTATGAACCTCAAGGGGACAACCTGTTTACCCTTTCTGAATCATAGAAATGTTTAGCAGAACAGTTTTACCACTGCTCAAAACTCTCAAACATTGACCAGTGATCTTGTGAAACTCATTCCCAATACAGACCTTTGCTTAGGCCACTATTGCAAGTTGTCATCTTCTGGTCCTTCCTGTACCTCTCAGTCAAACCTAGTCAAACACTGACAGAAAGATCACACACTTTAACTTGACTGCTTCCCCCTCTGTTTATGTTACCCAATGGGTCCCAAGGTTGCTGTCTTGACAGAAATTAAGAGCCTTTTCACTACAGTTCCTTACTACTGCTCCCACTGCAAAAGTCTTTAACAGGGTCCATTCACACTTAATGTACCTGATCTTACCATTGAACTCATCCCAAACAGAGGCATTACTTAGCTAGGTGTCCCTAATATATTCTCATTATGCATTTGGACCTTTCATATGTATGCAGATTTTAATGCAAATTCACAAATCACTTTATGTGCAGCTGGAAACTTTAAGGCATGAATCAGGACAAATAATGCAGAAACTAAAGTATACAAATCTCTCTGCTGTCTTATCTTCTGGGTAATGGGAATGATTTATTATATTAATGCTTGCAATTCATCTCCAAATTTACTGGCTTAAAAATTTTTATGTTTTAAATTTTAAATTAAATCTCCAAACAGTTTTCTAGTTTCAGTTAGTTCAATACTTTCATTTCTATTGTGTTAGAGATGAAAGGTTATGATTCCTTAAGTGAGCAAAAAGAGATGTTGTGCATGCAGCATAATAAAATTACTTATGTTACAGTATATTTTAATCCAGTATTATGCTGAGAAAATATGCTAGAAGATGAGAATCTCTGAGAGTTATGTCAGTGCTCACAAAATAAAGAAAGTGAGTAGTCCAATAGGATGTAAAGGGATATGTGGCTAAAATAACTATTGAAGAAGACAACAGAATACACCTATAATGTGTACTATCTTGGTAAATGTTTGACAATTTAATTAGAGATGGGTGCATGCAGTGCACTGATTTCAACTGAATCACCTGAAGTCTGGCAAAAAGTGAGGAAGACTACATATCTATGCATGACTTCCATTTATCGTATGTGGATCAACAGTAATAATAAGGTCCTGATCTTACATCTGTTTTAGATTACGTAAGGTTTGAATGTACTAGTATAGTTTTAACATACTGTAGTTCTTTAATCAGCAGTGCTGCTTTGTTCTAAACATTTCTGTAAGATCTAAAGCAGGACAGTTAATAAATCAAGTTGTGCTGCTTCCGGCAACATCTCTGACTTGCATACAAAGAAAGAGGCTTAAAAGTGAGGGTAGGGCTGATTTTGATTGCATTGATGTTTCAAGATGATGGGTATAAAGAGTCTTGTTTAAAATGGTCAACACTGTTAAAATTCAATAGCTCTTTAAACATTTTATTATATTAAATCTAAGATATCTAAAATGATTTGTAACAGTAAAACTAAAATACTCAGCTTTGGAGTTCAGATTTCAGAAGGTTTATCAGGGAAATTAATTTTATAGTAAGCAGTTTTATGGTGCTTGTACATTACATGCAGCCCACATCAATAGGAATGAGTCCAGATCAGACAATATTATAAAACTCTGAAAGTGTTATGTTAATTTAAATATTGTTATTGTTGAATATAGAGGGGTACAACTGCTTAGCAGAACAGTTTTACCACTGCTCAAAACTCTCAAACATTGACCAGTGATCTTGTGAAACTCTTGTGAAAATCTTGTGAAAGCTCTTCCAATATATCCATCCATTTATCAATCCTGCTTTATTCATTTGCAGGGTGATGGGGGGCATCAGCCAACTTTGGATGTGGTGTCTTTACTTAATAGGACACAGCTGCTTCCACACTTACGGAGCCCATTTGGAGTCACCAATTAACATAATACACATCTTTACAATCTAGCAAGAAATATCTGGAGAAATATTCTTGACACAGGTAGTCCTGGGCTAGAATTCAAACTAAGGACTCTGAAGCCAACCACTATGCCAGTTTGCTGCCAAGGTCTTGCTGAGTTTTTTCTTAATTTTCCTTGAGTTTTCATAATGCTATACCATCCATGCTATACTAAGGTTGTTGCTGAGGGACTTTCTTCTGATTCTGTGTCACAGGGCTCATCAAGGCCTGCATCTCCCTCCAGGGATCAATTTTAATCTTTGCACATTTATCTAATGAAAAATTAGAATTTACATTCTTTAAATTAGATGAGTAATATAATTACAGACCACTGCTTTATCCTGAGCTATCTCCTGCTCTGCACTTCATACTGCTAATATAGGAACTGGCTCTTCATGACCCTAAAATGTAATTAAAGAGGTTCAATAAAAGGATAAAGGGATGACATTACTCAGTATTTAAGTGTACAGTTAACTCTACTAAATGTTACAAATTCATTATGAATCTAGTGTATATGTGTTTGTTTGATGTACTAAACTGACAATCTAAATAATTTTACAATAAAATTTTCTCAATTTTTTTCTAGCCTCTTTAGGAACAATAATCTTGGGAAAATTAAATAGCCAATCCTTTCAAATACTTACTTCATAAGCCACTTTCCCTGGTAAAGGCCAAGAAATGAAGAAATACATTATATTATCATTAGGCAGTAAATTTGATGTCATTATTAATTTCAGAATGATTTTTCATTACTTATAACTGACCACTGTATGAAGAAAGTTCACAAAATCTGCCTGTGTTAGCTTGAACTTTCTCCAAGTGGTCTCATTTCTCTCACTATCTTAAAGTACTGTATAGGTTGGTCATGAAATGGACTGGCGTCACATGTAATTTTAATTCCTGTCTCAAAGCTGCCAAAATAGGCTTTAGTCTCCTATAACACAGTAATAAAGGGTTTCAAAAAATGGGCAGTATTAATTTAAACACTACTTTTTCCAATTCTACAGTACTTTTTTCCAAATCCAAGCCATCTAGGAATATGGCATGTACCTGTGACCTCTCAATACCATGTCAATTAACATATTTATTTGTAATATAATTTTAAAAGTACTCCTTTTGCCCTTCTGATGTAATTTTCTATTTGTTCCTCCCTGTGTTGAAAAGTGTTTGTTTCAACTCATAGAAGATTCTACCCCTGAGGAATCAGCAATTATGATATAGAGATAAGGCAAGCTTAAATTAAATTAAAAAGCTACATGACAAAAATTTCCATAAGGTATGTCCCATATCAGTCATTTGCCATGCATGCCATATATTTTGCACTGCATAAATGACTCTTGTTCATGTGGCATGAACGACTGAAACAATGTGGTTAAAATTTCTGTAAATGAATAAACTGCTATGTATAACAATATATCTGACTAGAGCAGCAAAACTAATTACATGAAGATTTTATTTATGTTTTCCTATGGACTTGTATAACTATTTATCCTTATGGCCATTTCCAAACTCATGTAACAATTTGTCATTAAAAACTGAATTTACAAGTGGGAATATTGAACTGATGTCGAAAGGCAACAATCACAAATCGATGTTAAAGCCATCTCAAGTTTAGGTATATCTTTAATATACTGTTTTTGTTTAGCTACTAAGCTGCACTGAGTAATTCATACTCATTTCACTGTTCTATTCTACTGGGAAGTAAAATGATATATATTGACTTTTTCAAAGATTTGTGGTGACCTTTTTAGAATGAACCACAATGAGACAGCATTTTACACTGAAGCAAACATTATAGAAGCAAATGTAAGTAATACTCAGAGCAGAATTAAATATTTTAAGTTGTATATCTTAAGCTGAACTTTATGTATGTACAGTAGAAAATGCCCAATCAGAACATTATATGCTGCATGTTGCCTCAATTGTGATATTCACAGTACACATTTATGCTGCAAAGAAAATAATACCACAAGTCTTGAATTATGTTTTTATATTGAAAAATGTAAAATGTTTTCTTATCTAGTAAACTGGTGACCAATGATTAATTACTGGAAAATCCCATTTGTTTGACTTTCCTATTTTCTAACCACAACAGAAAATGATAAATTTGCGTTTAGAAATAGTAACCAGCTTTTTTGCACATTGAGCCCAGTGACACGAATATGTTTTTCTGCCTTACTGAGAAGAACTGTCAAAAGAGGAAACCAAGTGCACAGTGCATTGTTAAACTTAAGAAGCTTTCTGGATTTTAAGGTTTCATCACATTGAGCTCTGTCAAAATCATAGCTAGATAATCATGGGAATCGTTGATTTGAAACAAGTCTCAAAAGCAACAAAACCAACAGGGTTTAAAGACAAAAGTTTTTTCCATTATTCAAAAAATCAATACAACATTCATCTTTTTCTTTAAGGAATACACAATCCTCACATATGAAAGGATGCCTTTAAATCTTATATGCATTAGCTATCTGTAACTGTAAGACTATTACAGTTTTTTTCAATCGCTAACAAGCGCTTACCCATACTTCAGATACTTTTTCTAAACTCTTAACACAGACTCACACCTACAAAACACAATTGGCCAAATGGATAATTTTCTTCTCAAAAATACATTTTGTTAAATATATACTAACTCTTCATTTCAAAATAGAACACATCTTTCTCTGCACACACTAACTTTACAAAAACACTATAAATCTGACTCAAAATGAAATTATTCTGTCAAAGAATAACACTTGTTTTCACTTCACAAGGTACATGCAGTCAATCAAAGTACACCAGGTTTCAAAATACTGGCTATTATTGACATTACAAAAACTGCATAGACTTTTATGTTTCAGTTTTACAGGTATTTGCATGCAAAACATGCAATCCACCATTTTGACACCAGAAATGTCTTGGTTGGTAACTGTATGTCCACATGTACAGTAATGTTCACATTCAAAAGCATTCCAGTAAAAAGCAAACAAGTTTTTTTTCTTTACTGTTTACTACAGGAGGTACAGTGGAAACACGGTATGATAGAACAGAAAAAGTTTTACAGTATTGCTTACAGTGAACAAAATATCCATGAAACACACAAGAGCATTCTGAACAAAAAAACAACAGCAAAAAGCCAAGATAAAAAGGGGGGGAGGGGGAGGGGGGCTAAAAAAAGGCAAAAAATTTGCATCTAATCTCTGCGATCTTCAGGGTTAGGCCACATGTTTTCATCAACATCACATCTGATGTTATCCAAGTCGATGCACCTGGGATAAAACCGCCTGGTATGTCGGATCCACCCTTGGCAATCATCAACTGTGATGTCCCTGGAGCCAGCATCCATGGCTTCAAGGAGGGACATCTGGTCATGTGGCTGATGGTCATAAACCTTCCACCTCCATGCAGAAATGAACTCCTCTATGGGGTTGAGGAAAGGTGAATAGGGTGGAAGGAAGAGACTTACCAGTCTTGGGTGGACTTCAAACCATGTTGTTATTGCTTGCGAGTGATGGAAAGCCACATTGTCCCAGGTAATTACAAAGGTCCTCATGTTTTCACCCTCCTGACCCTGCTCTGGAACCAGGCGCTGGTGGAGATCATTGAGAAAGGCAAGCAAGCGCTCTGTATTATAGGGTCCAACCTGACATCTGTGAAGGAGTAATCCTGCATTTGCAATTGCTGCACACATGGTAATGTTTGCCCCTCTCTGTCCTGGCACATCAACTGTGGCCCTTTTTCCAATTACATTTCGTCCACGTCGACGCCTTTTGGCCAGATTGAATCCTGCCTCATCGATGTATATGAATTCATGAGGGGCCTGGTTGGCCTCCAATTCCATAACTCTCTGAAACTAAGTTTATGTAAGTCATGTTATTACTGTATACCACACTGTACTGTAACCTAGTATTGTGTAGGTTACCTACTTGCAAAGTGCAAAGCTTATAGAACTGGACATTGAATTGAATATACACTATACCTGGACATATTGTCGTCGTAGCTCCTTGACCCTCTCACTGTTCCTCTCAAAGGGAACAGTGTAGAGCTACTTCATCCGCACTCTGTGTTTGGACAATGTCCGCGTAATGGTTGTGAGGCTGATTCTATCGATATTGTCAAATATCTCATGGTCCGCCACAATTCTAGTTTGAATTTCACGCAGTTTTATTGCATTATTTGCAGCAACCATTTCTACAATGGCAAGCTCTTGATCATTACTGAGGAGCTTTCCTCTTCCCCCAGAGGGTGGAAGACGTTGCATTCTTTAGAAAAACAAAAAATTCAACATATGCATTACTGTATGACCATATTGACATGTCAAGTGAGAATAGAGACAATCCATGTAAAATGCAATACTTACCTGTTGGTTTGTTGAAAGATGCGTATAATGGAGGCAACCGTTGACCGCCTCAAATTGGGCTGCACTCTTTCACCAGCCTCTCTTAGTGAAAGACCATGGTTGATTACATGGTCAATGATAGTGGCACGAATTTCATCACTGACTACTGTTCTTGCAGCCCTTGGAATGCCACCACCACGCATTCTTACACCTCTACCTTGCCCTCTCCTTGGGCCTGCTCTTCTCCCTGGGCCCCTTGCTCTTACTCTTCCTCGACCAGACATTACAGTGTTTGTCTTTTTTTTGTTTCCAAAAACATCACTCCTCAAAGTCTTGCCTTATCAACCCCACTGAGTCTAAGCCAGAATGGAATAAGCTGTGGTTGGCCCAATTTACCCAACATAAATCAGCTGTGTGTCAATTATTCAATTGTTTGTTTATTATCAGCTGAGATATATTTTTGATATTGATATTGTTTTTGAACTGATATCATTGCAGAAGCAGAGGTTTTTATACTGTATCTAAGGTTTGGAATATTGTTTTTGCTATTGTGGGATGTTGTGTGTTAACATTCGTAAATACTACAAAAACAGTCCATCATTTTGTTGGGAGGTATAGCTTGTCTGTTAAGAAAATGTAAGCATTGTGGAAATGTGTTCACCGACTGCATATTGGGTGAAAACGACATGAAATGTGTGAATGGTATGGCCACAAAAGACCGATGCTGTGCTAATTGTGTTTAGAGTTTTGAAAATGTGACAACTGTTTGGACAAACGCTTGTTAGCGACTGAAAAAAACTGTAATATCTGCTACAAGTCAACAAACTTAAACTAAAAAAGAATTATACTGTAGCTGGCTTCCTCAAAATGATTTAATGTGGAATATGCTTGTAAACCAGTTCTGACAACTACAAAATGTGATAAGTAGCAAATAAAATAATACATAAAAACAACAAAACACAATGACAGTAACACAATTTAAAAATATTAGTTTTTCTCAAGTGTTTTACCATAGTTGTCCAAACAGTACCAATATTGTCTTAACAATCTGCAAAACCTGCAGGACAATTAAGCATTTGTAAAACTCTTGTTTTCACTGCAAAACTCAGTACATCAATCAAAACAAGAAATCCATGCTGCAAAACTACATAATCCGCTCAAACAGCAACATGTAGCGTTACAACATTAACACTTTCCAGCATTCAGTGGATATTCACAAGCAAAACACTAACCACACATCTCACTGACGCAGAGCAAAAATTATAGTAAGTTTTATAGCATGATTCTTGTTTCATACGTTTATTGTAATCTACCATAAACATTACTGACTAAAGACATGTGTAAACATAAAGACCCATATTCACTGCATTGAAATATTGCTGTATCGGGCCTTATACAAGTACAGTCAAACTGAAATTAAAACCTGATAATAAGCAAGAAATCAAACATGTATAACTATATACAGTATTATATAGTTAGGGTGCAATATAGAAAAAAAAGGTTTACCCTTTGATTGAAAATCAGAATCAGAATCTACTCTTCCTGATTGATTCTGCCTTTGATATTGGGCCACATGATTTCAACAACATCTCAAAAAATATTTTCCTTGGCAATGCAACAAGGGAAAACCCTCTCTGCCTGATCTAGCCCTAGCAGTTGGATGGTGTGATTGTCCTACAGGTTTTCTCAAGCACATAACAACACTGACCAAGCCATTGGCACATATTGTCAATTCCAAACATGTATTAACAAAACAGCAAACATTCTTGTACAACAGCAAGGACCTTGACATTGCTTGCACATCACTTTCATTTATTGAGGACTTTTTGTATAACTCTGGTCACAGTTATCACTCGGTAACCACAAAATCACATGGGAGTGTCCAATCAAACTATTCACTTCAAAAAGGCAGCAACTGCTAAGGCCCAATTACAAAACACTTCCTGAAATTGGGCCAAACTTGCAATTGGCTAACCACTTCCTGCAAATCTAACTCTAAACCACTCGAAAGATGCTAACACAATATACAAGATCGAGGTGATTATGTTGTTTCATTTTAAATTCAAAAAGAACAAGACAAACAGGAACAAAGCTGGAACAATATAATGTTCCAGACAACAAGGAAGAGGTGTGGTCCACAGCTCAGATTGAAAAGGCCAATTTTTTTTTTTAAACAGATAAGAGGGGGCGTGGTAGTGTGGCCGGAGCGGTTCGCAGGCACATCCGTGATTGAAGCTGGGAGCTGCTAATCGCCAAACCTGAACCACGTCCCCGTAATAAATAGAAGAAGCGCAAGGCGGAAAGAAAAGAGAGGAGAAAGGTAAAAGACTGAAAAGCGAGAGAGCAGAACTGGGGTAGTGCAAGAGAATGGACGAGCCAGCCAGCTGAGTAAAAGGAAGGTCAGCATGGTTGTGGGTCCCAGATAAAGTGAGTGATCGACGCTCAAGGGACGAATCGTGCTCACTGACTATGTGGAGGAATGGGTATGATCGAGGAGGTGTCCGCCCTAGGGATCTGATGGACGACCACATGTGCGAGAAGGAAGATGGGAGGACAACCGACCCCAAGCAGTCTAGCAGCTAAGATGGGGGTCAGCAGAGAGAGGACCACAGTGGCTGAAGTCTCGTTGGCTGAGCAAAGCTTGAATGAGCTGAAGAGGCTGAGAAGGAGCTGTGTCTGGCTGGTGTATCCCCAATGACTGTTGCAGGTTTTAATTCTTGTGTTTTAGCCTTATTTTAACCTTATTGGATTTTTACCTTTATAATTTATCATTTATCTAATGATTATTTGACTGCACTGCACTTTATATTAAACACTTTTGATTTTAGTTTGTTTTTAATAAAAGCACTTCAGCACTTTTTTGCACCACCCCCTTGCTTTGTTGTTTCTTCACTGTTCAGCTCGTCCGGTGACATTACCGACAGTGTTGGGTTCAAGAGCTCCCAAAATGGAGACAGGAGCCTGGAGCAGAACCCACATCTTCACAAGAGGTGAATGAGAACAAAGACGACAAAGAACAGAGGTCATCTATGAAATTACAGCTCCTCTTGTAGACCATGTCATTAATCATGGCTTCTCTCTGTGTGAGGCTGGTCTAAGGGTGCAGCCAAACATTTCAAGGGCATGTGTGGTATTGATTATTCGAACAATCAAATGTGAAAATCGGTTGGTGAAAAAATATTCACAGGCTGTATTTGCATATTCAACTACATAAAGTTGTCAGGTTTATATTTACTACAGTAAAAATAAATATTGTTTTCTGTCTTGTACAATGCATATTTACCTTCATAGAATTGAAAGTAGACCTGCAGCTGGTGGGCGAGTCAGGATGTTCACAGCAGAGCAAGAAGCAGAGATTGTTCAGATGGTGCGGAGGAACCATATAGTTAGTTTATGAGAAATAAAGGGTGCTGCAATTGCAGGCCACTCAGTATTTCACAACATTCATTCAGTCAATATAACAACTATTGATATGTCCTTGAAACATCACAACCTAATCATGAAACAAATCTACAGAGTGCCATTCAAAAGGAACACTGCCCGAGTAAAGGAGCTGAGGTATCAGTATGTACAGGTGTTATACCTTCACCAGAGTTATACATTCACTATATGTTTACTGTAATTCTATGCAGGACCTGTTTCATTTCATATGCTGTCATGTGTTTACCTTTGGGTTGGTTGTTGTGATTTCAGAGGACCATGAGGATCATGAAGCTGGAGTCCAGTGCTGAACCACCAACATTCCTTTATGTGGATGAAATTGGATTTACTCTGTACATTGGGCACAGAGCAACAGTACAGATACCACAGCAGAGAGGTGCAAACATAACTGTGTAGCTATATCAGAAACTGGTCCTGTAGCATACAGCCCAATAGTTGGGCCATATAGCTCTGAAAGACTTACTGTATTCCTTGAAGAGCTTTACAGAGTACTACTGGTGTCTGAAGGGAGAAAGGATGCTAGTGTCACTGTCCAATATTATGTACTCTTATGGGACAATATTTCATTCTATCACACAGCCGCAGTGAGGGACTGGTTTAGGGCTCATCCAAATATGTCAAATGAATTTCAATCTCCATATTCCCCAATTCTCAATCCTATTGTGGAATGTTTTTCTGCATGGAGATGGAAAGTGTATGATCACCATTCCTATGAGGGAATTTCACTTTTAGATGTCATAACAGAGGCATGTAGGGCAAACACAGCATCAGACTGCTAGAGGCTTGATCAGACATGCTTGGAGATTTTTCCCACATTGCATTGCAAGGGAAAGTTGATGAACACATGTGGCAAAATATCAGAGTGCTAAAGAGATCAGGCAGAGTAAAGCAAACGCCATACCTTTTTTATCATATTACAATATTTTTGGTTTCTCAATATTTGTGTTTGCATACGCACCTGTATTACAGTATTTCACTATACTTTATGAAGCCCAGTAAGACTACTGTACCTTCAATGAAGATATGTTTCTTATCCCTATAGTACTCTGTATTTGTACATTTGATTTTACTGCAGTGAGTGTTTTCCTGAGTCTGTTCCTTGATTGCTTGTATGTGTTTACTGTTGAACTGATGTGTGTTACTGTTTGAGTGTGTGGCACCATTTTGTACCTTTATGTATTTATTGTTTTGATTGACATCGAGAGTTCTGCAGAGAAGATGGAGAGTTTTGCCAGATTATTTAGTGTTACACATGCTGTACTGGCTGGTTAGAGAATGTGGTTATTGTTTTGACCAATGTAGTTAAGCACCTGAGAAAAGCTCTAAAAGCCTCAGTCATAGCATCCAGCAGCAACATTCTGTTGTAGGAATGTCGGTCATAAACCTTTCATATCCAGGGAGAAATAAACTCCTCAGTTGAATTGAGGAAGGGTGAATATGGGGGAAGGAATTCAATGGACATGTGTGGATGAGCCCTAAACCACTCCATCATTACAGTCGAGGGATGAAATGGGACATTGTCCCATATGACTAAATAATATGGGCCATTGATCCCAGCATCATGTCTTTCTTCAGCAACCATAAAGGAAAGAATAGAGTTATATGGACCAACCATTGAGATGTATGCTAAAGGGCCATTGTCTGATATGGCTGACACAAGAGTAATGTTTGATCCCTTTTACTCTGGGATCCATGGCATAGGACATTTGGGTGCACCCTCAAACCAGCCTCATAAAAAGAGAGGCCATGATTGAAATGAAAAATGAAAAATTTGTCATAATAAACAATTACTAGTAATAATAACCCCCCAAACATCCCACCCAACCATCAAAATCTGAGCTTTTGAAAGAAAATAAAAAATATGAAACCTAGTAGGGAACCCAGCCACAGGGGAAATGCAACGTGGATGTTCTGCTCTGCAAGGATAAAATTTAGGTAAAACGAGAGACAGATTGACAGACATTGCCCACCACCCAGCCCTGCAGAATTTTCATCAGAGCACATCATTCTATAATATTGCACAGGATGACCCATTGATTGCCACTGAGAGTTCCAAAAAGAGTAAAGTTGAAAAACAAAGATAGCCAAGATACAGAAAAGGAAGAGATGCCAAATTTCCAAAGAGAGGCTACAGATGTCTTTGTGCCTACACAAAGCCGCCTCCACTAGATATGATAGGGAAAGAGACAAAGTAAAAGAAAAATTTGGGAAAGGAAAGGAATTTTAGTCTAAAATTACCAATGGATACCCAAAAGGCACTAATTAAGGTGGCACTCTCAAAACATGTGTAAAAAAAGTATGTGAAATGTTCAGCTAGCAGAAGAGACAAAAGGGACCAATGGACAGACACATGGCAAAATGGATTCAGGGAGTAATATAAGGGCAGTAAACAATCCTAAACTGAATTACGTTTTTTAGAAGAATATAAAATAGTGTGGAAATTAGATGTCCAGGAGAAAGGAAATATCAAGGGAAGGTCCCACCACCAAACAGAGAGACATGATAGAGGGTGATAAGAAGTATTACACAGATGACCATGCCAAAATGCCACTGGCCTTGAGGTACAGGACAGAGTGTTATAGAAATTGTAAGCCAGATAAAATGGAAGAATTGAAGATAGAGAAGCATTTCAAGATTTATAACTGGACCTTAGGTGTAAGCAGAAAAAAAATGAGGAGGATGGAATTCCAAAGTCAGACCTCAGAGACTGTAATATTCAGAGCCACCATTGGTAAAAATGTCAACAGGCCAATGAGGGAAACAATATATTTATACAGCCATTTTTGGATCCCATGCCCATGCCACTGTCTGTATGGAGTTCAATTTTCATGCTCTTCCCAAGTCTGCATTTGTTTTGCTCAAGACATATCTCTTTTACTTCTCTATCCCCAAAGACATGCTTGTTAACTTAACTGGTTATTCTGAATCTGGTCCAGTGTAAATGTAAGTTTAGGTGTATAATTGAGCATGGCCTGCAATGTACTGGCATACTGTCCAAGGCAATTTCCTGTTTCAGGCCCAATGCTGAATGAGTGGAGTCCGGCCTTCCTAAATTAGAAGAGGGTTTGAAAATGTTATTATATACAGTTAGGAATGACAGACATTTTTCTGCATAGAATGCATGACGTTCCATATCCAGGTGGGAGCAGTTCCCTCATTATTTAATTAACTGTTAAGCAGGTACAAGGTCTGGAATTGATTCCAAGATTGGAATTTGCAGTTGGAAGCTGTCACTGTGAGCTCTCAATATGAAGTCCAAAGAGCTGTCCATGCAAGTGAAAACAGGCCATCATTGGGTTCCAGACTTCAGGAAGCCATTGGCAATAAAGGTATTTTAACCAGATATTGAAAACGATCATTATTATTTATGATTATGTTTATTTGTCCAGATACTTTTGAGCCTCTAGAAATGGGGTGCTATGTAGTAAAATGCTGTCATTCCTAAATGGCTGATATGATATTTTTGGTAAACCTCTTAATTTAAAGCTGAAAGTCTACACTTTAATCACATAATGATTGCTTTATTTCAAATCCATTTTTGTGGCATACAGAGCCAGAATTATGAAAATTGTGTCACTGTCCAAATACTTATGGACATATAGATCTGTATTTATTTCTATATTCTTTGTCTAGAATTAAAAATCATGTTTTGAACAAAAGTTCTTTTTCCAGGAAGAAGACAACCTTAAAGAAAACTTTTATTTTGTCAAGCACAGTATATTTCCATAAACATTTAATGTGAACCCAACAATGAAATATATAATAAATTTTGTGCAAATACTTTAAGTAACCCAAAATGAAATAAGATTGCCATTGCAATATATTAAAGCTTTACTATTTCAGATTATCCACTCAGGTTAGAGAATTAGTGCAAAAAATTCTGTTTATGTCAGCATGATTGCATCATCCAGGCACATTAAGTGGAATAATGTGACATGCATAGCCTAGTTTAGCTCAGGTAGACCATGCATGCTGTGCAAATCAAAAGCTATAATTTGAAATTCTCTCTCTCATTTGTCAATCCAGTGTAGTATAAGTAGAGAAGGAGAGAATAAACCATTTGGAAGGAATGATTGGAGCTCAAACATGTGATATGAAAAGCAGATGAGCCTTATAATTAAGATACTGTAAATTCAACAGTTGCTGAGATTGTTACTACTATTTTTTAGAAAACTTTTCTATTGTAATGAGACACAAAAAGTTGCTTAGTTGTTCTTTACCAAGTTTTACTTTATTTCATATTAAGCTTATGTAACTGTATCCATCAACAGCTGCTGTTTTCACAGTAAGAAGGAGTTTCTAAAGACTAGAAAAATTAAGCAATCAAAATTTTATACCATACACTTACTAGTCCTGACTTGTGAATTTCCCCTTGGGATTAATAAAGTATCTATCTATCTATCTATCTATCTATCTATCTATCTATCTATCTATCTATCTATCTATCTATCTATCTATCTATCT
>JANRMT010062854.1:73112303-73148435 GCA_026402145.1 Polypterus bichir lapradei | reverse complement strand
ACAAAACAATTACATTGACAATCATGTTACGTTATTTTCAAAATGTTTCCTTTTCTTTTTCATTGCTTCTTTAACACACTACTTCTCCGCTGCGAAGCGCGGGTATTTTGCTAGTATTTTAATAATTATATGTCGCCACCGTGTGCTTTTTTCCACGTGCGCACTTTACTGTATGCGTATTCTTCCACGTGCGTTTTTTTCCGTGCGTGCATTTTACCAGGTGCGGTTATTTCCCGTGCGCTTTTTTTCTGTGGGGATATTTCCTGTGCGCTTCCTTCCGAGATTCCTCACACTGTGATGTATTATCTATTATTTATTTATTATATTACATATTTATTGAATATATCTATGTATCTAGATTGCACAATACCATACATTGCATCAATGTTCATATTGCTTACGACACATCATATTGCTGCTACTTCTTTGTCTTGCCTTTGCTTTAATTTTAATTTTTATTTGCACTTCATGTTGTTACACCGTGGACCATGAGCTTCACAATTTTGTCTATTTATATACTTGTATATGGTTGAGATGACAATAAAGTTCGCTTTGACTTTGTGACTTTGACTTATCCCAAAATGAAAAGTAAAAATTGCTGTAATCATTACTTTAGTCACATTAAAATAGTCACAATAACTGCAATTTTAATAGACCAACCTTCTTATCAATACACCCGCCCTTCTTATTGGTTACCGGAAAAGGATGACATTTTCCAAGTTCGCAGAAGTTATTCTCACAATATCAGCTGCATTGTTTTATATGTACTGTTTAATATTTTATTTTTAACACCTGCTTTCTGTGAAAACTACAGGATTTTTTTGTAAATGTAGTAGTGCCACTCAGTTATTAGCTAAATGACCTGTACATCAAGAAGTCTTGCCATGCAGACTAATTGAATTTACCACACAAATAAAGGAAATGACAGAGAAAGAAATGACAAAAAAGAATTTAAACACTGATTTGTAGATAGTGAAACATTTGCAACAGGTAGCAAACCTGTCTTTTCAGGCTGATTTCTATTCTCACATGCTTGGTTCATTTTTTTAAAAAATATGCAGTGACACAAAATAATCTAATTCAATAATCATTGGTATTTATGTGACAGCACCCATAGTCTCATAGCACAAAATTATAATAATTTAAACTTGAAGATTCTAATTACAGTGCTTGTTGAAGAGTACAAAGTGAAGTGTATCAAATCGGACTGCTGTACTTAGTTTCAGCAGAACTAATTCAGTTTGTGGCTAAAACTCAATTTATAACAATTTACTGCATAAGCTTTAATATTAGGTAAAAAATTGTAAAACCAGCTAATCTTGTAAAAATTCTCCAAAAGTCTGAAAAGCTGATTGAGAATCGGTTGCTAATGATTCTTCACCTCACAATCCTAATATAAACTGTAAAGAAATATGACTTGGAAACTGATGGCTTATATTTTGTGCTTTGCAGCCAAATGGTTATTTGATCTGGATAAAAGCGAACATAATCATTTATTTTGCATTGGATATTGTGTAGATAATGTTTGGAGATTTGCATAGCATTTACATACTAAGTAAGCTCCAGTCGTTGCATAATTCTAGCTTTAAAGACTTCTTCAGTCACCAATAGAAACATTTCGAACACCAATGCTACATTCTGGTGGAGACTAATCTTATATCTTAAACAAAAATGACTTTGGGACCCCTCTCTAAAATCTAAACAAGATAACCACAGACATTACTGAGTCCAATGTATAAGCTCAAATTGTGTATCCGAGAATCTTAAAGTAAATACCAGGGGCAAATATATTGTTAAGTTGTACAGGAAATCATAAACACAAAACAAATTTAATTTTACTTTATTTCATGTTTTTAATGGGAACAATCTTTGAAAGTGCATGCTGGCACTACAATAATGCATCAATTGTTTGGCAAAACTGGTTATTTTTTCATATTTCAGGGTGTCAAGCCCCCAACTATGAATTTCATCATTTCTCTGGACACTCTGCTGATTTAATGCAATTGAAGGTCTTGACAAACACTAACAAGCAAAATGTGATTTTCACTTCTAATGTCAGCACTCTAAGATCTCTGAAACAGCAATCAAATCTGTGTACTGTAAAAATTTTGCGAAAGTGACAGAGGGTTGGAAGAAGCACAGTTACACTAGTCCAGATTGACTTCCTAAATTGGAATGTCTGAACAAAAGATTTTCTGATGCCAAACATGATTATCATCATCACAGAATAAATCATATTTAAATAATCAACATTACAACTTTGCCAAAGACTCTGTATTTTCTGTGAGATGTCTAAAGCTTTATAATAAATGAAGAAACATTATCACTTTAAAAAAGTGATAGAAAAAGTGACAAGATAACTGGCTGTTTCACCAATGACATAACAATTATAAAAATTTACCAAGTTGACTTTATTCATAGGCAATTACATTTTCTAAAATAAAAAATATATATATCTGATTTATGGAAAACCATTTAACTCAGGTTTAACACAAGGGGCATTCAAATATAAACAGGAATATATGAGCTACACTTTATTTGTTTATTGAATACAATGAAACGACTTACACGCTATTTTTCTATGTTGTCCCCTGCCACTGCAATACATTTGTTCCACTGCTCAGGAAGCCTCTTAATCCCAGAATAGTAGAAAGTCTTTTGATTGCATGTTGTCCTTAAGTGGACCAAAGAGATGATAGTCCTCCTCTGAATGACTTGCACCAGTCATACACTCTAGACTGAGAGAGACACTCATCCCCAAACTGATTTTTAGGTCTTGATTAAATCTGAAATAGAATGACTCCTTCATTTGTCAAAAAATGTATAATAATTTGCTGTGCAACACTACTATGTACCTCCTGCTCTGACATGTTAATTACAACTGACAGGAAGGGTGGAAAGAGAAGCTAGCACTACTAACGACAAGTTCAAAAATGCATGGGCTTGTCCAATGAGTCATATCTACGTTGCCATATAAGAACAGCTTGCAAATTCCTGTTTATAACTGAACTGCCCTCGTAAATAAGGCTAAGTGAGTCTGGACATGGTGGCCTACGGGTAAGCACTGCTGCCTCAGGGTTTCTGGGACCGATTCTAGTCCTGGTCACAGTCTGTGTGGAGGTTATACATTCCTCCCATATTCCGACTGTCCATCTACATTCTAAATGCATGCAGGTTCGCTTGACTGGCAACTCCAAACTAGCACTGTGTGGGTGTGTATATGAATATTTGATTCAATTCTGTTTATTTTTGTATAACAACCGTCACTGAGTGGTGGTGGTGTGCAATCACACTCAAGGTCATTCTCTCTCTTTCAACTCTTTCTGCATTCATGTTCTGTGGTTTGAATTCCATTGCATTCCATTCTGTTTGATGTAGTTAAATGTTGGGCCGCATCAGAATGCATCTGCAAAGAAAAAAATTGTTAAAAGTTATTACCACGTTGCAAATGAAAGGAGGTTACAGACACAGCATTTCAACGATAGTCTTCATCAGGTGCGCAATTTGAAAGAAAAAAAGTCAATGCGGATGAAAAGAGAACAGCTGAGAAAAAGCTGCAGATGAAGATGAAAGGGGAGATTTGATGAGTTTAGGTTCTTCTGTTTTTCTTTGACAAGTGTCTTTAAAATCCTGTGATAAAACACAAACAGAAAAATCAGTGTGTCTATGATCAAAAGATGCAAAGTGTTCTACAATAGACTTGATAAGGTCTTTGGACTTAACAAATTGAACATGCTCACTGACATGGTGTTCAAGTCGTCTCAAAGTTAAAATCAAAGTAAACTTTATTTTCATCTTAACCATATACAAGTATACATAGAGACAGAATTACAAAGCTTAAGGCTCTCATTATGCAATAAAGCAAGACACTATGGGTAAACAGACAAAACCATACAACCTACAATTTAAATCAGCAATATGCCAATACAATTAACTGCCACAAGTAACACAGAGACCCATTTAAATGCAAGGTAAACAGGTCAGTACAGTGACTGATTTTGATAGATAAAGTGACTTGTGCATAAACTGGAGCACTAAGATGTTTGGGTAAGGTGCTGCATTGTGTTGAGGAGACTGGAAACCTGGAGGAAAAAGGACTAACATAACCTGTCAGATCTGGCTTTGATGCTGTAGTATCTTTTTCCAGATTGCAATAAAATGAAGAAGCTCTTAGAAGGAGTCCTGCTCAATTCAGTAGGCTTTTCAGAGACAGCATTTCACCTATGGCCACTGGCCACTTTCTACAAGAAATTCAGTAGATATGATTTTTAGACTGGAAAGAGGCCCACTGTTTGAATTTACTAGAGGGACCAAATACAAGCATATTCATTTTTGTATAGCATTCTTTACTGAGTGCAGGTGGAGTGTGCTATGACAATTTCCCATGTAAAATGCAAACACAAACTCTACAAATAATATTTACATAATGAGTACACAAGAGACAAAGATTTGTTTAAACAGACAGGAAAATAAAGAAACTCAAAACTGAATAACATAAACTGTACTCCAACAATATCTATTAATTAAATAATTATTGAACTATGGCCAATTGACAATGGAGCAGAGGAAAACAAAAATTCCATTCAGCAGATCTGCTGGAGAAAAAAAACTCTCTAGGTTCAATGGTTAATTACAACAGAGAAAGTCAAAGACAAAGTCCTTCCATCCATAGATTCCTGGACTCCTAGTAATACAGATGTCCTTTCAAGGGGCAGGAAATAGCTTTGAAGTTGAGCAGTGGCACTAAGTTCCACATTAAATAGAAAATGTCTATATTATAAAAGTGTCAGACTGCAAAGTCTATACTCACATTTACAGTATATTCGTTATACTATAAAAAATGTATATACTCCTGCACCTGTCAATTGAGAACTCCAAATTAGCCTAATAGACACATATTATAGTCAATTTATTTGACAGCTTCAACTTTGGACTAACAACCTGTAGTTGGTCCAACCTATTGGCTCACCCAAGTGTTTACTGCCTCTAAGAAAAGCCTGTATGTCTCCATCCATGCTTACTAAAATTGCATGGAAAAGTTCATCCACACTCACTGCATTACATCCTTTTATGACACCTGCACATCTCAATATACCATAGAGGGTGGTGAAGATGGTGCAGAATATTATTGGCATATGACTTCTTTTGCTTCCAGAAAATATAACACATGCTGCAATAGAAAGAAAAAGAGTATTTATCAAAACCACATTCCACATTCACATTTATTAATCCTTCATTCAATGAAAAATTAAAGGTCCATTAGCACTCACTACACTAGATTCAGGAAGTTTTTATCAAGAGGTCACAAGAAAACCCAAAGCCATTAATAATGATAAGTGTTTCTTATATATGTTACAGGTAAAACCAGAAATTGGATAAACCTAGCATTACCCTGGTAAAGCTTGGATTAGCTAAAGAGATTACCCAGGAAAGTCAGAAATTTATGTTATTCCTTACCCAGGAAAGTCAGAAACTCATATGGTATTCCAGCTTTACCCAGGTCTGTTGGCTAATGCGAGCTTTACCCAGGTAATGCTAGCTTTATCCACTTTTTGGGCTTTATCCATAACATATATATTTTCTACTTATGCATTTAATGTATGATGTTCTAAGAATTATACTGTATATTGTTGGGGAGTTCAAGCCTCAGTAGTATATTGCATAATAATTAGTCAGGTAATTGCCATATGCTAACGGCTTGCTAATAATCAGTTCCAATTAGAGATTGAGTAAGCTAAATTAGTTGAGGTGCTTTTTCTTTTTAACAAAAGAATTCCCAGTCCTAAATTACTGCAAGTTCCAAGCTTCCAAGATTAGCTTATCCTTTGTGTGCCTTCCCACTAATCCTTTAGGATGTTGCTATGGTCTATTTCTTTGCTCCATCATCCTCATCTTGTTATGGAGGTGGTGCCACTACTTCTGTGTTCCAAGCTCAACACTTGCTACTTTATCAATTAGCCACCTTTTGGATTTTGTTTTCAGGTGTTATAAACTAAAATGTTATTCACAAATAAAAGTATTTAGACTGTATCAGTAAACGTCTAACCAACATACTTTCAAAATATAAAATTATATGCAACTGTACTGCCATAACTAATGAAAAATATACAGCCAATTGATTATAATTCCAGGCAGGCATCTGTATAAAGCAGTAACATCATTATAGGTTATATCTTGAGAGACTCCTGGGGCCTCATTTATAAAACATTGTGTGATTTTGAGCATAAAAACGTCAGTATGCCAAAAAACTGTAAAATGCGTATGTCAAAATAATCAGATTTCTAAAACCTGCCATAGGCACATTTCTACGCAATTTACCCTTTACCCTTTCGCAAATTATCTTGTAAATGTGTGTTTGTGAACGTGCTTCAAACTCCACCTGCTTCCACCCTAAAACAACCATGCTAATCAACTTTACACACAATGCTGCAAACCTTAATTGGCTGGTAGTGAAGCCATTTTGGTGGCCTAAGCACAGTTGTCAGCAAGAAGCACAAATATGTTAAATGGCAACATGTTACTGCTGCTATAAATGTCGTGAGCTTTTTTCTATTTCTTCTGAAATAGAAAAAAAGGTCCAATCTCTGGTGACAAAGCAGATCACTAGTCACCAGCTAAGTGTGTGTGTAATGCATTGCATTGTCACTGACTGCAATACAGTGCCTTATATTTAAAAAAAAAAACTATATGTTTCATATTACCATGTTCTTGTTAATAAGAAAAAAACTCCAGGTAGTTACTTTGTAGGAGCATGTATAATACAATGAGAATTTGTTAAAACAAGTTGAAGGAAGTAGTTAAAGCACACACCCAGAGTCTCAATACAGCAAGTGTAAATCACTGTAATCCTTACTTTCCTCTGAAAAGTATGTTACAAAGCTAGTGGCATGTTACATGATTTCTTGTTGGAGGAAATGTCAAACTTGGTAACAGCAACCTATTAATGATCAGCCTAGATGCAGAGGTAGTGTACAAAGGTTTTCCAGGTGTGGCGAGTATAGCCTCAATTTTGGCACCTCTTTATCCTTTTTAAATTATGATCAAAACACCAGTGTTCCTTATTTCATGCTGCACCATCTACTTCCAGGTGAGTGTTGTCAGATCTCACACACATAGGCCAGTCCTATGACTTAAGTGTTATGTGAGTCTCAGATCAGTCTGATTGAGTTGCTGAGGATATCAAACCACACAATTGGCAGACTGGTTACTGTAAGAGCCATTTTCCTAATTCTATAAAATATATGAATATTTATTAGATGATAATGCATAAAATATGGGAGGTTCCTATAACCCCCGTGAATAGAATTGAGTTGGTATTTTCCTGTCATTTCTTAACAGTTTTTGAGTAAACAATGTTCGTTAGTTAGAGTCTAGCCTTGCCTTGTGTAAGGTATAGAGGCATACGGTTTTTTAACCGTGTCCTTGTTTGTGCTCACGTTCATGCTTGCGCACGTGAACGTGCCTCGGTGCATGTCTATGTGCCAACGGCCTACGGGCCTTTTGAGTGTGAAGTAACTCTTAAAATAAAAGATTTAAGTGTTGAACCGTATGTTTAAGGCATACAGAAGAAGAAATTAAGAACTTTTAAGTACAGAAATAACCAAAGCTTCTTAAGAAAAACTAAGTCTATAGAAGATACATTTTTTCCTTTTTTTTGCCTTTATTCTATGTGTGTAACTATTTTTCTTTTTATTCTTGTATGGATTATTTGCTTTTAACTTTCACTAAATGTTTTAAAACAAACTGTTGGACTGAGAGATTTCTTTGACACGCGTCTTACCTGTGCCTGACTTCGCCTTACACATTGGCAGCTACAGTTACAATTAAATCTCTAATATAAAAATGAGATACTCTGTAAATAATTTTGATAACACTTATTTTTATTTACACAGAACCAATTGAAAAATAACTTAGAAGAGTAAATAAATAAATAACTAAAGATAAAATATGACAAATTTGAAAAGCTTCATAAAGTTTACATGATTACCAAGAGACCTAATAGTTCTGCAGTGCCATCCTGGCATCTTTTGAATTAGTCATAATGATGATAGCATTAACAATTTAGAAGTATCTTTTTTTCATTTTGCATGATGAACTGGCAGCATTGCTTCTGTCTATTCATCAATATTTTTTCATTATATAGGAAAGTTAATGGATTTCAGTTATATGTAGGTTCATTATTTTTCTTCATGGCTTGCAACAATTTAAAAAAAAAAACACTGTGTGACTCATATTGTAAAAGTCAAAATAAGCAAATGAAATAAACGGAATTTGAAAATAAAGCAAAGAGTGTATTTATATGGAAATGGAGTCGAGGGTAAGGCAGAATGGAAACTTATTGATAAATGTATAGGTAAAAAGAAAAAAAGTTTGGTGACTACAATTCCAAATACCAGAATATACATTACAGAGATTCTCATGCATTCTAGAGATTAACTTTTACCAGAATATGTGGTTTACTTAAGTGGGTCACACAAGTCCTGGGGGCATAATAGTACCAAGCCGTGTTAGGCATCTGCTATAATAACTGATCCAAAAATTCATAAGGTATAGCATTAAGCGGAATAAACCTTGTTTTCGACTTGTCATACTGAATGCTAGAAAACCCTAAATGTACAAAATCAGATTAAAAAATGATAAAGTAGAAATGATTTCATTGCTAGTTTCAGCCATTGTACAAATGCTTAACTACTATAATTCACAATCTCTTCTAAACAAGCATGTAATCAAATGTGCAGTGTCACCTACGTGGCAGTTATTTCCTTGGAAAAAAAAAAACCCTAACCCCATACCTTAATAACATGTGCTGGAAACAGACAATCTATCTGCAATGCATGTCCTTGTTGTTTTTCTTTTTTCCTATGCTTTCCTTTTTAGACATTAAAGATGACTAGTACATTGCAATGTTTTCAAAACCCTTTTTCAACCTAACAATTTCCAGAAGCTGCTCTTTAATTGGTCATTGCATACAGCTTTTTATCTACTAAGATTCATTCAGTTTTTCTTATTTACCATAATTACTTTTTACTTGATGTGATGGGATTTGTTTGGCAAACATTTGGTGTATTTTATTTATACCGTATTTTGTTCACACTGTTCTGCTTCACTGTATTCTAAAGGAAGAAATGAAGTAGGCAGTTTTTAAAAAGAAAAAAAAAATCTTATTGGAAAGAATGATGATGACCCCAGACATAGCACAGAGTCAAGTCAATCTTTTCCACAAGATAAAAGATTCAGGGGCTTAGTTATTGACCCATTTAAACTCCTGATATTAATCTACTTGAGTACTGCTCTATGGAGCTGAATTCAGGCACTACAGAAACAGTATACAATAGAAAGAAACACACAGCAATGAATGGAAATGCACTACTTTAAATCTAAAAATGACTAAGCAAACTTACATTATTATTATTTACTTGAAAAGAACAGGCATGGCATGAGCATAAAAAATTATTCAATGTTTCTAATGTAATTTAAACTAACCCCCTCACTAATATGATACAATTTTTCCACAGTATTAAAGCTGAGAGAAGATTTATGTAAGCAACTGATTACAGCTTTTATACTGAGTTCTTCCACCCAACATTGATTAGGCTCTAGAGCCTCTAACTTCATAGCTTTTGATGCAATTTTTACCTAAATGTAATTTAATTAGACCTCAGCGTAATTAATAAAAACAAAACGTTTAGCCTTCTTTATGTTTAAAGCTAATGGTATCCGAGGGACTTGCCTGTTTAACATTTCCAGCTCAAAATGGAAAAAAATAGCATACTTGTTATTTTGATGACAAAATTATTATATATAAAATGAACATGTACCCAGCACTGGCTGAGGTGGAGTAAAGTGCAGAGGCCTCATGCATAACGCCGTGCGTGGAATTCACACCAAAACATGGCGTACGGACAAAAGCGAAAATGTGTGTACGCACAAAAAAAATCCAGATGCATAAATTTGTGCTAATGCCAACTTCCACGTTCTTCCGCTACATAAATCCTGGTCAGCGTGAAAAGTAACGCACGTGCACGCACCTGCTGTCACTCCCTAACTCCTCCCAGAATTACGCCTCTTTGAATATGCAAATCAATATAAATAGCCCTTAAGCTCAGCATTCTGTGAAAAGACAATGGCAAAAGCATGGGGGAAAAAGAAGAATTTCAGCGAATACCAAGTGGTGGCAAGGAAAAAAATACTATTTGTTGGTTTAAACAGTGGTATATACAACAAAAGGAAGTTGATCGAGAGACATAGAGTGTTGGAGAAACTCGAAAGCTCAAGTTCACAAAGTTGCATTACTGCCCGAAATAAAAAAGAAGTTGTCAGATATCAAAGTCACCGTGAAAAGTTGAGTCGTAGCCCACCATCTATCATATGAAAGCTTATTAGGGTAGAGAGAAAAGAAAAAAAATAGGGACAAAGTGCTCTCCAATTTCAAAGTTGTGCTTTTTAAGAACTTTTATGTGTATAACTACAAGGCCAGGTGCATATAAGCTGCCAACACAGGTCTTGATTCTTCCCCGATTCCAAATTAAGCAAGACATGAAAAAATAGAATTTTCTAAACATGTTGTCATGGTTTGCTGTATCCCTGAAGGGCTACGGCTTAATTACAATAGTCCCACATGCCTCAAGGATGACTGCCTCTTTTCTTCAGGGATGGACCTCTAGCCCTCTTGTGAAGACCATATACAGAAAACTTGAATAAATATCCAGCTTAAGCACATATCCTGTGAGGTCTACTTAATGACAGTACCAGAAGAAGGACAAGCAGCTTGCACTCGGCTACAGAAGAAGGAGGAACTGTAGCCTACATGTATGTTTACAATGGAGTTTGTTTCACAGAGAGAGACAGAGATAAAAGACAGCTCTTAAAAATGAAAAGTGCTTCATCTGCTAGAACCAGAGATCTGGAACTGCAGCGTGAACCTTAAGGACCCTAAAGTCACCATTACATCCACATATCCCATCCCTTGATCTGGGAAAGAGAGACAGATTATCTAGGTATCCCTCCAGACCCAGATCTAGACACCTTTTGTCCTTTTTTCCTTTTCTGTTTTTCTGAGTGTATTGGTCTTTGACCATTTCTGTTTTACTCATTTGGTTTTCTTTTGATTAGGCTATTGATTTTGGATTTGCAGATTTGGATGTTTTGAAGAACTGCTTTTGTAGTCTTTTCTATTTGCTTTCCTTTTGAATATTTTTGTATGCAGTTCAGATTCTTTTGGAATTAGTGTCTTTTGTATTTTTTGTTAATTTCTGTATCTTTTGGAATATTTATTTAGACCTTTTTGCTGAATTTTTCTTTATTTAATGTGTTAAGTTTAATTTTTGGCAGTTCCCCTTTCACTTTCAGTGATATTGTAGGCCTCAGATCCTCTTGGTATTATTAAGACGTTTTGTTGTTTTTATGTCTGAATTATAAAATATGTAATAAATCAGTAATTATCAGTCTTACATAAGCACAAGTAAATTTACAAATGACATGATGAAATAACCACTTCCTGTTCAGCATTTTGAGACATTCAAGCATCGAGAACATTTAATTAATTATTTATGACTACTTATTTGCAATGTTTAGAACTTAATGAATTTCTTTTTTTATTATGAGTATTACAGCTGCCACAGTCAAATGTAAAGAAAATGTAAATTATTATGATTTGACCCTTTCACACCTAGTACTAAAACACAATTTGTAAGCATCTAAATATAGAAGACATTTTTTTTTTTTTCTGTACATCTTGTTTTATTCATGTTTTGATGCTTAATTGTGCTGTACATTAATTATATATGGGAAAGGTTCTATGTAGATAAAATTGATTATTATTATTATTGTTATTATAGGTATGAGCACTATCATGCCCACATACACAAAAGTGATGTATGCAAATACTCTGTCCCATCATCTCCCAGCTGATGATGCTGCTGTGAAAAAAAAGTTGTACACTCACCTCAATAATTTAACCAATTGTTATAGTGTTCATAATAAAGTTAACATATTTATCATAATCAAATTTTTCAAATTTTCCATGATATGTTCAAAGTAATTTTTGTCTAAAGAAATATTTCTTTTTCAAGTATGTTATTTTTTTTTTTTTTTTTGCACCTGGAGCTGCTTGCCTGTTTCTGGGTTGCAGACTGGGCAGACACTGCAGCTTTCTTGGCACACGTTTGCTCATTTAACTGCATGTGCAGCCGGAACTTTTCAGTTCTGTAAAGATAGATCCCTTTTAAGGGACACATTGTTGATTTTTTTCAATGCATTTTAAAGGGTGCATAAACTTCATGTTTTGGAACAGTCACCATAATTATCATGAATTCACTGATTACTTATGTACGATACAATTTGCCACTTTGCCCATTGATCAATAAATTGAAAATATATGATTGTCTCTGTTTTTTGCTTTCAGTATTAGATATTGATGTATCTTTTAATATTGTCATTGTTTGTGCTGTATGACAAAATAGGTTGATAGATCATTACTTTGTTTAATTTTGTTTTATGGCATCATTCCATGCCATGCTTGCTCTCATCAATTACCTTTTACAGTTCCTTCAATGCAACTCCAATGATGTTTTTTTCTTTTTCTCTCAGGCATCTTGGGAGAAAATTGGTAAGGTCTGTCTAGGTTGCCACATATTGTTTTATATGCTGGCACATAAAGGATATCAATGCAGGATGAATCAGCTCCCTGGCAGCCTCAGGTTATACACATGTAAATGGAAAAAACCCTCTCCTTTTCCCAGTGTGAGTTTGATTCTCCTGCTGGTGGGACTTTGATTGGTCCTGTGTCAATCTATTGTTACAACAGCATTTTGTAATCCCTTTAACCAGCTCTTTAACCCTTGTTTATTATATAATTACATGTGTAAGCGGAGCTCCCAGTACAACCCTGAATTGGATTAAGCAGATTTGAGAATGTTAAGTTACAATAAATGAGGAGATCCCACTTTTAATTGGCACATTATGTGTTTATTTACATGTATCTTGAAGTAGCTGGTGATTATTTGAAATAAGTATTACATTAATAGTTTTGCACACATTACAAATATAAATTTAATCCTCTTGTAAGGCTTATATATTTATGCTCTTCTTCTAGATTTAAAATATTATTGGGATTCATTACTCAGTAATAAATGATTAATGAATGGTATTTACTCTACAAATTTCAAAACCCTAAAAAACAAAATTGCAAGTAATTTTGTTACAGTTAAATATACATTAAGTTGGAGTGAAATATGTATAATGTAAACCTTTAGCGTTAATGAATTTTAATAACTTTAATTCATTTCAAAAAACAGTATAGTGGAGTGGAGAATATCCTTCTAATACAGAAAAGTAAACTTAATTTTGCTGGATGATATTTGTTGTAGGCTCAGTATGCCTGTCATGGAAGAATATTAATTACATTTGAACTTTTGGTAAATTAGTATGTGGATCGTTCATCAAAATTATGGTATTTATCGTAAAGTGGAACTAAACTTGAAGAAAAATATGAGCACACTGATCTGTGTCTCAAACACTGCTTTAAATAAATACAGTATTCCCTGTAATTAATTTGTTCACAAAACTGTGCATGACACTGAGTAGAGGAAATTACTAGAAAGTGGTAATCAAAAGGTCAAGCCAAATATAGTGCAGAGAATTAGACATTTTCCATCATACAGGCTGTGACCTTCAGTAATCTATATATTTAGCCCGATTAACAATGTTCCAGTTTATTTAACACTCCCAGGTCAGCAAGTGACTATATATAGTGAAAATAACTCATAGAATCAGGCCACTATAATACAAAAGATACTTTGAAGATCCTTCACCCATAAGTTTGTTCCCTCACTTGAACATTGTGAACCCTCAGACACTTGGAATTTAAATCATCAGACTGCATGGACTCATTACAACTTACTATCTCAATTCTGACTCAGTATCTCACAATTTCGAGCTATTGTTTCATAATTATGACTTAGTATTTCAAAATGATTATGACTTACTATTCAAACTTCCATTGGACAAAATAGTGTCACATGATTTAAGCAGTTTTACAGCAGAGTTTCCAGGTCATAGTATCACTGTTAGTCTTATTGAATATGGAAGTCCAATTATTTTTTTTAAGATTTTTTTTTTTAATTTAAAAATGTAATAAAAACTAATTTAAATATGATTATCTGCAATACAATAATTTATAAAAGCACTGGATTTAATCAGTGCCAGCTGAAGCCGCAGCATAGGGGGTGGGTTCAGTGAGATCCTCCTCAGTGTCCAGGGGACACACTCCTTAATTCCTTGTATTGCCAAATTGAAGCCCCTTGGTTTCTAATGCTCGGATGGGGAATTCTGAAAGGTCCAGAGCATGTGCAGCTTGAGTTTCATAAACTTTGCCCTAGGCAGGCAATTATGTTACCTAATGGATTGACTGGCTTTGAATGTAGGGATCTGTATCATTTTTGTATTTGTATTGAGGTATTGAACTTGCAATTGGTCTGCAGCAGGTGGAACAAGGAACCATCCATTATAAAATGACAAAGTACGATGTATTATTCAAATTCTTAAAGTTCCTCTGTGCTGATTTTTCAGTAACATAAAGTGCATTATGATGTAAATATCTACATATTTTCCTCCTCCTATTCCTATATATTCCTATAAGTAGAGAAAAAGGTGATAGCATTTTCCAACTTTGCAGGCCCACTATGAAGCCACAGATTTTGCCAGTGTGAGCCAGTCTAATGTACAAAAATGATCAGGTTGCAAATGAAACAAATTATAATCCATCTACTGTCCCTACCTGCTTATCCTAATGTGGATGTTGAGTGGAATCGGAGCCTCTGTTTTAATTAAACAAAGTTTAACACAAAAACAAATCCAATAAATACACATGATTTTGTAGTGAAGGAAATGCGATCATAATACATTAATACAGTAAATGCAAAATCTGGATCACACTTAATCTAATTCAAAATCACAGGGAAAATAAATTGTAATGTGCTACAGAGACATATTAAAGACCAAAAAAAAAAAACATGCACATAGCATATAATTGTCATATGGGCTATAGAAGCATCGGTGTGAGGGCAGGGCTTTGGAAGGTAAGCACCTGGGGCCTCATGCATAACGCTGTGTGTAGAATTTGCACTATAACCTGACGTAAGCACAAAAGCCGAAATGTACTTATGCACAGAAAAATCCAGATGCAGGAATCTGTGCGTTCGCCAACTTCCTCGTTCTTCCACTACATAAATCCCGGTCAGCATGAAAAGTAACGCTCGTGCACACACCTGCTGTCCCGCCCCAACTCCTCCCAGAATTACGCCTCTTTGAATATGCAAATCAATATAAATAGCCCTTAAGCTCAGCGTTCTGTGAAAAGACAATGGGAAAAGCAAGAGGGAAAATGGAAGAATTTCAGCGAATACCAAGTGGAGGGAAGGAAAAACGTACTATTTAAACAGTGGTATAAACAACAAAAGGAAGCTGATCGAGTGACATAGCATGTCGGAGAAACTCGAAAGCTCAAGTTCACAAAGTCACACAGTGCCCGAAATAAAAAAGTTGTCACATATCAAAGTCGCCGTGAAAAGGCGAGTTTTATCTGTATAATATAATAAACATATTTTGCTGCATTTAATCTTAAAAATGATATCGTCATCATTTGTAAATACGTGCTTTATAAAGTGGCTCAGGTTGTGCAATATTATAACTGTACTGCAAGTTTACAGTGAGGTAATTCTACTTTTAAGTACAGATAGTTCAAGGAGCACTTGATTGAGTGCGTTTAGAGCTCTTGGGATGCTCTTCTGAACCGTGAGGTCCGTACAGGAAAGGTTTGAAGCATTTGCCGTGTGAGAAACAGTTCAAATAGAAAGCATGGCTGAGGCAGCGTGTGCTTGATGCTGTATACCGATAATTCTCTTTCCGATCAGCTCCTCTGAGTGGTGCAGTGAGAGTAATATGGAAAAAGATGATCTGCTGTGGCAACCCCTAACGGGAGCAACAGAAAGAAGTAAAATAAGGTGCGGTGAAAGTAACAAAGCTAAAGCAGCTATGGTATTTGGAATAGTTTGACCATTCCGTGGACCATTATATTGTTACTGGTTAATTGCTATCAGATGCATTAAACTAATAAACAATATGTGGTGAATTTCAGTGTATTTATAAAGCAACGTCAGGAAAAGAAAGGATAACCACACAGGAACAGTAGCATTGCTTTGACGCTAGGTGCCACCAGTCTGCAAAACCGAGCGCAAAACTTGCGTACGACAGGGTATGAGGTACCGTGGAAATGTGCGTGGCTTTACGGCAAGTTTAGGTTTATACATCGCAATTTGAACGTGGAAACGTTCTTACGGAACATTTTTGTGCGTACGCACCGTTTATACATGAGGCCCTTGATCTGTAGTGTCAAGCCCCTAACGTTTTTCTCCATCATATATGATGTAGGCCCTAATCAATTTTATCACAGTGTACGAGCACTTGTGACATCCCACCCCAAAGTGAAACTACTCATTGATTTTACATACATCTAAGAATGCAGGAGAAACTCATAATGGTGGCATAGACCCTGATACTTGCAAAACTTAGAAATGCCTCCGAATAGAAGAGGGAAATTACAAAGAACTATTTATCAGCAAGGATGTTGACTTTAAGCTTTTGATTTTTATTCCACTGAATTCATTTATCTTAGATATTTTTTGTTATTTTTCTATCCAGGCAGCACCAAACACAAGGCAGACACACTCACTAGTTCACTGAAAATATCTCAATTCCATACAAAATTGTTTATTTTCTTGTAATGTATTGTTCATATAACACTTATAGAAAGGCAGTTAAATGCACTGGTGTAATGATTTAAGAAAATCAGTCTGATTTTAAGCACAAAATAATGGAAATCCTATTTTGAGCATCATATTACGAATCAATTTTTACCTAATTTGTACAAGTATCTATATATATAATTCACTAAGGCAAGACACCCATGGAAAGGCAAGACACCCATGGAAAGCACGCTGGAAGGGGCGTGGATTCACTAAGCCGCCGACAAGTAAGACGCCCATGGCGCACGCAGGAAGGAGCCACGCCCACCAACTCTAAGACCATTGGATACGACGACAACTCGCAGAACCACGCCCAACAACTCGGACGTGATGACACAGGAAAAACGGCGTCATTTATGTTCGTCTGTCGTAGAGTCCACATGCACCTCTGAGCCACGTTGACTGTTCATAGAGGCATGTTTCTCGCGGAAGTGAATCGCTATATGCAGCGTGTAAAACAGTTTGCGAGGGGTATCCCATGGGATCCTTAAAACAATCCTCTAAAACTGAGGTTAAAACACAATGAAGGAAGCAGTCTTTAAGAACCAATAAGCCCTGTGCCTCTGTTTCATTACCGTCTCACCTGCTTCACCAATGCAGGCCCTGCAACAGTCGAGACGCTCTCTCAGCAGCTGACCTTCTCTGTGCCTGACCGGTTCACACAGAGGCAGAGCGAGAGAAAGCCGCGCGCACACACAGGCAGCGCCAGAGACAGACAGAGGCACACACACAGGCAGCTGGTGGGCGGGTCACCGTGAGTTTCTCTTGCGGGCACATGACCAGGCGGTGTGTATGCTTCGAGAACGAGGGTGGACGCGGCATGACTATCTAAGAACAGGCATGTTTGTCACGGATGTAAATCGCTGTATGCGGCGTGTAAAGCAGTTTGTTTCTCGCGGATGTGAATCGCTGTAAGCAGCGTGTAAAACAGTTTCCGAGGGGTTTCCCATGGTCTTACAGTTGGTGGGCGGGTCTCTGTCAGTTGCTCTTGCGACCGGGCACATGACCAGGCAGTGTGTATGCTTCGAGTGCGAGGGTGGACGCGACAAGACCATCTAGGAAAAATCATGTCGCGGATATGAATCGCTGTATGCAGTGTGTAAAACAGTTTGTTTGTCGCAGATGTGAATCGCTGTATGCGGCATGTAGAACAGTTTACGAGGGGTGTCCCATGGTTTTACAGTTGGTGGGTGGGTCTCTGTTGGTTGCTCTTGCGAATGGGCACATGACCAGGCAGTGTGTATGCTTCGAGAGTGTGAGTGGACGCGACACCACCATCTAAGAAGAATCATATTTGTCGCGGATGTGAATCGCTATATGCGGCGTGTAAAACAGTTTGTCGCGAATGTGAATCGCTGTATGCAGCGTGTAAAACGCTGTATTGTATGTTGCCCTCATCCTACACACAACTGGTTGTTTCATGTAATCACTTTGGTTCAACCTACACACAATGTCAGTAGCCATTAGCACCTATCTATATATATATAATTCACTAAGCCGACAGAACAAGCAAGACAACCATGGGATACGCACGGCATAGCCACGCCCGCCAACTCACAGAGACCCGCCCAATAATTCACTAAGCCATAAGCCGACAGAACAAGCAAGACAACCATGGGATACGCATGGCATAGCCACACCCGCCAACTCACAGAGACCCGCCCACCAACTCTAATGAGACGAGAACGTCTGTACGCCTGTACGCCCGCCCGCCTGACTGTTACCAGCATTCACCACAATACATTCACCGCAATGTACTGGAGTGTAAAACCATCGCAGCTTTTAACTCACAAACTGCAACAACTCACCAAACACCGCCAGCCTGTCTCTCGAGGCATTCACACTGCCTGAAGACAACCATGGGATACGCAAGAAATAGCCACGTCCGTCAACTCGCAAAGCCCCGCCCACCAACTAACACCATAGGATACGACAACTCACAGAGACACGCCTACCAACTCTAAGAGCATGGGACGAGAATGCCTAAAGACTGCCCGACCGACTGTTACCAGCGTTCACCGCAATGTACTGGAGTGTTAAACCATCACAACAGCAACAATTTACCAAACACCGCCTCAGTCGCTTTCTATATCTAAGAAGATATATAGATACTCATTCAACACAAACATTTATATGCAAAATTTCTGACAAACACTTTCACGCATGCAGATATCTTTCTAACCATCTCAAAACACATTCCCTGACGAATTCCTTTCAGTGTCAACACTTCTCCAAAACCTTCACACGCCATAAATATCTCAAAGCACATTTAAACACACACACACTCCACTAAACAAACTCATTCCAAACAGGTGTTTCAATGCACCATTTGTTCCAAAAGGTTCAGAGTGCGGAGATATCTCAACACGCATTTAAAAACACACTCCACTGACTTACAAACTCATTCCAATTCCTTTCAGTGTCAACAATGCACTAAATCGTTCAACACATTTCTTTTCGACAAACATACAAAAACACATCAGTTTTCAGCAGCTGTCGGTATGTACACACGGAGTACACACCCACGTCCTAGCCACACTGATGTGACGTCACCTGCCCACTCTCCTCTTCCTGAAAAATATTTAAAGACGCATTTCACACCGGAATTTCAGTGCAACATTTGCTTCATGCTCCAGAAACATCTCAAAGCACATTTAAACAAACACTCCACTGAACACATTCCACACAGGACTTTCGATGCACCATTTGTTACAAAAGCTTCCGACTGCACAGGTATCTCAACGCACATTTAAAAAACCACTCATCGTTTGCACTCCAGAGTTCCATCTTTTCAACCACTTACAATTGTATCCTCAAACCCACCCAATTTGGATAACTGTGTCTTTCTGGAAGTATTCTGCCATCAATAAATAATTATGCGGCGTATGTCACGCCACGGGTTGGCTAGTATCTATATAAAACTTTACTTGTGTATATATAAATATTGTATATTTTGTATTCCAGGTGACCTGAAGAATACCTTAGCACTCAGTAGTTAATACCAGTTGTAGTATGACCTTAAAGCAAGTTGCTCAGCTATGTCATCCACACAGGTTAAAGAACATTTCACGCTTGGATTTAAGATTTTGAAAATGCTTAGGAAACTGTATGGAGTTTGTATAAGTCAACGTAGTCTTGAAAGAATTTTTAAGCAAGAAGAAACTTTGGAGAAGCAAGAATAAAATTGATGAGGCAGATGTAATATTGTAAATTCAACAACAGCTTCAAAAATTAGAGCAGTCCTATGGTTACTGGTGGATGCACCAAAAATGTTGTGCTGTTGGAATTATTACAGACAAAAACTGTGGGTTATCCAGATGGTGAAGATATAGATCTGTGAGCAAGAAACCAGCTCCCTAGGCAAAGATATAATAGTAGAGGTCCTCATTATGTATGGCACATTGATGAATATGACAAACTGAAGCCATATGAAATAAAAAAAATAGCTGCATTGATGTTCTTTCAAGAAAAATCATACGGCTTGAAGCTTACAAAACAAAAAAAAATCCAAAACTTATTGTAGGATACTTTTAAATGCAGTAATTGAATATGAGGGCTGTCCAAAAAGAATAAGAACAGACCTAGGGACAGAAAATATACATACTGCAAATATGCAATAGTTTCTCTGTGCAGATCAGTTAGAAGAGAATGTGACTTGGTCCCAGCTCCAGCAATCAACATATTGGGAGATGGTGGCTTACACTGAGATGCCAATGTATACAGTTTTGGTAGATCCTTTTTGAATCCCTGAGAGAGGATAAACACTTTGTTGACACCTTTATGGACATGTCCCTTGTTCAGTTTTGTTTTCAGAATACCATACAGGTACAGTTAATTGTTAGTGTCTCTTTACCTGCTATACATTTATTATATATTATATAAAAAAATATATTACAGAAAATGACACAAATTCATACATCCATTACTTTTGTAAATTGTTGCATTGCAGAAAATTGTATTTAAATGAGTTTTCATTAAGTAAATTAGTAAATTAGAAAAAACAAACCTTAGAAGAAAGAAACAGACTTCGATAAGACTGGTGGTAGGTAATACTACGGCATGGAAGCTCTGCTCAAAAAATGATCAAATCAAGTGACACCATTTTGTCCAATAAACGCTCGAATGGTTAAGTCATAATTTTGAAATATTAAATTGAAATGAAGCAATAGTAAGTTGTAATAATGAGATACTAGGTCAAAATTATGAGAAACTAAATCATAATTACAAGACAATTAATTTGTAATTATGAAATACTAAACTGAAATTATGAGAAACTAAGTCATAATTATGAGATATCTTTTTTTTGGCAGAAACGGGCTTCCACAGAAATGAGTGTTGTACAATTGTAAAGAAAGAAGGTTGCAGCCCTATTGTGTTTGAAAGTGTGTTTGAGTAAAACATAAAGGTAACTCCAAAAATCATATTATTGATCAATGTATTAAGAAACCAATTTTTTAAAGGTTTATACAGTACAGTGTTTCCAATTGAGAGTGAAAACTTCACATAATGTTCCATGTCACACTGAAAATGTAGTTTTTCTTATAGTACTGACTCAAAGCCATAACTGAAACAAAATAACAACAATCACAAAAAACAATACACAATAATTTTATACTCACTGTAGCATGTATTGAATTGTCATTTCACATAAAGTTCAACCCATCTGGAATTCAGCAGGATGAATGCAGTTGCAGTGGTAATGACGTTGTCTCATTCTGTTCCTTTTTTGTTAGCTAATGAGTTCTCGGTGCTCCAACTGTTATCTTTTAAAGATGGTGTTGGAGAATGCAGAGGTTTGGAGGGTGGAATGTTACACAGCGATGCAATACAGAAGTCCCCAGTATTAAGAAGTTCATGGCTTATGATCAATATAAATGTGTTAACTTTATTTAACACACAGATCATAATGACATATTCATTATTTATTTAGCTTCATTTCTACCTACACAGAGATTGTACATTTGTGTCTTGAACATAGAGTTATAGAGGTGACTAAAAATTTTAAATATGAATGTAATCATCCTGTTAGAGATAGAGTCCATGCAGAAAAACAATTAATTGGTAACCCAACATTTTGACTTTTGTTCTGTCATCAGTAGGATGAAATCACATATCTCACATATCACACTTTCATCTATTAGTCCTTCACCTGAAATATTCAATGGTTTCCATTAAATGTGGATAGGCATTTTAGTCCTTAATGAAAATCTTACAATGGGAAAATTACAAAGTACCATGGACATTTCTCCCTTCCACTTGGCCGTCTCCAGCTACTGTTTTTTATTATTCTATGTGTTTGTCCTTGTTGAGCATCAATAAACAATGCCATTCGTTTCTTTTCTCTTCTACAGTTTTTTTCTTCATTAGGCCAGTCCTCCAAATCCAATTTACCATAAGTAATAATAATGTAACAGTTTCTCTGCTATCACTTAAAACTACTAGCCAGGTGGAAAAAAGAGTTAAGTTGGTCTAAAGAAGCATTACAAAAGGTGTAATGGTTAGAAATCCTTATTTTTTGATAAAGGAAGCAAAACCACCAAAGTATCCAAGACAATGTAGCAGAAGAAAAAATGTTGATTCGGGTATAAAGAGCTATGCTTATCAGTAATGGTCTGCTATTTTTGGAATATAGAATATTTATTTAGTAGGCTTAATTTTCTTTGTATTGATATTCCTCTTGTACCATCTATTGTTTTTTTTTTCTGACACTTATGCCAGATGATCACCTTGTTGCATCATTTATGGATGTCAGAACAGTTAAAATCAGAAAGACAGAAATGACAGTGGACAACAGCAAATCTGTTTTAACATCTGAGGACACCCTTCTACTTCAATCAAAATTACAGACTACTAGACAAACTGCACAAGCCAGCACTGTACAAAACATTTTAAGAAAAACTTAAAAGCGAATCACATTTCACATACAGAAATTTTGTCAGTGTGGGTATTTAATGTGGTGTGTGTAAATCAAATAAATTAATAACAGGCATATTCTCTCTTATAGTTTGTCATGCTATGTTTCAGAAACAATGGTGTAACACATAATAAAAATAAAAATATGTACTGTATATACCAGCAGCTGGGCCACCATGATTTGGCAGCACCATAGAGGCAAAAAACAAATGTAAAACATTTTGTGTAAAAGTCTAACAGATCCTAATACTCAACTGATAAATAGGCACTTGACAGCTAGATCTTAAAAGAGCTTATGTCATCCCTGACACAATTAGATTGAGCACCTGCCTACTTAACTAGCTCCTAAATGATCATTAAAATACAATTGTATTAAAAGAAGATTGAAAATACAATAGTTTTAACCAAACAAAACAAAAAAAAATATAGGAACACAAAAAAACATAACATGCTAATAAATACAAGCAAATCATGTAAAAAAAGTCTTGGCAAACGTGGATAAGGTGTTTTAAATCTAAACAAAATTTAATCCAATTATGCAAAATAAGGCATGTAGCCATACCAAAAATGGGAAAATGATTAAAAAACACTGAATATATGACCATGCCTCTGTCATGGCCATTAAGATCACATCATAAACAAGGGTGATTTATGAATGAACAACTGGAATCATTCCCTTAAAGAAACAAATTATATACTTTATCTGACACACTACTTGACCTTAAATATGGCCACTTGGCCAGTATTGCCATTATGCATACTCAAAAAAAAATGCATGGCATCTTAACAACAACAACACAAACCACTGAAGAACCCAACAGTAATACTAATTACTCAAAATATAATTAGGTATTTACTTCAGTGACCACTTAAAGATAAAATATTTATATAGACTCACTGATATTTTTGTTTTATTACTTTGTTTTCTTTCTTATTTTAAACACCTTTTTATTTTATCCAGCAACTTTTTGTCATTTTGGCAAAGTATTTAGTTTTTTTCACAAATTAATTTACTTAATATTTTTATGCACTCAATTTTTAATGTTCATTTCACACATTTTTTTTTAATTTTACAGCTGAATCTTAGTTTTATGCACTCTGCTTTGCTTTGTTTCATTAATTCATTTTTATAATTTAATGCATTTAATCCACAATTTTATTTCATTTTAACTGTTTTTCATACTTATTTATCTTAATTGATTTCATAAAATATTAGCACTCTTTTTTGTTTTTGTGTTTAAACTTTGAGGCCACCTATTTTGCACACTGGATCAAAGAGTTCATTCCTTGTAGTGATTCTATTTTTCTGCTAAATATCACCTTTAAAACAATCACACATTGATATTCCACCTTTTCAGGAGCATAAAAATGTTAAGTTACCAAGGTTTTTTTTACTAAATACACACACACATTTTTTAAGTGTTTGATTGTTTATCTTTTCGAAACAACAAAGAATTCAGCAGATGCACCTTGCTGAAAAGGATGCACAGAATGTCTACATTCATACACTGCGTGTGTCTATTTTAAATCTCTATTTTAAAGTTATTTTTAAATTAACTAGGGGGGCTTTGCCCCCTGCTCACTTCGCTGGCCGACCTCCGTTTTTGTTTTTCCGGATACACACTTTTAAGATTTTTTTTTCTTTTACAGTAATTGTTGCTATTTCATTAGTTTCACTTTTATTTAAGAACTTCTGTAAAAACAATATTTGGAATCTTTGGAGTCCCAATGTGCTGAATCTTTATAATGAGGTCAGTGAGACATGTGTTTAATGACTTTGTACCATAATTCAGGATAGGTTTCTCTGTTTGGAATTCCAGCACAGACAAAACGATCTACAATTATCAGCAGTTAATATCCATCCATCCATCCTCTTCCGCTTATCCGAGGTCGGGTCGCGGGGGTAGCAGCTTGAGCAGGGATGCCCAGACTTCCCTCTACCCGGCCACTTCTAGCTCTTCCGGGGGAATCCCGAGGCATTCCCAGACAAGCCGGGAGACATAGTCCCTCCAGCGTGTCCTGGCTCTTCCCCGGGGCCTCCTCCCGGTTGGACGTGCTCGGAACACCTCACCAGGGAGGTGTCCAGGAGACATCCTGAACAGATGCCGAAGCCACCTCATCTGACACCTCTCATTCCGGAGGAGCAGCAGCTCTACTCTGAGCCCCTCCCGGATGACTGAGCTTCTCACCCTATCTTTAAGGGTAAACCCAGACACCCTGCAGAGGAAACTCATTTCAGCCGCTTGTATTCACGATCTCATTCTTTTGGTCACTTTCCATAGCTCATGACCATAGGTGAGGGTACGCAGTAAAATAAGCAGTGTAAAAAATGCAGTGTTAAATGTTATTCATTCTAAAAGAGTTAAATTGATACCAACAGTGTTAATAAATGTTCTTTTGTAGTGTAGTTGCAGTGGTGCTGCGTGGTGTAATTACATTTTTAAACTTGAAGTGCAAAAAACCCGCCAAATTATCTTTGCCCCTCCCCTTTTAACAATCGTGAAGACGAAAACGCCATTTTATCCACATGCCAGCTGCAAGGTGAGGTCTATCTTTCTATACTTAAATTAAAAATATATATATATATATATATATATATATATATATATATATTTAAGTACTCACTAAATACTTTGTTAGGAGTGAAGATGCTTGTCAAAGTTAAGTTCAGAAGTGAACAGAAGTATGTGAAAGTTTCTCACAGCGATTTGAAACTTTCCGATTTTCTGGATGAAGGTAATTGCATTTGTAATTATATAAAAAAATAAGCATTAAGCTGACAATGTCGGTGGCGTTTGCCACTCAATTGAATCTTATTTCGGTTCGTTTACAGCCTTCGTGAAGCTCGGCATCAGTGTCTCTAATAGGCCCGAGGCCAGGCTTTACGATGAGTCTGGCACTGAAATAGACGAAGACGTCTTTGAGGACATTCTGAAGCAACCAAATTTGGGTGTTTTCCAGATACTATTGCCAGATTCTTCAAATGGTAATGTATATCGTCAAAATGTACGTAGTTGAGCATTGGCAAGTGACGTGGTTGTTTGTACTTTGCAAATGTCAGGGGAGCATCAAAATATCATGCCTTAAGGCTTAATTAAACCTAATTAAAATGTATTTGCATATTGACTGTGATTGGGAAGTCAAACATTACGTTTATTTTGTAAATTAATTTGTATAAAGGTTGAGCTGCACTGCTTTTCCATCATTTGTGTCACGGGGCGGTGCGGAACATGATGGATCCAAACGCGGGAAGGTGGCGGCAGAGTTGGAGGGAGCGTGGTCGGCGCTCAAATGTCAGGCGGTGAAACTTCAGAGCAAAAAACAAAGGCGGAAGACGTAGTCAAAAGGGAGAGCGGAGATTCGAGAACCGGGAGATCAAAGAGCGAGGCGTTAAGTCCGAGACGCGAAAACGAGAAACAAAGTGAGCTTGGCAACGTGAAATCAGAAGGAAAAAACAAACGTGAGAAAATCGAGGCACGAAACACACAACAATCCAGCAGTTAGAGCCACGCACAGCGTGTGCTTAAATGCTGGATTAATCACGGGGAAATGAGAAACCGGTGAGCAGACGGGGCGGAAACAGAGGCGTGGGAAATGCGCATGACGGGCTAGGGAAAACATGAGCACGTGAGGAGAAGTGACAGCGTGGGGAAAAAGACGGCAGACAGGGCGTGAATCATGACAATTTATTTATTAAGCACGCGCATCTAGTGTCTTTTGCGTGAGCGCTGGACCAAAGCCACTTGATGGGATTAGCACAATGGCTAATGCTAATGGCATGACTTGACAGGGAATTAAATAGCTCGAGATGCACCAAATGAACGGCCAAAAATCGCAATCGGCCGATTTTTCGACCTGCCTCATATCTTGTCGATCCTTGTTGACAGGCGCATGCAATCCGCTTGTTAAGTGTGACTTAATATACAACTTTTTACCACCGCGTCTGGGTCTAAGATCACACCCACGCACACATTTACAGCCATGTGTAAACATGTTTTTTAGGAAACACAAATCATATAACATTGCGATCGCAAACGGGTATTTAATTTTGTAAATTTAAAAAAGTTTGTTAGCGGTACCAGGGTTTGACAGTTGTTTGTCAAATTAACAGTCAAACTAGCTCGACTAAAACTAATTGTAGGTTTTTTAATTCTTGGTCAACAGAATTGACCCATGTTCCTCCAGTGCCAAGTGAAGAAAGCTCAGCTGAGATTTCAAGCAATGAATCTGACACCATTCTTCTAAGTGATGACAGCCCTACAAGAAAGAGGAGAGCTGAAGATGAAGCAGGAATTGTGAGTGTGTGTCTGTGCCTTGGATGTTATTCAGTAAGAATTTAGAATTTAGTCACTTATTTTTTTAAATTATGTTTTAAAGAAATTAACATTTTGAAGAAAGTGCCTTTCTGATTTCTGACAATATCACACTGTGTCATTTGTGTTAATGCGTGAAACTAAAGTGCAAAAGTTAAGTCGAGTTTACCAAATTCATGTGTTGGAGATTTGATCCAGGTGCAGAATCACAATGTGACTACACAATCATGTTCACAGAATTTTTTCTGACATGGGTTGTTTATTGTGCTTTGTAACTTTGCAGATGGTCAAAAAAATTCTGCAGACTAAACCTGGTGGGGATGGAATCATCAGAGAGTACAACAAAACCAAATGCTTGTCTGACAGCAACAGGAGAAAGATGGTCAATATTCTTACTGCAGATATGACTGAAAAGCACAGGTAACTTGTATTTTAAGTATTCTTTATTCCAGTGGTCATGATTTCCTAGCCCAAAGCAAAATTTGTTAAAGGACATGATTTTTAAAAGATCATTAAGGTCATTAAAAGGTTAATTCAGTGAAAATGCTAATTCTTTCATTAATTAATCAACTCTGTGTCATTCCACAGAGTAAGATCTTTCTAATGTTCAGAAAACAAATGAACATATTTGTGATAAAGTCCCCCTCATAGACAGGAAAAACAACTGCCACTTCAAGGCCGAGAATGTTAGTAAAACGTCTTTGAAATAGTCCTTGTGACTATAATGGTTCTTATAGAGCAAGAAAAGTGTTTGTGCAAAAAATAACAATATTAATAGTCTGTTTTTACACACACTAAGGATTTAAAGTTTCATGAAGTTTAGGTTGAACCACTATAGCCACATGGAATATTATCACAATGGTTATACTACATTACATGGGTCATGCAAGACATGGATCTTGAAAGTTGTAGTCACGTTTCTGTTTATAGGGGTTTAGAAAGCTCTTGGATGCAATCAAAAATTTATAAAGATCTTCCAGGTGTGGAAAAAAAAAAAAACTGAATTTTTGGTGAACGAGCACTTTTACAAAGCTGTCAGGACAAAATTTAATGTGACATTTCTTCTGTAGCAAATGCCTGTGACACTCAAATTCTCATCTTATTGATGCAATTTTATAAAGTGTAATGTGTTAACTGCTGGGAAAAGTGAATTTTAAAAGTTAATAACATTTAATTATTTACATTTCAATTCATATATGATTGTTTCTCTATAATATTACAGCTCATCTCCACCCAAACAAGTAAGAGAACTGTATGCTCAAGGAATCATTGCCCTGTTTCCATATCTTAGGGATCCATATGCAAAGCTTGGATATGTAAGTCAATTAATTAAATTAGTTAAATAATTATGTGGCAGATGGATGTCTTGTTTTACTTTAAACATTTTTTTAAGGAACATTATTATGACCCTCAAAGTGGACAAGGGTACTTGTCATGGAAAATTAAGAACATTCAGAGGAACAGTGCACCATTAGAGACCCGTAGATGTGTCCCCCAGTCTTTTAGTGGTGGCCCATCTGCGCAGAGAGAAGCTTCATCCAGCACAGAAGTTATCCTAACTGAAGAACAGTATAGGGAAGCTGTTTCTCTTATGAAGCATACTTCAGAGGAGGCGACAGTAAAGGTCAAGATGAGGGAGACATTTCAGTATCGTCGCAAGATAATTCATGACCCAAGCAGATGCACTGATGTGCTAACTGAATTTCCACGTTATTTGGATATCAAAGGCCTGGTAAGAACATTTGAGTTATTAATGTGATTTAGATTATTTTTCTGTGAAATAAGGACAATAGAGGATATCTGTGGGGATTTAAAGTTTGACTATATATTGTAAAGATAATAAATTTGCACTTAATTGCTTTTTTTCTGCTTTGGTGGGTTTTACAGATTGAGTTGGATTTTGCTTGTCTTTTTGGTAAAAAGACAGCAGCTAAATTTTTAGAGAGGTGGCCAACTACATTTATGCAGAAAGTCATTCAGCAGAGCAAGGGGCTTAACTCCTCCCAAGAACTTCAGGATCTGATTCACTGTGCAGAATCAGCTGTGGACACTGAATCAGATGAAGATGGTAAGCTGTTTTTTAACAAGTTAATAACATATTTATGTACCTTACTAATTATGTTTTTTCCCCCCTAAAATAACCATATCTCTTAGGATGGGGTAGCGGTCTTGCTTCGATTCTTCTTTTACTTCACCTAATTCCACCATCAGCACAAGGTCGCAAGAGACCTGGGAAAATGTCGGCATCTCAAGCTGAGAAACACATTGTGATCTTCAAAAAGGTAAATTTGGCATTTTCTGTATGACCTGTCTGCTTCAACTTCAACCCAGTTGTATTCATTGTAAAACTAATGTAGAAACAAGCAATTGGAGCGTTGTTAAGGATTGTCTTTTGTTTTATTTTTAGGCAGGGACTAACATACAGGAACATCTTGATTCAATTAAGGAGAGCACCCAGCCCTACCTGCTTGCTGTCGGGACAAAGAAAAGCAGCATTCATGGATACTACATCATCCTCGACAAAAAAGCCATACCATGCAAGTCAGTGAGTGGTCTTGCTGCCTTTGATGAACTGTTCAAAGCCCACTTTGTGTTTGGTGCCTTGTACAATAAGGTGCTTCACAACATGTACACCTTCATACAAACAACCATTTTTGAGATTGACATTGGCAAAGTGAAAGAGAGTCCAAGGGTTGCTGAGCTCCGAGCCAGATTCATGCATTAGAGGTGATTGCCAGCTAAAATGATTTGTTTTGTTTGCTCCTGCTGCCTGGAGAACACAAATTTGCTTGTTCGACATCTAAAACTAATACATGGTCTGTTTTCTGGCAAATCACTTCGTCTAAAATGTGGACAGGCAGGATGCTGTTTAGAATTTGGAACATATTCTGGGTTCCGCAAACATTTAAATAGAGTTCATGAAGCAAGTAATGTAGTTCCATTACACGTTCAAGATAGTGCTGTTAATGAAGCAGATGTTGGGCAATCTGGTAGTATTGATGTGGCTAAATCTTCAAATGTCAGTTCCCTGCCAATATCCAGTAAAAACACCACGGATATGTGTGCATCAGCAATAGCACAACTGCAAGCTGCAGGTGTAAGTCAGACTACTATTAATACGTTTGTTATATCTATGGAAGAAGTAGTTCAGGACATCCAGGACCAAGTAAAAGAGACAGCTCTTCGTTGCTTATCCTCACAGAACACAGACATTAAAGGTGAAGTTGAACAGTCATTTGAGACAATTGAAAACCCTTTTACCTCACTTAATTCCATGTCCAAACGAAACTCATATTTTTCAAGGAAATGGGGAATTGTCCAACCTGTTCAGAAAGTACTTGGTGTCAGATTTGACAATAGAAAAAACAAGTCTACTGGATTATATGAGCAAGTTGCAGTGACAGACAAATTTGCCTATGTCCCAATTCTTCAAACCTTACAGAGCATTTTAATGCACCCAAAGACCTCATTCAGGTTTAAGTCAGGTGTACCTAATAAAGATGGTATTTACTGTGATATTGAAGATGGACTATACATAAAGAGCCACCCCCTGTTTTCCACTGAAAAAAATGCACTTCAGATTCAAATGTTTTACGATGATTTTGAATGTGCCAATCCATTAGGGTCAAAAAAAGGCATCCACAAATTGGGAGGTATATATTTTACGTTAAGAAATTTTCCACCACAATTTAATTCCTCTTTAGCCAACATACACTTATGTGCACTTTTTCATTCCCAAGACATAAAAACATATGGATTTGATTCAATTTTAGAACCTATTGTCAATGACATAAAAGTTCTTGAGTCCACAGGAATAGAAGGACCCTCTGGTTTTGTGCGTGGCAGTATTATCCAAATAACAGGAGATAATCTTGGTTTGCACTGCCTTTTTGGATTTGTTGAATCTTTTCGAGCTCGGAATAGCTGTAGGTTTTGCCTTACTGAAAGGGAAGATTATCAAACTGTGTTCTGTGAAGATGAGTCAAATGTTATTTTTCGCACTAAAGAGACACACTTGCGACACTGTGAAGCTATACAAGCAGACCCAACACTACCTCATGTTTATGGTGTAAAGCGCACATGTTTGCTGAACTCTCTGCAGTACTTTAATATATCAGACAATTTTTCTGTAGATGTAATGCATGATGTTTTAGAAGGCATTGCACAGTGTGAATTAAAACTTGTTTTGTGTTATGTACAAGCTCATTTTTTGACAGCAAAAGAGTTTGATGGAAGATTGCATTCATTTAATTATGGGTACATGGAGAGGAGAAATCGGCCTCCTGCTGTAAAACTTGATGATGAGAGCAATGATTTGGGCATAAACGCAATACAATGTTGGTGTCTACTCCGTAATGTGCCACTCATTTTTGGTGACATTGTTCCCCAAGATGATGAACACTGGCAGCTACTATTACTGTTACTACAAATTGTAAACATTGTATTTTCTCCTGTTTTAACTGAGGGCCTTACTGTGTATTTGAAACACTTAATTGCTGAGCATCACAGGCTTTTCAAGTGCTTGTTTCCAGACAGAAACCTCCTGCCTAAGCATCACCTAATGATGCATTACCCCCGGTGTATACGCAATATTGGGCCCATTGTTCACATGTGGTCAATGCGCTTTGAGTCAAAGCATAATTTTTTTAAGACACAGCAAAAGTGTTTTAAAAACATTACTCTGACTCTTGCAAAAAAACACCAGAATAGCATGTCATATACATGGGAAACCTTCAATCATGACAGAATAGTGCTTGGACCAGGAAAGATGGTTTCTCTCTGTGACTTAAGTGAAAATGACCAAATTGCGTCCAAGTTGAATATTCCTCCTCAAACAGATGTTCTCTCAGTTAAATGGGTGAAGCATAATGGAACTGAATACCGTTCTGGTTTAATTATTTGTGGTGAAGTAGACATTGATTTGCCAGTGTTTTATAAAATCAAAGATATTGTTGTTAGAAATGAATTTGTGGTACTGGTTGCATCACCGCTCAAAACTGTTTGCTTTGATGATCATCGTTATGCCTACAGAATTGAACAAAGACACTGTGAATCCTTGAAAGTGTTCAATGTCACTGAACTAATTTATTACAAACCTTTTGATATGCAAATGTCTTATGGGTCTGATAATTTCTTTTGGTTTGTTGTACCTTACTGCAGTCTTGTTAAAACTTAGCTGTCAATGCAGGTTTTATTTCAAAATTTATGTTTTTATATTTTATCATTTTATATGTAATTTTATGACATGTGGAACTGTACATGTTTTAAATTAGCCACTTTGCCCATTTTGTAAATAAACATTTGAATGTTTACATCTGTGTAAAGAATTTTTTAAAATATTTGAATGTATTTTTTAATACATATTTTGCACCAAATAAGAACACTATGAATAACACTTAACAGAGTAATCTAAGTAAAAAAATAACACCAGAGGTGTTACGTGCCCCACAGTGTTAAACTTATAGTACAATAACAAGTGTAAATAAATACTCTCTCAGTGTTGTTTTTTAACACTTTATGGTGCTTTATTTACACTATAAGTTCTACACTACAGTCAGTGTTATTTTTACTCTCGATAGATTGGGACCATATGTGCTCCAAAGAAGTGTTAAAAATAACTCTTTAAGTGTTGTGTTAACACTGCTTATTTTACTGTGTAGGAACATAGATTGACTGGTAAATTGAGAGCTTTGCCTTACGGCTCAGCTCCTTTTTCACCACGACAGACTGATGCAGAGCCCGCATCACTGCGGACGCTGCATCAATCCGCCTGTCGATCTCATGCTCCATTCTTCCCTCTTTGTGAATAAGACCCCAAGAAACTTGAACTCCTCCACTTGGGGCAGGATCTCGCTCCCATTTTGGTCTTGGATTTGGAGGTGCTGATTCCCATTCCAGCCGCTTCACACTCAGCTGCGAACCGATTCAGAGAGAGCTGAAGATCATGGCCTGATGAAGCAAACAGGACAACATCATCTGCAAAAAGCAGTGACCCAATCCTGAGTCCACCAAACTGGACCCCCTAAACACCCTGGCTGCACCTAGAAATTCTGTCCATAAAAGTTATGAACAGAATCGGTGACAAAGGGCAGCCCTGGTGGAGTCCAGCTCTCACTGGAAACGGATTGGACTTACTGCCAGCGATGTGGACCAAGCTCTGACACCGGATGTACAAGGACCGAACAGCCCTTATCAGAGGGTCCGGTACCCCATACTCCTGGAGCACCCCCCACAGGATTCCCCAAGGGACACAGTCGAACGCCTTTTCCAAGTCCACAAAACATATGTAGACTGGCTGAGCAAACTCCCATGCTTCCTTCCTTCCAGGACCCTGCTAAGGGTGTAGAACTGGTCTACTGTTCCGCGACTAGGACGAAAAAAACACTGTTCCTCCTGAATCCGAGGTTTGACTATCCGACGGACCCTCCGAATAGACTTTTCCAGGGAGGCTGAGGAGTGTGATCCCTCTGTAGTTGGAACACACCCTCCGGTCCCCCTTCTTAAAGAGGGGAACCACCACCCCGGTCTGCCAATCCAGAGGCACTGTCCCCGATGTCCATGCGATGTTGCAGAGACGTGTCAACCAAGACAGTCCTACAACATCCATCCTTGAGGAACTCTGGGCGTATCTCATCCACCCCCGGGGCCCTGCCACTAAGGAGTTTTTTGACCACCTCGGTGACATCAGTCTCAGAGATGGGGGAGCCCACCTCTGAGTCCCCAGGCTCTGCTTCCTCATTGGAAGGCATGTTAGTGGGATTGAGGAGATCTTTGAAGTACTCCCCCCACCGACCCACAACGTCCTGAGTTGAGGACAGCAGCTCACCATCCCCACCATATACAGTGTTGACACTGCACTGCTTCCCCCTCCTGAGATGCCGGACAGTGGACCAGAATCTCCTCGATGCCATCCGAAAGTCGTTCTCCATGGCCTCCCCAAACTCCTCCCATGCCCGAGTTTTTGCCTCAGCAACCACCGAAGCTGCATTCCACTTGGCCTGCCGGAACCTATTAGCTGTCTCTAGAGTCCCACAGGACAAAAGGGTCCGGTAGGACTCCTTCTTTAGCTTGACGGCATCCCTCACCGCCGGTGTCCACCAACAGGTTCGGGGATTGCCACCACAACAGGCACCGACCACCTTATGGCCACAGCTCCGGTCAGCCACCTCAACAATAGAGGCATGGAACATGGCCCATTTGGACTCGATGTCCCACACCTCCCTCGTGATGTGGTCGAAGTTCTGCTGGAGGTGTGAGTTGAAGCTACTTCTGACAGGGGACTCTGCTAGACATTCCCAGCAGACCCTCACAACACGTTTGGGCCTACCAGGCCTGACTGGCATCCTCCCCCACCATCAAAGCCTACTCACCTCCAGGTGGTGATCAGTTGATAGCTCTGCCCCTTTCTTCACCCGAGTATCCAAGACATGTGGCCGCAAGTCCGACGACACGACCACAAAGTCGATCATCGAACTGAGGCCTAGGGTGTCCTGGTGCCAAGTGCACATATGAACACCCCTATGCTTGAACATGGTGTTCATTATAGACAATCCGTGATGAGCACAGAATCCAATAACATAACACCGCTTGGGTTCAGATTGGGGGGCCATTCCTCCCAATCACGCCCTTCCTGGTTTCATTGTCATTGCCCACGTGAGCATTGAAGTCTCCCAGCAGTACAAGGGAGTCCCCAGAAGGTATGCCCTCTAGCACACCCCTCCAGGGACTCCAAAAAGGGTGGGTACTCCAAACTGCTGTTCGGCGCATACGCACAAACAACAGTTAGGACCCGACCCCCCACCTGAAGGCGGAAGGAGGCCACCCTCTCGTCCACCTGGGTAAACCCCAATTAATAGGCTCCAAGTCGGGGGGCAAAAAGTATGCCCACACCTGCTCGGCGCCTCTCATCGGGGGCAACTCCAGAGTGGTAGAGAGTCCAGCCCTTCTCAAGAATATTGGTTCCAGAGTCCAAGCTGTGCGTTGAGGTGAGCCCGACTATATCTAGCCGGAATCTCTCGACCTCGCGCACTAGCTCAGGCTCCTTCCCCTTCAGAGAGGTGATATTCCACGTCCCAAGAGCCAGTTTCTGTTGCTGAGGATCGGACCGCCAAGGATCGGACTGCCAAGGTCCCCGACTTCGGCCACCACCCAACTCACACTGCACCCGAACTCCTTGGCCCTCCTACAGGTGGTGAGCCCATGGGAAGTGGGACCCACATTGCCTCTTCGGGCTGTGCCCGGCCGAGCACCATGGGTGCAGGCCCATCCACCAGATGCTCGCCATTGAGCCCCAACTCCAGGCCAGGCTCCAGAGGGGGGCCCCAGTGACCCACGTCCAGTCATGGGAAAACATCGTCCAAGGTTTTTGTTCTTCATAGGAGGTTTGGTTAAACTGCTCTTTGTCTCATCCCACACCTAGGACCAGTTTGCCTTGGGTGACCCTACCAGGGGCATAAAGCCCCAGACCACAGAGCTCCTAGGATCATTGGGACACGCAAACCCCTCCACCACGATAAGGTGGTGGTTCCAGGAGGAGTCAGCAGTTAATAATTTTAACCAATAAATGCATGTGAGATAAACTCCATTTTTGAAATTCTCTTGACTTAAACTTCAAAGCCTTACAATATTTACATACTTCTGACATATCACCTACGTCCATATATTTGATCTCTATTCGCCTTTTCGTTATTTCTCTGAGTAATAATTTCTCTTTCTTTGCACTAATGCAATGTTTACTTTCTTTGGTTTGACACTGTCATTTTTTTCTGCTTTCATATTCTGTATCTTGCTCTGCATGTGTTTCTATGAGTCTTTTGAATTCCAGTTTTCATTATCTCTAATCTGCTCTGCATGTGTTTGGCCCCTTGTTTCTGAAGCTCTTTATGACGTTTTATTTTGTTTTCTACTCTGTCTTTTATTTCTGACCTCGCTTTATCCTGCTTTTGTTTCAATGACACCTGGTCTGTGGTGATTACTTTCCCTTTTTGAGTAATAATTTCCGTTTGTTTGCGCTACTGCGATCTTTTCTTTTTTTTTTTTATACTTTCTAATTTTCCTACTTTCATATTCTTTAACTTTCTCCACATGTGCATTGCGCCAACTTT
>JANRMT010062854.1:73032936-73112203 GCA_026402145.1 Polypterus bichir lapradei | reverse complement strand
TATTCTTTAACTTTCTCCGCATGTGCATTGCGCCAACTTTTTTTTTTTTTAGCCTTTCGGATTCCACTGCTTTCATAATCTCTAACCTGCTCTGCATGTGTATAGCGGCAGCGTCCGGATTGGACGTGCTTTTTTTTTTTTCCAATTCCACTTGTTCTGAGCAGATAATTACTTATCATTACTTTCATAATCTCTAACCTGCTCTGCATGTGTATAGCACCAACGTCCAGATTGGACATGCTTTTTTTCAATTTCACTTGTTCTGGGCTGATAATTACTTCCCTTATTTTCTCAATTTGCACCTAGATTATTCTTTTTCTTTTTTGACTCTCCAATGATTTTGAGTCTGTTTTCTCTACGCTGCTTTCTTCTTCGCTTAGTCATTTACCTTTCATTGATAACGTATTGTCCTTATATGCTTTATATGCGCTGAGAGCCCTGGATCTGTGTGAGCTCAAAGCCAAAACACGATTGAGGGTGTGACTGAGTGTTTTCCTCCCCATGCTGTTATTTGGTTGTAAGTAGGGCGTGTCTTGCAAGAATCTCATGTTCTACGTCATCACGAGACGGTTCTGGTTCAATCTCTTGGCACAAAGTCTCATGTTTAAGGTCCCTGCAAGATGCTCCGTGGCCAATCTCTTTAGTCTTGCGGGTCTTTTTTACGTGTCTTCCGTGATCTTATAAGATCACATATCGTCGCCCTACTGTTTCTCTCCAGGATTTTTTTTATAATAGAGAGATGAACTTGTGTTTTTTAAGAATTTTGGCATGCTGATCTTGAAATTCTATTCAACTTCCTATACTTATACAAAGAACCAGAGCAGCTGGAAGCATCTGGTGCTTCTGAAAACCTGAGGAACATGGTAGAAACAGCATTGAAGAAGCCAGATGATCTTTTTTGGGGTCACTCACCAGCAATAATTGTAAACAGGCAAATTCCATTTCCCTGTCTCTCCCATTCCCCTTGTCATCACAGTATTATGAGCACATTTATGTTTGAGAGAGAGAATAAATGTGTATTTTGTCTATTTATAATTATATTTTTAATATTTATTTGTATTTAAAATTTAATGTGTTTTATTGTATGTATTTCTCTTTTAGGTTATAAAATAAAAGCAATCTGTAAATGTCATATCATACATGCATGTCAAGAGGTCACTACGTGGGGGGTGCTAACACCAACTGTGTCATCTTCCTTTGCCTCCGCAGTGCAGAGGAAACATCCAGTGAGGGTAATTAACTACGCCCCGTTCTGGTCCCAGGACCATAAAAGCCCAGCCACCCGAAAGGACATGTCACTTATTGAATAAAGAGCAGAAGAAACAGAGTTCCTTCAAACCAAAATCACCTAAATAATAAACCTACAGCTTTTGTAAAACACAAACATCTAAGAGAAGTAGAAGTGTTGAAACAAGTACTTTAAGGTGAGGATAAATGAATGTTTGGAAGCACTTGAAATGATTAAAGAAAATCTAAGACGGAAATGACAAAGCTATATGGATAAAAGAATTTCCCAGAGCAGAAGCAGAGAAATTGTGGGAAACGATAGCCTCCAAATAACCTGAGGGATTTGGCATGGGTGATGGCACATGACATACTGAAAAAAATATACTTATAATCTACTTATTACTTAATAGACAAGGAGTGAAAAGTGGAAAGTGCCAGAGAAAAAGGTGTTGTGAAAAGGAATCCACAGAACATCTCATGCAGGGATGTTTCTATGCCCAAAAAGTACAGGAAAGGGCCAACAATGAGATTTTAAAAAAGGTAAGCAATTTCTGTTTTATATAATTTTTTTGCCAACTTCCTGTAAACAATATTGCACTGTATAACAACTGTATATAGCATTTACACTGTATAAAGTGTTGTAAGTAACTAAGTTTTGATTTAAAGTATAGGAGAGGATATGTGTAGGTCATATGCAAATATTACACCATTTAATTTTATATTGTCTACGGGACTTGACCAACCTTGGATTTTGGTATTCACTGGGGTCCTGGAACTTAAGCCGGGCCAACTGTATACTGTAATAATAACACAGTGAATAGGTTTTGGGTTATTTTTTATAGTGCCACCTATTATATGTATGGTTTTACATATTCAGTATTAAGAAACTTATAGCTGTTCAGATTCATGTGTTCTTGTTCAAAATAAGAGGGATGCCAATGTAGCTGAAAATGTTGGATAGTAAAACTAAAGCCCTGTGAAAAAGAACTCTTGTTCATCTGCCTAAAAGCCAGTGGCGTAGCGTGGGTGTCAGCCGCCCGGGTCGGAGGAAAATTTCGCCGCCCCCTTATTTAGGTATTTCAATTTAAAAGACTAAAATATACAGTAATTGTTTGCCGCCCCCTAAAAGTGCCGCCCGGGGCAGGCCGCCCCCACTACACTACGCCACTGCTAAAAGCACAATTCGCTTTATCTATTCTGTGAGGAAGTAAGGCTAATTATATACAAGCAGATTGTGAACCACTGGTAGGAGTGAAAAACACTTTTGTCAAAACCAAGTCCAGCCATGTGCTTCTCTTTTTGTTGGAAATGAAAATACAAAAAAAAGTGCTGAATTGTTTTATGAACTTCTGCTGTGATGTCCAAAGAATTGAAGAAGACAAAGATTGCTTTTTTGCTTTTTACTGTCACATTTAAACTCCTAATAGACATCAGTACTTTTCTTTCTGAGACACTGGACTAGAGGTATGCTGTAGTCTTTTTTTTCTTATATATATATTTTTTTGTATTGAAATGCAAAGACATTGTGCTTGTTCTTCTGTATATTCAGATTTTGGAAGAAATACAAAATAAAGGCTGCTTTATTAGTAATGTTTTCATCAGTATGGCTTTTACATTCCTAATGGTATACATTTTTGTTTTTAAATATTTTATATAAAAATTACATTTTTAACATAGATTTTCTGGTAGGTAATGTGGACATATCTTGATTTTTAAAAGAAATCTGTTCAAAGCTGATTGAATGTGTTCAGTGTAATCTAGTCTAATCATATCCTATAAGGTAAGAATATCCACACTCTTCAGCTTGGTGTACCCTGGGCTGTTAAACTGTATCAGATAGTTCTGAAGTATTGGCTATTAAATCACACACATTTATTACATGTAAACATGTTGTACAATTATGATTCTCTGATATTTCCTAATATAAACTTCTTAAATACAAGTCAAACATTCATTTAACTTCCATAGAATTTAATTTCAGGCATTGTGGATTATTTAACATTATCAGTTAAATATAAGCTTGCTGTATCCCACTTTTGACACTGCTAATCCTCTATATACTGTATTACCTTTGACACATACTCTCCTGTTTGTCACAGTAATGATGCCGATTATAAATGGCTTTATTTACTCTATTATTTTTGACTGGCTCTTGTTCATCGGGCACATCATGTTAAATTGAATGATTGTTGCAGTATATATCTTAATTTTTTTTTTCGTACATGTTACAGTATTTTCTTGGTTCGTCCCCTGTGATATTACATTAGAATCCTTATGTTTTGCTTTTACTACAGTGTTCAGATTAACCTTATAAATGTACCATATAGGACACTTCTTTCATTTTTGTGTAATGTTTTTTGAATGCTTAAAAGCTTTCCTTACTGGAGAGAGGATGTTACAGCAAGAAAAAAAAAGATAATTCAGTGCTACCTGCTTCTATATGTCTTTATCATTACAAAGGTATGTCTTGAAAATAAGTAGTGACCTAGACAAAAAGAATGTTTTAATAAAAATCTAGATAAAAGTTTTTGCTTTATATATGTGGCCCATATCTGTAAAATGTATTTGATAAGTAAAGTCCCAGAGGGTCATTTTAATGTCATAGGAGTTCAGAACAACTTAAAGACATCTGAAACAAAGCATCTCAACAGGAGATACAGTTTTTTTTAAGATAGCAGCAGGTATTCAAGAGTAAACAATAGGCTTGAGATTCGAAAGGAACAAAGAACTAGTAGACACCACTGCCAATCTGTTTTTATTGTTTTAAAACATGAAGCATTCAGGACCTTGATGTATCTTCCAATTACTACAGTTGTTTCTTCAAAATAATATTTCTGACTTTATTTATGGACTACAGCATGCATGAAGAGCCAAGAGCAATGCCATAATATTTATACTTAAAGAGACATTTTTGTAAATCATTTTTATTTTAATACAAAGCTTATCTGCATAGTGGCAGTACATGCTTTTACTGAATACTTTTAACTTGTATCTATGAATGCAAATGTTACCATAATAATAGTTATAAATCAATGATAAACAACCATAATTTAAGGCTGCAATGGATTTTATTTTAGAAATCAAAACTGAATATTCCTGATATACTTAACGTTGAATTATTAATTTACAACAGAATAACAGTTGCCCCATGCTACAACAGGCCTCATATCAATATTTTAAAGATGAGATTACATAAACTAATCAAATTCAGTAAACAAAACATTGATGTGTTTATTCAGTTAAAAAGCATGATTCATTTTGTTTTGAAAATGTTACTGGCACAACTGTTAAAAGTATGAACTATCAAACGTAATGTTTACATTTGGAACATAAAATAAGATAAAAAAAAGACAGCCATTTTTGAATTTTTGTTTGAGATCCTTAGCAAGAGAAATCTAAATTGGAGAAGGCCTGATGACTTTGGAGTTTCTGAAAGATGCCTGGGTGTGTTCAAGCCCATGAGTCCAAGAGATAAGACTAGATGAACATGATAAACATTTGGGACATCTCATTGTGCTAAAACTATTGTCCAAAAGGAAGAAACCTCACTATCACCAAATGGGAGAGGCATGCAACAGTCCACAGAATGTCAGAGGTCCCTGAAAACCACTAAAGCCTCACAGTAACTTGTCAGAAACCATACTTTACTGCTAATGTTAGACTGTCACATCTCCTCATGTATTACATTTGAAAGACCTTGTCCCAGCTGGGTTTCAAATTGTTGTAATGTTGTAGCACCCTACTATTTCTTCTACTACGTAGGTTTTAAGACAAAAATTGTAGAGAATAAAATCTTTGACTTCCACAGTAGAGCGTTATTGCTGTTATTTGATTTACTTATTTATACACCATCTCACTTTTGTATTACTTGAAAGATGGAAAATGATTATTCAAAATCAAAGGAAACAAAGTTTTTGTTACATTTTGTGACAATGAAGAGTTTAAATTGAGTAGTAGCCCAAAAGCAAAAGACATAGTAGGCATATCAGAAATGGGGAGCTACACATTCCTGACTTTGAACTGGATATTGTCTGTGTGCTGCAGCCTTCTTTTAGTTTTTTACTTTATTTATTAGCAATTGTTGACCACACTTGAACACAATGTGAAACAAAGAAAATTCATTTGTTTGTGTTTAATACTATACAAAGAAACATCTGCTGTTCATGAGAGTGAGCAAGAATCTTTAAAATACCAAATGGTAGTTTATGTTTGCAAGACAAGTTCACTGTACAAACAAGCAAAATATACCAGAAGCTGGTTAACTGAGGACCAGCAAACTGCCCAGACCATATCAATAGGAGAACTGTATCTGCCAAAAATAAGGACTGACAAAACTGAAATCACAGCTACAGGTTGTAAGGATCTGGGGCCTCATGCGTAACGCCGTGTGTAGAATTTACACTAAAACATGGCATAAGGACAAAAGCGGAAATGTACTTACGCACAAAAAAATCCAGATGCATAAATCTGTGTGTTCGCCAACTTCCACCTTCTTCCGCTCCATAAATTTCGGTCAGCATGAAAAGTAATGCATGTGCAAGCGCCTGCTGCCACTCCCCAAACTCCTCCCAGAATTATGCTTTTTTGAATATGCAAATAAATATAAATAGCCCTTAAGCTCTGCATTTTGTGAAAAGGCAATGCTGAAAGCACGGGGGGGGTTGGGGAGAATTTCAGCGAATACCAAATGGAGGCAAGGAAAAACGTACTATATGTTGGTTTAAACAGTGGTATAAACAACAAAAGGAAGTTGGTCAAGTAACAGAGTGGCGGAGAAACTCGAAAGTTCAAGTTCAGAAAGTCACAAAGTGTCAGAAATAAATAAGAAGGGGTCAGATATCAAAGTTGCCTTGAAAAGTCAAGTCGTAGCTCACCGTCTGAGTGTCATATGAAAGCTTATTAGGGTACAGAGAAAACTTTGCCCTTTCATAGACCATTAATTTGTTAGGGGTTAATTATAATCAGATGCCTTATACTAATAAACAATATGCAGTTAATTTCAGTGTATATGATCAAGCCGCGTCAGGGATGTGGATCTAAAAAAAAAAGGGAAACCACACTGGAACAAAACCACTGCTTTGATGCTGGGTGCCGCCAGTTTGCAAAACCGAGCGGAGAACTTGCGTACGCCAGGGTTTGAGCTACTGTGAAAATGTGCGTGGCTTTACGCCAAGTTTAGGTTTTATACATCATGATCTGAGCGTAGAAAGGGGCGTACGCAACATTTTTGTGCGTGCTCACCGTTTATTCATGAGGCCCCTGGCGTTTTCTAGATCTATCTGATAATTTCGCTGATTCAATCGATACCTTCTTCGTTTCCAGCTTAAAATATGAAATTTATAAGAATGCTTTCAGAGTTTCCCAGAGTATACCTGCTAAGATCTCTGAGGATGCGTTTGTCTCAAGAAAATTATCAATTTGCTTGGACATGAATTCTGTACGGTTCTCATCAGCTAATGACAGGAGAATAAGATGCCAGCTACAAGATGAATGTGTAGGACGCAGTAATTTAAGCTTCATAGTCAGAGGGGCATGGTCAGAGGTAACATTAACGTCGTACTTACAAGTTTTGATAGTGGGCAAAAAATGATTGTCTATGAGGAAATAATCATTTCTTGAGTAACAATGTTGTATGGGTAAGAAGAAAGAGTATGCTCTTAGGCTAGAATTTAAGAACCTCCATTGGTGAGATAATTTATGATCCACTACAAACTGTGTAATTATCTTTACAATATTAGTTTTTATTGCTGTTGTATCTGAGGATCTATCCTGGTGTGGATATAAAACACAATTAAAGTCTCCAGCCATTATAATTTTGTGAATGTTCACATTAGGGATAGATTCAAATACATTTTGGAAGAAAGATCTATCATCCACGTTAGATGCATAGATATAAATTATTTTAGTATTAAATAAATTGCCTGTCACAATGACATATCGCCCTTTAGAATCAGATATTGCATCTGACAATACAAATGGGTTATTTCTTTGTATTAAGATTCCCACACACCTGGTTTGTTTTGAAAGCTAGAGTGAAAGATTTCTCCACACAACTTTGTTTGCAAATGGTCCTTGCTAAATAAGTGAGTCTCCTGTAAAAATACTATCGTGGTATTTAGATTTGTCAAGTGTGAGAGTACTTTTTTTTCTCTTTAATTCATGATTGAGACCCTTGACATTCCAGCTCACAAAGTTCACTATTTGGACATGGAAATATTTGTTTTGTTGGCATTTTGTAGTCTTAGGTTAAGGTAGTACATTGTACGTATGATAGATTTCACATAGATTTCATATTATTGCGAAGTGATACAGCTATGGAGTGTATTGTTATATTGTCACTAACAGTTACTGGGATATAAGGAAGAAAACAGAAATACCATTGCTCTCTTTCTCTTCACCCCTAAGCCCTTTAGGGCCTCCATACTTTGTGAAGTTATGGTTTTCTGAAATGCCAAGAGAATGAGCACGTCTAGAGCAAAATGAATCCCCTAGCAGCAGTGTAAAGAAAGTTAAAACTGAGATATTTTGTGAAGATGCAGTCCAATTACAATAGGCTAATGATATAATTTTAAACAGTCTAAATATAATAGACCAAGGGTATGATGTTAAAGGAAAAAAATGTAAATAACACTGTAAAAAGCTGGCTACTTAAATAAAGTTAAACGAAAACACAATAGCTTGTTTCTTTCTGGTAGCCAAAGTGTGCATATAATTCATGAAACAAATTTCAGTGTAATAACTTAAGTTTAAACAATTACTATTTACTTTTTGGTAATCAGCCAAGATGTAGCCATAAATGGCCCAAATGTGCATATAATTAATTAAAGAAATATCAATATAATTAATGCAGCTTAATTAAAAAAGGATAAAAGGGATGGAAAAAAGTAAAATATAAAATAAAAAAAATAAAATGTATAGTTACAGCAAATTTCACTTTACAAACAGTCCAAAATGCAAGCTTCAAGTAGAATCTTCTTTGCCTTGCCAGAACATGGTGTGACTCATGATTGTGTATTTCAAAAGAAAGTCGGGATCAGTCTTCTCAGCTCTTTATCTACTTCATCCGGAGAACTAAAAATGTAAAACTGATCTTCAATAACCACTTTCAGTTTGGCAGGATACAAGAGGCTATATTTGATTTCAGCTGTATGTAGGAGCTGTTTAATGCTGTAGAATATGGTGCTTTTAGCAGCTGTTTCAGGTGACAAATCTGGGAAAATACTAAAGCAAGTATTTAAAAATAATCTTGTTTTTCTGTCTGAGAAGCAATATGAGATTTTGTTTGGCCTGTAGTTTCTTGAAATGGACAATTACGCTTTTTGGTTTGGAGACATTCGATGCACAAATACTGTATGCTGCAGAGATCTTGATGTCCGATTTAAAGTCCTCTTCAGTTATTTTACGGGTTCAAATCCTGTAAATTCCAAAAGGGACTCTGCTCTGTAGGGCCCTTGAGCAAGGCCCTTAACCTGCAATTGCTCCGTCCTGGGTATGATGTTAATCTGTAACCATCCCTGCATGTAGGCCCTCCAATCTGCAGGGAAAAGCTGTGGGTTGCTGGCAGAATTGACACTCTAGCCACCATAAAAAACCTCAACACTGTTCCACTCCATCTGAACTAGTGTGGTGCTGAGGTGTCACCCATTGCATGGCTGCACTCGGATCCTAATCTGGATCCTGAGTTGGTTTGTCAAGTGGTGGGTGTGGCAATGTGCTGTATCAGTGCGTGCACCTAACCTCTCTCTCCTCCAGTTATTTTGGAGAATAGTTCAGCTATGAATTTCACTGAGTGTTCTGGGGGGTATTTTCCGTACGTCGCTTAAATCATCCGAGATCAGATGCCTTATCTTGGATGAGTTAATGCCAGTGAAACTCACCTGGGATAAGTCGGTTTTTCAAATGCAGCCATGTAGTAGATTAGTCTAGCTGGATCTAATCATCCGAGATGAATGCGTGCACCCGCACTGATTGAAAAGCCCATATATATTGAGTCTAGAAAATATGATCAGCAAGTCTTTGATAGGCTGTAACAAAATGACTAAAGAACGGGCGCATTTTTCACAACAAGTGGAGCAGGACCTTTTACTTGAAGGATGTGAAGAATTTCAAGATTTTATATGCACAAGGGATAACACTGCAAAAGCAGCCCAAACCAGAAAAGACGGCTGGCAAAAAGTGGCAGACAAATTAAACATGTAGTGTGGATTGTACTTAATGAATGCAGCGTTTCATTTCCTATGTGTAGGATTAATTATTATTTAATATGTAATAATTCCAGATCAAACGTGAGCACAAGGAGAACATGGAACAGGTTAAAGTGAAGTACAAGAATATACTTCAAACTGGCAAATATTGGTATATAACTATTTAAAGAATTGTTGACATAAAGAATCATATATAATATAAAAAAAACATGAATTTTAAAGCTAATAGGAAAGAAGACATGCAAACAACAGGTGGAAGTCCACACAGTCCAGACTTAACTCCTGCAGAAGAGTTGGCTCTCCAGCAAAATGCCCATCGCCCTGTTTCTGAGGGCATTCCAGGGGGAAGCTCCTCCTTAGAACCAGTGGCAGGATGCAGTTGTCATTTCATTTCAGGTAAAGGATGGTCATTGCATATATACTCAGCAAAAAAAGAAACGTCCCTTTTTCAGGACTGTGTATTTCAACAATAATGTTTTAAAAATCCAAATAACTTTACAGATCTTCAATGTAAATTGTTTAAACAATGTTTTCCATGCATGTTCAATTAACCATAATCAATTAATTAACATGCATCTGTGGAATGGTCGTTAAGACCTTAACAGCTTACAGAAAGTAGGCATTTAAGGTCACAGTTCTAAAAACTCAGGACACTAAAGAGACTTGTCTACCGACTGTGAAAAACACCCAAAGAAAGATGCCCAGGGTCCCTGCTCATCTGCGTGAACGTGCATTAGGCATGCTGCAGGGAGGCATGAGGACTGCTGATGTGGCTAGGGCAATAAATTGCCATGTCCACACTGTGAGACGCCTAAGACAGCGCTACAGGGAGACAGGAAGGACAGCTGATCATCCTCGCAGTGGAAGACCACGTGTAACAACACCTGCACAGGATCGGTACATCCGAATATCACACCTGCGTGACAGGTACAGGATGGCCACAACAACTGCCCAAGTCACACCAGGAACACACAATCCCTCCATCAGTGCTCAGACTGTCCGCAATAGGCTGAGAGAGGCTGGACTGAGGGCTTGCAGGCCTATTGTAAGGCAGGTCCTTACCAGACATCACCAGCAACAACGCTGCCTATGGGCACAAACCCACCTTCGCTGGACCAGACAGGAGTGGCAAAAAGTGCGTGAGTTTCTGCATGACAGCAATGTCAGTGTTCTGCCATGGCCAGCGAAGAGCCCAGATCTCAATCCCATTGAGCACGTCTGGGACCTGTTGGATCGCAGGGTGAGGGCTAGGGCCATTCCCCCCAGAAATGTCCAGGAACTTGCAGGTGCCTTGGTGGAAGAGTGGGGTAACATCTCACAGCAAGAACTGACAAATCTGGTCCAGTCCATGAGGAGGAGATGCACTGCAGTACTTCAAGCAGCTGGTGGCCACACCAGATACTGACTGGTACTTTTGATTTTGAGCCTCCCTTCATTCAGGGACACATTGTGAAACATTTTTAGTTTATGTCTTATGGTGTTGACTCTTTTAGTGTTCATACAAATATTTACACATTAAGTTTACTGAAAGTAAAAACAGTTGAAAGTCAGAGGACGTTTCTTTTTTTGCTGAGTATATTTGTCCTCAATGTGTGCCATAGGTATGTTCCATATAGCCCTTTTTTTTGTTGGGTCAGTTGCAGGGAATGTCATATCCCTAGAACTTGTGTCTGACCAACAAGATATTGACGAAGGTCAAATATTTGATGAAGACACTGTCTGATTATTCATCAGGAGGAGAGGAAAATTTTCCAAATAATATCTGATCAAACTCCACTCTGATCAGCCCCAATCACATTTGGAAATCCTGTGTAATGAGAATGTTAGGCTGATTGTGAGATTCTTTATGGAACTGTGGGTGTTTTTGCCTGTGTATTACCTACCTGCAATGGCATGAAACGCCTCATTTATTGTCTGCACACACAGGTGTCCAGGAAATACAATGAAGGAAATATTTCAGAGCCAAACAGACTTTACGAATTGCCTGGCAAACTGCACTTTTAGATAGATTTTCCACATCGCCTACAGTATATAAAAAAGTGCCACTTGCAAAAAAACACAAAGCAATGGATACTGTCTGTGTGGTTGTGAGAGCCCGACTTCGCCTAGTTTGACTTCGAATATAAGGTGCTAATAAATCTTTGAGGTACAATATTACCCCCCAGGCTAAAGCGGTACCTTTCAAAAAGAATTTCCTCTGGGAGCAATAAAGGATCTTGCTGATCGTGCAAAACCCTCTCTATATGAAATTCTCTTCTTATAATTTGTGCACCAATATCAATTGGTCGCTCATTCATGAACGGCGAAGCCATGACTGAATGAGTTGCATGCACGGACACTGATTAAGTGTGTGAGCTAATCCTTGTTTACATAGAATAAACCTGCTCCGAGCAGGTTTGAGAATTTGGATGTGCTGCTGTGACAACACATCCAGCAAGAGTTTCGATAAACCGACAGATCCAGGATAATGCCAAATCATCAACAGTTACATCCGGCTAATAGAGTAATCTACGTGCGAAAAATACCCCCCTGGACTTGTGTCTCTGCCTGTCTGTGTCGGGTTAGGTTGGGGTGGCTGTACGCCCCCTGGTGGTCCAAAGCACACTCATATATAAAGCCACAGTTACTCCTACATTACTGATCTATAGCAGATAATCAATAAAACCTGCATGTCTTTGGGATTTGGAAAAATACATTTAACCCTGTTGACATGTGAACATTTTAAGACTATGATTTGAATAATACATACAAAACAAAAAGACTAAATGTATGTATAAATGGATGATGATATTATTAAAGTATTTTTAACAGCATGAGAATGCAGTATGATGGAAGTAATTAATTTACATGAAAATTCTTTATTTAAATTTCTCCGTCCATGCATCTGGTTCAAATTTAAATCATATATATTACATCTAATCATCCTAATTTTGTGCTTTGTGCCCTTCCCCGCCATAACCTATCATATACAGGGGAGGGGAAAAAGCTTTAGATTCTTTAAAAATTTTGATCTCTGGTTTTCAGCGGATCTCCATTTTTAAGAGTCCCCTGATACCGAAAACATTTCTATGACGATGATGGGCGTGTGTCTGTCTGTGTGTGCATGTGTCTGTGTGTCACAGTTTCTTGAGGACAGTCTAGAGCTAAAACAGCTAGACAGAAAAATACCAGATTCAAAACTTAAGCTTGGTATGAGCTGACAATATGCTGATTAGTATTTGAGTCAAATCGTGCAAGATAAAGAGGGACTCTAGAGGAACCCTCAAATACTGTAATTCTACAATTAATTATGAATTCTTCTTGACAGTTACTATCATAATGACATATTTTTTGATCAGAAAGATCAGCATCAGAGTGGTAAATAATTACTGAAAGGTTATAGAATAGTTCGGGTAACGTGGTTCCTAGGGTACAAATCCTACTGATGCTCACATCCTAATTTTTTAGTTTGCATTTTTTTTTTTTGTTTGCACTTGGCCCTTCAGGACCATCATATTGATCAGCTTAGGAATAACCTTTATTAGTGAGCGTATTTTATTGTGTAACCCACATTGTAAAAACCTTAATAACTATACACTGCCCGGATAGCAGTATTTTTATAAGGCATACTTTTTTAAAGTTTGAGCCCTAATATTGTACAGCGTGGTAGGTCTGATGCTTGATACTATGAAACAGATTTACTATGACAAGTTTATGAAACAACTTGGCTCCCAGTGGACTGATTTCTCTGAAATATCTTACACTTATTCTTCAAAGAAATGTGTCAAGAAGAATCAATTTTATTGAGATATGCCAATTAGAGCACTCTGTATATATTTTTGAAATCTTAAAACTTCATCTTAAAAAGCTTTGGTGAATCTTTGAAATTATCAGTCTTAAAACATAGGAACATTATGCATGACTGCATTGATTAATCTACTGTTTCAAATTTACTTTGAGAGGGATTGGTTGTATATGTTTCTCATTTACACATCTGATAGCCACTTGTAATGGCAAAGCAGATCCTCAATACAAGTTATTGAAACACAAGCAGAGTCTTGAACACAGACAGGGACTCACTCTCACATCAGCCAATTGCATGTATCTCCATAATAACAACTCAGCTCTCCTGCCTGCTTTGAAGTCTAGAAGGTAAGCTAACTGAAAAAGTAAAAAATATAAGCAGGGAATAGAACATACCTTACTAATTGAATCGAAGAAAAAGCTCCATAAGCATGACTCTGTAAGCCATTATTCATTTAGTGAATAAACATGCACAATAATATAGTACATTTCATTAAAAACAACCACAAGAACAGGAGTGTGCAATATTTTCCACAATACTCCAAGGTATCTGTAAGCACCTGAATGTTGTGCCTTGTGCACATTTTCTAACTACTTTATTCTGTTTGTATACCTCGTAACTGTGATTTGTAGTGTGCCTAATTATTAATATTTTAGCAAAGATGTAGTGTCGGTGATTAGTGTATCCAGAGCTTTCCTGTGCATTTTAATATTGTTAAAATTATTTTATTTTAATGTTGCCTTCACACCTTTATTTGTGGATTATTGTGTGTTGAAAAAAGTAATTGGAAATGTTTTAGTGCAGTATTGTAATACTTGCACTTAAATTGCTGAAAAAATGGTAAATACTTGTTAGAATTTAAAAGTGAAAAAACCTCATGTATAATAGCATGCATAGAATTTACATTAAAATGTTTAGTTTGGACAAAAACAGAAATGTGTGTGTGCACAAAAAAACCCAGATGCATAAATCAGTGCATATGCCAACTTCCACATTCTTCCGCTGCATAAATCCCGGTCAGAGTGAAATGTAATGTGTGTACAGCTGCCGCCCCACCCGACTCCTCACAGAATTACGCCTCTTTGAATATGCAAATTAATATAAATAGCCCCTTAAGTTCAGCATTCTGTGAAAAGACAATGGCAAAAGCACAAGGAAAAAAGAAAAATTTTAGTAAATACCAAGTGGAGGCAAGGAAAAATTTACTATTTGTTGGTTTAAGCAGTGGTATAAACAAGAAAAGCAAGGTGATCGAGTGATATAGAATGGCAGAGGAACTCAAACGTTCAAGTTCAGAAGGTCACACAGTGCCCGAAATAAATAAGAAGTGGTCAGATATCAAAGTTGCCGAGAAAAGGTGAGTCATAGACCATTGTCTGAGTGTCATATGGAAGTGCATTAGGGTAGAGAAAAAAAATATAGGGACACAGTGGAAAAAAAAGATTGAAATATCAACTTTCATCTTAAAATTTCCACTTTAATCATGTAGTTTATTTTTAAGTAGAACATCATAAACTTTACCTTAAAATCATTTAATAATTTCTCAAATCCCATTGTAACTAAAGTGGCACATTAAATGCTTTGTATTCCATTTGTTCTTCTATGTGCCTCTGTGTGTGTGATTCACTACATGCTTCTTAAACATGCTTTCTCTTATGCAGCAGGACACAGAATACATTACATTCATGATATTACAGTTCTCTGAACAATTTAAATACTAAGATGTATACTTTATCATTTTCATGATGATAGGGATTAAAACATGTATTAAATATGTGGTCACGGTGGTTCAATGGTAGCAAAGATTTTCTTCCTGCCTAGCACAACATGCTTGCTCCACCATGCGCGACCCTCGATGAAATCTTTATTGCAGCAGTACTGACTCTTTCAAACGTACTAATTCCCAATTCCTGTCCTTCCCTTTCTTTCTCCAATTAACCAATCACCACAAAAGCTCTGTAATAAATGTCAAGCCAATTCTTCAAAACTTTTAAGGAACATTGAAATATCTCCGTAGTACATGTTGTTAATAATCAGCCCAGACACAGGATGTCAAATGCCACACACATTTATTAAAACTATTTACACGTTCCAAACAGCCCTGCACCACACACAGTGCTCCAGCACCAAACACCCTCACATATGGGCCTTTAAATGTCCATGGGCCACCTTTCTTCCTCCTATCGCTGGAGCTTCGTCCACCTCCAGCACTCGACTCTCGCTCTCTGACTGTAAGAAGGCGGCCCCTTTTATATTCACCTGGATGTGCTCCAGGTGCTTGATGACGTTCTTCCGGCGGCACTTCCTGGTGTGGCGGAAGTGCCACATTAGGACCCAGAAGCACTCCAGGTGTCGCTGGAAGGATCTTCTCCCACCTTCCCAGGTGTGGTGGAAGTGCAGAGCTCCCAGGCTTTAGGAGACTTGGGGCACCCCCTGGCAGAAGCCATGGGCCACGGGTTTGTGCCTCCTTGCTCCGTCCCCATGGTCCCCTGCTTAATCCATCCAGGGTCGCGTCTGTCCCAGCAAGCTTACAGCGCAAGGCAGGACCAACCCCTGAACGAGGCGCTAGCTCATTGTTACTGCTGCACCACCGTGCCCACACGTTTAATTATTAACAGTATACATTATTTAACTTAAGTTAAAAATTTATCTGTATAATGAAATATACATACTTTACTGCATTTCATCTTAAAAATTATATCAAGAACTTCAAGATGATAGCGCTTCGAAATTTACCTCGACTTAGAAGCCAGTCGTCATCAGATGTACATACGCGCTTTCTTCTATTGAATTGAATTCCTTTATTATTATTGTATGGTACAATGAGATTCAATATACAAATCATCCGTAAAATTTTCCTATAAAATGATAAAATGACAGTAATAATAATAATAATACTACAATAAAAACAGAAAACTATACAATGTGAAAGCATAAATACAATATACATGTACTGTACATATAGTGCAGATAGTGAAATGGTTCATAAAGTGGCTCAGGTTGTGTAATATTAAATCTGTAGTGCGACTTTATAGTGAGGTAATTGTAATTACAGTATAAGTACAAACAGTTCTACCAGGAGCACTTGATGGAATGATTGAGTGTGTTTAGAGCTGTTGGAATGAAACTGTTTCTGAGCCTCAAGGTCTGTGCAGGAAAGGCACTGAAGAGTTTGCCATATGGGAGAAGTTCAAATGGACTGCGCATGGCTGAGGGAGGGTGTGCTAGATGCTGTATCCCAATAATCCTCATCAGTTGCTGTAGAGCTGTGATTCCACACTGAGATACAGTGGGTTAAAATACTCTTGAGTGGTTCACTGACAGTAACAACGCTAAAGCAGCAATGGTATTTGGAATAGTTTGGCCATTCCATGGACCATTATGTTGTTACAGGTTGATTATAATCAGATGCCTTAAACTAATAAATGATATGCAGTTAATTTCAGTGTATTTGATGAAGATGTGTCAGGGATGTGAATCTAAAAAATAAAGGGAAACCACACAGGAACAGTAGCACTCTTAGTTAGTTTATTAATATCAGAAAGACCAAAAGAATACATATTGCTAAAATCTAAATAAGTTCAAAATACAGTTGTCATAAAAATAAAGTTAAAGCAACAGCAAACCAAAACTAACAGAAAAGTAATTAACCAAAAGACTAAAGAGTTTTCTTAATTGATTTGTTTTTAGAATTTATCTAAAATATTTGACATGGATCCTGTCGCATCACCATTTTAAATAGTGATTGCATGATGGCATTATGTGTTATGACACTGATGGTTACATCTTCCTCAGGAAGATGAGATGTGCTGGATTCTCCTCTCAGCTGCTCACAAAGTTCTACAGATCCGCTATACAAAGCATTCTCTGTCACAGTATGACAGTCTGGTACGGCAGCTGCACAGCACAGGACAGGAAGGACTTGGCACAGGTGGTGAGAACAGCACAGGGTATTGTGGGAAGTCCTCTCCTAGACTTGGGGCCTCATGCATAATGCCGTGCGTAGAATTCACACTCTAACATGCCGTACGGACAAAAGCGGAAATGTGCTTAAGCACAAAAAAATCCAGATGCATAAATCTGTGTGAACGCCAACTTCCATGTTCTTCCGCTACATAAATCCTGGTCAGCGTGAAAAGTAATGCACGTGCATGCGCCTGCTGTCCCGCTATGTCTCCTCTCAGAATTACGCCTCTTTGAATATGCAAATCAATATAAATAGCCCTTAAGCGCAGCATTCTGTGAAAAGGCAATGTCAAAAGCAAGAAGAATTTCAGCGAATACCAAATGAGGGCAAGAGAAAACATATTTTTTGTTGGTTTAAACAGTGGTATAAACAACAGAAGGAAGTTGATCGAGTGACATAGAGTGTCGGAGAAACTCAAAAGCTCAAGTTCACAAAGTCGCACAGTGCCCAAAATAAAAAAAAAGTTGTCAGATATCAAAGTCGCCGTGAAAAGTCGAGTCGTAGCTCACCGTCTGAGTGTCATATGAAAGCTTATTAGGGTACAGAGAAAAGAAATAGGCACACAGTGGGGAAAAAAGCATGAAATGTCAACTTTAATGACAAAATAATTTTGTCATTAAATACATCATAAACTTCATCTTTAAATCATTTAATTTACTAGTTTCTCAAATCCCATCGTAACTAAAGCAGCACGTTAAATGATTTGTTTTGTATTTGATCTTCTATTTGCTCTATGTGTGTGAATCACTACGTGCTTCTGCTTTCTCTTTCTCCGACTGGACACAGAGTCCATTATATTCGTGATATTACAGCTCTCTGAATAATTTAAAATACTGAGATGTATACGTGATATCTTTTTCATGATGATAGTAGTTAAAGCATGTCATTAAACGGGGAACACGGTGCATGATTGTGTGCGACCTTCGATGAAATTATTGTAGCAGTACTGTCTCTTTCAAACGTACTAATCTCCAATTCCTGTTCTTACTTTTCTGTTTCAATGTGTGTGAATCACTACGTGCTTCCTAAACTGGAAGAATGGACACAGAATCCATTACATTCGTGATATTATAGCTCTCTGAATAATTAAAATAGTGAGATGTATACTTGATATTTTCATGATGATATGAGTTAAAACATGTTAATAAACATGGGAACACGGTGGCGCAGTGATTGTTCATGCCTCACGTAAGTTGCTTGCTGTGCCGTGTGCGACCTTCAATGAAATAATTTATTGCAGCAGTACTGTCTCTTTCAAATGTACTAACCCCCAATTCCTGTCCTTTTCTTTACCCAAATACCCAATCGCCACACAATCAGCTCTGTAATAGATGTTAAGCCATCTGTAAGCTTAGAACGCAGATTCTTCAAAACTTTTAAGGAACATTGAAATATCCTCGTAGTACATGTTAAATTATTCTATCTATCCAGTGTTGTACCAGTCCCAGCAAGAATACAGCGCGAGGCAGGAAAAATCCATGAACAGAGCGCCAGCTCCTTGCTAGCACTGCAACACCCTGTCCTTGCATGTTTATTTATTAACAATATAGATTATTTAAATTAAGTTAAAGTTTTATTTTGCTGCATTTCATTTTAAAAATGATATTGTCATTATATGTAAATACGCGCTTTATAAAGTGGCTCAGGTTGTACAATATTATAACTGTATCACAAGTTTACAGTGAGGTAATTGTACTTATAAGTACAAACAGTTCTACAAGGAGCACTTGATGGACTGATTGAGTGCTTTTATAGTTCTTGGGATGAAACTGTTTCTGAACCTGTGAGGAAAGGCTCTGAAGCATTTGCCGTGTGGGAGCAGTTCAATAGATAGCATGGCTGAGGCAGCGTATGCTTGATGCTGTATACCGATAATTCTCTTTCTGATCAGCTGCTGTACAGCTGTGATTCCCCATTCAGGTACAGTGATATAAATACTCTGAGTGGTGTAGTGAGAGTAATATGGAAAAAGATGATCCAGAACAGCTGAAAGAAGAAGAAGAAGGTGCACTGAGAGTAACAACGCTAAAGCAGCGCTTGTATTTAGAATAGTTTGACCATTCTGTGGACCATTATACTGTATTGTTACAGGTTAATTACAATCAGATGCATTAAACTAATAAACATCCATCCATTATCCAGCTCGCTATATCCTAACTACAGGGTCACGGGGGTCTGCTGGAGCAAATCCCAGCCAACACAGGGCGCAAGGCAGGAAACAAACCCCGGGCAGGGAGCCAGCCCACCGCAGAACTAATAGACAATATGCGGTTAATTTCAGTGTATTTGTAAAGCCGCATCAGGGATTTGCATCTGAAAAAAAAAGGAAACCACACTGGAACAGTAGCACTGCTTTAACGCTGGGTGCTACCAGTCTGCAAAACTGAGCGGAGAACTTGCTTATGCTATGGTCTGAGTTGGCGTGAAAATATGCCTGGCTTTACACCAAGTTTAGGTTTTATACGTCGCGATTTCAGCATGGAAATGTTCATATGTAACATTTTTGTGCGTATGCACCATTTATACATGAGGCCACTGGACTCTGGATATGCTGGAAGGGTTCAAAAGAGGGCCAAATGTATAGCTGCGGATCTCACCCATCCGGGAAATGGACTGTTTGTACCACTGTCTTCGGGAAAGCGGCACAGAAACATAAAAGCATGTACCAGCAGACTGAAAGACAGCTTTTTCCCCAGAGCTGTGAAGTCCATCTGCCCCTGCTGATATACACACATACTGTACATCTACATCTACCCCTAACCTGCCCCCCTGTAGAAATGGATACGCAATTTCCTTCATAATCAAAGACACACACTCGTATTCCTCCCCTACAGACCCACGCACACAGATCACTGGTCTCTGCAGGTGTACTACCTCAGGAAAAGTCTGGACTTGATGATGTTTTATTACTGCTGTCTTTTATATAAATATTTTATTATTTATAGTGTATTGTGTATTTTAAGTATTCTGCCTTGAAGCCAAGTCCTTCCAACAAAAATGTTTCATTATGTGTATGCATAATGACAATAAAGAATTCTATCTATCTATCTATCTATCTATCTATCTATCTATCTATCTATCTATCTATCTATCTATCAATACCATCACTCAGCTTCATAATGAATCTCAACTCCAAAACACGAATAATTAGCCCAAAATTATACAAAAATGAATCCCTGGGTGCAAAAACCAAAAGTCATAACACAGAGTGAAATAGCTTTTATTTTTGTTAGTTGTCCTGATTGGACAAGAAAACAGGATAACGAATTTCTGAGTAAACCTGGAGAAGCAGGCAAAAGGCAAAACAAAAGAAAATGAAAATAAACCGCAGCAACCAAAACCTAAACAAGAAGCAAAATCGGAAGCTTCCCCTCTCCCAACTTCTTTTTTTCCTTTCTTACCTGCCCTTCTACTTTTTATCCGAATAGCCAACCCCAGCTGATGACATATTCGCATTACGCTGCTAAACAGCATCAACTTATTAAGGCGAGTGCCTGTGGAAGCTGGCGCCAATTAACCGGCAGGTAATTTAATAAAAAAAAAAATAAATAAATAATAATAAAATTAAAAAAAAAACTCAACTAAATGCAAATAATACATTAAACCACACAAAAAACCCCACTTCAAATAGGGGGAACCCAAGTGTTATTTGCAAATTTTCATATTCTTCTACTCCTAACCGTCGTGAATGTGAAGAGATGACCTGTACTATTTCTTTTAACCTACAAATGTCAGATATAGTTTGTTTTTTTGTCAAAACAAAATCTTTTCCTTCCCTTTTGCTTTTTTCAGCTTTTTTCTTCTACACTATTTGGTTCTTGTTTTGAATGACTGTCCATTTTGTCTTTTTTCCTTACCACTACACGGCAACCTATTAAATATATAATCTGCAGCAATGACGGACACCTGCTCTGTTCATGCCAACCCACTCATTTGTTTTTCATCCTTTTATTTAAGGTTTGACTGGATAGGTTTATGTTAGTGAGGATCAAAGTGGATGATGGATAGCGGGATGCTGTGTGTGCCTGATGGTGAAACTTGACCTTTTCCTGTTGCTAGGTATTTTCTCCATGTAAAGGCCCCTTTGTGAGCAGGCCTCCGAGTGTGCATTGATATATTTCATTAGCATGTCAACAGGTATATAAACATGCACTGCAGTAAACATACAATTTAAAATATCCATCCATCCATCCATCCATCCTCTTCCGCTTATCCGAGGTCGGGTCGCGGGGGCAGCAGCTTGAGCAGAGATACCCAGACTTCCCTCTCCCCGGCCACTTCTTCTAGCTCTTCCAGGGGAATCCCGAGGCGTTCCCAGGCCAGCCAAGAGACATAGTCCCTCCATCATGTCCTGGGTCTTCCCCGGGGCCTCCTCCCGGTTAGACATGCCCGGAACACCTCACTAGGGAGGTGTCCAGGAGGCATCCTGATCAGATGCCCAAGCCACCTCATCTCACTCCTCTCGATGAGGAGGAGCAGCGGCTCTACTCTGATGACTAAACTTCTCACCCTATCTTTAAGGGAAAGCCCAGAAACCCTGTGGAGGAAACTCATTTTGGCCGCTTGCATTCGCGATCTAGTTCTTTCGGTCAATACCCATAGCTCATGACCATAGGTGAGGGTAGGAACATAGATCGACTGGTAAATTGAGAGCTTTGCCTTACGGCTCAGCTCCTTTTTCACTACGACAGACTAATGCAGAGCCCGCATCACTGCGGATGCCGCACCGATCCACCTGTTGATGTTACGGTCCATTCTTCCCTCACTCGTGAACAAGACCCTGAGATACTTGAACTCCTCCACTTGGGGCAGGATCTCGCTTCCAACCCTGAGAGGGCACTCCACCCTTTTCCGGTTGAGGACCATGGTCTCGGATTTGGAGGTGCTGATTCCCATCCCAGCCGCTTCACACTCAACTGCGAACCGATCCAGAGAGAGTTGAAGATCACGGCCTGATGAAGCAAACAGGACAACATCATCTGCAAAAAGCAGTGACCCAATCTTGAGTCCACTAAACCGGACCTCCTCAACACCCTGGCTGCGCCTAGAAATTCTGTCCATAAAAGTTATGAACAGAATCGGTGACAAAGGGCAGCCCTGTTGGAGTCCAACTCTCACTAGAAACGGGTTCGACTTACTGCCGGCAATGCGGACCAAGCTCTGACACCGATCGTACAGGAACCGAACAGCCCTTATCAGGGGGTCCAGTACCCCATACTCCCGGAGTACCCCCACAGGATTCCCCGAGGGACATGGTCAAACGCTTTTTTCAAGTCCACAAAACACATGTAGACTGGTTGGGCAAACTCCCATGCACCCTCCAGGACTCTGCTAAGGGTGTAGAGCTGGTCCACTGTTCCGCGACCAGGATGAAAACCACACTGTTCCTCCTGAATCCGAGGTTCGGCTATGTGATGGACCCCCCTCTCCAGGACCCCTGAATAGACTTTTCCAGGGAGGCGGAGGAGTGTGATCCCTCTGTAGTTGGAACACACCCTCCAGTCCCCCTTCTTAAAGAGGGGGACCACCACCCCGGTCTGCCAATCCAGAGGCACTGTCCATGATGTCCATGCGATGTTGCAGAGGCGTGTCAACCAAGACAGCCCTACAACATCCAGAGCCTTGAGGAACTCTGGGCATATTTCATCCAGCCCCTGGGCCCTGCCACCAAGGAGTTTTTTGACCACCTCAGTGACCTCAGTCCCAGTGATGGGGGAGCCCACCTCCGTGTCCCCAGGCCCTGCTTCCTCATTGGAAGGCATGTTAGTGGGATTGAGGAGGTCTTTGAAGTACTCCCCCCACCGACCCACAACGTCCCGAGTCGAGGTCATCAGCGCACCATCCCCACCATATACAGTGTTGACACTGCACTGAGTGCACTGCTCCTGAGACGCCGGAAGGTGAACCAGAATCTCCTTGAAGCCGTCCGAAAGTCGTTCTCCATGGCCTCCCAAAACTCCTCTAACGCCCGAGTTTTTGCCTTGGCAACCACTGAAGCCGCATTCTGCTTGGCCTGCCGGTACCTATCAGCTGCCTCCAGAGTCCCACAGGACAAAAAGGTCCTGTAGGACTCCTTCTTCAGCTTGACAGCATCCCTCACCACCGGTGTCAACCAACGGGTTTGGGGATTGCTGCAACAACAGGCAACAGGCACCGACCACAGCCTGAAGGGGCAACGTGGGTCCCCCTTCCCATGGGATCACCACCTATGGGAGGGGCCAAGGAGGTCGGGTGCAGTGTGAGTTGGGTGGTGGCCGAAGGCGGGGACCTTGGTGGTCTGATCCTTGGCTACAGAAGCTGGCTCTTGGAATGTCGCCTCTCTGAAGGGGAAGGAACCTGAGCTAGTGTGTGAGGTTGAGAGGTTCCGGCTAGATATAGTCGGGCTCACCTCGACATACAGCTTGGACTCTGGAACCAATCTCCTTGAGAGGGGCTGGACTCTCTACCACTCTGGAGTTGCCACTGGTGAGAGGCGCCGAGCGGGTGTGGGCATACTTATTTCCCCCTCCCAACTTGGAACCTGTTCATTGGGGTTTGCCCCAGTGGACGAGAGGGTAGCCTCCCTCCGCCTTCAGGTGGGGGGGACGGGTCTTAACTGTTGTTTGCACGTATGCACCGAACAGCAGTTTAGAGTACCCACCCTTTTTGGAGTCCCTGGAGGGGGTGCTAGAGGGCATACCTTCTGGGGACTCCCTCGTTCTACAGGGAGACTTCAATGCTCACGTGGGCAATGACAGTAAGACATGGAAGGACGTGATTGGGAGGAATGGCTCCCTCGATCTGAACCCGAGTGGTGTTTTGTTATTGGACAATTTAAAATAGCTTTTAATTTTTTTTTACTGTTCCCACCTGCATGTAGAATGAAAGACTAATTTACTGTCTAGCATCTCTAATTCACCTGTGTAAACTTTTATTAGTTTACTTTAATATCAGTGGAGAGTTGTATCTAAAACATTTAAAGATAGGGTTACCACTATAGCAGTTTTTGGGTCTTTAATGCAAGTTAAAACCGTACTATCGCCTTTCAAAAACAATGAACATATGGTTTACCATGAAACACTTTCTGTAAATAGATTAACAAATACAGGGGAAAAAGTCAATCACATTCTTCAAGGAGTTCTGCTGAGATTTCCATTGTTTTGTTATTCACATTTAGAAATTTGACTCTTCCACAGTTTGATAAACAAGATTCAAAACTGTTTAGGCATTGGGCTGTAACAAAATCAGCATCTAATTTAATCAGTCAAAAGCATTTATACCATATGCTGTTATGATGTAGCATCACATTTTCATTTCCTTTCAAAAGTTTTCCCAGACTTCAACAACATTTAAGAATGCCCTTAAAAAGGAAATTTGTCAGATTAAAAAATCATCCTGTAAACTAAATTAGATTGAACTGAACTCTTTTCTTGCACACTAAATAGTTTCCAGGAATTTATCTTGGTTATTGTCATAATTTAATAACAATAGCATCAGAAAGCAACACAATTTAGAATAGGCAAAATCACCAACTGAACTTTTAACATCAAAAAATACAGCTAATTATAAATTATTCAGCGCATAACTAATACCACATACTGACTAGCTGCATTATAGCCTGATACAGAACTGGCACAAAGGCCCAGCAATGAGTGGTTATAAAGACCAGTTTTATCATTGGAGCCATGTTCCTCTCCAAACAAAGCATTTATGACAAAATATGTCTTAAGAAAGTCCTTTCCTTCATAACAGGTGCCACACACTCAAGGAAAATATAATTTGCTTGTCTGCCATCCAGCAAGTCCTATCATAGCATTCAATGTCCAGCCACTAGCCGAGTGTTTCTTTGAGACCCAGTCCATAATCATAGCATAGCAATATCAATTTCTTAAAATGTCCATGGAGGCCCACCACAAGACTCTTCACATATTCTTACAAGATCCTTTCCCAGTAAATACAATGGTGAGTCACTACTCTTCATGACCCAAAAGCTGGCAACCTACAATTCATTTTAGGTCATGCCCCATATTTTGAGAAACTATGCCTCTAAAATAATCTCAACCCACTGGCCTTTAAATTGTTAACTCCTATACATTCATATACTTGATCAGTGACCAAGACTCCATTATGAAAGCAACCACACTACCAATATGTTTGCACTTGTGATAGAGTTTTACTTCTTTATAGTTATTTTACTTGTGCATTTGTAACACTTAATCAGTCCATAGTCCTTATTAATGCTCAGAAATATTTTGGAATTTTAGGGGATATAGGTGTGCATTTTTGTTTAGTGTGTGGTAACTATAAAAAAGCACTAAATTATACATTACATAATGAAAAAAGATAAGTTTATTTTATTTTTTATTTTGGAAAGATTCTCTAAGATTCAAATATATACACTTATCAGCTTTACAGACTCAGATCAAATGCATGTTTTTATTATATCAAATATGTCCTTTTGAAAATGAAACATGCAAGCACACACATGAATGCTAACATCTTTATTTTGTACCAATTGATATTTGTACTTCACAGTCTTTACACATTCATAGTGACATTTTTTTTCATTCCGTTTTCTTCATGGATAAAAGCAAAATTGTCTCGTTATTGTGAATGTGAAGTTCAAATATCGTTTTCAAATTAAGACATTGAATATAAAATAAATACTTTCACAAAAGGTATGACAAAACAAATGCACTTGTATTCATAAATAAGCCAGAATAAAAAAAAGGTCAAATGACATGTTGCTGAATGTGTACAGACTGAGAAGTCCAAATAGCGTTTCCAAATAAAGATGTTTTCATGCATGTGTGTGTTTGTGTGTGCTTCACATTCAAGCAGTTATACTGGCTATAATAAATAAATTACTGTTGAGTAACCGTCTTTGAAGGTTTATTAGTTGCAAAAGTTAATGCTAAACAGCATTTTAGGTCTGTGTGCTGGTTGACGTCACAAAAGCGTGATTGTCAAAAATAAAAACTCTCATTCAAGCAATTATATTTGATATAATGAACACATACATTTGCTTTGTGTGAACAAGACCTAACATTTCTTGTTTCATCATACATTTACACAGATTGTTGAAGACACGGAACACACATGAAATGTACAGTAATTCAAACAAAAATATTATTACCTATGTAATTCCATATAAGTCTTTGCTGTATAAAATCTTCAACGCAGACTAGCTGTAAGTGAGAGGCTTCGAGCTGGCTGTTCTAAACATAGAGTGCAAGTGTCAGAACGTGCAAACGGCTTGCGGAATGGGGAATGGGTGAATGCCACCAACTGACACATTTGCAAAGCAAAGACAGCTATCAGTGGGCAGTTGCTGCACTGATAAAAACATACGATTTTCCTCACATGTGTTTGGGGAAAGTAGGCTTTTCAGGAAGAATGTAAAATTTTGCAGGCTTTAGGAATTCTACTGTTAAAACATAAGTTCTGATCTTTGTAGTAAGCTGGCTAAGATGGATCTGCTAATAATACATGGAGGACCCAAATGTGTGGTGATTATGTAATGGGAATAGCTAGTGTGTGCATCTGTTCTGAATTTCTTCATATTACGAGAAATAATGTTTAACGCTACAAGTGATATCTTTAAGGAGTTTGGGGTCCACTGGTGGATATGAGTGGAAAGGAATGCTGCTAAGTTGGGTAAACTTAGATGGGAGTATTGCATTATTTAGCAGAGTGGTAAATGTATACTAATAAAGTAGCAGATGTAGCAGTGATAACTGTTAAAGCGTATATGTGGGAGGCATCTGCATTGACCATGCAGAATGACTTTCAGGTGACCCCAAGTTCTTGCAAATTATTAAATGATTTCCTGACTGTTCTTAGCTAGTCTAGGCACTCACTTACCTTGATAAAACAAATGGTTATGTAGGCAGATGGCATCTAGCTAGAAATGCTGAAATGGTTGGGGGGTGTCTTTGTTAACAAGTTTCTTTGAAAGTCACGGACAGGGCGTCAAGACTGGGTGTACTACTCTTTTTTTTAAAAGGACGACGAACTGTCTTGTTCCAGTTACCAATAGGTTATGGAATGGATACTCAGTGCAATACTTAAATCTCAAATCCAGGAGAAACCGTCCACATTTATTACTCACTGTGAAACAATGAAGCAACTCTTTGTCTTTACACAGATAAGTAAATGACACAGGCTTTTGTGAATTCTGTCGTTTTGTGCTTTGTGAACTTTTAGAGAGCTAATGACTATATACTGTATGAATATTTTCAGAAAGTTATTACAAAAGTAGAGGTTCTTGGCTGCTATAACACCATTCGGTCTCTACATTTTTGAAATGCTTTCAAGTCAGGTTCATTTAAAATGGGTGCTGGACTCTGCCAAGGGGAGCATTTTGTCACTTTCTGTGTTTTTGTAATCAATATTTTACTTACAGTAAGTAGTAATACAGGAAGGGAATATATATTTTACAAAGTTAAATGGAACAGACTGTTCAAGCCTTGAAAGCATAATAATCTCTATTCTCTCATTCCTCCTTGCTGTAAAGTACCAAACTATTTAAATAATTAACAAAATATAGTGAAGCTATAAAATATTTGAAAGGCATTTAACTTTTCTTTTAAAATTATTATGGCTTTTTGCTACTAAATTCAAGATGTCACATTGTTAGAAGAATTGTTAATCCTGGCGCCGGTTAATTCCAAATGCTGTAGATTATAAAATTGGATATACCAGGTTCTGAGGACTAGATTATCTGGGGACTTCCAATGTGAGGCTGCAAGCAGTTTTGTAGCAAAAAAAAAGTGAATGTTTCTGGAAAGGTTTAAGACAAGATGCAGAGGTGTCTCTAGTAAAATAAAAATGTGAGAACTGCAGGGTATGTTGTATAGAGTTACATTAGACAGTACAAAGGAAAGAATTTTCCAAAAGGAAGACACTTGGGCTAATGCTGAAACATCTGCATAAGTGCCTAGTTTCTTTCATTGCACTGATGGAATAGTAGGTCTTGGTAGAGCTTCATATTGAAAGTTTTCTAAGAATAATGTATAGGTTATTTCAATACAGAACCAGTACATATTGGTAGTTAGGGTTTTTTGAAAATATGCCAACACTTTTAACTGTGGGTATTCTGCTGTAATAAAAATTAGGCTATTTGGATACAATGTTATTTGGAAATGGAAATACAAAAGCTAAGTCAACCAGTACAAAGTAAAGTACAAAAACTTGACTACAGAGTAAGTAAAAGTCTTAACAAGGTTTCCTTAGTTGAGCCTATGGAAAATCATTATTGAGCCTCAAGGGATGAGACCAGGAGGCCATAGAATACATCCGAAACTCTTTACCACCGCTGGTCTTCCCACCTGAGGCAGCATCGTGCCAGAACCTAAAACTATTTTTCCCATAGGATCACTGCTTCACTATCTGCGGATCTCATATCCAAGTGTTTTACAGGAATATAGCCCTAGCAGATAATGAGAATTTACTATATTTTTTGTTCTCCCAGTTTTGACTGCATGCCACTTTCTCTGATTCTGGTTCACAGAATCCTTAACTCCTGGCCTTTTTTTTCTCTGTCACTAATCCCTGAGACTTATCAGCTGGACTCCATTTATCCGGTTTGTATAGTAATAGAGAACAATCCTTCAATGTCACAACAGAAACAGAGAAAACAGAAATTTTCGTACCTGGTGACAGCAAACACCATTCCTGCAGTCTCGAACCCAGCAGCTCGGCTTTTGCTTTTGACATACCCAAATCTCTGATGAAATCATTCAATTCGGACTGTGTTATCAGATGTAGATTGCCTGATGAGTACAGTTCAAAATCCGGGTCAATGTCATTGTCAGTACCCTGCTTTGCAGTTTCTTCATCTGGTTTGTCTAAGGTCCAATCCTCTGGTGGTTTTGGAAGACTGTTGTCATGTGGCATGGGTCTCATTGCTGAAGGCAGATTAGGATATTCAATTGACTTCTTGTTTTTGGCAGAGAAACCTGACACATTAGTCAAACAGAAGTAACAGTCCACATGGTCTTTCTGTTCTCACCATATCATTAGAACAGCAAACGGCATCATCTTTCAAGTGCCTCTGAGCCAGGCTCTCAGACTGACAGCACATGTCGCACAGCAAATGTGAGGTGCCAATTCCTTGTCTTGATCACCAATTTTGCAGCCGAAATACAGATGATAAGCTTCTTCACAAGAGCAGTCATCCAACGTCTCTGAGGCGCAAGTGTATATTCGCCACAGATATAGCAGAATGTATCGCGGCTGTTACAACATTGACGTGACATATCGTCCGACACCAAAACATCTATAGCATCAAGCTTGCTTACTTACTGTTATATTGCTACAGATACTATACTGATACTATACATACACACTGACTATCTATATTAACCACATGAGCAGGATCAGTGTATGCAAGCCACCTTTATAGCATGTTGAGACAGCATCAAGCTTGTTCAGACATGCCCAGGATGTCAACTTCCATAGAACAACTTCCAACCTGGCCAGATTCCATGGCTGGACATGCCCAGGCTGCACAAATTGTTGTTGATAAGTCACTTATGGGAGAGAAAATGTCTGGATACAAATATAATAAAAAATCATGACAAAACTGAAGACTTCTCTGAAACAGTACGTGATGGGTATATTTTGATGTCATATTCTTGATCAGCACCCACAAATCTATAAGAAACACCTAACAGTGTTGTGTAGTGAAATGTTTCTATTACAAACCAGGAAGAAACCAAGAGAATTGAAATGAGGCTTTACAAGTGGTGTTTTTGGCATAAATATTCTTGTGGGACAATGCCAAATTTTTCCTTTATGTATGTGGACTTCATAAACAATAACTTATCTAAAATACAGTGAACCCTCGTTTATCACTGTTAATCCATTCCAGACTCTACCGTGATAAATGAATTTTCGCGAAGTAGGATTCTTTATTTATAAATCGAATATTTTTGCAGTTAGAGTATAGAAAACCTGTTTACGACCTTCTAAATATGTTTTTTAACATTATTAGAGCCCTCTAGACATGAAATAACTCACTTTAGTCACCATTACACTCGTATTACCCAATATATTAGACAAAATAAGAGAAAATAAGACATATTAGACGTTACAAATATATTATTACTAGGCTCACCCGCCTTTTAAGGCGACCGACTTTTATACTCAATTTGTGTGCGCTCCATGTGTACATCAGGCATGTAAGTGTAGGGAATGAGAACATTAAAGTGCCCATTCATAACATCTCCCGAAAACCTAAGTTTTTTTATCCCCTCAAGTGCCTGTCCAAAATCATACAATGTCAGCCCGAATCTGTACCACTAAAGATGGAGTTTCATGCACTAAATAAGCTATAGATGAGAATAAGCAAGCACCATCTCTCCTGATATTTACTACGCGGTGAGGCATTTGTACTCCATCAACATTAATTATTTCCAGAGACATAATTTTGTCTATTTTTCCAGCGCATTGCGCACAAAAGCAAGGGGACGATGGGAGCAGCAGAACTCTGCTCACACCGCATCGCTTCGTACCGCAAGCCGCAAGTAGTAAGTCAGTGATAAGCGGAATACCGCTACGCTTTGCACTCACGGGACAGAAAGACAATCCCGACTGCTTTTATATAGTAGATTATTGTACTGTACATTTAATTACACACACAAAGTTCTTACACACAACCACTAACCCATGAAGGCACAACATCAGTAGGAGAGTTTTCAGGTGGTGCAGTATATTCAGCAGGTGCATCGTTGTCTTCTTCCGCTGAAGGAGTACTAAGAGTAGGCAGTGGGTATCTGGGTGTGGGGCTGAAGAACATCTTGATAGGCAGTTGCTGGCGCTGTCTTTTCATATTCGTGAGGAGGCTTTTGTAGGGTATTGCCATGTTTGATCATATCCAAGAGTTTCACCTTCTCCTGGATAGCAAGCATCTTCCTCCGGCACTTAGTTTTATTGTCAGAAGGCTTAGAAAAAGCAGCACGTTTAGGAGCCATTGTGGGGCTTAGATAAAAGTTCTCAGAAAGCGCATGCGTAGTGATGTAAGCGTGTATGAGAAAAAATCGCGATAGAGTGAAGCCGCGAAAGTCGAAGCGTGATATAGCAAGGGATCACTGTATCTAATAATATCCCCCTTTTGCCAATGACTGGTGAGACATAGAGTTCACACACATTTCATTTGACAAAAAAATCAATCAAATAATGGGGTATTGGAACCTGGTCTTCCTCATTTGGCAATGGACCACTGTGACACATTCTTACATCATCTCAAGAAACGCTGACATATGAATTTAAACATTAAGTAAATCGATAGCTTTGCAGCTGACTGCTGCTCTTTTGACGACAATGGTAACATCTAAATATGAGATGGTCAGATTGAGAATTAGCAGCCTCATATCTGTGGGCAAGGTACTTTCCAGAAAGAGTGACATTCTGGCATTGTGTTTGTTGCGGAGGGCAGGCACTTGCCCCAAGTGGAAGCGTTAAGTACCTCTGAGTCTTGTTCATGGGTTAGCATAGGGGCAATCATAAGACTGACTAACTGGTTTGTGTCATGAGATCTGTTTTGAAAATGTTGGTGGTGAAGTTGAGGATAAGTCCTCAGATGTAGCATCTGGATTAAATAGTCAATCTACATTCTGAAAGTGATTAGCTCAGTTCACACAAAGGAAACTGTCAGTTGCTCATGGCTGAGGAACAACCACATAATTACTTAGCCACTCTTCCACTTTGTGCTGTTCACCATTCTTTTCTTTCTTAACAGTTTTAAAAGTGATGGTGTTGCTTCTTAATATGATAACATGAAAATCCCTACCAGGTAGATGTAAATTTGAATGTTCACTCAATTTATTCAACCTACTAAATCCAGTTTATGCTTACAGGGCCCAAAGTCTATCCTGGTAGTGCTGGGTTCAAGGGAGAAACCAACTCTGGATGGGGTAGTAGCTCATTGCAAGGTGTACTTACACACACCAATACTCACTCATTCTGGAGAAAATTAGGAGCTTTCAGTTAAGCTGATGTGGATATCTTTGGGATGATGGATCAAAGCAAGAGAACTGAAAAAACACGGTAACCAGGCAAAGATTCACACCCAAGACTCTGGACCCGCCCTGTTTAAAATTAGCTTTAAGGATTACTTTGAGGTTTTTTTTTTTTAAGTGCCCTATTATAAATATTAAACTTCTAGTATTAGCTGGCATATTGTCAGTGGTAATTCATTAATCATCCATCCATCCATTTTCCAACCTGCTGAATCTGAACACAGGGTCACAGGGGTCTGCTGGAGCCAATCCCAGCCAACAGAGGGCACAAGGCAGGAATCCAATCCCAGGCAGGGTGACAACCCACCGCAGGACATACACAAAAACACCAAGCACACACTAGGGCCAATTTAAAATCACCAATCCACCTAACCTGCATGTGTTTGGACTGTGGGAGGAAACCGAAATGCCCGGAGGAAACCCATGGGGAGAACATGCAAACTCCACACAGAGGCAGCAGCGCTACCACTGCGCCACCGTGCCACATTCATTAATCACCTTTTGTAAATAGAACAGCGGAAAACTACAAAATATATGCTGCTTTGTGTGCATTTACTTTTATTATGTCAGTTTAAGCATGAAACATTGTTTAGAAGGAAATTGCATAAGGTGTTCCAAGCATTGTAAGACTTAAATTTGCCATTTTGTTGTGGAAAATATGAAGTGTATTACTTGTTTTTCTATAACTTATTTTAATACATTTTAAGATATTTTAGGGACTATTTATTTTAACCTGCGTATGTCCTGGTCAGACTTACATTATTTAACTTAAGGTAGGCTAACTGTAGCTAGGAACCACAGTGGCAAAGAAATAATGAAGAATAGCAGAAGACAACAAACAATGACCTCCCATTTATAGTATATGCTGTCTTCAATATGACAGCAACTACATTCCTATGTAAAGAGAGAATCAAGAGAAATTAAATAAATTTATTTTTAAGCTTAAAGAAAAGGTCAGTTACAATTCATGAAAAGGAAATTAAATTAAATTAGTACATCTACATGCTCTTTCTTAATTAGCATTATCAAAAACATTTCTTGAGCTGAAATATTTTTATTGGGGGTGGGGATGTTTTCAAAATGGTGTGCTCCTTTTAGATCTAAAGCCTCGTGCTAATATGATAAATATTCACTGGGACCTAAGCTAATGGCCCATATTTATCAAGAGTCTCAGAATTACTCTTAGGAAATGCCCTAAAAGTCACACAAGGATAAGAATTTGTCCTGTCACAAAGCAGGACATAAGAAGTATTTACAAAGATTCCTTGTTCCAGTCCCAGCTAAGAGTAGGAATTCACGTCTGAGAATGAATGATGTCATGGTTTTACAGCACCTCTTGCCATAAATTGCAACTAATTGTGAAGTTTTGTAGTTGTTCAATACTAATGCTAAGACTTCACCAAGAAGATAATAATAATAATATTCAAAGTAGTAGGAGAAGAATAGGGAAAACATAATAAAATAGAATATTGCACTAAAAGCTGAATGTAATTGTTACTACAGCAGAGTCTCGCTTATCCGACATAAACAGGCCGGCAGAATGTCGGATAAGCGAAAATGTTGGATAATGGCAGGTGTTAAGAAAAAGCCTATTAAATGTCAAACTATGTTATAATTTTACACATTACGAACCTAATAATCATGTTTTACAACAAAACAACAGAATAAATTAACTGAAAAAATGAACTTACAGTTACAGAATTGTCTGAAGTTAAATACAGTATTACTGTACTTAAAAAGTTCAGTCCTGTGATGATTTAAAGACATTTTTGATCGTAGTCTGCTTTCCTGACAAGTGCTGTTTCTTCGCTGTCAAGTCTCTGCATCTTTGCAACATCATTATGTCGATTCCTGTAGCTTCTTCTTGTTGCTCAATGTAATTAATTGCAGTTTCTAGAGCCTTAACTCCATCACTCATATAGTCAACATCCGTACGAGCGTATACTGTTTACTACAGCATTGTGACTGCGAGTGTGTGTGTGTTTGTGCTGTGACGTGCGAGTCCTCATCTTGCACCCGAAAACACGAAGCTAAGTCTCAGTACTTTAGCAACACCAGCTTTATTAAGCTTTTTTAACAGCAACAGCACGGTTATTTATTGTAGTGGGATCTGCCATTCTCCTATACACAGACACAGCAGTCAGTCAGGGTTGGGGGAAAGTAATACTGTGCCCTGCGCATTTGTAATGTTCCTTGTTCCTTGTTTCACCAATTGACGGCGGGTGCTTATAGCATGTCCGCGATCTTTTCGGATTCGCTTTTATGGCGAACTGCTACAGCGCTGGTAGACTGCGATTGCTTTGGGACGCTCTTCCGCATGTCGTCCCTTTGGGTGGAATCCCACAAGAGTTTAGAAATTCACTCGCACCAGCCATGATTCTTTTCAAAGGTAAAGTGCAGGTTAATTTGCTTTACGTATTTTTACTTTATATTTTGTATTAATCATTTTTATATGAATAGTTTTGTGATGTGGAACGAATCATCTGAGTTTCCATTATTCCTTACGGGGAAATTCACATTGATATACTGTACAAGTGCTTTGGACTGCGAGCACATTTCCAAAACTAATTATGCTCACAAACCGAGGTTCCACTGTAATTAGCTGCGGTAGAGTCGGGAGCAACAAAAACTAGACTACGCTCACGCTCGCAACTTGCAGTTCTTGTTGCCGACTGATGCGTTTTTTTTTTGGGTTTTTTTTTTGCGGTGGGACGTCGAATAATACATAATGTTGGATAAGCGAAGGTAGGATAAGAGAGACTCTACTGTAATTACTTTGTCACTCCCAGTGATCTCCCTTTATCATCTGTAAGGCTTTATTCATTTAACTCCCCAGGAGTCTCTACCTGCCTTCTTGAATTGTCCTAAGCTTGTAAAATGTAGCATACATTTTCCAGGGGTTTGTAGAATCCAAAGCTCAGCATACTTGTGTGATATTTTGCTGTCAGTCAACCTTCAAGCTCTGTTTATGTTCAGGGTAGTGTGCTGGCTACTACAGTACAGTTTGCATCCATGACCACCTGCGCACTGATATTGAGATTTCATTTGTGATTCACATACAGTATGCATGCTTATTAACACTTGGGTCAATATGTGTGTACAGATTTGCATGAATGTGGTTTACTTTAATATTAGCTAGTGTGGAGTGTTGGAAAATGTATAATTCTGTGTCTTACCTCTTGTGTTGTTAGGGCATTCAAAGTTTGATGCAAAATTCAGGAAATGGTTGGTTGTGAAGTGCACAGGTTTTAGCTATTACAAAGCTGCCTTTTTCCCAGAGGCCAAAACATTTTACTTTAATTTTGAATGATAGTACATCTCTGAAGATAGAATGATCAAGTAACAAACATTATTTGTTATGGATACTATTGCATCTCTGTCAGACGCTATATTCTGGCAGGTTCTAGTGAGTTAGGACAGTTCACAAGCTATCCTAATTCCTGGTGAAGTCAGTAGTAGTTTCCTAAATTACAAACACTGACAAAATGCTTTTACTAATACTCCTAAGAGCAGGTCCACATTTACATTACTCTGAAATGTTTGAGCCAGTTAGGATTGTTTTTCTACTTTGAGACACTTGATATACATATGACCACTGATGCTTTTGGCTTATTTTTTTCCAAAAACAGAGAAATAAAATTCTTTTTTGGTGTTTGTATTTTATGCATTTTGTTTGGCTTATGTCCTGCGGTGGGCTGGCACTTTGCCTGGGATTTGTTCCTGCCTTGCGCCCTGTGTTGGCTGGGATTGGCTCCAGCAGACCCCCGTGACCCTGTGTTAGGATATAGCAGGTTGGAAAATGACTGACTGACTGTTTGGCTTATTTATGAGCCACCCGCCTCATGTACTCTAAGTCTGTTATTCAAAGAAATGCTTTCTACAGTGATTAGTTTGTATGTCTGGTAAATCCATTGACTACATTAATTGATTAAAGTCAGCAGCCATCCGCCCAAGTAGTGTATATTCCAAAAAGTGGTGACTGGGTTTTCTGCACCTAATGTCAAAGAACAATTATGTAGTCGAACAAAGTTGAAGTAAAAATCAAACACAAGAATGGTGAAACAATTAATAAATTATTCAGCTTTAGCTGGACTAAGGTAATAAAATACAAAGGTATGGGGATGGGGGAAGAAGCTTATAAGCAAAACATCATTTATACATGCATTCTAAGACATATCCATTGCTTTGTATAGCTCTGAAAAATGTATTTTGAATGACAAATTAGTATTTTATTTTACATGCACAGAGATTTTAAGCTGTTTTTAAGTCACCCAAAACATTTATACAGAGTATAAATAATAATATTAAAAATGGATTCTTCCTCTTACTCACTATTGAAAATAATAATGATACACTTTTAAAAGTGTATTCTCAAAAACCTTTCACTAATCTGAATATAATTTTCTTGTTTATTACACAATGATTACCTCATTCTTTAGGTAATTAGATCCCAAAGGAAAGTGGAGACAGTCCTTGCAACATGATTTTTTTTTAAATATTTAAGTGCAAAGCAAATTTAGAACACTTCAGCATTAAAAATATGAGCTCCAGCATCACCATAATACACATCTATACTCTGTAGTAATGGCACAAATAGCTATTCATATATGCAAACTAATATAATAGAATAAATAACAGAAGTTTGTTTGAAAAGGCAAGGAAATGATACAAGCAATGAGCTAGAAAAAAGAAAATGCAATTCATACGGAACAGAGTAATTTTTGTTGTATCCTTGTTCTATATCAACTTCACACTGATTATTCTTCACAACAATAATTCTGGCCAGAAAACTTTCTCTGCAAACACAAACTAAATGACAACCAAAGGTACCACATCCTGTGCTTTAATAGCATTTTACACAAGCTAGTGCACAAAAGTCTGGGCTACTCATTTATAAGATTTCTCCAGATCCACACAGCTCATAGAAAGACCTTAACACCTCAAATATTGTGTTAAGGCACAAAGTACAGCAGGTCCAAAACTCCAACAGCTAGGACTAAATCTGCATTGCTTCTTCTGAAAATTAATTTAGATTAATGTCCTGATTACCCTTTCCAGATTATTTTTGCTATCTGAAGTAATCCATCAATAATCAGGGTACACCAGCTCCGACTGCTTTTTGAAATTGAGGGTCACCACTCCAGTCTATCAATCTAGAGGTAAAATCCTCTCTTCCAGGGTGGAACTCGGAGGGGAGGGGCCCTTGGATTTAATTAATTATTTTTTCCCCATCTAACTGTAATGATGGAACCACAGAAAACAATTAATGTCAAAACCTAAGAGTAGCTGACACTTGAATAACCACTACACAAGAACAGCAAATATTCCACGAGCAGAGAGCCACAAAATGACAAAAACAGCACTTGTGATTATGAGCAATATTTACTGTATATTGGGATGATGACCATACTCTTTTTAAGTTTTCTATCATCCAAAGTCTATGTTATTTTGCCAATTTAACCTTTTCTTTTTATTTGTCAGTTTCAGATATGGCCTTTGCTTTGAAACTATGCGTCTAAGGCCAACATCCCATAGTTATCTTTTCACTGTTGCAGATGACAGTGGTATTTGGTGTGTACTATTTAGGGAGCAGCCTTAGACTGCTGAGGACCTGTATAGTGTCTGTTTCTAAATCTATAGACTCTAATATAATTATCCTCTTATGTAGTTGGGCATCTGGGCATTCCATTTCTTTTACTGTTCTGTTTAGATAAAGTTTGCCTTCGTCTCTCAACATAGTAGTAAACATCTTTGTATGAAATCTTCAGTTTATTTGGAATTCACTACATGAAATAACCTTCATTTCATAAAATAATAATAAGGTGACAAGTTTCTTAAAAAGCTTTTTTGTTTTGGCCTGGAATTGAACTTGGAAATCACAATATCTTATAACCCAAGGTAAGACAATTTTCTTGCATTGTTGAACAGAATACCGGGTTTCAGCTGAGCTAACAAAATTGCAAAGGTTTCTCTAACTATTCCTCATCAGTCGGGTTCAAGAAGAGCCATTCCACTAAGGCAGCTCTACTTAACATTATCAACACATTACAGCAGGCAAAAGCTATGAACATGTTATCATTATTTATCCAGCCTGATCTGTTCTCTGCCTCTGACACGGTCAACCACTAGATCCTTCTTGCCACCCTATTTGACTTTGGCATTGCTAGGACTGCCTTCAGCTGGTTTGATTCCTGCCTCTCTGAAAGATCCAAATGTGTGTCTTGGTCTGGAGAGATGTCAAGGTTGAACCAGGCAAACATGGGGGTACTCCTAAGTTTGGTTCTGTGTATGGATGCACCGATACCACTTTTTTGGAAAACGAGTACGAGTATGAGTACTTGCATTTCAGTACTCGCCGATACCGAGTACTTACCGATACCGAGTACTTAATAAAAACATGATTTAAATTTACAGGTAACAGCTTTAGTCATATAATTTAACAAAAAAAACAAGGGACTAGTTTGGAATTAAGAACATTTATTTAAAATGAAAAACATGCTGTATGCAACATATTACAGAATAAATAATTATAAAAAAAAATTTAAACAGTGACAGTGCAACTCAAGTATTTTTTCAGTTTATTGTAAACTCTGCCGCTTTGGACAACACAAGGGGCATTAATAAACATCTTTGCTATTTAGTGCACAATATTTGAATAAACTAACAACATCCACCAACATAGAACTGTGGCAGTCAGTGCAACTGAGGTAGGTATTAACATCAAGTCTAAGACGACTCACTTAATGGAGCCTATTTAGAAAAAGTGAGTGGCAGGTTTTTTTTTTAAGAAAAGTAGTTTTTCTGCATTATCAGCAGTCAGCCTGTTTCTGTTTTCATCTATAATGTGTGACACTGAGCTAAAAAGCCTTTCACTTTCCACACTTCTACATGGGGCTGAGAGGTATTTCTGGGCCATTTTAGCCAAAGTGGGGAACCTGATTTTGTTGACACCCCAGTACTTCAGAGGACTGTCTTCACGAGGGCTTGGGGCCTCTCCGAGGTATGTGTCGAACTCAATGGCAGCACCTGCTGCCAGCGGCTGTGCTGCCTGGGGCTGCTCCTTAGCGATTTCTTCAAATACAGTGTCCAGACTGCTGCTAGTGCTGGCCTGGGCCTTGAGGAACAGTTTAGCAGGAGGTTCTGCAGCTTCTGCCCGACTCCCCTCTGCCTCAGCTCTGGACATCATCTGCATGGTGGAGATGAAGTACAGTGGGTTGGTCTCGACGTCACTGAAGCGCTTCTTGACAGCTTCCAGTAAGGTTGCTTTCATTGTCTTGACGCCGTGGTCCTCATCTGTTTCTCTGTTTAGAAGTCTCACTAGCACAGTCACAGCTGGGATGACATCAGAGGCTAGTGCGTCGTAGCTGCTCACTTTTTTAGTTAGTTCCTCAAAGGGGGCGAGGATGGCAACAGTCTTCTCCATAAGAGCCCATTGGTGAGCGGTGAGATAGTCAGGGAGTTCATGCTCGGACACATACACCCCCAGCACTCACTTTTCCTCAATGAGGGACTGGAGCATGTAATACGTGCTGTTCCAGCGCGTCTGTACGTCCTGCTGCAGTCTCTTTATTGGCTGGTTGAGCTGTCCCTGAATGTCCTCGAGGCTGGAGTAGGCTAAGGCGGAATGTTTAAAATGTCCAACTATTTTCCGCCCCACTGCTATAGCATCGGCTATGCTCCTTTGTGCTAATAAGCCCTCATGAACAGCCAGTTGGAGCGTGTGCGCGACGCACGGCAGACTTGGGAGCCCTGCGTCATTCATGGCTTTAATCATGTTTTTGGCATTGTCACGAAGCACAACATGTACTGATGTTTTAGGTATACCCCATGTCTGGAGCATTTCCTCAAACACATGCGCTATAGCCTGGCTGGTGTGCGAGCCGCGGAATTGTTTTGCATGTAATATGGCTAGTTGCGGTGTGAAACTCTCGTCTATCCACTGGGAGGTTAGGCTAATTAGCGACACGGAGCTTACACTGCTTGTCCAAATATCCGTGGTGAAACTAAACGCAGAGGAGGCTTGCAGTAGTCTGTGGATATGTTTTTTCACGGAGTCGTGTAGTTTAGGCAGCTCCGTGTCAGTCATGTAGCGGCGGCTTGGGACATCATATCTGGGCTCCAGAACATGGAGGAGACGCAGGAATCCCACATTTTCTACCTCCGAGAGTGGCTGGTCACGCAATGCAATGTACTCGATAATTGCCTGTGTTATTTTCACAGCACGTGGGTTGTCTCTGGACATTTTTTCTCGTCTTGCAAGAGTTTGCTGCTGCGTGGGTAAACTCTTTGTACTCGTTGTCGTGTTGGGATTTTAGGTGCTTGATTAAATTACTTGTGTTAAATGCGCTACCTTTTGAGCCTCCTCTGGACAATTTCGCTGAGCACAATTTGCAGTCCGCCTTTGTTTTGTCGTCTTCATTCACTTTGAAATAGTTCCACACGGCTGACATGTCTCGCCTCGCCTTCTCCCCGCTCTGAGCTGCAGCCGGGGCCTGTGGGCGGGCACTCGGCGCCTGTGATTAACCCCTTACACGCCGCTCAAACATAGACATTTCTCAGACCGTGGTATCGGTCCCCGGTATCGGGGGACTTTTAACGAGTACAAGTATTTTAGAAAATGTGGTATCGAGGTCAATGCCAGATATTGGTATCGGTATCGGTGCATCCCTAGTTCTGTGCCTTCTTCTCTTCTCCCTATAAACCTCCTCACTGGGCCCTACCATCTAGTCACAGTTTCTTGTATCAATGATATGCTGAAGATATGCAGCTGTACCTGTTGTTTCCTCCAGAGGACTATATGGTATCAGCTAGAATCTCTGCATGTGTCACTTGTATTGCAGTCTGGGTGAAGGAACACCATCTCCAGCTCAGCTTGGTAAAGGGGGACCTTCTTACTATTCCAGCTCACTGCTATGTTCAGCACCCCTTCTCTGTTCAATTTGGTTCATTATCACTAACATCCACCCAGTCAGTATACAACCTTAGCGGGGTGATCAGTGACAAGCTATACTTCAGAGACCATGTTGCTATGGGTCTCTTGGTCTTGTAAATTCACTCTATACAATATCTGCAAGATCAGACCATATCTAACAGAGCATGTAGCACAACGCCGGGTACTGACTTTGGTTTTGTCATGTCTAGAGTACTGCAACTCTCTGTTGGTGGGAGTACTAGCAAGTGTCACCAAGCCCGCTGCAGATGGTTAAATATGCAGCAGCATATCTGGCATTCAATCAGCTGTGGTGGGCACATGTCACTTCTCTCTTCAAATCACTACATAGGCTTCCTTAAGTTCAAATCTTTGATGCTTGCCTTAAGAATAGTCAGTGGATCAGCATCCAAATATAAATGGGGGCACTTATGAGGTCCTTTGCTCCTTTACGATACTCTAATAAAGTATCTATCTATCTATTAAATCTCAGTCCAGACTCTTTTCATGTGTACCTCTTAGCTAGTTGCCCGAGCTTGCCAACTCCATTTGAAATTCTGACTCAATGTGTTTGTGTTTGAAGACTCTTGTTCAGTGAATTTTGGTCTAACTAATATAATGATATGGTTTTATTATCTAGAAATTGTAACTCACTTTTAATTTTGTTCCAGGCTCTCCACTTGTGATGATCAATTTTGTAACCTTGTCCTGTAACATTTTTTCATACACATTCCCTTAGAATGACGTTACTTGATTATGCTGACCTCTTTCGTACATGACTTTGGATAAAAGTGTCTGCTAAGCAAATAAATTTTAGTGTAATAACCAATTAGCATTTAAATATGATTAATTAAGGATGAGCTAAGAGAGTTTACTATTAAGACACTGGAGAAATGGCTGCAGAAAATAGGGTTTTGCTGTCATACGTAAATAATAAATTTTATTACTATATTTGAAACAGTAATAGCCATTCGAAACATTAGTAATGCCTTGGCTATATTCTTAAATCAATTTAATGATACCTTGATAAAAAAGTATCAATGTTTATCAAAAACCTTTCTGACTGATTAAAAAAATCCCACAAAAAGAAGAGCGAATAGCATTGTTAAAACAGAAATGTTTTTCATATTTTAGTGGTAAATGACAAAATGTTGGCATAAACTATATAATGTGTGAGTCCTGAAGTCTAAAGATCAAATAAACACTTTCACAAAGGGTTCAAAAATAAGACAATAGCTTCCATGGTGTAGCGGTAAGATTTGCTAGCAAGTGTAATCTTGTAATCAAGAGTCCCCAGTTCGATCTCGACTGCCAGCTATAATTGCCATTTTCAGTACTGGACTTCTCTTATTGTTAATATTATACAGTACACATATACATTTGGTTTGCGTCTTTAACAGATGGTTTACATTTATAGTACTTGTAAAAGTTACCTTTTTTTCACTTTTATTCTCTCAGTCACAATCATAATACATTCTACCGCCTTAGGTATCTGACGCTGTTAGTTTTTATTTGAAACTGGGAATGACTGTAGATATGAGTGGTGTTTTGAGGCAATGGAACTGGACATTCTCTGATCTGGAGGGATAAAAGCTGACACACAAACACTGGTGAATCTGCCTTATTTCGTATCTCACCGTCACTTGATTTTTTTTTATTCAGTTTTATTGAGTGTTCCTGCTCACGCTGAATAGTATGCACCTTATGGTCTATGATGTCAAAAAAAAAAAAAAAAAACAGAGACATAGGTATATATGATATTTGGAATTATTAATTTTATGACCTGTATAGTACATTTCAGAAAACATTGTGGAACAGATGCAACATTATTCATATTATTCATATTCATTCGCATAACAGCTTGTGGTTGTAATCAGTAATCAGTGACCACTTTTTTTTTTTCCCGAGCTTGCCAGTTTCCACGTTGCTGTATGGTGCTGTTTCTTTTGTACTCCTCATGCAGAGGAAAGAATAGTACAGAGAGGTCAGTTCAGAGCTATATGCAATCATCAGATTCAAATGTTAACAGTTCACACACAAAGACCGTCCTTCCTACTTTTTTGACATGTTAAAAATCTCACATACCATCTTTTGTGCCGTCTTTTTTTTTTTTGCAATTTCACAACAGCAACATAATGTACAGCACTGTATTTGAGCCACAGAGAAAAAAAGTTAAGGACATGGTGAAAATGTGTATTTTATGATTAAAGTGGAAATTTCGGCTTTAATCTCGAAATGTCCACTTTAATCTCATAGTTTACTTTATCATTAAAGCATACCATCATAAACATCATCCCAGTTTTTAATCGCTATGAGCTTCTTGGACCTGACAGCAGCGGCAAGCAGCAATAGATGATGAAATGCATTAAAGTATGTGTGTTACATTTTACAGATAAATCGTTAGTTTCGTTTAAATAATGAATACTGTTAATAATTGTACATATGGGGGTGACACGGTGGCGGAGCGGTAGCACTGCTGTCTTGCAGGGAGTCACGTCGCTGGTATTCCTTGCTTCGAGTTTACATGTTTTCCTGTTGGGTTTCCACACTGTGCTCTGGTTTCCTTCCAAAGATATGCAGATTTGGAAATTTGGTGCCATGAAAATGGCTCCAGTGTATGTGTGTGCTTGTATTCACCTTGCTATGAGCTGAGGCCCCGTCCAGGGATTGTTTCTGCATCGTGCCCAATGCTTGCTGGAATGGACACATCCCTGGATTGATGGATTTAATCATTAAACATCCTTTTCAGAGATATTGCGGTAAGGTGTCATCGGAATTTAATGGGTGTTCCAGGCAATTCACAACACAGAGAAGCCGACCCTGTTCTCACTATGATAATATCTCACACTGTCACTTGCTGGATTACCCAAGATTTACATAAAGTACGTGCGCAAGTATAAACAGTAAAACGCTTGCGTAGCAGGAGCGTCCGCTGCAGCATGCGTTGCGTCGCATGAAGTATAAACGCGGCCTAAGGGTGTCGGGCTTGAATACTCCTGAGGGTCTCTGTCTGTCTAGACTGTTGTTCAAAGGTATATTATGGCTAACAGTGTAGGCATTACTCTTTTGAAGAGCTGTCCTTTGGGACTGTTTCTTGCCTTGTGGCTTCACGTTAGTAGACAGCTGTCACATAGTAAATCTGGTACAATTTGCTAATTATATGCTTTATCAATTTTGTCACATAGTTTTTCTTTGATTAGCATAATGCTGTTTGGACCTCAGTTGGTTTCTGTCTGGGATTTCTTCTGTATGCAGTTTGTGAACTTTGAAAAAGGATATAAATAGAACATCTTTCACACTGTGAGTAGTTAGACTGACAAACTCAAACATAACAACATGATACACTGTTTCACAACAGCATTAGATGCAAATAATCAAATCATGGAAACATAATGGGAAAAATGGCAGTCCTCATGTCAAGTTTTTATCAAGCATGTTGACCCAGTATCTGAACTCAGCACACTTGTATTTTGCCTTGAATGCTATCTATACAAACTTCTCTGTTGATTCAAACATAGATAATGCAGATAATATAGAAATGTCTGGTTTCAAAGTTGTGATGTCTCTTTCAGTCAGATCACATTTCCACATCTCTGTGATGGAAGAATTCTACCAAACCCTCAAGTAATCCATACTGTACAGAGCAAGAAAGTTACCTTCAGACCCGCATTTATCCATATACAAAGCAACTGTAATTTCTGTGACAATATTAAAATGATTGAAACTGATAGGACACATTGAAATCAGAAACACCTGACTCAAGTTTCTGAGACAGATTTTTTTCATCCAGCTTATAAACAGCTGCTGCTGCTTCATGTCAAGTAGACCATATATCTCATTATTTTCTAAAAATCTAGCCAGGTTTGCGAAATGTGTCAAATTGTCCCTTTGAGTGACAAAAAGGTATTGACTTGAATTCTTGCATATGCTATATATACTTGCATATTATTTTTTTTTCTTTCCTTGGAGATTCATGTTTAAATCATTCAGGTGAGCCATCATATTCAACAGAAAATGTAAATCACAGTTCTGTGAAGGTCTTTCAATGTTAGAAAGCCTTGCAATGTAAAGTTTTTCAAAAAATAAAATCCTTAATATGAGGAACCAAAGAGGTAAATCATTCTTGTACTTTTCCTCTGCCCAGCCATAATTCAGTGTGATCTTTGAAACCACAGTCAATCAATCATTTCAAAGACTGAACAAACTGTTTATGGATGAAGGAACTTCCACTTTGGATGTATTATGCGATTTTCACAACTATGCCCATGAAAGTATTTAATGTCTCAGTTCTGGGTTGTTGAGCAAACAAAGATCTCTATACGGAATGCAGTGGATGACACTTTTTTTTTTACAAATACTGCTTCGAAATAGAAAATAAATCCCGACTTGTGTCCATTGTATTTGAAGTTGGTTTTTTTTTCCAATCTAGGTTAATTTTTTTTTTTTTGGAATAAAAGTAAGTACATCACGTCCAAACGCATTACCTCACAGTCCCGTCTTCTTTTAAAATTAGGGAGCATATACTGGACTACAAAGTTCAACTGCTTCATTTCAGTAAGGTCTGGTGAGCTGTTTAGTGCCACTTTTTAAATAATTGCTCTTTGATGTTTTTTTGGTAGTTTTTGCAGGATATAATTCTTCTCATTTGAATCATAAATCTTAAGAGTTTCACTCACCATGATTGCAATTTCTATTATTATCTTAGTGGGATATTATGTAATTTTCTGGAGCAAAATTCAGGCTACTTTATGGATAGCTAAAGTCAACAGTTAATGGAGATAGAAGGAACTACTTTAGGCCAGCCTTCTGATTATAAAGTTGTGACACTTTTTTGGCTATCAACATGAAATTTATTGTTATAAGTGTTTTTGAAACTGGTGACCTTGTACACATAAAAATGTGTATTTTGTGCAGAAGGCAGGGGATTTTCTTTTACTTATATTGGTACAAATCTCCTGAAATGCTCGTGTCATGTTCATTCACTTTTTTAACTATTCATGTATCCATCCTTAGGGTGAAAATAAAAAATAAATAATTACAGTTCAATTAAGAACAGTTTATGTAAGTAACTCAAACAAGGACAACGTCAAAACAGCAATACTGAAGCAGATGCAACCATGTCAACTCAAGATTGGGCCCAGAATCAAGCCATAGACTTTATTGGCCTTTACCCTTGTATCAGTGGTTCAGTCAAAGGGTGAAGTAGAATGACTAAATGAGATGACTGGTCAGCTGATAATAACAGCATACTCTCATTGGCTGACGGTACACAACTGACCATGATGTCAAGAGAAGTATTTGTTACATTTCATTACTGGAGCAAAAATATGGCAGAGTCAAAACTGTCACATTGCCATGATAAATTTGTCACTTGTGGCATTTGGTGACAGAGTTGTCCACTCTAACCTTAAAAGCAAAAGAAGGATGCTTTAGTCACAGACATCTAACCATTAACCTTGTTGCCTGAATTTATTTACAATTATATAAAAAAAATAATTATTTGTGTTTTTGCTGTCAAATAGATGCTAAATTAAGTGGACATTGTTAATTTGAATATAGCACATATATTAAATATAAATTAAGGTATGATGCAAATTAGCGACATTAAGCATAATTGGATATAATAGTAATTAAACAAATTTTCCACTCTCAAGTATGTAGGTTATTTTATTGATGCTGTTATTGATCAGTTCCTCCAGTCAGCAATCCAAATTACAAAAATTTTCCAAAAATCAGTAGAATGTCATGAAGTTAACAACAAGTCACATGAGGAGAAACAGTCTTATTCATGGAATTCTCAAAAGCAGTTGTTGTTCTTGTTATCAACAAAATGAAAAAGAACCTATGATAGTACTTTTTTGACCTTATGTGGATGCGATAATGTGCAATTAGTGCGTCAAGAGCATCAAAGCTGCCCATGAACTTGTTGTACAGGCTGATGATGTTTGGACATTCTATAGCCACTTTCTTTTTCGACTTTCTTTCCCATCTTTCTATATTAGAAATAGGCTGGGCACTGGCAAAAGTGCTGGCAACGATAATCCCTCTATTATCACACCATTTTACTGCTCTTATTTCTACATTGACTACAACAACCTTTTTCTCTTCAAATGTCCCTCTTCCCTTCTTCTTCATATCAGTGTCTACACTGAAATTGCACCCTTGCAGGCAACTTTGCTGCACAGTCCCAAGGGCTAGTATTCCCTTGTTTGCAAGGGCAACAAGCAAATCCAAGGAAGAAAACCAGTTGTCAAAATACAGTAAGTGATTGAGAGACCCACGAATAACTTGTGCAAGCTTTAGCACAATGTTTCTACTTGCAGCAATGTTAGGTTCTCCAGGTACAGATTCTATTTTCCCTGCAGATATGTCAAATGAATGCACCAGGCTTTTAGTATCACAAAGCACAAAGATTTTGTATCCCCATTTGTATGGCTTCTTGGGGATATATTGCTTTAGGCTAGATCTACCTTTGAATGGCACCATTTGCTCATCAATAGACAACATTTGATCTTGTGGGAGACCATGAAATTTTGTGAGAAGTGAACCAATAATTGGCCTGATTTTGAAAAGCTTATTCATTGTCAGTACTCTCATTACTGCTACTTTCATCTTCAGAAACATCACCTTGTGATAAAGGTGTAGGTATGTAGTCTTCATCGCTATCCTCATTATCACTGAGACAACTATCATCACTTTCAACTGGTGGAACCCTGATTTGAAGTCCACCAGCTCACTTCCTGCAGAAAGCTGATGTGTTCATTTAGTTCTGCCTCAAAATAAAGGGCAGAAATCGCATTTATATCTCAGTATGCTATTTTTACATTAATTCTAGAAATTAACTAGGATAAAAATGCAAAGCATTTGAAATCTATGCACAGGAATTCGAATTTCTACGATATTGCACCTAAATACATTATTATTCATATGCAGCCGTTATTGCCGAATGTAGCGAAAAAGCGACATAGCGAAAATGGCATATAACTTCCGGAATTTTCGTCACATGTAGTTTATTCTCAAATATCAGCAATAGAAGAAAACAATAAGCTTATATGTATTTTTATCTTAACGCAATTTACCTTAAATGTGGAGAATTTCTCGAAGTAAGCAGCCAAAATCCATGCGCACGGAAACACCAACACTTCGCTTCCATTAGGCAGTTGTAGTTTCCACTACGACCACTAGATGGGATGAGAAGCTCTTTCAATACAATCCTTGGAACATATCGAATACGCAGCAACCGGCATTAGCGGGATACATGTGCCACCACGGCTGCAATCAGCCTGCAAGCGGTTTGATGCAAATTCGCGAAAATCGTCTACAAGGTTAAGACATTTCATGCAGGTAAAACTATTGCTTGTGATCTTGAAAGTGAATGAGTATTAATGGACATTTGTGGTTTTCATCAGCTGAAAGTTGCATTTATCTTCGACAACTGAAGGAGACAGAAATGAGAACTTCTATGTGATCCTTAACACTGCGTTCATAAAATTCTTCCACCAGATTTGACATAGCTGGTGGTAAACATGCGGTAAATGAACATACATACATATATTTTCCTAATTAATTCAGTGTCACCAGCAGCAAGAAACTGCTTAAGGAACTATGGGGCAGAAGTCAAGATAAAAACTTTGACAGAGTACCAGTCCATCACAGAGCCTACTCATGTACCCATTCACAGAGGACCAATTTAGAATTGCAGATTAGCCTAACATGCTATCTAAGACAAAAGTTACCAAGAATCAGACTTCTAATGTGTTGTCTTCCTTTAGGGCAGAACAGTCCAGATACTTTTACTCTGATGAGAAGCTTGACAACATCACTCTTCACCTAGAAACAATTTTAGTGAATTCAAAGACCTCTGAGATGGCAAGCTATTTACTAGAATTCTTCCAATATGATGGCCATGGCAAAAAGTCTGGAAACACTAAAGTTCACTGAGCAAACTCATGGCCGGTTGAGGCAGAAGCTGAAATTGTATTATCAGTGGACTATAAGGCAGAGATGCTCGCCACAGAGAGCCAGTCTCCAGCAATTAATGCTACAATCCCTTATTCAATGCCTATGATGGCATTTTGCCAAGGACCACATGTAATGTTACAGACAAAACTAGAGTGATTCCTAAGGCACCAGACACCAAAATCCTCTATGAAAGTGTGTGGGAGAGGAGCAGATGGAATTGCTCCACCATACAAAAAGACAAAAACAGGCTTTGACAAGCGAGAGAAAGAAATGGGCGGACAAAGACAAATAGTAATGAAAAAGAATACACCTAGAAGAGCAAGGAATGTCACATCCCTAATGGATGTTGCTGGCAGCTTCACAGCCAATAAAGAATTAGAGGATGGGCACAGTGTACTTTAGCCAAATGAAAGCAAAGTTGAAGCTTTGACAGAAGAGGAGTGGAATAATCCAAAACTGAGGGATTGCAAATGTGCAAACCACAGGCCTCCATGCCAGTTACTAGAAGTAACCAGGGCAGAAATGTTGTTCCTTTGAGGATGTCATTATCATAATTGGTAGATACCAAATGATAGCTCACAATATACAGTAAATAACCCCAAGGTATCTAGCAGTTTTGTGTTAAACCTGAAAGTGTCACTAATGGAAATGGAGGCCAACAAACAATCCATAGCACCACTGCATTTTGCAATGGAAGACAAGTTTGCATAACATGAGGTAATATTTTAAAGACCAGATAACAGGACAGTACAAAGAATAGGGTTCATACCAACAGAACAACCGAGTATACAACAATATCCTTCCCTAGTTTGGACCAGAATAGCTGCCCACCTCGACCTATGTCTTGTCAGCTAGGCACTGTATAAGAAAAATACAGCTTTTAGCTAGATGTCCAGTCTCAGATAAACGCTGAGTAGGTATACAAAACCAATATTAAGAGCAATCATATAAAGGCAGAGTAAAGCTAGGAAACTGGTTTGTGTGTGTCTATGTAATAAATGGCAGTAGAAATAAAAGGAAGAGTTACCAAGTGAGCCTCAACACTATGTCCATTTTACGCACTGAACCTTTTCCATGGTCTTTGCTAAAATATTGTAATTATGACTTTACTTTATCCTAACATCTATGACTAATATAAATAGACAATTATATGTACACATTACCCTAAATAAAAAAAAAACATTAAATTTCTTTATGAAAAGACAGTTTCTATATATTGTGTCTTTTGCTGCTGAAAAGGCAGCTGTCTGACATTTTAATATTTCACTAATAAAGTTGTGATTATTTTTAAGGCCACACAAAATTAATATACATTGCAAATAGTATGTTAAAATGAGGATGAAGTGGGATAAAGAAATGACATGATGAAAATATCAATTGTAAGCTTAGGTATTAATAATTATTAATATTTAAAAAATAATTAAAATTAATAATCTATTATATTTTAAAGGGGTATTAACCATTAATAAATACAACTCATGCATTGCAAATAAAATCACTCATTACCATTAAAAATGGTGTATATTAAAAGATGTTCCCTAAACATTTACGATTAACTTCACAATTGCCACCATTTTCAGTTACATAGTTCTTAAAATGCTTGTAAAATAATGAGTTTGATGAAATGGCTCTATCCCGTGGTGAGCATTTAGCTTCATTGGGTAGAAACCGCCATTTGGCAAGTGTTGATCTGTTCTGATGCAGAAGGTTAGAGGCAAACTTCTTTGGCAAATAACATTATTTTTAGGGCAGGTGAGTATTTAAAAAAAATCCATTACAGCTTTCATCAGCTGTTGGCTTTAAAAACACCTGGGAATCCAGAACACTGCTGATAAGTGCATGTATGTAATAAGATTGATTGAATTCTGCATTATGCATAAGCAGGCCTGATAAGGTGATTTTCTTTTCTCCTTATTTCTGTGTCATGCTGTTACATTCAACAGAAAAACTCAAGCATTAAATGTATAAATTTGTCTTTTTAGAGACAGAAATTGCATGCTGGGACCAAGTGCTATTTTGTACTGCAATAATATGGCACAGAATTCACCCACTCCCAATTAAAATTAAAGGTCTTTATTATGCTATTTAAATATATTATTAATACTGAATATGTCATGGTAGGGGCCGTTATTTATTTATTATTTGTATTTTTTTCTTCATTGGCAGGAGTGGGATTTTGTAGCAATTGCATTACTTGAATAAAATGGTTTAACAAACTTGAGAAATGTACTGCAGCTGAGGGGGAAAATATAAAACTAACAAGGACTTATTTTTTTCTGAAGAATTATATGAAATGTATAGATTCACAACAGGCTTTCTGACCATCTGCTACTGTGGCTTTTTTGTTTTAAAGGGATTACTGTTGTTTAAGTTTGTCTGAAGGTTCAGATTGATATCTTTATACTTTAACAGAGTCAGAATTGTTTAAGTTCTGACAGCTGCGTACATTTTTAATTAATATCACTTTTCACTTTGTGTATTGCAAAATGCATTCATGTTTTTAAAAATAATTAGGCATAAATTAGCTGTGAAGAAGAAAGCTACACATGCAGAAGGATGACAAAATGATTGCAGGCAGCCATGAAACTATTCAAAATGCCGAAACAAAAAGCTCCATATTTAAAAATAAGGAAAATAAACAATGACATCCCATTATAACATATTTCAAAATACAATATAAAATTTGTTTCACATAGTTGTAGGCTGTAATACTTTGTTTTAACTTATTTATCTTATATTATGCTTTTTTGTGGAAGGCATGTTGAATTAAATGTAATGGGTTAGGCTGGGCTTAAGAGTTGTAAGGAGAAAAAAAAAACAAAACAATTACTTGATAGCTCCAAAGTGTATCTTTATTATTCTTCTAAGTAATAAATATTAACACATATATTTATCTTCATAAATATTGTATATTCAAAATTAACAGCATTTATTAGTCACATAATTTAACCAGCCACTTTATTAGGTACACCTGTTCAACTGCTTGTTAACACAAATATCTATTCAGCCAATCATATGGTAGCAACTCAATACATATAGGCATGTGGACATTGTCAGGACAACGTGCTGAAGTTCAAAACAAGCATCAGAATTGGGAAGAATGGTGCTTTAATTGACCTTGAATGTGACATGGCTGTTGGTGCCAGATGGACTGGTCTGAGTATTTCAGAAACTACTGATCTACTGGGATTTTCATGCACAACCATCTCTAGGATTTACAGAGAATATTCTGAAAAAGGGAAAATATGCAGTGAACAGCAGTTGTCTGGGTGAAAATGCTTTGCTAGTGCCAGTGATCATAGGAAAATGGCCATGCTGGTTGGAGCTGATAGAAAGGCAACAGTGACTCAAATCACCACTTGTTACAACTGAGGTATGCAGAAGAGTATCTCTGAATGAACAACAAACCTTGAAGCAGATGTGCTACTGCATCAGGAGACCACACCAGGTGCCACTCCTATCAGATTAGAACAGGCAACTGAGGCTACAGTTCATACAGGCTCACCAGAATTGCACAACAAAAAATTGGAAAAATGTTGCCTGGTCTGATGAGTCTTGATTTCTGCTGAGGCATTCAGATTGTAGGGTCAGAATTTAGCATCAACAACATGAAAGCATTGATCCATCCTGCCTTGTATGAGTGGTTCAGGCTGGTGGTGGTGGTGTAATAGTGTGGGGGATAGTTTCTTGGCACACTTAGTACCACCAGAGCATTGTTTAAATGCCACAGCCTACCTGAGTATTGTTGCTGACAATGTCCATTCCTTTATGTCCGTGGTGTACCCATCTTCTGATGGCTACTTCCAGGAGGATAAAGTGCCATGTCATAAAGCTCAAATCATCTCAAACTGGTTTCTTGAACATGACAGTGAGTTCACTGTATTCAAATGGCCTCAACAGTCACCAGATGTCAATCAAGTAGAGCACCTTTGGGATGTGGTGGAAAGGGAGATTGGCATCATGGATGTGCAGTTAACAAATCTGCAGCAACTGAATGATACTATCATGTCAGTATGGACCAAAATCCCTGTGAAATGTTTCTAGCTCTTTATTGAGTCTACGCCATGAAGGATTACTACAGTTCTGAAGGCAAAATGCAACCAGATATAGAAAGTGTACCTAATAAAGTGGCCGGTACGAGTATATCAATACATTAATCTTATAACACCATTCACATAAAGAACTCTTAGATATTAAAAGTTACATGTTTTGCTCATGGGAAACCGTATAACCTTTGCTTATTTGGCGAGCACGAGACTCCCAGTGATGGATGGACTCTTGGCTTTAGTAACTTTGTGGGGTCACTTGCTTTTCCCCCACTAATTTAATTATAATTTACTTAAGGCCCAAATCAAATGCCTTAATTAACTTAACTTCTTATCAGAGGGTCCCATAATGTCAGAAGCCAAAAGTTCCAATACTAAAGTTTTCAAAACAAGTATGAAAAATTCTTATACTGGGGATGAAGAGGCCAGTATGTTTAAAATGGACACCTTCTCCAAAGATGTAAAGAGGCTTGCAGTTGAGAAGCTTGTTTCTATGTGAAACTTAATACAGCTTAGTTTTCAAGAACCTGGTATGCTTCATTGTGATATGCGTAATACAGTATCAAAATAAGTAAAAAAGATCAGGAAGGAGACTGAGGTGTTAATGAGTATGATGAATCAAGGATCAAGAAGACAATCATATTTATGAACTGGAACACCTATTTGCATCACTCTCTTCCAAATTAATTGGACTAGATTATAGGACTTTGAAGAAATAATGACTGTGTTATAGATATTGAAGTAAATACAGAGAATGCTCATTCTATAGTACTTTTAAAAAAGCTGTTACCAGATATGCTTTCCAGTCTGTGTGATCCCTCTCCATGGTCTGAAAGATGTGAATATCTATATCCAAGACTGAAAGAGGTGTATTCTTCTAATTGAAATTTATCAAACCTGAAGTCCTTGATATGAGGTTTCTCAATTCTGCTTGCCATACGCCATTTCTTCTTTCCTTTGAATTCCAGTGAATTCAATGGTTTTCCAGTTTTAGCTTAGCAACATGCCAAGCCAGGAAGACAATGACATCCATAATGAAAAGATCCTGTGAAATGGGTTTAAACCCCTTTCGTGTGTATTTGATCGACCTCAACATACCTTATCTCTCTGCTTCAAGATAAGAACTGTATTTATTCTTTGGTGAAGGTATAGATCCTGTGATTGTTTTCTCCTGTTCTTTTTGCATTGCCAGTCTGATTATGTTATTTTGTTTTGATACAGTCTCAAATTTACAATTATGTTTGACTTGACTATATGTATTCATGACCTTGGTTTGCCATTGTTAGCAAATGGGTTGAAGTTGTCTTTTTACTTTGTATCATGTTTTCTCTCCAGTGCAACCACTGTATTTTTGGAGGGTTTAGCTGTTTTATTTATTTTTTGCTTTTGATTCTTTAGTCCCCTGATGTTGAACAGAAAAGTTGACTTCCGGGAGTAAAATTGTATGTAGGAGCTGTATGCGTGATTTTTGGAGCTTGTGGTGACAGTGGAGTGGGGCAATGATGACATGAGTAACCTTTGTTTTAGTTTGTTGTATCTTTTGCCTTTCTCTGATTTTTTTTTTAATTTCTATTTTCTCTTCTGTTGTATGTATATCTAACATAACAGTTACTTCCTGGAATGGCCTGTATTAAAAAATCAAGCACCCTCAAGGTCCTTCAGAATACTCTGTATTTTCTCTCCATGACCCACCTCAATTTTTGACATGACATTTTTTATTTCTTAATTGCTTGCTTTCTCTGTCACAAATACTTTGTTTGCCCTTGCTTTTCTCTCTCTCTTTCTCTGACCATAAACGTATTTTCATGATATTTTGCTTAGTTTTGCCTTCATCTTTTGCTGCCCATTGAAGTTTTAATTCTTCTTTATTTAAAAATGTCATCTTTTGCCATAAACGTTCTTCCAAATTAGATAAATTAATTTCAATTAACGTTTACAAAAGGTGCTGGTTGTGATTTTACAATTGTTTTTCCCAGAAGCTTGGCTTGTATTACCTCTTATCTTTAATGAGTGAATGCCTCCAAATGGTCAACCTTGGGTATGTATTAATTACTCACACAAGACTTAAATTAATTTGCTGTTTCTTTAATGGGCTAAATATGAAGTCCACTACACATAGGTGGAAAACTTATGTGCCTGGTGATAAATCAAGTATATTAAAGGCACTCACATTTGAAGATGTGGCTTATTCTCCTATTTTTTTATCATCAAAACTAAATCACAGAGTGTTACCATTAAACCAACCAAGATTGCTAAGTTTTTTTTTGGTTGTACTAGGGGGCATTGCTCCCTGCTTGCTTTGCTCGCCATCCCCCGGGGTGGGCACTGGGTGCCCGCTATCTTGCGGCTGAGCTACTCTAAGGGTGTCAGGGTGCTCCTCCATTAGAGAAAGCTATTGTATTTAAAGGGATGGTATATAGAAGAGTATGCATGGCACGGGAAGAAGATAGTTTGGTCCTTAGTTATTATAAATACAAAATCAGTTACTCGGGTATTTCACTACAACTGTTTATTTTAAATAACAATGACACTAAAACGTAGTAAAAAGTAAAAGAGTAAAAGCAGAAGTAAAAAAAATAAAACATAAAAAGTAAATAAAAATGAATTATTATTAATGCATTGTCAAAAACAATATTATGAATTACTTTATCCTTTAATTTACATTTTATAAATGTAGCTTTTTCATTTCTGTTTGCATATTATTTAGAATATTTTTCTCTTTATTGTTTATTGGACAATTCTCTTTATTCTTGATTTTTATTATATGCAGCTCTTTTTTGCTAACACAAGAATCCCTGAAGCCTATGAAAAACCTTGCAATCCCGGGGCACATTAAATTCCTTTGCACCTCTCCTCATGCGTCTTTGTTTTACAAATGTGTCGATCAACACAAGCAGCAACCAGCCTGCTATTCCATCCCACCCTACCGATGGAGCTCAAGTTGCAAAATTCTCAGATTTTTCTCAATTTAACTGTGTTTATTGTGGTGTGAGGTGCCTGGAATTGTACAAGATAAATACTATATCTTCATTTGGAATACATACATTTCATGTGTGTTCTGTGTCAACAATCTATGCAAAAATAGGATGACTATAAATGTGAGAAATCCAAGAAATGCTGAACACATAACTAAATAGAAATGTTTTTCATATTTTAGTAATTGACAAAATGTAGACATGAAGTATATAATGTGTGAAGACTGAAGTCCAAATTTCAAATAAACACTTTCACAAAAGGTACAAGTATAACAAAACGTACACTTTTATTCAAGAATATAACCCTAGAAAAAGAAATTGGGTTAAGGTACGATGCTGACACGACCACTTGGGTGGCATAGCGGTAAGAACTGCTGACTTGTAATCAAGTGGTTCCCAGTTCAATTCCAGATGTGTCTGTTTTAAGCAGTGAGCTGATCTTATTGTTACTATTATGGAATAAAAACATACATTTGATTTGAGTCTATAACGGCCAGTGTAAATTTATGGTACTTGAAAAAGTTAGTTTTTTTTTTTTAAATTCAGTTTTATTTCCTCAGTAACGTTTATGCTCCCCCCGATCTGAGACTACTGTTTTCAAATAAAGACATGCTATAACAAAGTGGAAGATGAGGGTTCTACATCGGAGAAAGACAACAGAAGCCCTTCCCATAAGAAACGTCCACTAACACATAAGAACAACGCAGCTGCACCAGGCAAAAGATCCGTTTGGATGCAGCAACAGATCGGGAATCATCCTGCCAGTCAATGTTCTCCACACGTGTCCTTCAAAGAAAAAGCAGGGCTTACAGAGCCCACCAAGGTAGCGTGCAAAGTCCTGTTTGTGATTATGTTTTGTGATGTTCTTTATATGAAAAACATTTCTTGTCATCCTACATCCACATAGATCGTTGCAGACATGGAACACACATGAAATATATATATTCCAAATGACAATATATTATTTATCCTCTACAATTCTAGGCACCTCACACCCAGATAAACAGACTTTAGCTCTGAGAATGTTCTCCGCGACTTGAGCTGCGTTGGTGGATGGGTTGGGGGTGGGGTGGGGGGGTTTGTGGTAATGGGACAGCAGGCTGCTTGTGCTGATCAACACATTTTTAAAACAAAAGGTGCTAATGAAGAGGTGCAAAGGAATTTAAGGTGGACCGGGATTATGAGTTTTTTCATATGCTTCAGGGATTCTAGTGTTAATTTTCTTTTTTTTTTTTTTTGACGTTTCTTATCAGCTCATGCCACTCTTTTTCTGTCACAATCTAAAATTCAACATTCTGGAACAGATCATTTGCGTTTCTGCCTTGCCATTATAACTGACTGCGTTAAAGGGTGAGTGAGTTATTACTAAGAGACGCATGGGGTAGTACGGAGAGTGGATGTGCGCAGTAGGAATAAAATGATTGGGCGAGCAGTATGGAGGGGAGTGGTGAACTCAACCAAAAACTCTATTAATATAATAGAGAGATATATAATATTTCTTTTTTGATTCTAACCATTCTTCCACCAATTTTAATTGTCTCCCAGGAAGGCAGGTTCACTTTAACCACACTGTGAAAAACCTTCCTTATTTGAATCGTCTCTCTCAGTAAATGAACTTAAGAAGACTTTGAATTCTTTGAATAAAAGAAGCCCTCCTGTTGTCTAGCTTTTGAAATCAGTTATCACACCCACTTTTCCAAAAATTACATAAAAAAAAATTCTAATTCAATAACTTAGAAATGCCTTGTAAATCGTAATACACATTTTGTTATTGTAAATATTCCAAAGGGTCTCATTCTGATTAGAGAAGGGGGAGGAGGATGGTTTCTTTAAGACTTATTTTGACTGGTCGTTTAGCACATGAATAATTATACATGCATATTAGCCAGGCAGCACTGCACTGCTAACACAAAGGGATCAATGTTATACTGTATATCCAGTGGCAGTACTCATATTGTTCTCATTTAGGTCAACTAGTGTACACCTCAAATGAAAATACTCTTAAGCTGTTTATTTTTAAAGCATGGTAGGTGCAAGTCTGGCTGGATAGGGTAATGACATGACCCATACCTGAAGCAGATTAAGCAGCAATCTTACAGTAAACATGAGTGAAAGATCATGGGGCATTTGGAAAAAAAATGTTTGTCTAAGCCAATGTTTTTCAACCAGTGTACAGTGGCACAGTGGTTAGTCATGAGAGTTACCCAGGTATGCCATGGAAATAATAGTGTAGTGCACCTGTGTCTGAACCTGAGAAGGACAAGCTCCACAAGTGGTCAAGTCCTATCTGAAGTGGACAGAACTACCGGGAGAAGCTGGCATAAAAGCAGCTCAGTGTTCTTTATGTTGCAGATGCTGCTAGAGTCCACCTGTCTGGTTGTGTGGTGGCCAGTGAGTCTCTCAGGACTAATGGATAGTGGTCATATGAGCTGCCTCTGAGGCAGAGAGCGGTGGGCAAAGGGATGTAGCAACTGGGAGATGCCAGCAAAGTGGTCACTAAGTGCTGTGTCTGTGAATGCTGATCTCAGAGCTGCCTTTTTACTGGCTTCTCTTTTTTAAATTTTGCCAATTAACACTAATCATAAAGCAGAGTGAGGCACAATTTCAGAAAGAAGCAATTTTGTCAGTTCAAATCAATTCATTTCAGTTTATTTCCATATAGCAGTCTCCACCAAGTGCATGATCAGAGTGCTGTAACAATTTAACATGTATATGAAATTACAAACTTTACAAATTATTAATAACATAATGAATACATATAAACACAGATATGTTTAAACACCTAGAAAAGCAAATCTGAATGCTGAATCGTCTAATACAAAGATAGAATCTGTTGATTCCAGGACTCCCAATATGTGAAATGTGTCTTCTGTGCCACTGTGGGACACCAAGGAGAGAAAAGGAATAGAGTAGAGTTAGAAATGATTCATAATCACCACATTACTTTTGTTTTTATACAAATGACTAAGAAGACTTAGATTCCTTCTCCTGTTTTCTATCAATTGCATTGCCCCTGTTCATTAAAAAAAGCCAAAGAAAGTTTTTTTCCACTTACATAAACAAGGTTTGAGGTGGCCTGATTGAGTTTCTTGGAAAAAAGAAGATGTATATCCTGTTAGGGTGGTTACATTTTTTCAATGTTTGTACCATTTATTTTCCTCTCATTTTCTTTAGTTCCTGCCATTGGTTTTGTCAAGTTTTTGGTGGGCAAGGTATGATGTTCCTCAACATTGTTGTCAGGCATGCATGAATATATTATAAATACTGGCACACATACAGCACATTAATTATTATAGGTTTTTTAACCATAAGGAAAAGAACATCTTTTGTTTTGTAGCAAAAACAAAACATTATAGTCTAGATTGAGTAGGGGCTCCAGAAAAAGAAAGTTTCTAGTGTTTGTTTTGATGTTCTTCTTGCTCATTCTATAGCTTATCCTACTATTAATTGACATTTTCCTACTATTTTGTCTACTACCAATATGCTTCAAGATACATTCAGTAACCCTATACTGATGTTAAAGAGTGTAATGGCTTTCAATTGTACTTTACCAAATAATATATTTTCATTTTCATATTCATTATCATTAAACAAAAGACAACCAACCTGATTTACTTTATAAAGTCTGAGTTTCAACATTCAAAGAATAACAGTCGGAAACTATTTGTGTTTTCTATCTTTTGTGGTCTTCCTTTAAGCAAAAAACCCTTCTACTTAGTGTGTGTTTAGATAGCAGAGGTAATTTAAAACCCATTTGCTTCAGCTATCACAGATAGCACAGAGATAAGTGATAGTTTCCGATTCACCTGCTGACCAAACACAAAATAGCTCATGGTTTAAAATACATTTACTGTACAGTATGTATTTACAATAAGCTAATACAGAAATGCAGTAGTATTAGGGCACTTACTGTTTCAGTAGCTTGATTTTCTGGGGTGAATTAGGATTTTAGAGTATTATGCCAAAAAGTAAAACCTGTGCTTAATGTTTTACAGTGGCACACTGTGTCACACATCCTAATTGGGCAATGTAGATGTAGTTCCTAGCACAATATAAAATCCTACACTCAGGGTGAACAGTACAGACATGTAACCACATACACTATACACTTATAGAGTGGTTATCGTCACAATCAGAAAAGCAAACAAAAATCAAATAGAATTATTTTGGTCTTTACATACGATAATATTCAAAAAATGGCTTAATCCATTTCAGGGCTACAGGGTAATTTTATCTCTTTGCCCAGTAATGCTCTGGTGTCCTCACCCTTATAAGGTTTTAGTAAAGGCGGACACAGAGAAGCATTTGGTTCAGAAGTGAAATTAATTTATTCAACAATGATCTAGTATTCTATAAATAATCATTCAAAAAAGTAATAAAAGTAAATATTAATGAGTGCAGCTTTTTGTGAAAGATAAATATCAATAATTAAATGTAATAACATTGGTAGCAAAAAGGTTCCAAATTAAAAGCACCATAAGACCATACTAGGGTGTTTTTAAAAATCCTAACCCTGAAATCCATTTATTCCTATTCATTAAACAAATGCTCCACCAAAAATGATATGTTTATAAGCTCACACATTAAAACAAAGCCTAAAGCATCATGGGAGTCACTTTTTATACTGAACGCAGGATTCTGGACCAACAAATAAGGGGCAGAGTTGGGTATAAAATTCAAAAAGTCTATTCCAGATTTCCTGTTCATGTGAGTGCTGATAATTCAGGAAGTAACTATATAACAATATTTAAGAAACAAAAGTATGTGTTGTTCATGTTTTGGGCATAATGACTAGATTATAACTTGAGTTATATGAGATTTTTTTTTGGCCATGGACGTTTTTCACATTTTTTTGCAATTGTACAGCACTGGTCACTATTGCCTTCTATTATGTCATAAATGAAAACATAGCATTCTAAATTTTTGTTAGTCACCACTACGAAGTATGTGCTATAAGTAACATACCTGTATAAAAAGTATCATTATTGAGTGGAGTATTCCTTTAACTTTTCCCACAATTTAATTAGGGAGCTTCCTTAAAAAAAATTATTCTGTATGCTTTTCATTGGTTGTTCTGGACCTTGCCCAGCCCTGCCTGTTTTTCACCCAAAATTTTGAAATAAAAAAGACCTCAAACCCAGCATGTATTTAGTGATTACATATTTTTGCAGCTTATCAGCTAACTCCTGCTAAAACCCTCTTGTATCCTACTCATGCACACCCTCCTGTCTTTAAAGTGCAGAACACTCTTCTTGCATCAAATATCCTATGAGAATCCTACCTTTTGAATTAGCTGTTGACTTGCTTGCATATACAACCACAACAAAATAACAGAAATAAACAGAACTGGCAAAATCTACTATCCTTCGAATGAATACCGATGCAGCAACTGCTCTCTTCTGAAGACTACTTAAACAGCCTGTCTTCGGCACTGACTGTGTGCTACCAGTTCCAAAGAAGCAGAAGTAAGATGCTTTTTCTGTAATCCCTTATACAGCTCTGTTTATTGTTTATTAAAAACAGAACACCTATAGCCCTCAAATTTCAATCTCATGATGTGCTCTGTCACATACTCACTTCATATGTATTTGTTGATTTCAAAGGAATAGGTTGCAGTCAACAAAACATTATGTGGCTAAATGAATCACTTGAAGCTATGTTCTCCTCAAAAGATTGGGTGCCTATCCATTTTTTGAAAATAGTTATCAGAAAAACTTGAAATGACATGCAAATAACTATTTCTGCAACATCTAATTAGGTATCAGTTCCAGATACAAATAAAGATAAACAAAAGGTCTTTTTAAGTCAGTAAACAAAACAGAAGTTGTCTATCTTTACATTTTTTAAACAAAGTACCATTAAGGGTGCTGTTTTATTTGTAATTATTGTACCATTGTTTCTGTGACCTTCTCACATAAGCAACATGAATGAATAACTGTATGGAAAGAATGTTCATGGAATGGCAATGTATTTCCGTATATTCTATTAAAATGAATAGGCACCAAAAAAGAAATAATGCTGCCTTGCACATATCCTTGCAGCAAGAGGGAGACTCAACAAAGCATCTGAAAGATGAAAATAACATGGATGCTTTACTATAGAAGCCACAAAGGCTTGTTTCTTTCACGAAACCATATGTGGTTAGATGTGAGTGTGTACCTACATAAACTATGTCAAGGCAAGACAGAAAGAAACAACAAAGTAAGGAGGAAAGAGACTAGAGCAAAGTAAATTTTAGTTGTGCACAGAGGCTTCACAAAATGCTAGCAAAAAATAAAATAAATTAACTTCTTTATGTAGTGATAACAAGAAAAGTTCCACAGATTAACAAAGGTACAGTCATACTTTGTTTTACTTGCCCTTTATTTTGAAATAGCTATGTAAGCCCATGCTGTACAATCATCAGAGAAAAAACTGAAATGTAGAGATGTTAGGTAATTGAAAGGAATTAATTTGGGCATCTCTCTCCTAGGAGATTTCATTTTGCTGACGTGCTCGCCTTGCTTGTGTATTAGCGGTGGGAGGAAAAGTAAAGGGGATACCATTATGCTGATGTGCTCGCCTCACTTGTGTATTAGTGGCTAAGTGAGTTTCTGTTTCCTCGGAGGTGGAGCCCTTACCCCAACTCCACCTCTCACTTCCTGGCCGGACAGACAGACACACACACTTCCATGCATAGAAATTTATATATAAGATTATAGTTAAATAAACTACAGAACACTGCATACAACTGGTTAAATAGCTGTAAATTATATGATGAAATTCATTTATCTATTTTTATTGTCTACTGCAAATCCAGTTTTCTCCTACAGCTTTGCGAGCTGAAGTCTATTGTCAGTGGCATGGATGAATGATAAAATGCACATGTGGCCAGAATTATATTCTCTCACAACATAGAGTCAAACTGCACTAACTCGGATTGGGCAAATTTTAGCTCACAAATAAACTTTAAATATTTTTTTTACAAGTTCCTTTTGCCCCTGGATTCATAAGCACTGAAGATCTTTTAGCTCTTGTTCATTTGCTGTATTGTGTCTTTTTCCAAACAGGCAGTATAGCACTCTGCATCAATATCATACTCTTTCCTTCAGTGTCCCAACAAGGCACCAGAGACAGAAAACAAGTTTGATAGACATTATTATACATTATGCTGAAATAAACATTATATACATCCATAGTGTTTTTGAATCTGTTTAAAGGTTACTGGTAAACAGAGACAGCACTGGATGTAAGCCAGCAAGGCAGCTGCACACTGCTTGCTAGAATCATTTATGAGGTATTTGCATCTTCTAAAATGGAGACTCACTGGCCATTTAGACATAAGGGGAATTACTGTTCCAAAATTAACATTCAGAATGGAGACATGCACGTGGAGTTATCTATAGATATCACTCAGAACTCACGACAAGTGAAACACCCTTTCAAGCACACAACAGGCTTCTAAAACTTTGAAGAATAGATGCTGTAAAGTCTTAGTCTTAAAAATGATAAAAAAGAAATTCATGTCAAATGCTTAAAATACTCTCTTTCTGCATTTAAATCCTGCCCCATTCATATTCTCAATATAAACTGGTTTGCTTTCGTATGGAAGTGACCATTTACATGCCATTTTGGGTTACTATGCAGAGTAAAGGTGATTTAGCATTTGGATTCTGGTGGAAGGGCAGGATGATTATGCTTAAAAAAAAACTACCAAGAAAAAGGGAGATGGTGTGGAAGAATACCACTGACAGTGTGACAATGCGTAAAACAGTGAAATCTGTGTAAACTTTATGTAATAAATTAATGTATTGTGCAAAATATATCCCTGATAACGTTACTTTACTTGAAACTATACTGTATATGCAATCAAGTAAGCAGACATTCCATTCCTGCAATATTAATAAAATCAAAAAGGATAAGACCCATGATGTTAAGTGTTCAGCATGCATTGTGTTGTTCCAGTCGTTACTCATGAGAGATGTCCATTATTCTGCCAGCACTGAACCTTGCATTATTTTTACCAAAACAGACTAAAATTTAACTACATTCACATGCAAATCTGCAACAGAAGACTTGTAACAGCACCCACTCTTTGCATGTTAATTTACCCTGTTCAAGCCCATGAGTCATGTGTATACCCCAGAAATTTAGTCTCAGCATTTGTCAGTATGTGTCTGATATCACATAATATTTTTAGAATACAGAATATATTTGATATTTGCGTATTTACTCAACTTCACCTAATGACTACAGACCAGTGGCTCACAGTTACTCACAACATAATGAACATTGGAAGAGACTCACACTGATGAAGTAACATAACACAGACAAAGAAAGAATTTGTGAAGCTGTTAAAGGTTCAGCACCCAACAACAGTAATAATGAAACAAAATAATAAAATAAAATAAAAATTGCAAAAACACACACAATGTGCTAAGAATGATGGTAAAAAAGAATATAAAACAAACAATATGACTTAAACTGTATTATGCAGTACTATACATACAATCAGGTTTAAACACATATACCAGTCCATCTTACATCCGTATCAACTTACAACCAGTCCACTGGAACCGAACCAAACTAAACTAGCATTCAGAGGTGCTATAGGCAATTGTAAAAGCAATCAATAAAATGAATTACAATAAAATAGCAATATCCCATTAAAGAACCCCAAATTGATACTGCTTTAATAGGATTTAATACAGTCTTTAATAATGTCTTTAATGTAATATTTCACAGAAGATGGGAGGTGTTTCTTTAAATAGTGAAGGACTTTTTGGAAGGGATAAAGTTGGGCAGCTTGTACCACAAGGAAGTCTGTTATCAGTAATTTTGGATGCTTTTATTTAGACTGTCCTACTTGCTGTACTGTGGAATTCCTTTTTGATAGTGGTTACTTATTTCTGTCTCAGGAAGACAACCTACATGTTGTACATATGCTACTTCAAAGTTAGGTACACTTTACATTTCAACCTTCAGAATTACTATTGATTTGCTAGTATGTGTGGCTTCTCAAATATAGTGAAATCTGCTTTTCACTAAAAAACAGTGGGAAATTTCCAGGTTTTGCATCAGTGTCAGTTCAAATCCATCATGTGTTACATTGGAGATATCATGTTTTATAATGTTGTTCAAATATATTACAATTTCTGATGTAACACAGTAACATACATGCAGACACTTCATGGGGCCTGATCTTTCTCTGCCCTTTGTTTGGGCAGTATTTGGCAAAGGAATTATGCTTCTATGTCACTTGGAGATTCACAAATAGCAATGACATTTTCAACATTTAATTGGCTTTCTCTGCCTCATAATGCTGGGATCAGTATTTCTGACAAAACATTTCTGACATTTTGTCTTGTGATTAGATTCTCTGCTCAGTTTTTATTGTGGCTTCAAAATTTCAATCCTTCCTGTTAAACCTGCTATTTGCAGGATAGTTTGAGGTCATTGTTTGCCCCAGTGATTGACCCGGACTTCTTACTGGAACGGACAAAGCCAGAGGCCATTCCAGAAAACAGTATTAGATAGATAGATATTAGTGAATCATCCACATCATTGGCCAAATGGATCACATAATTCTGGCTTAGTATGTTCCAGAAACACAGGTTTGATTAAATGTAGACTTTTCTGTAATGGAATTAACTTGACTTCTGCAAATCCTGATTCATATTAGTCAGATTTCATATTCATTTTTCTTTCTTGAAGAAACCCGTGGAATCATCTACGCACCTGCTGCTGTACTGCATTGAAGCATTTAGTACTGTGCAAGAATGATTACGGGATTTTACTGCTGGAATAGGCTCTGACTTCTCAAAACTATTACCTGGGAAATCCATAGAAGAAAAGAAATAGCACTGCTCACTGGAAAGGCATTAAATGTCAGTCATGTAAACTTAGTTTCTAAAATATATTGTATTTTATGCAAGATTAACCTTTAGGATTTTGCCTTTCCTATCATGATTTGCAATCTTTGCTTACATTGATTGGACTGATCATTATCTCAAGGCAAGTCAAGCAGGCAACAAAAGGAAGAAAACTTCTCCAAAGGTAAGGTGTAGTAAAAGCTTTTTCATCAAAGTATCAAATAGAAAAATTACATAAAAGGATGGAGGACAGGACTTAATTTGGTTTGATCAAAAGGGATGCTGTAGATGTAATGCTTTGCACCAGAATATGTGTATCTCCAAAATGTTAACTTGTATACTTTGTATAATTGCCGGAAAGGAAAGTATTTTTTTCTTTTAGAGTTTTAAGGCTTTTCCTATTGTGCAGTGACATTCTTAAAACTAAAAATAAAACAGTAAAGAAAGCAATGCACAATGCGCAAATTTAAGAAAAATTCATAGGTCGGAAACATGTTAGCTTTTGCTATTTCCCAGTTTAAATTTATATTTTTTATATATCTTCATGACAGTATTCTGTGAACTGTGACAATCAAGAAGATATGTAACATTTTCTAGTTTTGTAAACATCTTTAAAAAATGAATATACTGTATGATTTTAATGATGAATGCTTCCTTTTATCTATGTACAGCAACAAGGCAAGCTGTGGCATCAATATTAAGCTAGAGCAAACTGTTGGCATAAATAAAACTTCTCAGCGTGTTGTAGCACACCTTGTTATATTGGAAACAACATGGTTCAACAGCATTTGCAGGCATTCTCTTCCTAAGCTTTTTCAAACCAAAAGTTATGTTGTATTTATAGTTATCTGAGTGTTGTTTTTTAATATATGTACCATAACATCCTAAAAAACACCTTATTCTTTACCCTATAACACTAAACTGAATTAATTTAAAATGATGAATTTAGTCAAAAAACTGCAATAAACTAGCAGGATAGTTTGTTAAAATATATCAGAGGTTTCATTATTTGCACTAGTTGCGAGGAGTCAAGTAAAATGACACCTTTTATTGGCTAACTAAAAACATTATAATATGCAAGCTTTCGAGGCATCTTGCCTGAAGAAGGGGCCTGAGTTGTCTTGAAAGCTTGCATATTGTAATCTTTCTAGTTAGCCAATAAAATGTGTAATTTTGCTTGACTTCTCACTACATCCATAATGGCTAACTCAGTACAACACCCTAGTACTACTAGCTGTGAGGATAATGTAACTGAAAGTATTGTTTGGAAATAATTTCTTCAGTTTACTTTATTACGCTATTTCTACATCCAGCTGCTTCCACTAGTATGATGGGCTCAGGACCATATTAATATTGATTTCATCTTACTCTTTATTCTGTACAAACTTCACTTCCTGGTATTAATGTTAAGATTCTCGAAATGTGCTGTATTTAATAGTCACTTTAGAGTACAGTAGATTATGATGACCATGTGAGATACTTTAAGTGTGTTAGTGTGGAAATTTATCTGTACTTTAATATAGCATCCCATGTGTACACTCTAATGTGCACGTGGACAGCTGCTTTAAGCAAAGGGGTTTACTAGAATGGTACAAATGGCCCAAATGGTTTTCTTCAGACCTGAGCTAATACTTGTGCCAAACTCCAAAGCACCTTGATCACCCTGCTTCTTTCTATTGGAAGCGGTCCTTCTCAACCGCTAACCCCTCTGGGAGTATGGCAGTCATCCACACTACTTACTGATTAAACAACATACATTGAACCAATCAAACAATTTAAAATCAATATTGATATAAAGCAAAATTAATAAAACAGTACAACTGATGGTAACAAAAGTAGGGAATATATTTGAAAAGAGTCTTAAAAGGTTAGGACATGTGTTTTTAAAGAATATTATTGAAAGATACTTAGGCAAAGATACAGCAGATGGTGAAAATGAGTCTTTTCATGTCTGGGTGAAGAGCTACTACTGATTTTTGTTCAGTCCGTAGAGGTCTTGCCAATTTCTTAGGAAAGTTATTTGTCTTGTCTGGGTGACAATCTTCTTTCTCATATTCTTCTTTCTTTTTTGTTCCCCTAAAAAACACTCAGCATGGATCCCACTTAAAAGGTCTTTCTTCACGTACATTTAGCAAAAAAAGCATGAACAGTCAATAATCTTAAAAACACTGAAATAAAGATATCAACAGGCAAAAGTATGGTTTGTTTCAGCATTTAAGTATGTTTGAGATAAAGATTTCAAGTTTAAATTAATGCCTTGCAGTTTTGAGTGTATGCTTTGTATGAGAATAGTTCAATTAGGCTTTGTTTGAAAAAATGTTATAGTTCAGGGCCTGATTGTTGACTGTTAAATCAGTGTTAATTTTATGACACTCCATTGGAAAGGTCAGATCTGCAGTTCAGATTTATATTTGTTTTAAATATTTGCAGCCCAAGTTCCTGTTTTTGTTATGCCAAATTTTTGCTCGGTAGATCTGAATAACACAAGAATATTTTGTACTCCTTGTCTAGTGATGGGTAGCATACACGCAGCTTTACAGAATTAAGCGTTCTTTGAGATATGCATCACACTGCAAATTAATCAGTTCTAGCCTCAATTTTATGATGCTTTCTCATAATTAAAAATCAGAGGGCATGACATAAGCTTTAGAAACCTCTCAATTTTATTACAGTTTGTGAGGAACCTATTGTACCTTTGTGCTTGAGCGTGTGACACATTCAGTGTCCCAAAAATGTGGAAATGCGCAAAAAAAGGATTATCATTGGTCTTAAATACAGTATACTTTGTTTCTCAATTTTATATGCAGTCAGCTTTTCTGTTGACCTCTTAGACAGCAAAAGAGAATAAACATTAGTAGTGGGTAGTTTGAAAGCTCTAGCTCTAGGCTGCTCACATGACAGAATGCATACTTCACATGTTTGATTTAAAAATATGGCATTCTTTAAACATTGCAATAGTTTTCTTGCATGTTAAACATACAGGATAGCCTTTGTTTCAAAGGTTTCAGCCTCTTTGAAATATATTTTATATCTTTACGGAACACTCTGCATCATTCTGTTAATTTTTATGCAGTTAACTTTGCTAGAGCCGTTCTAAACAGCAAATATAATAGAATGTAAGAAAAAACAGCACCAAACATGATTGGATATGGGTAATTTTGACTATTTTTGTTCTCAAGGGATTGTTAAAACTGGCTGGCTGGATCTAGCCTGCAGACTGTAGTTTGCTCTACCGCATTAATAGAATATCTATAACAATAACAACAACATTTATTTATATAGCACATTTTCATACAAATAATGTAGCTCAAAGTGCTTTACAAATAATGTAGCTCAAAGTGCTTTATGTGATGAAGAAAGAGAAAAAAGACAAAGTAAGAATTAAAATCAGAGAGAACTAATTAACACAGAACAAAAATAAGGTCCGATGGCCAGGGAGGACTAAAAAAACAAAAAAAAAAAAAAACTCCAGATGGCGGGAGAAAAAAATAAAATCTGCAGGGGTTCCAGGCAATAAGGGGCTGGCTTACAAAAAAGATGGAAACCTGGTAGGTACGAAGTGTACTTAATTTGCCAAATGATAAATCACATTTCCTGTTGAGATAGTAAGATAAAATGTATGCAATATTTTTATGTAAATTTAACATTATGATAGGTCTTTAAATGGCTAAATGTTTTTCTCATTTTTGTCCATCCTTAGCAAGATATAGCATATACTGTATATTTGTCTTATAATAAAGAGTTTCAGTGTTGATTAACAGAGCTTTTAATAATAACAGACAAATGGGGAGATGGTTTTCATGAAATGCTTTATTAAAACTCAGATCCAACTATTCCTGGACTTGCTGTCTTCCCAGAGGGTAATGTTTTTATTGCCACCTTAGCTGTGTGATGTCTGCCATCTCCATCAGTTTTTGTCACATTTTTAAAGTTTAAACTTTGGTTGAAAATTTACTTTTTGGTGCATGTGTTTTAGATCCTTGATACCTATGTTGTTGTTTTATATCTGTTCTGTACCTACTGTACTGATTTTAATTACAAGATGTTCATCACCTCTTGCCAATCCACTGTCATGTTCAAAGAGATTTTTAAAAAGCCCTGACCAGTGGTTATTTAACTGACATTTATTGTGTACTTGATATATTTTGTACAGTAGGTAATTGTATTATACTGCTAGTTGTAATTTTATTTTTGCTTGTTTTATATGGGGTCTGTTATTATATACTCTAAAAAATCATACATAAAGGAAAAATTAATTAAATAAAGAAACAAAATAGTAAGCATCAGCAATTAATTATTTATAAGTAATTAGAATTTCAGCTGAAGATAACTGATCATTTTGGCTAAGAGTTTAAAGTAATGCAAAAATAAATTTGCATATATAATGTTTAAACTTCGAAAAAAGTTAAAATTCTTTGTTTACTGGTTTCTGCCATCTCTGAATATCAACTTTGTTGAAAGGAATGAGGGGGCAATGGTGGCAATTTATGTGACATTTGCCAGTCCTCCCAGTGTCTACATGTGTCTTCTCTACTATAATTTTATTCCATCATCCCAAAGTCATGTGTAGCCTAAAATATTTCTGATAATAATGAGGTAATTCTTTTTTTTGTATTGTACTTCAGTGTAAAGTAGCCAACTTGTTTATATAAACAGTTTATAATACATTCCCTAACTTCTTCTATGTGTTTATTATGTACTTTTTATTTTGAACATTAATTTTCCAATAGATTTATGACATGAACATGAAATATGTATTCATTTCTGCTTCTTTCATTAATAGTCCATTATCAAAATGACAATTTCTAATTTTCTACTGAAATTAATGTAGTTTACCAGCATATTGTGGCCAATATGCTGTTATATATTATATTTAAAGCAAGGTATTATATTTTGTCCTTGGGTTTATGAACCTTTTATTTATTTGATTGCATAAAACATATAGACGTCTTTATCACAAAGCAAATGAAATGCAAAATGTTTAGATTTTTAAAGAATTTTGCTACAATACTCTGTACATGAAAATAGAGGAAATGTTACTTGCTGGCATATTCATTTAATCTGCTTCTACTCCAGTGGTTTAAAAATTTGGGTAATCAAAAGAAATCAAGTCAGGCATTTTTGATCTTTAATCTTGTAATCAATGATATTGTAATAAAAAAAATAGGTTAATTATTATATAAAATATTTTTGTGCAGACATCTCTATCAACTTACTGGACATGGATTTTGAAATTTAATTCCACACTTATATGCATAAGTGTTCAAGCTCAGCCAAAGCAGTTGGGAATCTCCTGTGCACACTCTTCAGATAAGTCCATTCTAACCTCTTTTTAGTTGGCAGAGGTCCAGGCCATGAATAGACCAATAGTGGAAATTGATCTTCCATTTTTTAGCCATTCCTTAGCTAACTTGGCCATGTAGTTCAGATTGTTGTCATGTAAAAAGTCAATTTTGCTTTTAAACTTTCTGGCTGAGAGCAGATTTTAGGTCAAAATATGAAAAATGGTAGTATACATGGAAGCTGAGTCTTGATTGGGGGTTGTAAAAGTTATAGACTACATCTTAAATAATAATCCAACAATAATACTAATAATAACAATTATAATAATTATCCACAAACTGGCTTAAAATAAGATACACAGACATAGCACAATAAAATTAAAAGGTTAAAACTGAAAAATGACTGCAATTCTAACCTTTAAATATAGTCTATGCAATGTATAGACTGAAACACAACCTGTAAGGACTTGTCAACTCATCTTTATCATCACATCTTTCCTCAGTAGTGGGGGAAATGCCATCACTAACATTAGGATAAGGTGGGCAGTTGTTCCTATGCCGGCACCTATGATACTACATTTTTGTGAATAATCATGTCAATTTTATATAGGGCACAATGTAAAATAAAGGTTATACTTAAATAAAATAAAGTACAGAATATATTTTATTTTGCATAATGTATAACTCATTAACACAACATAAAGAAAACTTTTGTGTATAAATTATACTTTATATGGCCATTTTTGCTGTGATAAGTGACAGCCCCAGAATCTAATTTGTCCTTAATTATGGTGTAAGTGAAAATTCCTAAAACTAATTAGGTATCAGAACTTTATAATATCCTCATATATCATGTGAAAATGTGTGGTAAACCATGATTAATATCACATCAAGTTTGAAAATAGCAAAATTTATGTTATTTATTATGAAAACCTGATTGCATGGTGCAACACTGTACATATTGAATATATGCTGTAATTGAGGTACATTTTTAAATTTTAACCAATATGTTGTTGTAAAATGCTTTTCTTTTTAAAGACTCTGTATTGAAAATTTAACACTAATGAACTGGCACTGCCATTGTCTATTTACTCTATACAATGGTATAGATTCACTCAATAATTTTCCATTTTCATTTTTTAAATTATTCTGTTCATAAATTATTGGAAAAATTAATTATGAAAATATTTACCTAACTCAAACACAGGGTTGCAGATTGAAACTGTTTAAGATTATATTCTACTTAAACAGTACAGAGTTTGTCTTCACAAAGTTAACCATAAATACATGGAATAAGTTGCCAAATGGTGTTAATAAGCTAAGCAGGCTAAAAAGCCTGTTCTTGCACACAACTGTTATGTTAACAAATTATAATTATACTGCAAAGACATAAATTGTAGTGGCTGACCTGTAGTTGATAGTTTTAGGTCGCCACCATTAAGGCACACATTTGTAAAAGGATAATTTACAAGTGATAAAAAAATAAAAATAATATACTGTAATATGTTACTTCCCTAAACAGTGGTATAGTAAAAGACCTTCATCAGTGCTGCTTTGGAATATTACTCTGTTTTCAGGGTAGTTTTGGAAAATGTGTTGAACATAAAAACACAGTACCACAATGGCCCCACCATGAGAATCTATAGTTGATGGTAACGAAATACAGACTAAAAATAGTAGTTTGTTCATTCACATCTTTTAAGTGTAAGAAAGTTTACATAAAGTTTACTGAAGAAGTAGTGTAACTTTTTATAATGAAGTGCTCGGAAATGTCGCACTATATGCTATATAAAACAAAGGTTCAATAATAACAGAAAGAAGGTAATAATGAATAGAAAGAGGTGTGAATGTAAACAGTTTATCATCATTTTAGATCCAAAGCATCATGGGCTTTAAGTATATTTCTAATCTTCTTGTACCTTTCACCAAAGACTGTGTGGATAGAAGCATTACAGTGGTCCACAACATATAATTTGTTTTAGGATTAAGCCATTCAACAGAGTAAGACATGAGTAGGAATAACAGTCAAAGGAGGGAATGAGAGTATAGCTATACTTAAGATATAGTCCTGTTACCACCTCACACCAGTTACACTCAAATTTATTTGTAAACAACAGTATAAGTTAATCAATCCCAATGAATTGTCTATGTTCAGTATACAGTATTCACATTATTACTCAGTTAATATAAAATAATACCCATCATTGCCCAGGAGGTGTTGATTAATATAAATATAAAGTCACAAAAATTTCCTAGTGGAAAGAAAAAAAATAAAATTTTAAATGCTGAGATAGAGGCTATTTTAGCATGAGGTGGAACAAAGAAAAAATTTTAATTTTCTCACCTCAGTAGAAGAACAGCTAAATAATAGGCTTGGGAGAAGGTAACAGATGCCGTTAATTTAGTGTCGTCCGTTATACAAACTGTTCAAGACGTCAAATGCAAATAGTCCAATTTTAAATTGCATGCACAAAAATGGAGAACTACACATAAAAATCTTGACAGTTACCACAGGATGCCAAAGCCATCCACAACTCTCTGCTACAGATGAGACTATTGCAGTAATGATTATAGAAACTTTGTTATCACATATTATTCCTGATGAAAACAGTGAAATGCTTCAGACACTGGAACAGTTAATCCCAAATGCAGATAGTAAATTTGTTTGTCTTTATTTTAAGAAGCCTTGTATTATAGCCTTCAGAATTTGTTGTATAGGTTAGGTCTGTATGCAGCAGTTGTATCTGTAAGTAGACAAACAAAATGAAAATGAATCATTTTCTGACATGTGTTTTCATGTATGCATTCAAGTTTCTGAATGCCCTTCTTTCAGTATATAACCTGAGTTTTTACATGTATAAAATAAAAACCTGAATTCTTTACCATCTTTAAACCACACTTAAACTTAAACCTGCTGTTTGCCAATTGGGTTATCATGGAAAGACCTCTTCTAAACCATAAATCCCTTTTCTCAATGAGCAGATTGTTTTCCTGTAGACTCACAGTTATATGTCATCTTTTCACCCTTGGTGTTCTATTCCTGCACATTTCCTTTGGATGTAGCCACTGCCAACAGCTGCAATACCTTTGCACCCAGGACTATCGTCTGACTTCAACCAAAATTAACTACTACTAACTCTTGTCTCTCTCTGTGGTATGCACCCTCTTTTTATCTATCCCAGGAATAACAGAAGTCAATAAGGCAGGCAATGGAGGAGCAGGTTTAGACAGTTTATTCAGCAATTACAGTGGTGTGAAAAACTATTTGCCCCCTTCCTGATTTCTTATTCTTTTGCATGTTTGTCACACAAAATGTTTCTGATCATCAAACACATTTAACCATTAGTCAAATATAACACAAGTAAACACAAAATGCAGTTTTTAAATGATGGTTTTTATTATTTAGAGAGAAAAAAAAATCCAAACCTACATGGCTCTGTGTGAAAAAGTAATTGCCCCCGAACCTAATAACTGGTTGGGCCACCCTTAGCAGCAATAACTGCAATCAAGCGTTTGCGATAACTTGCAATGAGTCTTTTACAGCGCTCTGGAGGAATTTTGGCCCACTCATCTTTGCAGAATTGTTGTAATTCAGCTTTATTTGAGGGTTTTCTAGCATGAACCGCCTTTTTAAGGTCATGCCATAGCATCTCAATTGGATTCAGGTCAGGACTTTGACTAGGCCACTCCAAAGTCTTCATTTTGTTTTTCTTCAGCCATTCAGAGGTGGATTTGCTGGTGTGTTTTGGGTCATTGTCCTGTTGCAGCACCCAAGATCGCTTCAGCTTGAGTTGACGAACAGATGGCCGGACATTCTCCTTCAGGATTTTTTGGTAGACAGTAGAATTCATGGTTCCATCTATCACAGCAAGCCTTCCAGGTCCTGAAGCAGCAAAACAACCCCAGACCATCACACTACCACCACCATATTTTACTGTTGGTATGATGTTCTTTTTCTGAAATGCTGTGTTCCTTTTACGCCAGATGTAACGGGACATTTGCCTTCCTTCCAAAAAGTTCAACTTTTGTCTCATCAGTCCACAAGGTATTTTCCCAAAAGTCTTGGCAATCATTGAGATGTTTCTTAGCAAAATTGAGACGAGCCCTAATGTTCTTTTTGCTTAATAGTGGTTTGCATCTTGGAAATCTGCCATGCAGGCCGTTTTTTCCCAGTCTCTTTCTTATGGTGGAGTCGTGAACACTGACCTTAATTGAGGCAAGTGAGGCCTGCAGTTCTTTAGACATTGTCCTGGGGTCTTTTGTGACCTCTCGGATGAGTCGTCTCTGCGCTCTTGGGGTAATGTTGGTCGGCCGGCCACTCCTGGGAAGGTTCACCACTGTTCCATGTTTTTGCCATTTGTGGGTAATGGCTCTCACTGTGGTTCGCTGGAGTCCCAAAGCTTTAGAAATGGCTTTATAAACTTTACCAGACTGATAGATCTCAATTACTTCTGTTCTCATTTGTTCCTGAATTTCTTTGGATCTTGGCATGATGTCTAGCTTTTGAGGTGCTTTTGGTCTACTTCTCTGTGTCAGGCAGCTCCTATTTAAGTGATTTCTTGATTGAAACAGGTGTGGCAGTAATCAGGCCTGGGGGTGGCTACGGAAATTGAACTCAGGTGTGATACACCACAGTTAGGTTATTTTTTAACAAGGGGGCAATTACTTTTTCACACAGGGCCATGTAGGTTTGGATTTTTTTTCTCCCTAAATAATAAAAACCATCATTTAAAAACTGCATTTTGTGTTTACTTGTGTTATATTTGACTAATGGTTAAATGTGTTTGATGATCAGAAACATTTTGTGTGACAAACATGCAAAAGAATAAGAAATCAGGAAGGGGGCAAATAGTTTTTCACACCACTGTATATTATTTAACATTACTTAAATGCCAAAAGTGGAAGCAAAGCAAATTAATGTGACAATCACACTATACAACGTGGATGATTATGATGCTGACTGCAGCACCCAATATTCAAATTCTCATTTCTTGCATGTATACTGCTATAGCTCAGGTGACTCAGGGCATGGAGATCTCTTGGTGACTGTGTAATTCCTGCTATAGCTACGGCCAGCTCATTGTCTGACACTAATAAAGGGTTCAATTCCTGAGATGGCGTACTCAGGTCCTTTTATGGATCCAAACCAAGTTTATGACATTTAAATATGGCAGTTGTCACCATCAGATTGACAGATTTAGTGCTTGTGCAACTAGGTACACATGCATGCTGAGTGGCTCACACTCTGAAAGCAGTTCATCTTATTCAGCCATTTCAAATGAGTCATTTTACCTTTAACTAATGAAGTTCTCACCGCTTACAAAGTTAAAAAATATGTAACATGAGAAAACTTACATCCATGTACTTAATACAGACTTATTTGGTTTAATACTTTTAACATCTTAAAACCGAAAAGAAAGATAAATAAAATACATTAAGCACCAACTATATTTATTATATTTTCTAATGTTTTAAAATTATCTTGCAAAGGCAAGTTTATAGTGTTATGTATGTAACAGCACAATGTGAATTAAAATTGTCACTTATATAAATGACAACCAATATTTAGCTAATTTACAAATACACTATGAACAGTAATGACCAGATTAAACCTCAATTTTAGGTATGAAAAGACTGGTGCTAGTAAAGTTATTGATAAATAGCAAATCGCACATAACATGATCATTTAACACACAAATTTGTTGAGCTTATTTTTCAAAAATGAGACCCATTGTGCTAGTGGAGAAGAATAAAGAAAGGATGGGGTAAAAATTATTTTCCTCTTTTGTGTCATTTATTTTGAGACATGGAGACTTGTTGTGATGTGAGATTTTGCATATAACTTGATAAATATTTTGTATGTCTTTATTTGTAATTTAGGCAAAGCAATGTAATTTAGTGTTTACACCCCCACCCCCCCCCCAATCCCCCCCCCCCTTAGGAATGGGTCTCTTTGAATTTTATGACAGAGTTGGGGGAGGATGAGTGTTTCTTTGCTAAAGTCTTTCAACCCCCACAAGAAAGTCAGGTTACGTTAACATATGGTTTGGGGGCAGGTATTAAGATGTTCTATTTCCCCCATTGGTCTCAGTATGGCTGTTTGGAATTGGCTTGGATCAGATGCTTTTAAGTACCTTGATGTCCTATTGGCTTTAGGGGTTGGACAGAACATCTATAAATGTACTTGCTTAAACTCACAATCTCTCTCTTACTAACATCTGAAAGAAGCATCTCTTACTAACCTCTGATGATGAAGACAACACAATGAAGAGCACAGCTCAGCAGCTATATTGGCCAGACTTGCGTCCTGTTCTGAAGAAAGCTGAGCACCAATGATGCCTTAACTAGAGACATTAAGTAACAAATAAGTCTGTGTGCCGCCTGAAACTGCACATCACCATTTAATCAGGTTGTATGGTTGCCAATATTCAAATGTACTTTACATATTGTTATTATTTATGAATATTATCAAAAATACATTGTTTTATGTGTAACTTAACTTCTTTACTACATCTAATTGCCTGAGGTTATAGATATAGAAGGGAAGGTGGGGATAAGTTATGTACTATAATACCTTATAAACATTGGTAAGTCTGTGGGATTAGCCATTCTGACAGAGGCTACATCGTAATAATACAAAGGGGAAAGTAGAGCAATATATTACTCTACCAAGACAAAACAGGACTCAATTAAATAGAATTACACAGGAAATGTACCAGAGTTTTTTGTTTTGCCTTATTTAAGATGACAAATGAGTGAACAAGGCATGTGTTGTTTTTGGTCTGTACATTCTGCCACCTTAAGCACTGACTTTAACTGTCTACATTCTCTGTTGAGTCAATGATCACTCTAAAAGACATTAGCTGTCTTATTTCTATTAAGTCCGTTGTTTTGTTAAAAAAACAGTAGAACTCTTTTTCTGTCTAGAGGACTATCTTGTTTCCACCCTAAATACTATTCAGCCCAAAGGTGGCTGCTGTCTTTTTCTGTCCAGCTTACAGTCCAGCAAAAAGGCATTGGCTGTAGTGTTCTGCTATAAGGCAGCAGCATTACTATCAGTTTTACTAAATAGCCTGCATGGTGGCTGTGACTGGTTTAAATTCTTAGTCCAGCTGAGCATGTCCTATAATATGAGGTTTTCTGTTTTCTTTCATTAAGCTTTTCCTAATCCATGGTTAGAACTTCAGTTATTGAAGCTCTGTTTTGTTTTTTGCCCATGAGTTCATCTAGCCTTTAAGTACTTAACTTCTGCTAATCAAATAAAGCATCAGTGGTTAGACAGACAAATATGTATATATATATATATATATATATATATATATATATATATATATATATATATATATAGTGGAAACCATACCCCCAAACACAGACAGACTGACACCAGGATGTCCAAAGCACACTCCTTTATTCTTCCACTGCACCACAATGCCTTCTTTCACAACTCTCTTTCCTTTCTTCTTCTTCTTCTTCATTCTTTCTCTTTCTCTCTCTCTCGACCTCCTTCCTCCTCCTCACAAGCTTCGTCTCCTTCCTCCCAACTCTGGCTCGTCTGCTAGAAGGAGGCGGCCCCTTTTATCATGGCCCGGATGAGCCCCAGGTGCTCTCCTTGACGTCACTTCCTGGTGTGGCGGAAGTGTCAGGAAAGCACCTGGAAGAACTCCGGGTCTTCTTGGAATTATTTCCGGCAGCACTTCCTGGTGTGGCGGAAGTGCTGCCATCCAGGATTCCCTTACTGTCCGGCCGCCCCCTGGCAGTGGCCACATCCTCTCAGGAATGTCTCAGGTCCCTCCTTGTGGCCCCCAGATAGGCCCGGGCGGCTGCCCTCTCGTGGCCGAGGAGTAATACTGTCCATGTCGGGGACTATCCAGGCGTCCCGGCCGGGCAGTGTCCCCGGACATCTGTGACAATATATATATATATATATTCTCTCTCTCTGTCTCTGTCTCTGTCTCTCTCTCTCTCTCTGTCTCTCTCTCTCTCTCTCTCTCTCTCTCTCTCTCTATATATATATATATATATATATATATATATATAT
>JANRMT010062854.1:72982168-73032836 GCA_026402145.1 Polypterus bichir lapradei | reverse complement strand
TATATATTTTTTTTTTTTTTTTTTTTTTTTACTGCCTTTCTTAAGTAAAATTCTAGAGAAGGCAGTCATTATGCAGCTTAATGATTACCTCAATAAACATGCTCTTCTTGATAAGTTTCTTTCGGGTTTCAGAACAAATCACAGTACAGAAGCTGCACTCATTAAAGTAGTAAATGACTTGCGGGTAAATGCAGACAGAGGCCATTTATCTGTTCTCATCCTCCTAGACCTGAGTGCCACATTTGATACCATTGATCACAATATTCTTAGAAATCGCCTTAGTCAATGGGTGGGCCTCTCTGGCAGTGTCTTAAATTGGTTTGAATCCTACCTGGCATGTAGAAAATTCTTTGTTAGTTGTAGTAATTATACTTAAAAGACACACGATATTCTATATGGTGTTCCACAAGGCTCTATCCTGGGTCTGCTGCTCTTTTCGATTTACATGCTTCCATTAGGTCAGGTTATCTTGGGGCATAACGTGAGTTACTACAGGTATGCCGATGACACACAGCTGTATTTGTCAATAGCGCCTGATGACCCAGACTCTCTTCATTCACTGACACAATGTCTCACTTGTGTTTCTGAATGGATGAGTAGTAATTTTCTCAAACTAAATAAAGAGAAAACAGAAATTTTAGTGATTGGCAATAATAATTATAATGAGATTATCAGAAATAAACTTGATGCATTAGGATTAAAAGTCAAGATGTAGGTAAAGAATTTAGGGGTAACTATTGAATCTGACCTGAATTATAAATCACATATTAATCAGATTACTAGGACAGTATTTTTTCACTTAAGAAATATAGAAAAAGTTATACCTCTTATAACATTGCAAGATGCTGAGAAATTAGTTCACGCTTTTGTTTTCAGTCGACTAGATTACTGTAACACACTCCTCTCAGGACTACCCAAAAAAGACATCAAACGAATGCAACTAGTGCAGAATGCATCTGCCATAATCTTAACTAGGAAAAGAAAATCCAAGCACATTTCTCAAGTTTTTATGTTACTACATTGGTTACCTGTGTCATTTAGAATTGACTTTAAAATCCTGCTTATGGTCTACAAAGCCTTAAATAATCTTGCTCCATCTTATATTTCAGAATGTCTTACACCTTACAGTCCAAATCATAACCTCAGATCTTCAAATGAGTGTCTGCTTAGAATTCCAAGAGCTAAACTTAAAAGAAGTGGTGAGGCAGCCTTCTGCTGTTATGCACCTAAAATCTGGAATAGCTTGCCAATAGGAATTCGTCTGGCGAATACACTGCTGAAAACAAATTACTTTAACATGGCTTTCTCATAGCTTCAACTTAGTCTAATCCTGATGCTCTGTATATTCAATTAATTATCATTATTCATGGTATTCATATTCAAAATCTGTACTAACCCCTAATTTCTCTTCTGTTTTTTTCTTTGGTGGCGATCTGCTCCAACACCACCTAATCAAAGCATCATGATGTCCCTACATTGATGGATTAAATGCCAGAAGTCCACATGACCGTGAGAATCTTGAATACAGTGAGGACTGATTAAGGTCATTTATGTTGGGTAGAATGCCTAGAGGGAGCTGGGCGGTCTCATGGCCTGGAACCCCTGCAGATTTTATTTTTTTCTCCAGTCGCCTGGAGTTTTTTTTTGGTTTTTCTGTCCTCCCTAGCCATCGGACCTTACTTTTATTCTATGTTAATAAGTGTTCCCTTATTTTAAATCTTATTTATTTTGTCTTTTTTCTCTTTCTTCATCATGTAGAGCACTTTCAGCTACATTATTTGTATGAAAATGTGCTATATAAATAAATGCTGTTGTTCTTTTTTTAGCTATGAACACACATTATCCTTTCCTCTGCAAAACTTCATACTTGTCATTCACTTTGCTGTCTCCTTCCTTTCTGTTCCCTTCATCTGGCCACATATCACAGTTGGTTTTTATTGTTTGAAAAAATGTTTATGGGATTTTTTATTGATTTGAATAAACCTTTATCTTTCATGTCAAATGTTAGATTTCTGGCTTGTCTGGGTGCATTCTTTTCAACTTATAACATATAAATAAAATAAGATTATATGGACTACATTATTTTTGAAAAAAGACACCTGGGATTGACAAATCTGTACCAGAATATTGCATCAATTTAATATTTAATATAGAGCTTTCATAATATAGCACAACTGGGTTTAAAGAAATATGATTTACCACATTTTTTTTGTTTTCCAGAGTGTTGCTAGATCAGGTTTGAAAACCCATTATGTGCAACATTACTCTTACCATTTGATGTAAACTCAACAAATTAAACTAATAATTTCAGATGCTCTGGAGCAATGAAAAGGAAATTTAAAAAAGTGATAAAAATCAAACAGAAAATCAAGTATAAAATAAATAATTTTCCCTTATATTAGAAAATTAAATATAACTTTTCAGAGGTTAATGATAAAGACAAAATGATATTGTCAAACTTTTACCTGTACCAATTACTTAGCCCTATAAAGATGACTTGTTTCTTTAATATGTTGTGTCATTTTATTTAAAAATACAGCAAATTTGTGAAAAACAGGAAACACTGCTTGGATTATCTGTTAAAAAAATCACTGTAACAAAGATAAACATGCCCCTTCATTTCCACAGTGATTATCTGTTTCACTAAAACTCCAACTTGCTTTTCAAACTCCATGCAGTTTACAAACTAGAAACTGCTACTAAGCAGCGATCTATTCATAATGTAGAAATGCTAATGAAGGCAAGAGAAACTTTGGGCATTCCTATCTTAGTGTCAATATAACATGGGGATGTTTCAGTGCCTATAAAAATATTCACCCCTCAGGATGATTTCACATTTTATTGTTATTTAAAGTTGTATAACAATGGATTTAATTTGGAATTTTTGACACCTCAGGGCTCATTTATACTTCACGCTCAGAACGCGTACGCGCCCGCATCATGGCTGCCACGCGTCCCCAGCGTTCATTTCATGCGTCCTCTGAGCAGGTCCTCAGAAATTAACGCGACACGTGCGCGAGTTGCAGTACCAGCAAAAAGTCGGGGGGCGCAGTGTGTGTCAGAGTCTCTGTTTACTACATGTGACAGAAAGCCTCTATGCAGATCCTACGGGGATTGATGTGCGTGCTTTGCTGTTTGGTGAATGGTTTGATTTGGTGAAGCAAAATGCTGACATACAGATGCATTCGTGGTGATTTTATATTCAAGCGTCGCATATTCCCGATTGTAATGACACGATGCATTTTAAAAGTCTCACATAACATCTTTGTGCCATCTTTTTTTTTTTTTTTTTTGCAACTTAACAACAGCAACATACTGTATATCGCTGTATTTGAGCCACTGAGAAAAAAATAAAGGACACGGTGAAAACGTGTATTTTGTGATTAAAGTGGAAATTTCGGCTTTAATCTCAAATTGCCCACTTTAACCTCGTAGTTTACTTTATCATTAAAGCAGACGGTCGTAAACGTCATCCCAGTTTTTAATCGCTACGAGCTTCTTGGACCTGACAGCTGCGGCAAGCAGCAATATATCACCACACAGAAAAATTAAATGTATGATATTTCAACTCTCTGCACTTTTAGAATCTTTAGATTTGTACTTGATATCACTTTCATGATTAAATGCATTAAAGTGTGTATGTTACATTTTATATATAATTTTGTTTAAATAATGAATACTGTTAATAATTACACATATGGGGTTGACACGGCGGTGGAGCGATAGCACTGCTGTCTCGCAGGGAGTTATGTTGCTGGTATATCCTGCTTGTATTCCACACTGTGCTCCGGTTTCCTTCAATAGATATGCAGATTTGGGGATTTGGTGCCGCTAAAATGACGCTAGTGTATGCGAGTGCTTGTATTCACCTTGCGATGAGCGGAGACCTTGTCCAGGGATTGTTTCTCAGTCGTGCCCAATGCTTGCTGGAATGGACACATCCCTGGATTTATGGATTTAATCAATAAACATCCTTTTCAGAGATATTGCGGTAAGGTGTTATCGGAATTTAATAGGTGTTTTAGGCAGTTCACAACACAGAGAAGCCGAACATGTTCTCACCGTGATAATATCTCGCACTGCCACCTGGTGGATTCCTCCAGATTTACGTAAAGTACGCGCGCAAGTATGAACACTACAACGCTTGCGTAGCAGGAGCGTCCTCTGCAGCATGCGTCGCGTCGCGTGAAGTATAACTCCGGCCTTACTGTTAATGTATAAGTAAAAATCTCTGCTGCAGAGTCTAAATTAATCTATATATAATGTATATAATACAAAGTTGGCAGACTCATTCACTCATACACTCATCAACAAAAACCATTTCTTATTTAGATAAAAGCAGAAATTTGGCAGGATGGTACATCTAGGTCAGTAGGTTTTTCCTAAGAAAGGGTTTTTTGAAAAAAGTCACAGCAGAAGTAATTGACTACAGCACTGGCCAATTGGGTGGACAGACGACTGCAGAAAAGGTGGTATCCAGGACAGGAAAAACCAGTTGCAATTGTAAATTGCCTTGAGGTTTGAAATGGAAAAGAGAAAGCTCAGTGAAGCTCAATGGTTAGAAAGCTCTATAAAGCTCAAATGCCATTGGCAGACGCTGTGGCTATGAGTTTTGGTGCTGATTTGTCAGAAGCAAAAAGGCAGGGAGAGAGAAGTACAGGTGGAAGAGGTGTACTTGCATCTAAGACAAGAAGGGAAATGGTATACTGTATATTTACCATACATAAACATGTCTGTTTGCTTTGAACTGGGACGCAGTTACAGTGACCTAAAAATACAGTAATTCCTTGCTATATCGCGCTTCGACTTTTGTGGCTTCACTCGATCGCGGATTTTAAATGTAAGCTTATCTAAATATATATTTTTCGCTGGTTCGCGGATTTCTGCGGACAATGGGTCTTTTAATTTATGGTACATGCTTCCTCGAGTTTGTTTGCCCAGTTGATTTCATACAAGGGACGCTATTGGCGGATGTCTTAGAAGCTACCCAATCAGAGCATGTATTACATATTAACTAAAACTCCTCAATGATATGCTTCCCGCGCGGTGCTTGATTGTTTGTTTTTCTTGGTCTCTCACCCTTTCTGACATTCTCTGCGCCTGACGGAGGGGCTGTTTGCACAGAGAATACGGACGCTCCTCTACAAAATGCCGCTTTATCGCGGTGCTTCGGCTTACTTAAAAGCATGTATTGATTTTTTGATTGTTTGCTTTTCTTATCTCGCGCTCTCTCTCTTTGACATTCTCTGCTCCTGACGGCGCTCCTTTGAAGAGAAGATATGTTTGCATTCTTTTAATTGTGAGAAAGAACTGTCATCTCTGTCTTGTCATGGAGCACAGTTTAAACTTTTGACTAAAGGGTGTTATTTCATGTCTAGAGGGCTCTAATAATGTTAACAGTGTGGGAGAGTTTATAAGGGCTTAAAATATATAAAAATAACCATACAAACATATGGTTTCTACTTCGCGGATTTTCACCTATGACGGGGGGGGTCTGGGATTACTGTATTACGTATTATTTGACTGTCACTTTACAACATTTGAGATGCAATTGGTTACATTTCTTTTGTTTTCCCAATTGGATCACAGACAGGTGAAGTGACTTGATCAGGTCAAACAGTGTCAGTACTAGGATTTAAACCAACAACCTCAGGTTTTGAAGTCCTACAGTAGGTTCAAAGCCTTAACCACTACACCACAATGACAAAAATTTGACATGAAGTGTATAATGTGTGACGAGTGAAGTTCAGATATCAAATAAACACTTTCACAAAAGACACAAGCATAAAAAAACAAGTGCGCTTTTATTCAAGAATAAGGGTTAGGGTACGACATTGACATGATTGCTTGGGTGGTGCAACGGTAAGAACTGCTGACTCATAATCAAGAGGTCACGGGTTCAATTCTAGGTGCTTCCTACATTTTCCGTTTTGAGTAGTGAGCTGCTCTTATGGTTACTATTATAGACTAAACACATACATTTGATTTGAGTCTGTAACAGCTGGTGCAAATTTATGGTACTTGCAAAGGTTAGCATTTTTTTTTTAATTCAGTTTTATTCTCTCAGTCATGTTCACATTCCACCTGATCTGACACTGCTGTGTTTTCAAATAGAGACGTGCTATAACAGAGGTGAACTCAGATGAGGATGAGGGTTCTACATCGGAGAAAGAGAACAAAAGCCTTCCCTGAAAGAAACATCTGTTCACACATAAGAACAACACAGTTGCACCAGACGTAAAGGTGAAAGATTGCACCGTTTGGATGCAGTGAATCTGTTACACGCATGTCCTTCAATGAAACAGCAGGGCTTACAGAGCTCGCCAAGGTATCAGGCAAAGTTCCATTTGTGATTATGTTTCTTGATGGTCTTTATATGAAAAACATTTATATGTTACTTATATAAACGCCACATTGAATGTTGTTTACTTGTATTTATTTACTTATCTTCCTACAGCATAAAGTCACAAGTAGACTGCAGAGCTTCCTGTGCTTGATCGACACGGGAATGCTGACAAAGTACATGTGCAATGCCACTACTTATTCAAGGAAAAGATCAATGGCAGCTTCCACCTGCAGCTATAGACACTTCAGTATGAAAGAAACTCTCCACGCTAGTGTTTAGATCTGACAGTGTATGTGCCCAAAAAAAGAAGTCTGACTGCATATTATGGTGAGTGAGATGTTGGAATTCATACTACTAAAAGATCCTTTCTGCAGCATTATGCATTATACCAGTTGGCATTTATAACATGGAAAATATATAGTTTTTAAAATGTACTGATGACCACAAAAATTAATTTTGCCTGATAGTTCTGTTATGTCTTTGAAACATGGTGGTGACATGTGCAGTTCAAATGAAACATGAGGTTAGGGTTTTGAAACTCGAGGGTGATATATGCAGTTCAATTGTAGCTAATTAACTGTAGTTTGAAGCACTAAACTGACATGCGCAATTGAAATGAACATTCCTGAAAGAGAATTGAAGCACTAACCTAATAAGCACAGATCAGATGATATGCTAAGTGCAATTCGAAGCACTAAGCTGACATGTGCTGTTCAAATGAAATTCTGGACATGCATTAAAACACTAAGCTGACATGAGAAGTTCAAACAAAGCATAAAGCATGTTTCAAAACCTGCATAGTTCAAATAAACCTCTGTGAATGAGGTTTTCAAACACTGAGGAAACATGTGGGAAGTTGTGCATTTAAGATCAGTTTGTCATGTCATATTATATTATATTACTGTTGGAGCTCTGCCCTCTGCTTGCTTCGCTCGCAACTCCCAGGCAGGTGCTATATGCTAGCCACTTCGCGGATCTGCTGCTCCTGTATGAAGAAGCAGATGTTCAATTTAAACAGATTGTTATTTTCATGGAAATTGTTACATATGTATAATAAAAGTATTTTACATTACAAAGCACAAAGCATGTTTCAAAACCTGCATAGTTCAAATAAACCTCTGTGAATGAGGTTTTCAAACACTGAGGAGACATGTGGGAAGTTGTACATTTAAGATCAGTTTGTCATATTATATTATATTATATTATATTATATTATATTATATTATATTATATTATATTATATTATATTATATTATATTATATTATATTATATTATAGGGTGGCACAGTGGTAGTGCTGCTGCCTCGCAGTAAGGAGACCTGGGTTCGCTTCCCGGGTCCTCCCTGTGTGGAGTTTGAATGTTCTCCCCGTGTCTGCTTGGGTTTCCTCTGAGTGCTCAGGTTTCCTCCCACAGTCCAAAGACATGCAGGTTAGGTGCATTGCTGATTCTAAATTGTCCCAAGTGTGTGCTTGGTGTGTGTGTGTGTGCTGTGTGGTGGGCTGGCACCCTGCCCAGGGATCTGTTCCTGCCTTGTGACCTGTGTTAGCTGGGATTGGCTCCAGCAGACCCCCATGACCTTGTGTTAGGATATAGCAGGTTGTAAAATGACTGACTGACTGATATCATATCATATTATATTATATTATATTATATTATATTATATTATATTACTGTTGGAGCTCTGCCCTCTGCTCGCTTCGCTCGCAACTCCCAGGCAGGTGCTATATGCTAGCCACTTCGCGGATCTGCTGCTCGTGTATGAGGAAGCAGATGTTCAATTTAAACAGATTGTTATTTTCATGGGAATTGTTACATATGTATAATAAAAGTATTTTACATTACAGCGAGTAATTAAACATAGTAAAAAATAGTACAGTAAAATGTAATAAATTGAAAGAAAATTATGTTTCGTTGTGTTATACGTTTTCATTCTGTTTGGCTTTGAATTTTACGTTTTTACTGTAAAACTGTGTTTGGATTTACATCGCAACATATAACTGCCTGTGAGTGAATATTGTTTCTTTCTCTCTAATAAATAAACTGACTTTTTTGAATGTTTGTCCCTGTGATTTGTTAATTGTCATAGCAAAATCTATTCTAACGGGAAACTGTAAAGGTTTTAATTTGAATGGCATATCAAGATCTCCTTTGGTATCTAATGTTATCCATGGAAGACGTACTACATTACTTTTCTTGTTGCCTGTTAAAATTTTACATGTCAGAATTGCTCAACCAATTTTGAATACAACTAATCTTGTCCTATTGCATAGCCCATCACTCAGACATAAATTATGCAATAACATTACGATACATCCGTCTTTCAACAGTAATTTGGCCGGTGGAAGACTGGACGGTGTCAGCAGTTGTAAATATTTTACAGGATATTGTAAGTTGATGTTTTCATCTTCCGCAACATCACCACCAACTGTTTCAGCATAGTCTATTGATATACATTTAACCAATTTGCCGTGTAACCGATCGACAGTTTTCACGCCAATTCGTTTGACTTCATCGTTTCTCAGTGCTAGGATTGCCCGTGTACTCATTTCTTCTGTTGATAACCCTTCAGGATGAAATTCTTCAATAAGATTTGAACATAATAAGTCTTTTTTTATTGGGAACTTAAAGTGAGAAAAATGTAAAAATTTATAAGATTTGAGAGCTCAGGAACTGTGTCTGACAAAAGCATTTTACACGAATGTGAGGTGAGAGGACCGTGGGCGTGGTTGAAAATGGTTTAGAAGAGGGCATGACTTGAAAAAATCTCTTTGTAATAGTCTTGTCTCATGGGACTTGAAAAAATCTCTTGGCAATAGTCTTGTCTCAAGATTTTCTTTTATAATAGAGAGATACTATATTATGTTATATTGATAAAGGTAGCGCAGTGGTAGCACTACTGCCTCAAAGTAAGGAGATGAGGGTTTGCATCCCAGGTCCTTACTGAGTGTAGTTTGCAAGTTAGGTGCATTGGCAATACTAAATCAGCCCCTGTATGTGTTGATGTGTGAGTTTGTTCACCCTGCGATGGAATGATGGCATTTTCAGGAGATTGTTCCTGCCTTGCTCCCTATGCTTGCTGGGTTAGTCTCCTGCAACCCTGCTCAGGATAAGTAGGCTTAGAATGATATGGTATTTTTTTATTGAGTTCCTGGAAAAAGCCAAATTTTCCCTGTGAAAGAGCGTCTATCTGTAGAGTGAAACTGAGGCAAGGATCATAATATATGTGCTTTAAAAGGTTAAAGTGCAGAGTATTGATAGCCAGGAAGAATCTTTGTGAAACATCAACACTTTAGAAGCCATTGTGCTGTAAATTATTGGTAGATTGCCAAAAAGTTGACACCCTTCAATCTACTGATATTTTGTAATTTGTATTATTAACACTACACCCTCAGTGGATATACTTCAGTGACAAAGCAAAACATATTTCAGATAGTCGCTAACAATTCATGATACTTAGTCACAAAAATAAAAGTAAAAAAAATATATTAAGAGTGTCAGCTTAGCACTGCAAATGTATCAACCTTCATTTTCGAGCTTATGGAGGCACTGGTGTTTAAAAATGGCTGATTGAAAGTCCAGTGTCATAGTGAATGTATATTTTAGAATAGTGGTACATAAACTGCTGCCCAGCATGCTTAAATGTTTCTTTGTGCTAGACAACACTTTCCTTTTAGAACAAATCGCTGTAAATAGTGTGATGCGTGAGTCAGTGTCTTGCACCCCAAAGACAAGGCTAAATCTCAGTACTTCAGCAAAACCTGCTTTATTCACCTCGAAACAGTAACAGCAAGGTTATTTATTGTCGCGGGATCTACCATTCTACTATACACAGACTCAGCAAACAGGCAGGGTCATGGCTAGGTTAGTGGCCAAGTAATACTGTTTGCTGCATTTATAATGTTCCTTGCATCACCCATTGATGGGAGGCGCTTGTTGCTTTCGCGGCGAGCTGCTACAGCGCTGGGAGCCTGTGGTTGTGCTTCGGGACACTCTTCGGCATGTTGTCCCTTTTGGGGGAGTCCCAAAAGAGTTTAGAAATCTTACCACTGAAATGCCTACATTTACAGGGTCCATTTTATGAAGTTGTAATTTTTAATTTTTCCCTTATTATACATTATAATTCCTCAGTGTCAAGCTTTATTCATCACTTCTCATGAGTCCTGCTTCCTGAGTCTCAAATGCTATATACTTTATATATTTTAAAGGGAACTTTTATTGAACTGACTGTAACAGACTTGTGATTTTTTTTAATGACTTAATTTCTATGATACTGACAATTAAACATAAGATGAATAATCAAGGAAGTTATGAAACTGTGTGGACTGTGCTGTAATTTTTTGTGACATTGTCTTAGTGCAGAAAGTGTACCGTTAACAATGCGTTCTGTTCTAAATGACAGCTCATGAGCTTTTTTGATATTTCCTTTATTAACATATTTTGGCAGTTTTCCATCCATCCTTTCATTATCCTAACTACAGGGTCATAGGGGTCTGCTAGAGCTAATCGCAGCCAACACAGGGCGCAAGGCAGGAAACAAACCCCGGGCAGGGTGCCAGCCCACCACAGGGCGTGCACACACACACCCCAAGCACACAACAGGGACAATTTAGAATCGCCAGTGCATCTAACCTGCATGTCTTTGGACTGTGGGAGGAAACTGGAGTACCCAGAGGAAACCCACACAGACACAGGGAGAACATGCAGACTCCACACAAGGAGGACCCGGAACGCGAACCCGGGTCTCCTAACTGCAAGGCTGCAGCTCTACCCACTGCGCCACCGTGCCGCCCTTGGCAGTGTTTTATTTTAATTTAATCATAATTATCTTTAAACATAAAATGCATGTTCATTGCTTGTGCAGATATGTAACATTTGTTGGGAATAACAAAAAAAGTAACAAAACACAAAATCATTCTTTGTCTGAAATATGATATTTTTTGTAGATATATACTGTATTTTGCAATGGAATGTTTACCTAATTAGGTCATTTTGGCCATCTCAAAATTTCACTAGGTAATACAAGTGTCTTCACAGATCTAAAAAATTGGCTTGACCATTTCAGGGTCAAAAAGCTGTTTATTCTGCATTTTCCTTTTTCCAAATAAAACTCACTCAAATTGTTTTCAGGGGGTAGTTCAAGCTTCTGAATTAGCTTTGACTGTTTCTCCATCACTGAACAACCGGCTTATCTTTTACTCTCTTTAGTGTTGTAGATTCTAACCCATTTACTCTTCACCACCCTTTTCTTTTGTTTCTTTCGATACTCCAGATTAAGTTTTTTCTTTAAAATTTTCCAGTCTCACCCATATAGCTTCACTCTGTAATATGCAGGACAAGGAATGTGGCTTTAAATATTGGTTGGAAAGGATTTCTTTTTTATTTATATTGTAGAATCTATGAAAAGCATCACTACAAGAAAGCCTGCAAATTCAAATCTACATAGACTTTTAGAAAGTCTTCCCCAAAATCACATATTAAAGATAACAAGGTATTTTACATACTAATTATACAGTATATTCTGAAACTTTGTAGAATGTTAGCTGGATTTGATATCAAAGGAGTTCATATGCTCTTTGAAGATCCAACTAAGGGAATCCTCACTTTATTGTTTATTCATAATTTCCCCAGCAGTTGTCAAAATCTTCATGATTGTATATGCTGGAGTACCAATAGAGAAAATTTAACACTTAAGGAGAGAATGATACATTCCTCCTAAAAAGCTTGAATATTATATTATATATTGCCTAAGTATTTTTCATTTGAAAGAGTAGATTAAATATGTGTTATGTGTTTTATTTACACAATTATTTGTGTAAAAAGCCTCACTGCTGATATATTTTAAGTTTATTTATATTTTAATATACTGTATAGTACTGTTGTTAGGCACAATAGGGCATAATCACCCAGAAGGGAAAAAAAATGAACTACTTCAGTACCCTAGATAGGCTTTCAGGATTACACTGCATGGGGTAAACAGTTGGAAGGTAAATATCTGAATTTGATAAACTGTATGGATAGAACTATGTAGAAACTCACTCTTCTCACAGCAGTGAAAATATGCCATTCCTATTCTACCTACTTGTATTCAATCAATTATTTTTTAACTTTTTATGATGCTGGTGTATTTCCTGTATCTGATTATTTGTTTCATTGCTTTTTTACATATGGAATATGACCAAATAATTTATGAGGAAGCCTAACAGGAGAAGAATGTCTTTTTTTTTTTTAAAAAAAAAAAAAAGGCAAGCTTTACCTTCATGGTTTGCTATGCTTCATATGGGTTTATTGCCTAGTTATCTGAATTTAAATTAAGGAGGTGATAGATATGATCCGGGAGACTGCTTCATTTCTTAATTTATAATGGAAAGAATTAATCACTTATATCTCTGAAGACCAAGTATACTAGAGTGAGGCTACTTTTATCACTGTCATGCTGCTCTAATGAACACCAAGACTAGATGGATGCCTAACCTGCATAATCTAGATTTAGTGACACATGAGGTTGGTGCCTGTCCGGACTGCATTGTGTGCAGGGCAAGAACCATGTTGGGCACGGAAACTAATAACCAATAATTACTGAACTAAAGTAGGAAATGAGCCAGATAGGCCACAGATTCACTGATTTAATCATTCACTTGACTCTGTGATTCACTGTGATATGCCAAGATGATATCATTCATTACAGATTTCTAGGATATTATTAGTTATGTATTTAGGAGAAAAATCACCAGTCTCCATCCTAAATAGGGTGTGCAACAATTATCCCATACACTAGTAGCAATTGTGTTGTTACAAATAACTAGTCAAGCTTCTATTAATATATACTGCATATACTTAGGCAGGTAGTGGAGTGGAGTGGTTTAAGCTTTCATCTTCAAACCCTGAAGTGGTGGGTTTAAGTTTTAAGATTTTTAGAAAGAACACTTAAACTTCAGTTTTCAAGTGTAGAGGAAAATTAATCTATGCCACTCAAGAAATAAAGTTCTGGTCTAAAAATCACCGTATTTTTTGCTCCATAAGACGCACCTGACCATAAGATGCACCTAGATTTAGAGGAGGAAAACAAGAAAAAAAAATATTCTTAACCAAATGGTGTACTAATATATTTAATAAAATATAGCAGAATAATATTTCAACCATGTAAAGTTAACACTGGTATTAAGAACCATCATCACTGTCATTAACAAATGAGGAGAGACTTTAAGGTTCAAGAACTCTTTTAGTTTTCTGGAAACCCCAAGAACTCCTCATCGCTAGTGTCAGAATTTATGAAGCTCAGTTGCTCACAATCACTGATGTCACTTTCTTCGCTATCTTCATATATGATACTATCTTCAGTTCCATCTAAGGCATTGCTAATGGCAGCTTCCACCTGCAGCTATAGACTCTTCAGTACACGAGTGACTCTCCACGTTAGTGTTTAAATCTGAATGGTGCATGTGCCCAAAACATTAACATTTATATGTTACTTACATAAAAACTGTATCGAATGTTATTTACCTTGATTTATTTACTTACTTTCTACAGCATAAAGTCACAAGTAGACTTCAGAGCTTCCTGTGTTTGATCAACACAGGCATGCTCAAAAAATGCACGTGTAATGCCACACTGCCACTTCAGTTCATAAGCAATGCAGTCAGACTTCTGTTCTGGGCACATACACCATCGAGATCTAAACACTAGCGTGGAGAGTCGCTCACGTACTGAAGAGTCTATAGCTGAAGGTGGAAGCTACTGTCACTGTACTTTGTATATAAGAGCCAGATCGAATGTTATTTACCTATTTACCTTGATTTATTTACTTACTTCCCATACCGTAAAGTCACAAGTTGACTGCAGAGCTTCCTGTGTTTGATCAACACGGGCATGCTCAAAAAATACATGTGTAATGCCATAAAAAATGCACGCTGACACTTCAGTTTCCAAGCAATAGTATGAGAATGCAGTTAGACTTCTTTTTTGGGCACATACACCGTCCAGATCTAAACACTAGCATGGAGAGATGATTACAAACTAAATCATGGAAAAACTATTGCTGATAATACACATTCAAAATCTTGACAAATTACAATGATGGGAGCCAAGCACATGAATACAGACATGTGTGCATTATTTCTGGAAAATTAACAATTCATGAATGAAACATTCACAAGTCTGGAAGAGAACTAAGAAAATTTCCAAAATTAGTCATGTGAAAGAGATCAAGTCAAGAAAGAAACAGGTCTGCAAACATCATTTATTTTAAAATCTGAAATTTTGTGCTTAGACTTGGCAAAATGTTTAGAAACTAAATGTTTTAAATTCAATGAACGAATGGTTGATTAGTGTTCAGCTCAATGTAAATAGTTTTTGTGAAAGATTTTGGACATGTACATATCACTCCGATCTACGAATGACAGTAGTTGTAGATTTGGAAGTTTTGAGCATGTTGACTTTAAATACGCAACTACATTTTTGTTCCATTGAAGACGTGAACAGTGTCCTAATTTAGAAAAGTAATTAACTTTGTTATTAGATCATTTAAGTGGACTAAGGGTTGACTATCATGTCAGGTATGTTGATATTATGAGAGAATGAAGAGAGGGGTGATGAATCAACATCAACATATAATAGCGCTTCAACATATAATATACTATTTTTTTAAAAATAAATTTATGAATTTCTTTTGCATATTTCAAGTATGTCAGTGTTCAAATCTATATTAGAATATGAAGTGTACTGGTATACAATATAGCCTGATCTATATAATTAGCCACTTTAACAGATACGCTCACATCATGTGCAAACTTAAGGAAAAATTGTATTTGAGCAGAGATGCAATCAACAGAAGAATTGGGAGACAGGCCCATTGTGTAACTAGATAACAAGAGGCATGCAATAAGGTATGTCAGTCTGTGGGTTGTTGGTATAAAGAAAATGGGAATGACTGTTCATTTATGCATAGTGAAGTGTTTAAAGAATGTACCTTTCCACATTAGTAATATAAAAAATATATCAATATATTGTAACCAGAAAAGATCAACTGACTAGTTACTTATTTTAAATTTAATCAGAACTAAGTTTAGTCAAGAAAGAAGCATAGCAACGGAGACAAACAATAATGCCTTCAGCAATATTTTTTTTGTTTTGCCTCTGTGGTGTTGTTCTTGAAGCAGTGTCATAGAACTCAGACTCATTGTCAAGTACATATATGAGTATGTGTGAGTGTCAATGGCCATTTTTATACTGGTATTCACAGCTTGCCTGTGTCTTTTTTATAATGAAGACTGAAATGATAAAATAAATTTCTTTGCCCTTCAAAAAAATGAATTATATTTTAATCGAAGTGCTCTAAATCTTGCTTATTTATTGACTTTGGAAGTCTTGCCTTAATCTCTATAATCTCTTACTTTAATACAATCTTTATGTGATTTAATTAGTGTGTTAGAATAGTTTTGTATGACCATGACAACTTGAAAGAAAACTTGTGAGTGACAAATGTGTCACTGGGTCATCAGCACAATAGTAGTATAAGGTTCTTTACATGCCATAATATTAACCTAAGAATTGAACAAAAATCGTCCCTTTTTTAGGGGCTGCAAGGGATATTGCCCATAAGAAATAAAATCCATGAAAACTATAAATATAATTATAAAATTATATACAGTACATGCCACTAGAAAAAATTTTTTCCTAAATACTCCAACAAACCCATGACAATATAGGTATTAGACCACTGAAGAGTACCAACCTTTCAAAATAAAAAAGTAAGCAAAGCAATGAAAAAAACTGGAAAAATGCAAACAACTTCTCAAGGAGCTTAAAACCTGCTCACTAAAAACTGAACTAGAAAACGTAACTGTCAGAGTGCAGATTGTTGCAGATGTGCCATGTGACTGCCCATGTAGCACCTATCTTCATTCAATCCAGTGACAGTATGCAAGCCACGTTGGGAACAATAGACTTTAGAAAGCTAATTTATGGAATAAGAGTCCATATCTAAACTTTAACCAAATCAAGCAGTTTCCTCCTGATGACAATTCCAAGTAAACTTACAGATATCTTGTGTCTTTTTTAAACAAGAGCTGAAACATTATTTTATGCCACTATGCACCATAGTATTTCATCTTTGGTCAGTTTTTTAGGAAGGATCCTGCTAGTATAAGAGGTGCCCCTTTGGTCTCAGCTTTTAAATCCCAGCTGAAGACTCACTACTTCAGTTTAGTATATCCTGACTAGAGCTGCTGATTAACTGTACAGACTGCATATCTGTTATTAGTCTTTAGCACTAAAACATAAGTAACATGATAGTTTTAATTGGATACTAACCCTCACCTATTCTGTTTCTCTTCTCGGTACTCAAATGTGGCACTTGGTGCCACGGCCCACCTGCCAAGTTGTTTTGCCTGCCTAAGGTAAAGTCGTCCCTGATGAAGGATCGCAGATATCGCAGGGTAGAGGGGTCCTTTAATCGGATTGGTGGCCCAGTGTTGTTTCAGCTGTGGAATGGCCAAATGGGGGAGGCAGCTTGATGGCTGAGGTCTCCAAGACTCTAAACAAATCCAAATCATATTATGGGATATCATCTACTGTTAAATTCCTCTCCGTACTTGTAAAATTTTTATTTTTATACTGTATTGAGGATTTGTTCTGTTCTGTGTATTGTATTGACCCCCATCTTTTTGACACCCACTGCACCCCCAACCAACCTGGAAAGGGGTCTCTCTTTGAACTGTCTTTCCCAAGGTTTGTTTCCATTTTTTTTTGGGAGGTTTTTCCTTGTCTTCTTAGAGATTCAAGGCTTGGGGGCTGTCAAGAGGCAGGGCCTGTTAAAGCCCATTGTGGCACTTCTTGTGTGATTTTGGGCTATACAAAAATAAATTGTATTGTATTGTACATAGGTCTTGGTGTTCACTGCAGAAATTTGGAAATTACTTGTTCTAAAATGTTTTATCTTTGCTGGAATATAGTTATCCAAAACACAAAAAACAAATATTGTCATTTTAAGATGTAAACATCAATTTAGATTTTACACAAACACACATACAGATACTATACTAACATCATCTTTTCTGTATGTTTTTATAGTAGTAGAATCAGAATCTAAACGTAACCTGATAGCAGATTTTTAACCCCATCGCCAAACTTCCATTGACACATAAGAAAAAATATTTAAAAGAAAATTTCAATATGAAGCTGCATGTATTGCCATTCTGCCCATCATAAGTAGGGATAACACAATGACATAAAATGTCTTAACAATGTGCAAACAACATGACTATCAGCAAACATCTTTGCTTCAAACAACATGGCCCAGGCCACATGGAAACATTAAATGGTGAGAACTGTAGAAGAAATGTATGCAAGATGGTGCTGCACGTATGAAAACGTTATTAACTCTTGGATTTCCTTGGACTTTTTAAAAGTAGTATACATTTAAAGTAGAGTTTTGAAATCTAAGAAATTAATTTTTAATATTTATATTACCTTCAATATTAAAAATTAAGTGCTTTCTCCCGTGACACCATACTTTTTTCTGCAGGACACCACCATTTATGATCTTTTGCAGTTAATAGGTAAGATGAACTGGAAGCATGTAGTGCATGGCATCACTGGGTCAAACGTGTAATGTTAAATGTCGTTCACTTCTTGGTTGGCCAAAGATTTGATATCCAAAATGTTTCTCTCGCACTTTCTTTGTTGTTTGATTTTCAGGCTTTACACCTTTATTTAGAATATTCTTGACTATAAATTAGGGTTTTGCTTTGGCTGTGAAATTTCAGTTGTTACAATTTCTGGTTACAAATGTTGCCTGTTTTTGACTTTGTGTCATCTTCTGGTCACATACTTTACTGCCACTTCTACCTTTGCAGCCAGAACAAAAGTAATAGTGATGAAATCATTCAAAATGCCATAGAAAAGGACAAAAACAACAAACATAATGCAGAAATACATATATTAGACAAAAACATTATTTTATATTTTAGGGCATAACTAAGAATTGGTAGACCTTATTACATCTCTCTAGGCAGACAGAAAGCAACATTTTACAGTTTTAAAAGAGCTGTTATTTGTAACATGAACAATAAGCTAATATATAAAGAACCTACATGTAAAAATGTAAGTACACCCTTAATACTCTTATATCAACTGAGAAGATAGCTGAAGCTAAGTACTGCCAATCAAGTACACTTTAGTAACTGATGATCAGGAATTGCTACAACTTAATCTATAAATACAGAACCTTTGCAAGGAAACATTAGATTACACAAAATTTCATGACTCTGCATGCTCCTCTTGAGTTGGTAACACAGCTCTCTGAGTTGTATAAGGGTGCAGACACATAGGCCACTTTGCATAGTTCTCTTTTGTTAAGAGTAGAGTAGCACAAAGTCTAATAATACACTCAAAACCTAACAATTTTATGGGCATTTAGAGTGAAGTAATTTGGAATTAAGGGAGCAAAGTAATGTTAAGATGTAGTGGTCCTTCTTTTTATTTTTGATGACAATCGTTTGATTTCTTAATTATTTAAATGATTGAATGGATACATGCTTTGAGAAAGTTTATTTTATCCTTAAGGAACTGGCATTATCTTGGATTATGGTGACCTTTGATTTAAGACCTTGAAATTGTGGTGTAATTGACTAATTTTTTGTCAACTACTTCCCTGTTCAGGAAAAAAATACATTACAACTAATCACCTTTTTACAGTCTTAGCATCTTGAAAAACATTCATGCTAATCCTGTCATGGATTTCATTCTGCAGGTAAGGTGGAAGATAATTACTAAAACACAGAATTAAAAAAACTGCATGATATAATTGCTGGCTGCCATGGTGATGTTTGTGGTCTTCCTGTTTTAATAAATTAGGAGCTGCTGAGAAATATTATATGATAGTCAAGATCTGACAAAACCTTTTTCGATTAAGGAAAAAGCTAATTAAATTAAGCTGATTATATGCATTATAAAGAGATTTTCTGCTGATTTGGTCAGGCAATAGAATTTGAACCCGACTTTAAAGTATATTTTTGGAAGCAGTGAACACTGCAAAGGTAGATTAAGAAGGTGACAGATTAAAAATGAAATTAATCCAAAAAACTGATAAACAGACTAGAATTAATCAATGTTGTTACTTTGCTACAGTGGAATTTGCTGAAATAGATATAAAATCAGAAGCTGAAGGTATTTTTGTTACCCTGAATGATCCGTGGTTTATGCAATACTATGATACTGTCATAATGTATTCACTGTGGCAACATTGCAAGGCATGACTAAAAAGTGTTTTAATTATATTGCCATAAATGTGTCTATTATCTTTTTCAGTAAGCGGGATGATCACATTATCTTTTATTTCACAGTTTTTATGCTTTTTGTGATGGAGAAAATTACTTTCATAATATTTTTGCATTTATTGGCAGAGAATCAAGGAATTGCTTTGGACAAATAACCAACCCACAAATGTGAATGAGCTAACTACAGAACAAACACAAAAGTAATAATAGCCATCTTGGGAAAAAGCTCAGTTAACAAACAGAATTACTATGCAGAGACACTGAATTTGCAGTTTACAGTAATCTGCTAAACCTAATAACTTCCAAAATAATCCTAATATTTTCAGTTTCAGCCACTTCAGATGTTGCTCAAGGACATAGCATTGATTCAGTTTACCATGGAGCATTGTGGGTTCTTCTGCCTTTTCTGTGGTGTAGTAACTTTATGTAAAATATATGAAAGTATCACACTCACTTTAACGCAATCCCTGTATTGCAGAAGTAGCTATCCCTTGGACTAACTCATATATTAAGTTTTATTGAAATGTATATATGTTAAGGATTTGCCAGTTTACTCCTACTCATACACACATACAAACGTATATGATATAAAAACATAGATGCAATGAAGAATATGCAGCTGCTGTGTGATTTTTGATTCTTGCTCATATTTAACTTTCACCACACCACAGTTTTCTGGATTAAAGAGCTGAATTCCAAAATAATAAAAATGGGTTCTACTTTCTTCCTAAAAAAGAATCTTGCCTGACTTTGGTTTCCCATACTTGAGATGTATTCTTACTATTTGGACTATACCACCCGATATCCCGATATACTATTTGGACTATACCACCCAATATACCTCTACGGGTGACTATTTCCACATCTATTGCCCGGGAACTGGTGGAGGTCTTCTTGTGAGTCAACATCCCTAAGGAGGTCCTTACCGACCAGGAGATGCCTTTCACGTCATGCACCTTCAGGTAAGTCTACAGACTGCTGTGCATTAAACACCTCAAAATGTCCATATTCCATCCACAAATGGACAGTCTGGTTGAGCACTTTAAGTAAATGCTCAAACAGAGGCTGAGGAAGGTAGTGTGAGCTGATGGGAAAGACTGGGACCAACTCCTACCCTTGGTTTTGTTTAACTTCCGTGAGGTTCCCCGGTAGGCAACTGAAGGGTTTGTTCAAAGTGATCAGTGATGGTTGGAAGGAAAAAGAGACTCCACACTCAAGCAATATTTTAAGTAATGTTGCAGAGCTGCATGATCACTTCACAAGGCTCTACCCCTGGTAAAGGAACATCTTGAGGGTGCCTAGACAGTGCAGGCCCAAATCTACAACGGGGCTCCTGCCTCCGCGAATACTGTCACGACAACAGGATTAAGGTGTTCATTCCCACACCCCACTTCAAACTCTTAGCACACTGGTAAGGACTCTTTGAGACAGAGGAGCGTAAAGGTCTTGTTGAGTATTTGGTATACAAACCAAATTGGCGTCCAAATGAGTGCATCTACCTTGTTAACGTTATGAAACCCTGGGTAGAATGTGACTCCTGCAGCTTGGTGCTCACTCCCGTCTTGTCGCTTTTAATAGAGGCCAAAAATAACTCAATAGAACAAAATTAAAATGCAAACTAACGAGTGTACATTGAATCATATGTCCAACACTTTGACCATTAAGAGGAACAATTTGCTTATGGTTTTTATGTAAGGATTAGGATGTGTAATAAATACAGAAGTAGGTCGACTGAATGCTGAGCAACTTTTTGCTCAGTGTTAGAAATTTGGATTCTTTTAGTATTTCCGTCTCCAAAGACTGTCAAAGCTTATGGTGTCAATAAAAGGTATAAACATAGGAGGTGAATGTGGGCATCGTTGTCTGCCTATTCAGTGTGATAATAACTTTGGCCATAGGTGAATTACAAAATATGTCTATCCAATTATTATTAATACTATAAATGAATCATCATAAGCAAATTTCACAAAAAGCATGTTTGTTAACAACAAAAAATAATAATGATGGGACAAATGGATTGTTACCTTCAAACTTGTACTCATGATGTGTATGAAGTTGGCTTGTATACATTTTTGTCTTCAAATGCATTTTTTGAACATGAACTACTTAATAATAATAAAATAATAATAAATTACAATTATACAGCACTTTTCTCACTACTCAAAGCACTTTGCACAGACATAAATGGAACCACTTGATCCACCACCAATGTGTAGAAATGAGTCCACCACACATTAGCTATTAGGTGGTGAAGGGATGAGAAAGAAAGCCAATTGGAGACATGGGGTGATTAGGGGGCTAGAATTGCCAAGGCCATGATGGGTAATTTTATTCAGGACGTTGGGAAAATCCTACTGTTTTTGAAAGATGCCCAGGAGTCTGGACCCTGGTTTTACATCTCTTCTATACAGAGCTGCCAGACATCCCAATTTGAGCAGGACTGTCCCAAGTTCAACACACAAATCCACAGTCCTGCATTGCCTCTGAAAATTGAACAAAAGTTGAACAGAAAACATATGTAGAAAAAAATCTTAGTTCAATTTTTATATTGAATATCTAGTTAAAGAGGGTCACTACATTTTTGTAGACAACCTGGCGTACCATCTTTTATGAATAAAATTTGCAACTGTCAGCTGAAGTTATATCAAACATACCTTTACTTCAGTGACTATTTTATATATGTTCTCTTCTATACATTTTAACAACTCTACAGACACCAGAGGCACTCTTACAAAAGTTCATGCTTTTTATTTTCTTTTCTGCACAGCACACAGTGCACCACAAACAGCTCAGTCCTTTTCTTCTTTTCTCTCTATCCCTTTTCCTTTTCTCTCTTCTGCCGCCTCTACTCTTCCCTTCGCAAGCTCTGTCCTCCACCTACTGACTCCGGCTTCCCAAATGGAGTGAGGCGCCCCCTTTTATGTTGTACCCAGATGTGCTCCAGGTGCTCGCTGATGGTCTTCCTGCAGCACTTCCTGGTGTGGCAGAAGTGCTGCCTTCCAGGGCTCCGGAATTGTCCAGGCACCCCCTGGCGGTGACCACAGGCCACCACAGGATTGAGCTTCTAAGCTCTGGGCGGCTACCCTCTCGTGTTCCAGGGGACATACTGCTCCTCTCCCGGTGCTTCCACTCTCTGGATGTTTCGGCTTGGCATGAGCCCCAGCTGTCCGCCACAATATGTACTTATTTACATATACTTACATTTTTAAACTATACATGTTTATATATCTATAATTATATTTTAATTGAAAGTATCTATTTTTTGTCTTCCTTAGTTCCTTAAAATCTTTTTTTGGTTGCTTGAAACGGTGGCTGTCTCGATCTGTGATTTTGGAAATATGGCAACCCTACTTCCACTGGACAGCACTGTATTTACAGCATACTATCCCTGTCACTGTACTGAGGCATTGAGATCCACACACAGACCATGGGGTAAGCACCCCCTACTAGCCTCCCCAACAGCTCTTGCAGCAGCAACCTTTGGTTTTTCTAGATGGTCTACCATTCAAGTGCTGGCCAGGCACAAACATGCTTAGGTTCAGGTGGATGACCTGATCTGAAATGCAGGTGGTGTGGCTGCATATAATATTTATCATGTTAATACATACAGTATAGTAATAGAGAAATGTAGAAAATACTAATGACATACTTTTGAACAGGGCTGATGTGACAATAATAACCCTATAACCCTATTTCATTGGATTTTGAAAAGTTAATTATGCAGCCCACATATACTGTATAACTGCATTTGGGGGGCATCTCTCCCTGTACAGGTTTAAATGCCATATTCTGGGTTAGGTAGCTGACACCTTACTTTTGGGGAACTGGTGCAGAAATTCATACAGCCAGATACTCTTCCTGATTCCAGGAATGTAAATCTGTGGAGCCAGGCTGTCATATGGCTTTGCTGAACATGAACTCATAAAGTCATTTGTCTATGCTTTCAATGTTTGTAATTGTGTAGACGATCAGCTTTGAGCACTGTGCTTAAAGGTTAGATTGCTAAAGAAACATTTGATTGGTTTATCTGTGATTATGTTAGAGTGCAATATCTCCTTGAGGAGGCTCAATGCTCAGTGTCTGTGACTGCAATAACAATTATACTGTATATGTTTTTTTAATACTATGTACATCTTTATTGGTTAAGGTTTCAAAAGTCAGGGGCACTGGGATATGGGAATGTACTTAGAGAGGATTTAATGGCACTCTTGTGCTGTCAGAAATGGCTCATGTTCACAAAATCCACCTGCTATTACCATTCAATGGTGGGGACCACCGTCCTGGTCCTCTCTATTTCTCTACACCCAAGTCAGGTTGTGCACACAGTAGGCATACTCATCACCCAGCCATTCAAGGACATTTTCCAAGGTCAACCTCTTTGTCCTTCTTTATAGCCCCTCGACACTGGCGAAACTCCTGCGGCCTGAAATAGATGAACTGCAAACCCTCCTCCACCATCCACACACACACACAAACACAGACAGGCACTCATTAACACAGACACACATGTAACATTTCTTTCTTCCCCACTACATCACCAACAAATTGACTTGTAGTCCTTTCTCACTCACCCTTAAAAACTATGGCCGTTTCACCCATGTACTTATGCATTTGACAACTTTCTTCAATGCAAACCCTTTCATGCCAAAAAGAGGAAAGACACCTACCCCTTTTCGAATGCTCAATTTGGATTGACTGAATGATTTTCTGACACTGAACACCTCATATGCTAACCATGCTTCTCCTTAACCATTTGGCATTTGTCTTTCTTGCTTGGTGATACAATGTCTTTTACAAAGAGCATTATTTATTTTTCTGAGGTTATATGGTACTTGGAAATTGAAAAGATGTGTGAACATACAGTATAATTGAAAAGCAAAGTCTAGGAGCAATCTAAGTATATATAGTATTTATATATAATATTTATATATAAATACTGTCACACATGCTTGGGCCGCCGCTTGGGAGGCAGTCAAAGGGCTCAAACAGGGGTGTTGACAAGCCGGATGGTGTGTTGGCGGTGGGCACTATTGCCTCTTCTTGTCTTCCCACAAACCTTCAAGAGGGAAAACCGCCTGACTACACCACTTCCGCCTCTGAACTCCTGACCTTGTGTCCGGCAACAACTGATGAACTCTTCTACTTCCTGTCCTGTTAGCACACCCTTCCTGTCCTCCTGCTATAAAACAAGTCAAAAACCACAAGTCAAGCAGTTAATACACATTTTGCTTATGCTTAGTCTGAAGAATCTACTCTTTTTTGCTTGTCCAAACGTTTTGTTTGGTTTGTATCTTTTCCCTTGCACTACAGTATATGGGGTGGATCCCCAACTCTTTTTTGTGCTGATCATATCTTCTTGCAATGCACATTTTTAACCTTACAAGTTTTTAAAGTTTATAAGATAAAGTACATTTTGACTGATTGTCTTTAAAACATCAGTTGTATAAAAATGGCTTGTTTTGTACTATTTCTTTAAAATCAAATTTTTATATCTAATGTGTTATATTTTTAAAAAAGTTTTGCAAAAAAGGTATAATGATGCCTTTAGTAGGTACATACCAAATTTCTTTGAGAAATTTAGAAAATAAGCAATGAAACAAACAGTTTGCATAAACATTTCCTGTTCCATTTCATTTTCCTATTTTTAAATTCTTCTTTATTATATAAAATGATGATTCGTTTTTGTTGCAGTGTCTGCCAGCTAGACACACAGATAATGGAACCTTAATGAGGTAAGGTAAGACAACTCACAATCAATCAATCAAGCCTTAAATATTTAGTCTGGCAAGACCCTATTTGCACACATTTGTTTATGCTGCAAGCTCGCTGTCATTCCTGCTACCATCCTAATCTTCTTTATCTACATCTGCCTCTCTGAATTGCTGTAAGCACACTGTGGCACACTTTCTGTGCATTTGTTGTAAATGATGGCTTTACTCCTCAGAACACCACTAAATAAATTGATTTGACTTGTACACTTGCTATCTAGTAAGCTGTGATCAAAAAATCCCAATTTCCTCTGTTTTCAACCCCAATTGATGTGTCTAAACCTTCCACAGTCTCATGGCTTAACTATTTTTTGTGTTTTTCCAGGTCCTACATTTAAGATGGTGTGTTTCTGATTACCATTCTTAGCTCCTTCTGCTACAATGACATTCATTTTGTTAGCTGAAAATGTATTTAATGCAATCTTTAATGCCACTGTCCATTGTACTGGTAACAGGTAGCCCTGTCTTGATTTATCGAATTGTCATGTCCTTGTCTGTGGTTTTTCGATATTTCAGAAGCAGATATGATACTGCCTGAGTAGCAGGTCCCCTTTATCTCCAGTCTGTTTAGTCTCATCCCTCACAAATATGGGAGCTTTTTCTCTTCCTAACAATTTATTTCTTGTATAGCCCAAAATCACACAAGGCTGTAACAGGCCAACTGTTTTTTGACAGCTCTTCAGACTTGACTCCCTAACAAGAGAAGAAACCAACTCCCTCCCCCCAAACACACACACGCACACACACAAAAAACCTTCTAGAAAACAAGAAAAATTGGAAGAAATGGGAAAGGAAATTCAGACTGAGACTCCCTTCCAGATACTTTGGGCATGCAATAGGTATCCAAAAATAGGGGTCGCTGTTGCCCCGTGAAACCCAACTGACAGACATCCAGGACACACTTGTAAAAACACCAAGAAGAATCTTTTAATATTTTTCTTCTATAAAGTGTGCAAAGCACAGCACACTCCACAATTCTCGAATAACAATAATGATAACAATAATTAATACAATAAATTAATCCTCCACTCCCAGCAGCTCCGTTACACACCCTCCCAACTCTGGCTCAGCTTGCTGGGTTTCTCATAGTCTTTTATATAGTCCTTGACCCGGAAGTGCTCCTGTCCTTCAGTCCATGTGATTCCATAGCACTTTCAGGTCAGATAAAGAGTTATATTTTTCTTCAGACCGGAAGTACTTCTGTTCTTCCGTCCCCGTGACTTGGGAGTACTTCCAGGCTATACGGGAAACAACTATCCTCTTGTCTCCCTGCAGCATCACATGGCGGCACCCAGCAGGGCTGTAAAGCTGAACTCCATTTTCCATGATGCCCTGCAGGAATTAGGGGCACCTGTAGGCTGCAGAGAAAACGCCATCTAGTGTCTTGGATGTGTCGGCCGGGATGAGCTGCCGGCTGTCCATCACAATATATATATTGTAAGTTAATGGACGCTTGGTGGCGCTATACCCACCTTTCTCCCAACAGACAGATACAGACACCGTTTAAAAGCACCCAGAAGTATTTTAATTTCTTCTATAAAGTGCACAAAACACCTACTCCAGCACAATACACAATAATCACAATACAATAATCCTCCTCTCCTCCCAGCAGCTCTGTCACAATCCCTGCCAACTCCAGCTCAGTCTGCTGGGTTTCCCACAGTCCTCTTTATAGTCCTTGACTGGGAAGTGCTTCTGTCCTTCAGTCCATGTGCTTCCATAGCACTTCCGGGTCAAATGAAAACTCTTCTTTTTCTTCAGCCTGGAGGTACTTCAGTTCTTCCGTCCCCGTGACTTGGAAGTACCTCTGGGCTATAATAGAAAAAGAAGTCTCCGTGTCTTCCTGCAGCGTACCCTGGTGGCACCCTCAGTACCCAGCAGGGCTGTGAAGCCAAACTCCATTTTCCATGATGCCCTGTGGGAATCCGGGGCACCTCTAGGCTGCAGGGAGGACGCCATCTAGTGTCCTGGATGTGTCGACCAGGATGAACTGCCGGCCTTCCATCACAATATATATATATATATATATATATACACAGTACAATCCCTCTTAACTGGCCTTGCATTAACCCGCCGATGGATTAACCGGCCTGTTAAAATAAATTAAAATTTTTTTTTTTTTTAAATCCTGAGTTCTTCTTTATATGTATGCACTTCCTTCTTTCCTGGAAGGTGAGAGGTATTTTAAAACCAGCAATCAACAAAACAGTGTTCAAATTAAATAAAGTGCAGTGTATCAAAAGTCTTCATTAAATAAATAATCCATTAAAACGAGTGAATTAATGGAGGTTAAAATCCATTAGTAAAAAAACAAGTCCTTTAAAAACAACGCAAGCAAGGTTAAAACAGTGGCTGGAAGCAGTCTCTTAAAATCCAAAGCATGGTGCTTTCTTCTTTCTACCTGGTGGCTCCCCTGCTTCTCCCATTGGGCTTCGCAACAAGGGAGTCACCCTACCTGCAGGTGCAGCTGCCACTCTGATCCCTGGCTATGTTGGGCTCCTTCCGGACCGAGACTTGGGTTCTTTCCCCAGCGGCCAGGGCGCTGATGCTGGGGCTAAACCAGCTCAAAGCCTCCACGACTGCCGCTGCCTTTCGACGGCCAGTCGTCTTCAATACCAGTTACTCCAGCTCCATGATCGCTGAACCAATCGGCCACACATACCACGCCCCCTCGCTAAGCCGCGAGTGCAGCGAATATTTTTTTTAAAAAGTGGCCTTTTTGACTTGAGCTATTGACCCGCTACACCACACTGCCCAGTCGTTGTACGAGAAAAAAACACGTGTGTGAAATCGTGGATGAAGCCTTGTGGATATGGTTTCTTCAGGAACGTCGAAGAGGTACAGTACATACCTTAGAAATATTTTTCTATATGAAAATAGGTATGCGTTGGATTAACTGGCCAAAATGGCAACCGGCCATGGGTCCAGTCCCAAGGTGGCCAGTTAAAAGGGATTGTTCTGTATATACATAGTGAAAGATATGCCTTGACACAACAAAAAGGTTTGGGGCAGCCACCCCGTATACTTGAAAGTTTGGCTAATAAAAAGATAAAATTTAGCAATAAGTCTTTACAGACAAGAGTCCAAAACAGAACTGAGGAAACAGAAGGAATATGGCGGTTTTAAAGACAGACAAGGATGATGACTTTATCTGGAGAGGAACTAGAAGTGGTGTCGTTGAGCCTGGAACCGGAAATTAAATCATCGGATCCAGGCAGAATTTCTTGTGGTTGGTCTGCAGGGAAAAAAGAGAAAGGATCAGTGCACTCTGCCACCCCCCTGGTCTGGCATGGATTTACCATCTTTTGAGCCATTTATGTATATGTAGTGAGATTTTTGAGACCCCAAAACCCCCCTAACTGCGTTGTATACCAAAACTCTGTTAAAACAGGCAGGGATTGGTTGTCCACCGTCACTGCAACTGAAGTTCGCAGGCTTATCGTATAACGCTTTTGTTGCCCGAAGGTTGATGTGAGAAACATTTAAAACCAGCCATTGACCCAGCCTTGTGCTCACTTTCTGTCTCCTCTCTTGCGCAGGAAGGCTGTCTGTTCTTTCTGATTTGAGAAGGGGGTGAATGCAGGATGACGTTATCATCACTGCTTTCATGCTGCATGTTTTTAAATGACAGGTCCTATTTGAATAAATGCTTTGAGAATGCTCTTGTCTTCACAACAATAAAGCTGATTTTTTCAGTAACCTGGACCCAGGTTGATAATGTTCTGTATATTAAGAGTCAGATGTGTGATGTATTGGATAAAGTAATGTAGTCAGAAAAAAATATAAAAGAAGATGAACTGTTTAATTGATCGGTCACTCCAATGCCTGAGACATTTGTGCATATCTATACAAATAAAGAATTGTTCTGCTTTCTCATCTGGACTTCGTATCTGCCTTCTTTGAAGATAGTGATAAGAGAGTTTTTCTTCCATGACAACTGCCAATATATCATTGCCAACTCAAAAATACAATACAATAGTACAAACTACTTTGTTCTTAAACAGCACTCCTCAGCAAGTGCAGGCACAGAGTACCGTGAGAGCTCTCAAGGCAAAATTCAAGAACAGATTATACTATTCACTAAATACAGAACTATCACATATAAGGATACATATTTGTTCAAAAACATCAAAAACAAGGTAAAAACTAATTAATGAAAGGAGTCAGACAAGCCAGACACGGTCAAAGTCTCAGAGACCTTGGCCAACTGGCTACCTCCTCCATGTTGGCCATTCTACAGGTGAGTCAGTGCTGGGCCAGCCAACGACATCTGCCCCCTGCCACCATTAGCATTTTGGTGTTACTTTTGGCTACTTATCTTTGCCATTTCATTAACAGGTACCACTAAGTCTTGTTTAAAGAACCGTGTTGCTACCATCACTGGCTTTCTGCATTGTGTGGTTCTGGGGCTACACCCAGTATCCTAGGTCTAGCTGTTGCAGCTCCTTCCTCTGATCACTTTAGCCAGACCAGTGTGGTTATGGAATATGTTTTTTTAGCCTGGTGCTGGTGCCTTAATCATATATGAGATCCATTGTAGTGAGTTGTCTAAATTATTTTTATATACTTTTAAATGTTGAATGTATTTTATCAAAAGTATCAGGCTGTATTTCAAGTATGACATAATTTGTGCCATATTGATTTGGTTCTAAAAATGTTTTATTATGATCTGTTCTAAAAACACTTCATTTGTACTTAAAAAACTGGATGCAGATCATCTATTCTCTTTTGCCTGTTGATCTTCTGCACAAGGAGAATCACCGATCTTTTCCAAAAGCTAGGGATTATTTCACTCCCTACTGACCAAAGAAACATGTTTAATAAATTGTACATCTGATGCTGTATAGGCCTCTAGATTTGCATGATTTAAATTATTACCTTAAAACACCAACAACTATTATAACAACAGGTAAAATATTCCTTACTTGTCTATTCTTAAATAAAATAATTTCTATCAAGCCAGCAATTGAAATTATTCAGATCAGTGAGAAGAACATGTGGATTATAAACATTGCAAGAAGATGTTCATTATTAACATTTTATTGAGTGTCTCTTGGGTATATAAACAGTAATTGTTCTCCCTGCAAGGCTTTCTTTGAATCATAATTAAAAGAAATATTTCTAGATTGCTTTCATTTGCATTGCTTAATCATGTTCTTAATCTTCTACAAAATTTTCTTCTCTTCTTTAATAGGGTCCTAATTTATTTATTTGTTTCTTATTTACATGCTGCCACAAAATATACAGTAGGCAGAAATGGCTGTCAGTGACCCAGTAGTGTTCTCTGTCAGCAACAACATCCCAAGTAGTTCTGTCACTTTGGCACACCACTTTCTGGGTTTAACTATTTTGTACTTTCATCTACCACAGTTGACTATGATATGGACCTCAAAAAAGTGGTAATGCCCTCAAGAGAGAAGTTGCATTGTGTAATAAAAAAAAAAACTCCACATGAATTAGGAATGATATTTTAGCAATAGACAAACTGGATTAAATGAAAGTCCATTAGAATAATAGAATACACAAATGGATCAAGAGAAAACATTTAAGATAACCACTCCCATCAATTGTGTTTTAAAATGTACAAAGTCTTATCTGTGTTTTGGAAGTCTGGTTTTCGGCTTCTATTAGCTCACTTTAGTGATAGCATACGGTAGTGCTGCATCTGCACTAGGAGACAAGCAAGGACAAAGAACACATTCTAACTGAGAAAAGACATTTATTTAAAATCAGTGTAGGTAATTCCATTTTCCCAGAAAATAGGAGAGAACAAATAATAGAGATAGCAAAGGTGTTAGGACACATAGTCATGGAGGGAAGTGAATGTAATAAGAAAGTAAAATTAAAAGGAAGGGAAGTGAGTGAAGAACTAGAATCATTTAAAAATGTTACTTCTTTGCTGAGAGTTAAACAATAGATTATAAAGGCTTGTGAGCGAAGCAAAAGCCAATGTGTGTGACAGTAATATTAACAGTTGACCCAGTCTCATTTCTAGTTATTTTCTGCTGATCTGACTTAACTATGACCATAACTTCATCACATTTCACATTATGTTTATTTTTCATGCATCACAATAAAGGTCAGACTATTCTTTTTCAGAAAATTTACATCTGCAGAAGGAATTATGTTGTGTACATAAATTAAAGTAGAATGAGTTGCAAATTTTAACAACTTTGTTTACCCAAAATCCAATTTGAAAGGTATTCTGATTGTTTTAAGTGTTGGAATAAGTAAACAAATGATTTTAAGCATTTTTAAAATATTCTGACTGTCACTGCATACAAATAACAACAACAACAACATTTATTTATATAGCACATTTTCATACAAAAAATGTAGCTCAAAGTGCTTTACATAATGAAAAATAGAAAAATAAAAGACACAGTAAGAAAATAAAATAAGTCAACATTAATTAACATAGAATAAGAGTAAGGTCCGATGGCCAGGGAGGACAGAAAAAACAAAAAAAACTCCAGACGGCTGGAGAAAAAAATAAAATCTGCAGGGATTCCAGACCATGAGACTGCCCAGCTCCCTCTGGGCATTCTACCTCACATAAATGAAACAGTCCTCTTTGTATTTTGGGTTCTCACGGAAGGACTTGTTGATGATGGTCATGTAGACTTTTGGCTTTTAGTCCATCAATGTTGGAGCATCATGATGCTTTGAATAGCTGGTGGTGGCGCAGGCCGCCACCACAAAGAAACCGGAAAAAAAAAACAGAAGAGAGAGTAGGGGTTAGTAAGGGAATTTAAATGTCAACAGGTGTGAAACATCTGTTATAGAATTATATTTAAATTCTTAATTTAAAAATAGTTAAATAGTTTTATGCAAACAATTTAAAAGTACGACTTCGGCAGCTTGCTTACTAGATAAACCAGCACCTTAAGTACAGAGTCACCAAACTTGAGAAGACATTAGGTAGCTAGTGTTGTAGCAGATAACTGGAGGAACTCATGCAGGAGAGAGACAGAATTCACTTCTGGAATGAACTCCATGAAGTAATGAATTAAAAGGTGGGTCACTCTTGGATGAAAGCACAAGGTAAGAGGTGCACACTGTCCAGGACTATCAACCTCAGAGTTAGAGGTATCTGACTGTCTTTAGGATCTTGCCCAGCATGATAGTGACTCTGTTAACATTCAGAGACAGAGATAGATAGCTCCAATGGGTTACCTCTAAATTAGCCCTTGTTAAGGGAGCATTACTCATTGCTGATTGTAATTGATAACTCAATTATTATTATGACTGACACACATGTTTATTTCAGTGATAGTTAGTCTTGTAATAATCACATTTTTAATCAGCTAACTAGTACCTTTCTCAAAGATAGTTTATACCTTTTTCACAATCCTGTCAGGGTAATACAATCAGATCTAATCTTATACAGTGTCTTTCACAGAAAGCACCATTGCAGGGGATTTTTTTAAAACATGCAAGAATACAGTACAAAGCAACATTTGGGGAAAAATTAGAATACAAGGTAATTCAAGCATACTAAATAATTAAACTGTTCTGTTCATCTTAAAGTACTGTTCATAAAAACTTCATAGTATCCTGTGCTTGACAATGTGTACCTCAGTCTATTAAGAAGAAAAAAAAACTAATAAGAACAGGAAACCTTATAATAGTCTCTGAGTAGACCGTTATAAGATTGTCAGTGTCCAAAATTGTTATAGTAATTATTATTTGTGTAGTGAATGCATGCATACAATAGGCAGGGATAGCAGCCTAACATAATAATGTTATTTTTGAAAGAATATAATAGAAATACCATGTTATATATCTATCCTTATTATACTGTTCTTTAAAAATATAAGAGGATGCAAATGTAAGCAAAATTAAAATAAATGAAATACAAATAGGTTTTTATTAAAAGACATATTATTCAAACAATCCCATGGTATGGTTACACAAGACAAGTTTGTCTAAAACTGAATGCTGATAAAATGAAAGAAGGAAGTTAGTAGGAAAATTAAAGATTATAATAAAATGTTTTCATTTTGATGAACAGCGAATCTGAAGTAGCCACAGCACGCTTCAATGACTATGAGCCACATAGTCTGAAATTCCCATTGAATTAGTCCAAATGTTTGCAGCAGACCTGAATTTGTGTGAAGCCATTGGACAGGCTCTTTGTGTGCCTACAACCAATGAGCACTCACCAGGAAGTACAATGCACATAATGGAGCTACGAGGAATAAGGAATGCAGGTGTTTTGGACCTCACAAATAGAACAGAGGATGTCTGATGTCTTACATACTAATTCTAGGAGGCAGCAGTTACAGACTTTCAGGAAAAAGGGCAACTCATGATACTTTGGACATTTGAAACTGTGCTAGAAAGTCATCACAGATTTGTCTACTTTGTTATCTCCATGCAATTCCTAGTTGTGAAATCTGACATTTTCAGGTAATAAGATCAGCAACTTCAGCCTTCAGATTTGATATCCACTCCAACAAGAAGTCGTGTAATGTATCTCTTCTCACAGAATACTGGCAAGAGACCCAGACTGTGTCCTAACCCATGACGGAGGTGATACAGGTGTGTCCCTATCCAATCCAGAACTGTATCACTGGAACTGCTTAATTTCTCCTGTTAATTGTTTCCTCTTGAGTTTTCAGTTGTGCTCCCCTATGAGGTAAACTAAACTGAAATTTAAAACATGTAAGTGATAGCTAATCCTACCAATATGTCTGCTTTACAGTATCACGGCCTTCAGAGAGCTCCCTAGCAGTTTAGTTGTTCTGCAGAGTTTGCTCATAAGTGAGCTGCAGTCTCACAAATTCCACTGCAATATCAGCAAATGAAAACAATATCACCAAAAACAGGAATAGAGAAAAGGATGAGGAAATAAGAAGAAATGAAAAAAATATTTTATGATTTTCTTCAGGAATTAAAAGAATGAATTTCAACCTTTACACATGAAAGGTAGAATGAAACCTAATGTGTGCCAGTTATGGGCACTGGAGCAGTGGACCTATTTTTTTTGAAGAGCATAAGGGCCTACATGCTTTGGTGTAAGTGCAGAATGCTACCCAGACATGTCCACATTGCATATTGAGCAAAACCTTTTGCCTCACAATGAAAATCAGGAAATATCTTTTTCTTACTATTAGAGATGAATTTTGCAGAGTGGCTTTAGCAGCCAACAGTCTTCTTTATTTGTCACTAGAGTAAATGAGAAGAAACACCAGAAAATTAAAATATTTCAAAGAAGTCTCAAAAAGTGTAGTCTAAAAGGTAAGCAAAATGTCAAAACCAAAACAGAAGAAACCAAGTGCCAAACCAAAATCACCAGCCATAAAGGCAAAGCTAATTTTTTACTGTCTAAATATTCTTTCCCTAACTAAATAGCACTAGCAAATCGGCGATACTTGTTTAGAATCGTATCCATAAAATACCATATCGTGATCAGATGGATTGAAAATTGGGCAAACAAAGGTAGTGCTTTCAGCAAAAAGACACAAAAATCGGTGCCAAAATGACATCAGCATCATAATGATGCAATTTAATAATAAATGGCAAAGCAAAAAATACATGTGTAAAATTAATCACAGATGACTAAAAACAAAAAAGCAAATACAACAGAATCAGAACAGTTGCCAGATGTTCTCAAAATGTGATAGGTGCTCAGACTAACTCAGACTAACAAGACACAGAGGGCATGGTCTTACTTTAGATAAACATCAAAAATATTCTCATTTTGGGGTTACTCATGATATGGTCTAAACTTTTGTAATGAACTCTAAAAACTAAAACCAAAAAATTAATTAAAATGCAAGATCAGAGCTCGTTTACTAAAGTCAGAATCAGAAACATACAATAAATACATTTGTAATGGAAGCATGTTTTAGCCTCTACTATAAAAGACTTAAAATTCAAACACTTTCTTATGATCACTGTCATGTTTTATACAGGAAACTTGATAAGATCAAACACAACTGTAGCTATTGGTATAAAGAATATGGTTATACCATTAAAACAAAATGACAACACAAAACAACACAATACTAAGCATAAAAATAAAGAAGAGCACAAGTAACAATAATAGCAAATCAAAAAGTTTTGCTCCCTAAGATTCCGCAAAGACAATAAAGAAATGCATATAGGCAGCTGTAACCTCAGAGCTTGTAAGTGTAGGGAAATTAAAATAGAGCTAACACATCCAATATATGTGCATAAAAAACAAAGCATTGCATTCCATGAAATGAAAGGCACACAAGAGAAAGTGAATTATCTCTAATAGCACTTAACCCCTGCTCCGGTTTGCATGTCATTGTCATTTTCTTCCAGTGACTGTAGTTTCCTCCTACAATTCTAAAGATCTGCTGCCAGATTAATTGGAAACTATACTGCAAATAGGCCTGCTGTTACAAAGTGTTAGTGTGTTAATGCCACATGGTTGTCTTTGCCCAACAGTCATCCAGTTTCCAACCACCATGTACTAAACAGTCAATTAATCAAACCAATCATTTAGTTGAGATGACCATCTTGCCATATCATGTGTTCTCTGTCGCTTTTATATTTTGCATTGTTTGTTTTTTGTATGTTTAAACAAATTCACATCTGTACAGTTGGCCTCATTATTCGTCATTTTATTTTTTTTAAGAAAACAAGCCTGGCAAATGCACAATTTTCCAAACAATTGTTTTGCACCTGTCCCACTCAACCATGATGGATCATTTTGCTTATGTTGTTAGATGTTGCATTCACAAATGAGGGATTTTTGAAAGTTCATTGGCAAATAGTTTTTAAAATTGCTATTAAATTGTCCCAGTTTGTTTTATACAGCAAACTTAATTAGATCAGACGCAACTGTAGCTATTGGTATAAACAATATGGTGATACAATTAAAACAAAATGACATCACAAAAACAAAACAATACTAAGTATAAAAATAAAGAAGAGCATAAGTAAAAATAATAGCACATCAAAAATGAAACACAATGAACAAGGACAACAATTAACAAGTTCCTGACAGAAATAAGCAAACTAATAGCACATCCCTGACATGAAACCTTGTGCCAACCTTGAATGCATCATCACTTTCTTTATACTGATCCCCCAAAGGGTAGTGTACTGTACTCCCTGCCTCACTCCTTGTTCGCTTGTGACTGTATGGCAAAACACAGCTCCAGCTCCATCATTGTATTGATGGTGATACCAACACTATAGAAAATACTGAGTGGTGCTAGATCAACATTTATTTCTCAGTGTTTCAAACTTTTAAACGTCAGGAAGTGTAAGGCAGAAGATACATGGGGGGATAAGAGGGGGTGCTGGGGAGAGGGTCTGCCACTTTAAATTTCCTTGACTCCCTATCTCTGATATACTAAAATGGGCATACTTCTTAGCTATTATCAAAAAGGGTCATCAATGCCTTTACGTTCTTCAGATGTCTGCAGTCTCAGATGTCTCTGTCAGTGTTCATTGCTTTCTATTGTGGGGTCCACCCTCAGAGACTATATAACATCCATTACAGCCACTCTTCTGGTCAGGAATGTATTAAAGGCGGTGAGGTCAGCTAAGAATATTATTGGCATACATCTCCATGTTGTTTAGGACATACATAAAACATGATGCCTCAGAAAGACAAACTGTATTTTTAAAGACCTTTTCCACCCTCTGTTCAGGCAAACGATAGAGAACCACTCCAATTAACACAGAATTTTAATTAGCGAGCTACTTAGGCTACTAAACAGGCACTCATCTTGGCAACTGAAAGAGTGCTTCTTATATCTATCATCTGATGCTGCACATTAATGAATAATGTTGTGCCCACTGTCTGTTCTGTCAATACCCTGTGGAAGATGTGCAAGACAAGATTTCATTTTAATACAAGTGTGTATCCTTGACAGTACATTTGAACTTGATCACAGGTATTGGTGATGTGGGAGGAAAACTGGAATACCTTGAAGGAAACTCCTTGAAAGAGAGGGACAATAGCTTCCACACAGACAGTAACTGGGTATGGCATTTGATCTCAATTAAACCAAAATCTTATAGAAAGTTAAAAAAAATATATATTTAATCAATGTTCAGTAATACCTCAATTACAAAGACCTTCATAAAAATCAAAAATCCTGACACAATAGGAAAAATTAATTTCTAAAGAAGATTCTCTTTGTTGTATCCTTCTGCCTGAGAAGAAATGAGTGCAATTTAGTACTGTGTTTTTGACATGTACACAAAAAATGAATATAGATTTATAAAACAGGTTTCAAATATATTGCCTGAAAGTTTTAGTAGAGTCTTTACCCATTCTGTGATGTGCATCCACCTCTGGGGTGGGTTTCGCTGTCACATTTTTATCAATGTGCTACATATCTCCCTCTCAAATTTATTGCAAGAGCCTATAAACGAAAGTAATGAGATGTGACTATGACCTCAGTGAGACAAAAGTGAAGCATGTCACTAAAAAACAATTCATACACATGTGGAATAATTCTCCTATTATGGGGTCTTAAATAACTTTGCTGACTTCTCCCTACATATTTAAACTGCACAGATCCTTTCCTGTGCTGAGTAAAAAATAAACAAGGAAATTTTACATGCTAATAGATTTCACACAAGTTAATTCTAATTTGGATTGAGTCATTTTAAATAAGATCAAGATTTCAATAATACCAGAGATTTGTTTTACCATTTTCACTTAACATTCTTATATTTAAAATAATTAGATTTTTTAAATGTTATTAAATAACTAATAAATTTTATTATATTTAAAGCTAGAAAGCTGATACCATCAAAACTGTGCAGAATAACTATATTTTCTCTTTTTGCTATTTTGTAAATGCAATTGCAAACAACTCAGGGTTTTGGTACACTTTTTAATGACATCCAAGGGACTTTCCTTATTAGATATTAAGAGAAGTTATTCAGAATTAACAAAAAGTTTTTCTCCCTAAAATTCCACAAAGACAATAAAGAAATGCATATAGGCAGCTGTAACTGCAGAGCGTATAAGTGTTGGGGAATTAAAATAGAGATAAGAAATCCAATATATGTGCATAAAAAACAAAGCATTGCATTCCATGAAATTAAAGGCACACAACAGAAAGTGAATTATCTTTAATAGCATTTAACCCCTGCTTGGATTCTTAGCTTTTGAAAGCTGTTTGCATGTCATTGTCATTTTCTTCCAGGGACTGTATTTTCCTCCTACACTCAAAAGATCTGCTGCCAGATTAATTGGCAACTATACTGCAAACTGGCCTTCTGTTACAAAGTGTTAGTGTGTTGGTGGCACATGGTTGTCTTTGCCCAACAGTCATGCAGTTTCCAACCACCATGTACTAAAAAGTTAGTTGATGTGACCATCTTGCTATATCAGGTGTTCTCTGTCACTTTTACATTTTGCATTGTATATTATTTGTATGTTTAAACAAATTCACATCTGTACAGTTGGCCTCATTATTTGTCATTTTATTTTTTTTAAGAAAACAAGCCTGGCAAATGCACAATTTTCCAAACCATTGTTTTGGGCCCACCAATACACCTGTCCCACTCAACCATGAAGGATTATTTTGCTTATGTTGTTAGATGTTGCATTCACAAATGAGGGATTTCTGAAAGTTCATTGGCAAATAGTATTTAAAATTTCTATTAAATTGTCCCAGTTGGTTTTACTGCCATACCCCACTTCTCCCTAATGCTTATGTATAGTCTTTTAAATATTAGCTAGATTTTAGTTAGATTTTATCTTAGCTATAACACAGATACTGATATATTGATTTAAGACATCACTGAAGCAAAGCTCAATGAGATAAATATTTCAGCAACTAATAAGGATTTGAAACAGAAATGTAGAGTGCTGAATTACATACATCCTCATCCCCTACTGAAACATTGTAACATTATTTGCAATGCCCACAAATGGTGGGTGAGAAAAATGGAATCTTCTATAGGATCAATTCATGGTAAGCAACAAACATACTCATATGAAGTTAAGAATTTGTTTCTTGTTGTTTTTCCTCACGCTATATGCAAAGCATAAATTGATTCAGTAAGCACAGCAAAAGATGCCCCTTTCTGTCAAATGTACAAATCACTGTAGTTTCAAGCAGACCACTATTGTGATTTGGAACTAAAGGACTTGCTGGATTATCATATGATTTTCCCAGTCTTAAGAAATGAATCCTGTCATCTCTGACTAATTACTGTATATCATACTTCATTTAATAGTAAAGGTAAGCTTGAACAATTTCTTATGCTAAGCTTTAATTGCCAAGATAATACTGAAAATACTGAAATTCTTATAATAAGCTGTTCTGACTAGACCACATTTAATTCACATGTCAGAGAATGTTAATTCATTGCATTAGGTCTCTTAATCTGTGAATAATGCTTTTTGTTTCAACAATGCTGCATTTTTTGTTTTTAATTACTATTTTTTTTAATTACTATTCATTTTCACATTGGAAACAATGCAATTGATTCATTTTATTAAATGTACTGTGCTTTGGAATTTTGGTCCGTCCGATGTAAGAGATGGACGTCTGGAGCTCCGCTAGCAGCGGTGTTATTTTTCATATTATTTACTTATTATCCTGAGATATCCCGTATCTATTCAATCCAAGGAGACTGCTACAGTATATGTAAGCATATATAAACATGGCCAACAAGAAAGGGGGTCCGAAAGAATCAAAAACTAAAGCTGCACCCAAGCTAAGATCAACAAGCCCTAGTTCAAGATACGGCCTTTCCGAGACAGACCTGGATCAGATGGGCGAAGGTACAGACTCCTCTGGACCACGGTCCACTAGATCGTCGCTGGCTGAGAGTGAAAAGTCGAGCGAATGTACGATCATGAGTGCAGATCTCGATAGCTCACCAATAGGAGAAGAACACCTGATACTGGAGAAGGCCTTACGGTCTGCGGCTTCAATTACTCCACGCGAGCCCGGAATAGCGGGGACACCGGCTACAGTACAGCCTGCCGCTTCACCTACGGCACAAAAAAGCACAATTGAAATGTCTGAACTGAAGGTGATGTTCGCTGAGCTCATACAAGATATAAAGAAAAGCGAGAAGGCAAATGAGAAAGCAAGGGCAAAGGCACATGAGAAACTGAAAGGCTGCGACAAGAAATGCAACTGGAGATGCGACAGGTGCTGGGTAAAATTGAAACGCTTACTGATCAATTGGAGGATCTCAAGGAGACATTCACGACTAGGATTGAAATAGCCGAAAATTTAGCTGCCAGTGCCGAAGAAAAAGCAGAAAATGTCAGCTCCGAATGCAAAAAACTCGGAGACAGACTGGCTGCTTTGGAAGATGGAAGCAGAAGGTATAATGTCAGAATTGAAGATCTGCCTGAGAATAGAGAAAGTCCAAACCCAGTGAAATTCGCAGCTGAACTCTTCTCTAAAATAATTGGGGAGGACTTTAAAGCAGAATCAGATAGCAGCGGCTTACCGCGTACGCGGATCAAATACCGTTCGATCCAGATCTTTTATTATTCGCTTTGAAAGATTATCATTTAAGATAAAGGTGATGGCACTCCTCAGAGACAAGCAAGATATTATACTGTATATGAGAATAACCGTATTCATATCTTCCCTTACTTTTCTCCAGCAACAGCTACTAAACGCGCAGCCTTCTACAACATTAAACAGCGGTTACGGCAAGCCAACGTCAAATACAGCTTCTCGTATCCGGCCAAACTGAAAGTTGAATAACAAGGTCAATTCTATTTCTTCGCTAGCAAGGAAGAAGCAGAAAAGGAATTAAGAAAGCTGATCCCGGGACTATTCTGATACATAATAGTGAGTCATGGCCGTTAAAGGACTAATAATCTACTTTCTGATCTTTTTGTTTAAAATACGGGTTTTTATCATCATATATTCTCATTATTACTTAGTATTACTAGGGCGCTATCTGTCTATGTTTTATTGTGCTTAATTACTTTTTTTTTTTTTTCAGCTAATTATTTTATCTCTACCCTAAACGAGACTGTTCAACATCAAACCCTTGGTTTATGGTTATTGCTATTATTGCATTAAGACGTATTATGCTTATTCCCCGGGTTTATTGTCTGGGTGTATTATCTTAATGCACTAAGATTGCTGAAGACTATATATATTTTAAATGCACAATTTTTTTTTTCTTTTAGACTATATTGGTAATAGATATCTCTATCTTTTAATCCTAAAACACCGCTGCGTGGGGGCTTGTTTTGCTTTGGACGTGCTCTGTCTCTGGGTATGTCAGAGGACTGGGACTGTGTGAAGTGGGTTCTAGCCTCACTTGGGGAGGCAAAAAGGGAGGGTGGGGGGGTTAAGGGGGGGAGAAAGAAAGAGAGCAGGCTTAATCTATACCTTATCTATCCACTTAATCTTTATAATTATAACTACCAATGTAATAATAAGCTACATGGCAACAACTCTAGAGGAAATAGGAAATTAAGGCCGAAGCTGTCTCACTTCCAGTTAAGACTATAAAATGACATCAAAAACTCAGAGTCAATGTCTCCATGATGGGACAGTTAATTTTGTGAGCTGGAATGTTAAAGGCTTGAATCACGACTAAAGAGAAAGAAAGTACTCTCTCACCTAACAGGTCTAAACGCTAAAATAGTATTTTTACAGGAGACCCACTTACTAGGCAAGGATCAGCTCCGGCTGCAAAAAGACTGGACTGGCCAAATGTTCCATTCTAGTTTTAGAAAGAAAACTAGAGGTGTGGGAATTCTCATACATAGAACAGTCCCATTTGTAGAATCAGATGTTGTATTGGATCCTGAAGGGAGATATGTAATGGTCATGGGAGATTTATCTAACTGTAAAATGATCTTGATTAATGTTTATGCACCTAATGTCGATGATAAGGAATTTACACAAAATTTATTTGCATCCATTCCCAATCTGAACACTCATGAAGTTATAATGGCTAGGGACTTTAATTGTGTTCTAAATCCACTTTAAGATAGGACTTCTTCCACAGGGGGAACGGCATCTAACACCACAAAGATAATTACAAAGTTTATAACAGACCACAACTTATCAGACCCCTGGAGGTTTTTAAACCCAAACTCAAGAACATATTCTTTCTAATTACTAGTACATCATTGCTACTCAAGGATTGATTACTTCTTTATAGATAATAACTTCTTGCCTATGATTAAATCTTGTGAATACGATGCTATTGTTATTTCTGACCATGCACCTATGATCTTGGAGCTAAAATTACTAAGCCCCATACACTCACCCCGCAGATGCCGTCTCAACCCGCTTCTATTAGCAGACGAGAATTTATATCCAAACAAATCCAATTCTTTCTAGAGACAAATACATCCTCCGAGATCTCTGCAGGAACACTCTGGGAAACTCTTAAGGCCTTCTTAAGAGGACAGATTATCTCATATCTTCCCACAGAAATAAATTTGAAGCCAAGAAAGTAGCAGAGATAAAAAGCGAAATTACTAGAATAGATAAAGAACATGCCAGACTACCAAACGAGACTCTACATAGGAAAAAGCAGGCTCTACATTCAGAACTAAACCTCTTGACAACTAAAGAAACTGAACAACTAATTTATAAATCCAGACATCATTACTATGAACATGGAGAGAAAGCTAATAAGCTTTTAGCTCAACAAATTCACAAGCAAGTAGTGCGCAACGCAATCTCAGTAATCATCAACGCGAACGGAGTTAAAATCGTCGACCACAAAAATATAATGCACACTTTCAGAGACTACTATAAATCCTTATATACTACTGAGTTTAAAGAAGACAATACACAATCTAATGCATTTCTGGATACATTACAAATACCAAAAATAGACACTTTTAGTGCGGAGGAACTTGAGAAACTTCTGGCGTTATCAGAATTGCTAGATGCTATAAAGTCACGCCAAGACGGGAAAGCAGCAGGCCCCGATGGCTACCCTGCAGAATTTTACAAGAAATTCTCCGCTCAGCTAGCTCCTCTCCTATTAGCAACATTTACAGAAGCCAGAGATAACCAATCTCTTCCTCAGAACTTTCGCCAAGCACTAATCACCGTTTTTCCAAAACAAAATAAGGACTTATTACAATGTGCATCATACAGACCAATTTCACTTCTGAATAACAACGTTAAAATACTCTCTAAAATCATAGCTAGAAGGATGGAGAAAGTGCTCCCCTCGGTAATATCACCAGACCAAACTGGATTTATTAGGGGCCGACACTTATCTTCAAATCTTCGACGCCTTTTTAATGTAATATACTTACCAACTAAATCAAACACCCCAGAAATATTATCATTGGATGCAGAAAAAGCATTCGACATGATTGAATGGAAATACCTTTTTACTACACTGGAGAAGTTTGGGTTTGGCCCGAACATTTGTGCATGGATCAAATTACTGTATACTAACCCAGAAGCTTCAGTTTGCATCAACAACATTTGCTCAGACTACTTTAAACTAGAACGTGGTACTAGACAAGGATGCCCCTTGTCACCACTGTTGTTTGCAATTGCCGTTGAACCACTGGCAATACATTGTCGAAATACTGATCAGATAAAGGGGATTAGTAGAGAAGGACTGGAACAGAAAATTTCATTATATGCAGATGATATGGTACTGTATATATCGGACCCAGAAAATTCTGTGCCTGCAGTCCTAATAGCACTCACAGAATTTCAAAAGATCTCTGGCCTCAGAATTAATCTGAATAAAAGTGTACTCTTTCTAGTGAATTCTCAAGCATATAATATTAGATTAGATACTCTACCTTTTATTATTGCAGAACAGTTTAAATACCTAGGGGTAAACATCACAAGTAAACATAAAGTTCTTTATCAGCAAAATTTAGCCGTCTACGTGGAAAAAATCAAGCAAGACTTGCACAGATGGTCAACCCTTCATCTCACACTAGCTGGAAGAATTAACACTGTTAAGATGAATATTCTTCCTAAGCTCCTTTTTTTATTTCAAAACATTCCAATATACATTAATAAATCATTCTTTAATCAATTAGATTCAGCAGTAACATTTATTTGGAATTCAAAACATCCACGCATCCAAAAAGCGACCCTACAAAGACAAAAGGCAGAAGGCAGCATGGCTCTACCTAACTTCCAGTTTTATTACTGGGCAGCAAATATACAGGCGATAAGAACCTGGACACAAATAGGAGAACATACACAGGCTTGGTCTGCAATAGAAGTAAAATCCTGCAGTGCTTCTTTGTATTCCTTGCTCTGTGCTCCAATAAACACACGTTATCGGCAATACACTAATAACCCAATTGTGCTCCACTCACTTAGAATATGGAACCAATGTAGAAAGCATTTTAAGACGGAGAAGCTTCCATCTGTGGCACCTCTGCAAGAGAACCACCTCTTTCAACCTTCGCAAACATATGCAGTTTTTAATATCTGGAAAAAATTTGGAATTAACTTGCTTAGAGATCTTTATATAGACAATGTCTTTGCATGCTATGAAAAATTACATTCCAAATTTAACATTCCAACTACACATTTCTTTCACTATCTTCAAATCAGGAACTTTGTTAAACAGAACCTCCCAGATTTTCCTCATCTTGCACCCACATCCATGCTGGAAAAAATATTGCTCAATCTCAAGGACTTAGACACCATCTCTACAATATATAAAATCATTTTACAATCCCTCCCTTTCAAAGATCCAAGAAGTCACTGGGAAAAAGATCTCTCAATTAATATATCAGAAAAGGAGTGGAAAGTAGCAATGCAGAGAATTCACTCGAGCTCCATATGCGCAAAGCATACAATTATACAACTCAAAATTATATATCGAGCACATCTGTCTCGACTAAAACTCTCCAAAATGTTTCCAGGGCATGATCCAACCTGCGAACGCTGCAAACTAGTTGCAGCCTCACTGGGTCACATGTTCTGGGCATGCACCAAATTAACATCATTCTGGGCGAAAATTTTTAATTACCTTTCAGATAGCCTTGGTCTCACAATCCCTCCTAACCCATTAACAGCTGTGTTTGGGGTTCTTCCAGAGGGGTTTAAAGTGGAGAAGGACAAACAAACTGTGATTGCATTCACTACACTTTTGGCACGCAGACTTATCCTGATAAACTGGAAGAACCCAAACTCTCCTCTTTTAAGTCAGTGGGAAACTGATGTGTTATATTATTTGAAATTTGAAAAAATCAAATACTCAGAGGATCCGTACAGACTTTTTTCAAAACATGGCAGGATCTAATCAGTAATATTTTAAAATAATCTCATAAAGCACAGAGAATCTATTAATTTAGGTATGTTTATAGGTCTTAAATTCCATGCTGTTTGGCTTGCTCTCTCTCTTAGGGGTGGGGATCAATTTGTTCTTAACTCAAATTTTCTTTATGTAAAACTTGATTGATTTGTATGGAATGCAATAAAATTAATAAAAATAATAAAAAAAATGTACTGTGCTTTATTTATTTTCCTTTCTCCCTTTGCCCACTGTCAGAAAGCACAACAAAAAATGTTTGTCATTACTGTGATACAATGTGTTTATTAAGTCAGTATTTTAGAATTAGTCTCATTGCTAGCATGGTCTGAAAGACCTACTTGCAGTTTGTAAGTGGAATAGGCATACAGTTTTCTTACCATTTAGAAATGGTTCAACTGTATTAGAAAACTTAAAGAAACAAACAAGATATATAAGCCTTAAGCAGAACTTTTCTTAAAAGCAGAATGTTTCATTACTTCGCAATAACAATTTTTTCTCAACTTTTGTGTGAACTATTTTACTTTGAACTTTTGCTAAAGCTTTTAAAAGTGAAGATATTTTTTCTGTGGAATCATTTCAGTGTGTCAAGCTATTGCTAGAATCCCACAAAGCAAATTAAAGCTGCAGAACTTTGGTAATTTGATGTAAATACACTTACAGTTATACAGTACTATAATACATACTTTTTATTTTTGTTGACTGTGTGAATTTCAGGTTTTTCCAAAACATAATTAGGAAGCAGTTAATTTTTTTCCTATTCATGCCATCAGATAACAGGTTCAGAGTCTGGCATTAGTGATAAATAACACTGTTATTTTAATTTATAACAGGACATTTCTAAATTTCTTATTCTTTCAAGTTAAAAAATCCTTTATTTTTGTGTAAAGTGTTTTTCCTCTTATTATTGTGCTGCTATTGTGCTCATTATTTTCATGATATGCAAAATATTGGACAGAATTATGAGCTTTTTTGCTGAAACAGAAGTTGTTTTAGTGTGCATTGTAAAAAACATGTTATTCATACACTTGTCAACCTGCCAAATTATGTTAACCATTTAATATTTAAGTAAACTACTGCAATTAATTTCAGTTTTAGTCTTTATATATCATTGTATATGTACTGTAATAAGGCTTTTTAATATCATTTTCGCTATATGAATTTTCTAAATCTACATAAGCTCTGTGAACCTGTATTCGCTGACTGCACTATACATAAATAAATTAAGCTGAAAGAACATCAACCTGGACAACCTTGCGAGTATTTATACTATTGAATGACTTTGTTTTAAGCAAACTACTGTATGTGTAGTTTCAGTTTCCAATGCTGACCATTTGTTACCTCTCTTAAAGTCATTGCATTGCTCAAAATATAAAAACAAATGTAAATGGAATGAAATATTTAAAAAATGTAACTTAAATGAATATGTTATGAAATGTTAAACAATATTTTGAGAATTTTACATTTAAACTGAATCTTACATTAAAGAATATTTTAAATACACTTAATAACATAGTATAATATATTAAAACAGGATTAACACCATAGTTTCGTTTTGTCTGAGGCAGCTTTTTAAGAAAAGATAATTATGCAATTTTGAAATTTGGTGAAAATTTGTTTTGGCTTAATAGCATGTTTTGCTGTTCTAGAATTAATAATCAATAAACCATATCAATACTGTATATGTTATGTGCTAAGAAATAAAATACTGGATTTTACAGTAAGTCTTGTATAACATTTTAAGAAGACTGAAAAAATGGACACATGCAGATGTGGGTTTGTCTGGGGATAAAAGCGGTAGAAAAGCAAGTAGGGCACTATAACATCTCGAGGATAACATTTCCCAAGGCAGTCACTGAGAAATGACACTTTGAAGAGTTCTCCCATCCTTTCAGTGCTCTTGACCCTGATGCATGTTGACTTTATCACTTTTAACAGGTTTCTTTGACTCCTATGTAGAAAGCTCTACAAGGTTATTTATCATGTTATCAATATAATGAACACTGCTGTGCAAGTTCACCAAACACAAAAGTTAAAAAAGATTTTTCAGAAGAAAACGTATTTTCCCTTTCAAAGGTCCTTTAAAATAAGTTGGGTCCATTATATTTTAAACTTACAAATAAACAGATTCATGGTATTTTTTAAAAATGGTCATGAAAAGAAACTTAATTTCTTTGTGCGGTAATATGTCTGGCATTTCCTTTACATTGCTGTACATTGTATTCTTGTTTAAATTTATAAAAAAATTGAGGAGGCTCTCTATATAGGAAACATTAAGTATATGAGTTTCTTGCATAGTTAGTTGAAAAGCAAAGCTGAATGGGGAAAGGAAAAAAAAAATATTACAGTTGTTTTAATGTTTTGATGTAGGGCTCTATCCCTGACTTCAGGTGGCACTTCAAAATCACTTACCACCATTTTAACACTAATATATGCTCTTCACACCCTCAATACTCTTTCCCCAATTCTGCTGCTTCTGCTTTTCTACAGTTGGGTGAGCAATCACCATCTATCTATCTATATAATAAAACACTAAAGTATGTGTGTCCAGTTTCTCTAATTAATCAGGTAGGTGTTTATATTTACTGTATATATTGTAAAATTAGCACAAAGACACAATCGTGAAGTTTTGGGGAATTCCACCCCTTGTACTGTAACAAAAATAGGTCCTTATTTTGACACAAACAATCTCAAAATCATAAGACAAAGATGGCGGGTTTGGGGGACAATATAACGGGACGGACCGGAAATTAATTGTGATGGTTGCTGGGAAGGCGTGATGGTTTGTGGGAGGTTGACGTCATCTTCGGGGGACCAGAGGGAAGAAAGGAACCCGGAAGTAGAGACCGTGGCGTATCTGTTACCGGAGCATCTGTTTCAAGGTCTGGTTGAAACGTTCCACCAATTCATCGGTCTGGGGGTGATACACAGATGTTTTGAGATGCTTAATGCGGTGTAACTTGGCGACCTCCCTGAACATATCCGAAGTAAAGAGGGTACCCTGAATCGTGAGGACTTCTCTGGGTATACCCACCCGGGCAAAGAGGGCTACTAGTTCCCGCGCAATGGTTTTCGAATTGGCAGCTCGCAGGGGAACCGCTTCCGGGTATCGGGTGGCATAATCGACCATAACTAAAATATATTTATGGCCTCGTTTCGAAGGTTCCAGGGGTCCTATCAGATCGATCCCAATCCGTTCAAATGGCACGTCAATAAGGGGTATAGGAATGAGAGGAGCACGGTCCCTTCTGGGAATATGGCGCAGCTGGCAAACCGGGCAGGACTGACAGAAGCGCCTGCCCTCCTTGTTAATCCCAGGCCAATAAAATCGGAGTTTAATCCTTTCTAGTGTTTTTTCGGCCCCCAGGTGGGCGCCTAGGAGGTGGGCGTGTGCTAGTTCACACACTTGCCGCCGGTAGGTCCGCGGGACTAGCAACAACTTCCGTACCTCCCCTTCATGTTCCGCCACCCGATTCAACAATTCGTTATCTAGGGCAAAGTGGGGTCCTGGTGGCGTGGAATCAAGTACTGGTATGTTGTTCGCGGACACAATTGCATTCCGGGCAAACTTAAGGGAATCATTGTTCCACTGTTCTCTCTTAAATGATGCGGGCGTGGAGCGAAACTGATACTCCACGCCTGCGAGGAGGTCAGGAGCTTCGCTCTCAGACGTCGGAGTCTCCCCCTCTATTACCATTGGGGGGAGGTCCGTCTGCGCGGAGGCCTCCCCTACGTCATCAACAGTTGCCGAAGTGCATGGCGTGGGAGCAGCTGGGAGGGGACCCTGTCCCTCCATGATCAGACCCAACCTGGTTCCTGGAGTGGTGTTTGCCTCACTGCATATGCTTTCCGACCAGTCGTGTCCTAATATAACCGGAAAGGGGGGATCGGGTAACACTGCAACAAACTTTCGTTTCGGTTCCCCTTTCCAGGTTATATAACAGTATGCGGACCTATATGACTTGGTCCTCCCATGTATACATGTGACTTTTGTATTTGGAGCAGCCCACTGTCGCGGCAAGACATAACGGCGAGCAACAATGGTAATGTTACTCCCGGAATCAAATAACGCGACCACCGAGTGCCCATTAAGTAACACCACTCCTGTGTTTTTTACCGCCAGGGGATTTGACAGTGCACAGTACCTCTCACCCCGGATCCAGCTGCAGTCCATAGGTTCGTGGTTTAGCGGGCAGGAGCTGACGATGTGCCCCGGCTCACCACACTTCAAACAGCGCGGCAAGGAGGGGAGTCGATCGCGTGGCTTAGCCGGAGCCTCCAGACCACGGCGGGTGGCCTCAGGAATGGCCACATGTCCCTGTCGAGACCCGCGAGCTGAGCTCTCAGCCTCCCCGATTCAGTTCACCGCCAGCTGCCGTTCGAGTACCTCCAGAAGGCCGTCCATGGTCTTGAAAGGATATCTCCTGACCTGCTGGCCGAGATACTCCGGCATTGCGTATAACAATGCCTCACACACCACCAACTCCACCACTTGCCGAGCCTGGTTGATGTCTGGCCTTAGCCAGTGTCCAATCTTACCCCAGAACTCAAAAGCTTGTGCCCTAGGGGGCCCGTTGGGGTCAAAATGCCAATGCCGCCACTTCCTCGCCTGCTGGTCGGAGGTGACGCCGTAGCGTTTAAAGATTTCGGCCTTAAGGAGAGTGTACTGGGCGGCATCCTCCTCAGGGAGATCATGATAAGACCGCTGCACCGGGCCCTTCAGGTATGGGGCCAAAATTGCGGCCACTGATTACGGGTGGCCGTCCACTCAAATATGGCGAGGTACAACTCAATGTCGTCTGCCTCGGTAAGCGCCAAAATCGGAGGAGGTGGGGCTGCGAGGACTCCGGCTTTACCAGTTCTGCCGCGGCCAGTCGTCTCCTTGCATCTGTCAGCTCTGCTCTTGTGGTGACGTGTTCCACCTTGAGCGCCTGCAACTCCGTGGCCAGGGTGTTGAGGACCACGTTCAAGTCCTGTCCTTCGGTCATCTTTCTTTGGACGTTGTATCCTGCCGACTACGCCACTGTAAAATAAGCACAAAGACACAATCGTGAAGTTTTGGGGAATTCCACCCCTTGTA
>JANRMT010062854.1:72924832-72962168 GCA_026402145.1 Polypterus bichir lapradei | reverse complement strand
GATATCAAGAGTGAGCCTGATATGGCCGTGCAATATGTAACACAGAGAATGGAAAAGGTAGGTGCCATCTCCGGGCATGGAAACCACTCGGTAAGTGACAGTTCTTTGATCGATGGTGATTACCTCGATAGACATGGTAATGGGGGTTGGAATGATGAAGGAAATGGGTACCTGAGTAATGTAAAGTAAGTGTAAAATACCTATACAATAACTATAATTGTAATAAACAAACAATAAAACAGCGGAGAAGCCGTGGATTAAACAAAAAGGCTGTAGTTATCAGCAGGGAGACGTGAATCCCGTGGCGAAGCAAGGAAGGGAATGTAGAGACTGGAGCGACGGACAGCCTTATATAGGCAGGCAGCCAACAAAGTGGGAGGCATTGGGATGGGGGACCCAACCCGCCTCACATGGTGACCAAGCTGCAGGCTATGGACGTATATATGTACGTAAGTAGGATTCAGTTAGCGTTGGGAACCCGTGCACCAAATTTCTTGAAGATGGGCCCATAAGTAACAAAGACTGTTGAAAAGTTCAATATGGCGGCCGACAGTGGCATCATACCACTGAAATAAGTACGTACATTGGTTTCGGTTAGTGCAGGGAAGCCGCCTACCAAATTTCGAGAAGATGGGGCCATAAATAAGAAAGTTCAACATGGCGGACGTTGTTGACCGTTATGACCGTTACACGTAGAATTTCGAAATGAAACCTGCTTAACTTTTGTAAGTAAGCTGTAGGGAATGAGCCTGCCAAATTTCAGCCTTCTACCTATACGGGAAGTTGGAGAATTAGTGATATTGGAAAATTCAATATGGCGGCTGACAGTGGCATCAAACCACCGAAATAAGTACATACATTGGTTTTGGTTAGCCCAGGGAAGCCACCTACCACGGGAAGTTGGAGAATTAGTGATGAGTCAGTCAGTCAGTCAGTCAGTCAGTCAGTCAGTCAGTGAGGGCTTTGCCTTTTATTATTATAGATTAGTAAACCTTTAAAATAACGTGCAGTTAAAGTCTCAACAGCATTCTCAGAATTTCTGGAGCTTAGTAGAGCCAGACAGCTATAATAATCTTCACCAAGCAGCTCTGAAAATGTCTGCTTTGTTTGGGTCTACATACCTCTGTGAGTCTGCCTTTTCTGACATGAATGTCATGAAATCAAAGTTCAGAACAAGAGTGACAGATGAACATTTAAATGCTCCATAAGAGTGAACCTAAGTGGCTACACTCCACCATACACCTGCCTCTCTTGTTGACTCCATGCAGTGCCAGTCATCTGACTAACTGAAAAACACATCACACATGCAACTGGACATATGAAGTGAAACAATGACATGTAACAAAATGACAAATGAATAAGTCATATCTGTGTATTTGGAATTGCATTGTTTTGTTTAGACAGCATTTATGTTTTAATTCAATTGTGTTAATTAAAGAAAATGCATACAGACATACAAAATGCACTTGCAGGTGAACTAAATTTTTTTTTTTATGTTTTAATGCAAAATGTGAGTTGTGGACACCAACATTTTGTAAATGTTCAGGCAAAACAAGCTTATTCAGTTTGTTTGGATTGAAATAAACTATGAGAATAAACGTTAGAAAACACGAGTAGTTCTCGGACATTTTTATTTTGTAAAAGTAGCTCTCAGGGGAAAAAAAATTGGAGATTCTATATTAACCCCCAATTCAGGAATAGACCCTGTAGGTAGAAAAGGCATTAGCATCACTGTAGAGGACTGGGTCAACTTTGTCTTTGGAAAGTGGATAGCTTTCTCTACCTGATTGTCGTCAATCTCTAGCTGATCACCCTTTAAACTAAAAAACAATGGTGTATAATAATCCTTTAAAACTTTTAGATTTTGATACAGCCAATCTGAAGTATTGCGGGCAGTCCTATTTAGGGTATATTCATTGGGACAAGCAAGTTTTATAATATTAGAGAGTTTTTCTGTGTGCTTTCTCTTTCCCTTTGCGATCTGATTTAATCTCAGTGCCCCATGAATGATCTCTAAACGGGGAATCCTTTGTAAGATCTTAAAATACCTCTTATCTTTTCCCTGCCTATTCAAGTCACTTAAGGATGGAACATTTATGCCATCTGGGTCCCCTTCAGGTTGTAGTACTGAGAATCTGTTGTTAATAGTACAGTTGTACATTCTAAATTCTGAAAAAGAGCCACTATTTTTCTCCTTAACTTTGTTTTTAATATTTTAAATTCCTATTTTATATTTTGAAGAAAGAAAGATAGAAAGAACATAAGAAAGAAAGAAAGAAAGAAAGAAAGAAAGAAAGAAAGAAAGAAAGAAAGAAAGAATTACAATTCATGTTGTCAAAAGCCTTCTCTCAGAATTCTAACTGTTGACATTTAAAAGGCCTTATGATTCATGGACAAATTCATTGAGGTGTTCAATTTGGAGAAGGAGATGGTAGAGGTCAATATCGGAATATATGGGAATGCTAAGTGTTTCCAAGAAAAGTTCAAGAGGTGAACAATCACGTCCCAGCAATTTTCCAGAGTTCAAGGAATCTAAACCCTGCTTAAACTCTGATGATGTAATTGGGGACTAGAACATGGCAGCAGCATCCACAGAATGCCTGGGAAAAGACAGATTATCTAAAAAAGAAGTAATTTATAATAAGGGAAAGAGTTAAAAGGATAATTTGAAATAGAACTTTTGTTTTGCTTTCTTTCTTTTTTTTTTTTTTATAAAATTTTGCTGGGTCTCAGCCTGTAGCTCTTCCACTCTGTAAAGATGTAATAGTATTTTCAATCTCAGAAAGCAATCATTTCTATCTTGGATACATTAAGCTGTAATACTGCACTGCAAGTTCATCAAACAAATCTTTTGTTTGGATATAAATATGAGTTTTACATAATAATAAAATAGTAATTCTTCACATTTATAGTATTTATTCTTCACATTTACAGTATATAGTGTTTTTCTCACTACTCAAAGCACACTCCACACAGGAGGACCTAGGAAGAAAACCCCCAATCTCCTTACTGCAAAGCATCAGCACTATCACTGCACCACCAGTGTGGACACTACATGATATATTAGTAAGTGCCTGAGTCACCAGTTAAAAGATGGAGTGGTACTGTTTAAAATTCTCAGTTCCAGAGCAACAGCAACATAATAAAAAACTACAGTTGCACCATTATAGCTTGATTTGACAAAGAGAAGTCTACTGATAAAAAGTAGTTAATTTGTGAATGTGAGATGATCTAGCTGTGGGAAAATTCAAAATGCAATTAAAATCTCCTGTTTTATCAGCTTATGAGTAATCATGTAAGAGAATGATGTAGTGAATTAAGGGAGAACTTTTGCTGTGAAATGTTTATTACTTGAGCTTGATGCGTTTATATTAGCCATGATTAAATTAGTTCCATTCATGTTCCCAACCACTATAATAGAGCACCTATCTAAATCAAACATTACCTCAATAGTCACAAATGGGCTTGCTTTATGAATCAATATTTCAACTACTCAAGTCTTTTTGTCATAATTGGACTGAAATAACCAATTTCTTTTCAACCTAGGTTAATCTTTAATTTTTAAATTCCTCTCCTGTACAAATGCTGTTTTTAATTTCAGTATGCAAAAATACAATAACCACTTTTTTCTTTTGAGTTCACCTTTTGCATTCCAATTTATAATGTAGTGATTTAATCATTTTATCAAGTTCCTGCATTTTAGTATTAACATTCCCTGCCAAAAGAGGAAAGTGTCAACATTTAAGTTGTCTTCACTTAAAATAATGAGATCTTTCAGATCCAGAGCACTCTAACAAAAACAACATTTATTTCTATAGATCATTTTCCTAGAATATATGTAGATCAAAGGGCTTTATAAGAAGTTAAGAAAAAAATTGCAATTTCACAGGATAAATAAAATTAAACAAATAAGAGCAAGTAAATCCAAAGCTTTGGGCAAATGGCCAGGGAGGATATAAACTCCAGCTGGTGAGGTGCTGGAGAAATAAAATGGAAGGCTTGCAAGGCCAAAAGACCACCAAGCCCTACTGGGATTCTAAAAAGAATAAATGTGCAGAATTAGTTCATTAATTTTATGACACGCTATCCTGGAATATTGGAGTATCCACATTCCTTCCAGTATCACAGATGGCATCAGAGTACTTTGATTAAATGAAAGAAGAGCAAAACACCAAAGCAGATGACCAGAAAAGAAATCAATGAATTATAGAAGTTTGTAATGATTAGAAAACGTATATGAAGAATATCAAGTATATTATGTTGGAATACATGTTCTCTTATGATTGTTGCAAAAGAAAAAAAATGACTATGAAAAAATAGCTTAAAAGAGAGGGTTTTTAGGAGGTTTCTCGGTAATGTTTCACAATATCAGCCTGGTATATATCTCTATCGGTAAAGCTTTCCAGATTGTTGGTACATAACAGCAAATTGTCACCTAAACCAGTGATGATCTAAGATTACGATTGGCAGCATGGTGGTGCAGTGGTAGCGCTGCTGCCTCGCAGTTAGGAGACCCAGATTTGCTTCCCAGGTCATCCCTGCGTGGAGTTTGCATGTTCTCCCCGTGTCTGAGTGGGTTTCCTCCGGGTGCTCCGGTTTCCTCCCACAGTCCAAAGACATACAAGTTAGGTGAATTGACGATCCTAAATTGTCCCTAGTGTGTGCTTGGTGTGTGTGTGTGTGCCCTACAGTGGGCTGGCGCCTTACCCGGGGTTTGTTCCTGCCTTGCGCCCTGTTTTGGCTGGGATTGGCTCCAGCAGACCCCTGTGACCCTGTGTTAGGATATAGCGGGTTGGACAATGATTGACTTACTGAAAATTGATTATAAAGGACAAAGGTAACCAGTGTAATGATGCTAAGACTGGTGAGATGTGCTCAAATTATCTTTTACTGGTTGCTGATAAATTCTGAACTACCTGTGGCTATAGTCGATTTGGTACTCCTATTAGGAGTGCATTACAGTAATCAAGTTGGCTAAAAAAAAATCAATTTTCAGCATCGGAAAATGTTATAAAATGAAAAATGTTGTCTTAGTATTATAGTTAATATATGAGTTGACTAGCTGTACTACTCATCTAAGATGAGTTGAAATCTAAGTAATCAAAGTACACCTCAGAGTTAACATTTGCAGTGCACCATGCAATGTACAGTATATGTCTCAATTATATGCCATTTGGTATGGGACTCATAAAAGCACTGTTAATGTTTGTGATGTTCCATCTAATGAGACAGAGACAGAGCAACCAGATGGACACACTGATAGACACACAGATAATTATCCTTTTATTAAGATGGAAATTTAGATCTAAGTTCATAACACACCTAATTTACTTTAATTCTGGCTTGATTTGAAAATACAGGTGATCAAGTTTGTTTCTAAGATCCTCACTTATTAATTTTTTCCAACAGCTAAAATTTCAGTTTTTTTTGTTTAGCTTAAATGAATTACTATTCATTCATTCTGTAATTCTAGCAAAGTCCTAGGATCATCTAGTTCACCTTGTGATTCAAAATAATCTGGCCTAACGCTAGCATTTAGTTTGAAAATAACAGTGGGCACCAAATAGATCTTTGTACTACAACATATATGGTATTATGGGCCTCCAATATACACATACCACAGCTTACAAAGAATTTTCAACCTGTTATATATGACTGAAACTGGTTAAAGACAATACCAGAGAGACTGACCCAGTAGCTAAGGTGGCTAATTTGAATACTGTGGTCTATAGTGTCAAACACTGCACTCAAGTTCAAGAGAACAACAACAGATACCATGTGTTGTTTAACAAGCATTAACCCACGAATCATTAACTACTTAACCAATGCACTTTCTGTGAAACCCAACTGAAACTTATTAAGACTACAGTTTTCATTCAAGTAGTCATCTAACTGCTGGAAAACTACTTTTTCTAGAATTTTAGCGAAAGAAGGCAGAATATAGATGGGTATTAAGTTATCAAAGGTAGAAGAGTCAATATTACTTTTCTTAAGTAGTAGCTTAACTGTTTCTAGTACATTACCAATTAGGACATTATAAATTTGTACTTTGGAAAAGCCTATTGGGACTGAAGCTTCAAAGATGCAGGTTTACGGTTTTCATTGAGTAATTTTTCTGCAAGGTTCAGTTAAACCTATTTTCAAAAAGAAATTGAATTCACTGTAATTAACTGTAATGAGCACGTTCAGTCAAGTTTGCATTTGTTGTATTTTCCGGCATTCATTCTGTCTAATAATAATAATAATAATAATACATTTTATTTAAAAGCACCTTTCAAAACACTCAAGGACACTGTACACAGAAAAAAAAAATAAAAATAAAAGTAAGAAAATAAAAGCAGGCAAAAGAGCAGGTAAATTACAAGAACATAAAACATAAAACATAACATATGTCTTTTGTTTTTAGTGGTACAATGGCATAGTGGATAGAACTGCCTCTTCACCACTCAAATCGCATTTTTGGCCATAATAATCAGTCCAGAATAGTTGACACATGCTTTCCTTAGCCTTCAGGGATATTTAGAAGACCATTATAATTCACACAAAAGAGTGGGAAGAGTATACACAGTATGCAGATTTTGGCATAGCTCCCAAACATTTCTGTGATTTCACCAAAATAATGGCAAATCAAACTCTTATTGCTTATGATACACTGCTGACAGATTACCTTGGCATAATCAGCTGGAAGTATCCTAACCCACCTGCTACAGTGCAACAGGAAAAGGATGTCCCATTTTACTTGATGGATATTTATTAATGTTGTCATTAACTAAATTGGCAGGGGGACCGTGCTTCCTGATAATGGGTTCACATGTAACTGCCTAATCCTTTAAGATAAAAAACACACCTCAAAAAAAGGCAACAAGAAGAACAAAACCTCAAACATTACAGAAATATATGGTAGCCACTTTGACTTGTAATGCTGGTTTAACTTTTTCAAACAAACAGCTGATCAAGGCACACCATCATCAGTATTGACAAGCTTTTGTACTTTGCTGAGTTTTTGGTTCTACAGCTGTACCTTGGCTGTCTTGGTCTGGGGAAAAGATAACTGTGACCTGGAAGGAATTCAGGATAGCATTATAGTGCTGGAACAGCAGAGCGTCAAATGGCAACAAGCTGGTTTGCCTGATTTTTAACATAGTTTTAGGTACTAGATAAAACGTGAGACAATAAATGTACATTTTTTTCTAGCTTGAAAATTGAACAAAGGTCTTCATTTGTCTCTTGATGTTTACCACTAAAAGAATCTTGTCAGTTTACAGATTAGAGATAATGTTTAAAATCATTCAAGCATATTTCTGACATGTAGGAAGTTTTTTTGTTATAAGAAGGACTCTTTTAAAATAAATATTTAAATAAATAACACATATATCGCTATTATAAAAAAAATCTTGGAAGAAGACGAGATGTGATTTTCTCAGATAGACTTTAACATCCTGCGAGACAAGGCAGTGAGACAAAAGGACAGCCGCTGTGCCTGCTTTTAAATGTTTGAAACAACGCGAGTAGCAGAGACGTGAAGTGGCTGGCACGTAGCGTGCCCTGGGGGAAGAAGGGTTAGGGGGTAGGTGAGCGAAGCAAACAGGAGGCAAAGCTATAAATAAATAACACATTTGAATACTAGTATTTCAATATATTTTGATAAAATAATACATTTAAAATGAACACAAAATTTAATTATGTTTAGATATGTAATTGGAGGTGAAGGTCTATGATACGGTTTGCATATTGGTGGGGTGGGATTGATGAGGTGGGGTTCAGAGAGTGTTAATCATAAAGTCTTATTTATTATTTGCATGTTCTTCTTTTCAAGCCTGAATATGCTAGGTTCATGTCCAAATATCTGTTAATGGCGTTTTCATTGGATAGCCACGTTTCATTGAACTCTCTGGCACTCTTAGCATTAGCCTTAAATTTTACTTACACTGAGTCCCATTTAAATGTGTGTACAGTTGAACTTGTATGTGTGTAAATCTTAGACCGTGGGGCATTTTTCTGTATATGTGTGGCAAGTGTTTTTGATGTCTGCCCCCAGGTATATCGCTATACATGTATTACATGGTATGCCGTAAACTGCATTCCATGTCTCTGCAACTGACCCCCTGAACCCCATCTTATCAATCCCCCCCCCCATCCACCTATCCCCTGCCTCCTTATTTGCTATATATTGCCTTGGGTTCCTCTAAGTCTAACCATTTTCCTCTGATGATGATTCCTGGTAGGAATCGAAAGCTTAGGAGTAAAAAACTATTTTAAGATGTGTGATTCATTTGCTCCCCTTGTGTATTTCCAGCTACAGATATGTAATTATAGAAAAAAATAGAAAATATACTGTATGTCTGCACAGATATTTAAAGAAAAAGTGGAAACATTTATCACTGCTCACTGCAATTGAAATTATTAACATGAAAATAATTCATAACATTCTCAGCAACTTTCAGCTAAATGCACATTTCATCTTAAAATTAAAGAGCATCATTGACAGCGTATCTCCTTTGATAGAATACCAGCACTTGAAGCTGAATAAGAGACCCTTCAGCCATCTATTAATTGTTTAAATTCAAAGTTTCACACGTGCAGTCTAGGAAATCTAAAAGTAAAAAGCTTTTGAATGTGTCACTCTTAGCATTTGGCAACAGCAATAATATCAGTGTTTCACTGACTTGGCAGCCCCCAAAGCTTCCTGTAAATTGCAGACCCAGATACTCTGGAGCATCTCCATCACTGAAGCATAATGATATTAATTTGGTCAATGGGTCTTTTTAGAGGACTTTAAAGTACAGAAATAAACATAGAAAAGGTTTTACAGGTGTGTGGCTTAAAGAATAAATCTGGCAGTCACAGTGAGGAGTTTATGAAAATGAATAAGAAAAAAATGTATTAAGTATTTTTAATATATTTTATATTTATATATATAGGGACTGTAAATGCATTCAGTAATATTAAAGAATAAAAACAGTAACAGTTGCTATTGCTTTTTTGTTTAATTGTGTCCCTAGTTTATATTATAGCATAATCCATTATATATTATGGAAAAACAGGAAAAAGCAGTCAGTTTAAAGGCAGTTAAGGTCAAATAATCTTATCTCATTCCACCTTCCTTCTGCTTGTTCTTATCAGATTAGCTATAACAGGTTGAGCAGGTTTGGCCACACTCTCCTGTTCCCAGTAACATTCCACAGTTCCTTTTGCAAAAGCTCCCAAGCCACCCAAAAAACATAATTCCTCTAAAGTGTACTGGATCTTTTCTCATGTAAGGCATACCCCAGGGACCATCTTCACACACCTCAATCTGATCCTTTTCAACTGATGCAGCTTCACTGCTGCCAAGACAGAGATTTTTATATGCCATCCATGCAACTCCACTCTTACTATTACTCGGTCCGAGGCAATTTCCAGATTTCTTGGATGTTTATTTATAAGAACTACACTCTTTTGCTCCACTCACTTAGAATCTGGAACCAATGTAGAAAGCATTTTAAGACGGAGAAGCTTCTATCTGTGGCACCTCTGCAAGAGAACCACCTCTTTCAACTTTCACAAACATATGCAGTTTTTAATATCTGGAAAAAATTTGGAATTAACTTGCTTAGAGATCTTTACATAGACAACGTCTTTGCATCCTATGAACAATTACATTCCAAATTTAACATTCCAGCTACACATTTCTTTCATTATCTTCAAATCAGGAACTTTGTTAAACAGAACCTTCCAGATTTTCCTCATCTTGCACCCTCATCCATGCTGGAAAAAATATTGCTCAATCTCAAGGACTTAGACTCCATCTCTACAATATATAAAATAATTTTACAATCCCTCCCTTTCAAAGATCCAAGAGGACACTGGGAAAAAGATCTCTCAATTAATATATCAGAAAAGGAGTGGAAAGTAGCAATGCAGAGAATTCACTCGAGCTCCATATGCGCAAAGCATACAATTATACAACTTAAAATTATTTATCGAGCACATCTGTCTCGACTAAAACTCTCCAAAATGTTTCCAGGGCATGATTCAACCAGCGAACGCTGCAACCAAGTCCCAGCCTCACTGGGTCACATGTTCTGGGCCTGCACCAAATTAACATCATTCTGGACAAAAATTTTTAATTACCTCTCAGACAGCCTTAAACTCACAATCCCTCCTAACCCATTAACAGCTGTGTTTAGGGTTCTTCCAGAGGGGCTTAAAGTGGAGAAAGACAAACAAATTGTGATTGCATTCACTACACTTTTGGCACACAGACTTATTTTGATAAACTGGAAGAACCCAAACTCTCCTCTTTTAAGTCAGTGGGAAACCGATGTGTTATATTATTTAAAATTGGAAAAAATCAAATACTCAGTTAGAGGATCCGTACAGACTTTTTTCAAAACATGGCAGGATCTAATCAGTAATATTTTAAAATAAGTTCATGAAGCACAGAGAATTTATTAATTTAGGTATTTGTCAAAAGCCGTAAAAATTTTTACGCCGTTTGGCTTGCTCTCTCTCTCAAGGGTTGGGATCAATCTGTTCTTAACTCAATTTTTCTTTTTGTAAAAACTTGATTGCTTTGTATGGATTGCAAAAAAAGAACTACACTCTTTATTGATGTGGGATGCATCCAAGTTCTGATCAGTGCCAAATTCACTTTTACTGACCATAATTCTATTCCTTATTAAATTTAGTGTGAGATCAATAAAGTCACTATCAGTTGAAAAAGGTTACATAGATGTAAATGTATATAAATACATATACCTATTACAAATTTAAATAATTATTAGAATGCATGCTTTTTTAAAGTAAACATGGTTTTGCAGACTTTATATCAACTCTTCATCAATTTCAGTCTTCCCTATCTCATCACTCATTCACTTAAGATACTTTTGAAATTTCTTCAATTGGCTTCAAAGTAAAGTGTCTAAAAAACAACTAACCCACCTTGACATTATATATTACAACACATGCTACTACAGATATTATTAACTGCCTAAACAAATGGAGTTCAAGATTTATAGTAATGTAAAAATGAAAGGTTATTAATAAAGGATTATTGATGCTGGATATATTGGGAAAGGATGCTAAGAATAGAGCTACCAGGCAAGAGGAAAAGAGGAAGGCCTAAAAGAAGATTTATGGATGTGGTTAGAGAGGACATACAGGTGATGGGTGTGACAGAGCAAGACAAAGAGGACAGGAAGATATGGAACAAGATAATCCACTGTGGCAACCCCAGATGGGAGCAGCAGAAAGAAGAAGAACGAAGGGTCATTGAAGTAGGACTTGCTAGAGCCCACCCTCTCAACTCTAATATGTGAAAATCATAGTTTCCATTTCAAAGTATGTTTCATGTTGTGTGTGGTGTCAACGAAATAAATAAAGAAATAATTAAATCAATACATTAAGAAATGAACAACAAAATCTTACTTCATGACAAATGTCACTATTTATGCTCACATATCATTGTATCTTTATCTGTTTATTGTCAACGATAACAAAACATTTCTTTCTCTTCTACAATTTCCTTCAAAGAACGTAGCTCAAAGTGCTTTGCAAGATGTCAAAGAAAAAGCTGCTGGAAAAAAGCTAAAGAAATTACAAATAAATAAGAATAAGAATGAATAAATTATATACCAAAAATATAAGATAAAAATAAATCCATCCGCACTGTCATGCATTCAGGTCACAAGATCACCTTTTCAAGGTTGTCTAAGGTAAGCACTACCACCCCAAGACAGCAGGGGCACAATCACTAACCACTTTGTCTACTTTTCCACCTACAGCTCTGAGAATATGCTCAGTGTGAGAAACTTCCCCTGCCCCTTCTGGTCTACGGGTTATAAAAGCAGGGATCTCCTGGAAGGAAGCATCTCAGTTAGGAAATGAGCAACCTGCAACACAAAGTTTTGAATCTAATGCCTGACCACTCTCCTTTCTCAGCTCTCTTTCTCAGGGCTGGGGGTTGATTTGTTTTCAATCCTATTTTTGTAAAAATTGATCTATCTGTATGCAATGTTGTGTGATTACAATAAAAAAAAAGCCTTACCACTATACACAGAAATCTTACTTTAGCCAATGATTAGTTACATTTTTGTTCATCTCTGTTCCATTGAGAGTCTTTTTTTTGTTTCAGTCCTTTCTGTGTAAATGGGGTGGCCTGATTGGCACCCCAATATTTAGTTTGAGTTCCTGTTGATGACAGCACTTACATAACACAGAGATACTTATATTAGAAAAAGCTAAGTTCTTATATATAGATTCATTTTTAAGTCTCTTATGATTAAGTCCGATGTTATGGTTGGATGGACATGGAGAAAAAAAAAATCTGCAGGAGTTTCAAGGCTTAAATACCACCCTGCATCCACTAGAAATTCTATCTAACATTAATGTGCTTAAGTAATTTCTTATTATTTTTTAACCTCCACTGTAGAAGATCTGATGCAGTGGGTCTTGTTAACAGTTGGAATATACACTTTTATTCTAACATCACAGGCCGCTGCACATTGATATGATTGTGTAGGAAAAGAAAGCAAAGAAACATATAGCATAATTATACAACAATACGTTTATTTATGTGTGTATTTATTTATTTGTGTACAAAATTAACCACCATGATTGAACTTTAAGATGCTGAAACGTGTAATCTGCTGCTGAATCCTTCCTTACCATTGACCAATCCCTGTTGTGAAAGGTAGGCTATTGAATTAGTGCATGAATTATTATAACTTTATTTATGTAGACACCAATGGTTTTTTGCACCTAGGTTAAGAAAGACACAAGATTTAATGTTTAACCAGAGTTTTCATCTCCTGTGTATCATCAGGACTCTATAATGTAAGTCAGATGAACTCTGTTACATACTTAAGTGAATTTGGAGCCTTTAAGCTTCACAGGTTAATGTATTAAGAATTAGTGTGTAGTGTAAAGTTGAATCTTAATGTTTTGTAATGCTCCGGTGAATATGGGGCATGATGTTTGAGACTGTCCTTTGTGGGCATGACCTATTCAGTAGAAAAGGGCTAATTATTGACTCTTGCTATTCTGATAAGACAACCTCAGATATGATGCTCCTGTCTACTTATCTGGAAGACCACCATGGATAACTTTTGTATAACACAGGCAAAATTAAGTCAGTTTCATATATGTTTCTTATCATCATATAGACATAGACCATTTTACTATATTTCCTTATTTCAGCCCAGGTATTAGGTATTTATGACTTATATTTCATGTTACTGCTCCTGTTTTGTAGATTTTTCCCCATCATCTTTACATTAAAGTGTAAAGACATAGCTGGGCTACAAATGTTGCTTTCTGTTATAGATTTAGTCCAACTTACTTTACTTTATATTCTGGACACATTTTTGTGAATCTTGTGCACCATGAAAATGTGTTACAACATGATCCGTCATTAAATTGTTGTTTTTTGTGTTTGCATTCTTTCCTAAGGTAAAGTACTGTTTATTGCTAAGCACATTGCACATTTTAAAGAAACAAAGATGTTCAATAAACCAAGCATATACTGTATATGTTAGGCTGAATAAATTATAACTCAGATCTACATTAAAAATAATATATAAACACTGTGAGCAATATCTAATACATTATATGAACTAATAAGCTTATTTAGAACTAGCAGTGTTACTCAGTCCTGCCCAACTAAATTTTGAACTGAAATATAGCCTACATACTTACCCTGTACCATTTGAAAATCTGTGGATAAGGTGCTGATGTTGGGTTCAGTGGTGTGCTTTTGCATACCAGAAATACACACACACATATATTCAGGTTTATACATTGAATTGTTAAGATAAGCCCTGCATTAAACAAGCACATCATCTTAAGATGATTCCTTCCTGATTCTTCTAGGATAGATTTTGGCTCTTTGCATCTCTGAACTGTATTTAGTGAATCATCCATCCATCCATTATTCAACCCGCTATATCCTAACTACAGGGTCACGGGGGTCTGCTAAAGCCAATCCCAGCTAACAAAGGGCGCAAGGCAGGAAACAACCCCCGGGCAGGGTGCCAGCCCACCGCAGGGCACGCACACACACACACACACACACACACACTAGGGACAATTTAGGACCGCCAATCCACCTAACCTGCATGTCTTTGGACTGTGGGAAGAAACCGGAGCACCCGGAGGAAACCCATGCAGAAACGGGGAGAATATGCAAACTCCACGCAGGGAGGACCCGGGAAGTGAACCCAGGTCTCCTTGCTGCGAGGCAGCAGCGCTACCACTGCACAATGGGAATTAAAATTTCTTTGTAGACAACAGCTTCCCACCACCATATAATGAAAAAAATTGTTAAGAAAATTGATGTATAGATTTGTAATTTACCAGTAATTATTAAGGGTTGTATTCCATTATCAAGCCATTTCATTTTTCTGATCACAGTAGTACATACAAGAACAGAAGAAAAATACTAATGATGATTCAGTAATTTGGAGACTTATATAAAATATGTTTATGTATATGGTATATATACATATATGATATATAAAAGGTTAAAAAGTTTAAAAATATAAGTAAAGGAATAGCCATACAGGAACAATTATAATGTTACAAACATGACACAAAAACAAATTTAAACAAAAATACGAAAGATAATTGATTCTGAATGCAGCAGAAATTAGTGAAGGTGAAAGACAAATACAGACACAACTATACGTATGTCTTTAAATAATTTATTTAATTCTTTGCCCATTTTATACTTTTCCAGTGATTTTTATTTATTTGTTTATAGCCTGCTCCTTCAGAATATGTTAATAATAGGTAATTATTTTCTAGTCATTATTATTCAGTCTTAGTTAAAATTATTCAGTCTTAGTTAAAATTGCTGCTATAGGGCATGATACAGCATACCAATAAAGGATTGTGGGATCATTGACAGGAGTGTAATATATTAAATCTTCCAGATTGGCACCTAATTTGTTCTATTACCTCTGCAAATAACTAAATAGGGCATTGGCTCAGCAGCATGACTAGACTACTGATGTGCAATGACCATTGTGTAAAAGTAGTCATTACATTTAGTTATTTTATGTTTACATTTGAGAAATTAATATAGCAAAGAGTTTACCAATTTTGAAAACAAAACAAAGATACCCATAACAGTGATTTGGCAGTCACTTTTAGCGTTTTGTCATTACAGAGGGACTTGGTAGGCATAAAGGCTTGGGCAGATGAAATTTAATGTAAGTAAATGTAAAGTATTACATGTAGGAAGAATAAATGTTAGGTTGGAATACACAATGGGAGGTGTGAAAATCAAAAGTAAACCTTATGAGAAGGATTTGGGTATCGCAGAGGACTTGACACTATTACCTGCCAGACAGTGTTCATAAGCCATTAAGAAGTCTAACAGAAGGTTCAATTATATAGCATGATGTGTGCAGTACAAGTCCAAGGAGGTTATGCTCAAGCTTTATAATGCACTGCTGAGGCCTTATCTGGAGTTCTGTGTACAGTTGTTTATTCCAGGGTACAAAAAGGACATAGCAGTGCTGGAAAAAGTCCAGAGAAGATCAAGCAGACTGATTACAGGGCTACAGGGAATGAATTATGAGGAAAGATTAAAAGAACTGCCTTTTCAGTTTATGCAAAAGGATATTAGGAGGAGACATGATTGGAGTGTTAAAAAGTATGAAAGGAATTAGTACAGCAGATTGCAATTGTGTCTTTAAAATGAGTTCATCAAGAACACAGTGACATGGTTGGAAACTTGTTAAGGGTAAATTTAGCACAGACATTAGGAAGTTTTTCTTTACTCAGAGAAGCACAGACACATATAAAAAGGTACCAAGTAGTGTGGTAGAGAGTAGAACTTTAGAGACTGTCAAAACTAGACTTAATGTTATTTTGGAAGAGGATAAGACTGGTGAGCTTTGTTGGGCTGAAAGGTCTGTTCTTGTCTAGATTGTTCTAATGTTTTATGGCATGATGCAGACTATTAATTAACATTAACAGTCTTAGTATACTGCAGTGGGCTGGCCCTTCACAAGGTTTGTTTCCTGCCTTGCGCCCTGTATTGGTTGGGATTGGTTCCAGCAGACGCCCGTGACCCTGTAGTTAGGATATAGCGGGTTGGATAATGCATGGATGGATGGATTCTTAGTATATACAGAATCAGGCAATTAAATTTTTCCACCCAATGTACTTGTTAAGTTAATAAACTAATTAATTAATTTATTAATTTATTTATGAATTAATTTATCTATCAATTGATTGGATGTATTATCTTTCCGGAGAGTCTGTATTCTTGTTTTTTATGTTTCTGCTGCTCTATGCATTTGAATTTCCCCATGGGATTAATAAAGTTTATCTAATCTAATCTAATATTAATCTAAGAATGCTTTCTTTGTTGGAAGTATTCTTTGTAAAATGGGCTAGATTTATATTTTTACATTATTAATAATAATTACAGACACTTTATTTTTGGAAACTGATTTGGCCTCTCATGCATTTAGAATTATCTCGATTGAGGTTAATGAACGGTAACAAAATAACAAAAGAAAATCTGATGTTCAGCAGATGTTTCAATCAGTTTTTGGCAGGATGATTGATTGCAAAAAGGGAATTCTAAAATATGAGGGTCCTAAAAGAAATAATACCTGTCATTCTGTTTTACTTTGCAGTGTTTTGCTCTTTGTTAATATTTTCCTAATGAGGCATGGTACTGAAACGTAGGAAGAACCATAATGACTCTACAGACTTTTTGCCTCAGAAACTGATATTTTTATTATTTCAAATCCAGTTTTGAAATCTTTCTCCCTTTAAAAAGTGGCTTTCCTTTGTTTATAAGATTTCTAACTTGACTACTTTAGATCTTTAAGTGGGGTAAAAGAGAATGAATTAGCAGCATCAACAGTAAGAAGTACAAAAAACATAACTATGGGGATTTATTAAATTAGAATAGATAAACTGTATTAATCCTTTGGGGAAATGCAAATGCACAGAGCAGCAGAAACATAAAAAAACAACAATACAGACTCAGAGAACATATTAATTAATTAATTCATCAATAAATAAATAAACTTAATAAGTACATTGGGTGGAACCACTGAATTGCCGGACAGCAGTGGGCAGAACAGAGGCACCAGAGGCACTTCTTAGCACATCTTGGTAGACTGAGTCTGTGGCTAAAAATGCTCCAAGAGCGTGCCTCCTGGAGAAGATTGAGGGGATTTTTCATGATTGCATCCAATTTTGCTTTCATCCGTGTTCTGACCCACATGCTGTTAGCTGTTGCTGTTATTTGTTGAACTATGCTCCCCCTTTGTCTTGTCATTTATTAACATACCTGTCAGTCACATCCCACACTCACAGTGGTGTTATAAATGTCTATGAAACTCATGTAAAGCTTGTAGGACCCATAATAAACATTTAAATACAATACATCCCATGTGTCTTACATAGGCACCCCTTTATCGCTTGTTTCGGTCACATCCAAAACTTATCTTTAGGGTATATAAACCCCTGGGTCTGGTTAGTTGTGGTAAGCAGCAATTTGGACTTCTGTCTACACAATTCGCTTTGTCTCAATCCAACCATGGAAATCACTTGCCTTTTTACAACGAGGTATGTCCAGTAAAAACCTTCAAGAAAGCTCACCCTTGTCGTTTTTATGTGGATATGCTGAGTTGTTTAAGCTCTCTGTGGCCACGTTGCACAGACAGTGCTGAGTGAGGCAGAAAACTTCTCCACAACAGCTTCCAGTGTGTCCACTGTGTTCACCCTTTGACGAAACAGGCTTTCCAGTTAAGTTTGTTCAGGCATTGTGCTTCTTTTGTGCTCAGAATGCTTCCCAAGGAGACTGCAGTGTAGAACACCACACTGACTACTATGGACTGGCAGAACATTTCCAGCAGCTTGCTGCACACATCAAAAGACTTGAGTCTCTGTAGCAAGTACAGTGTGCTCTGGCCCTTCTTGCATGGTGCCACTGTGTTGTCAGATCAATGCAGTTTGTTGTTTAGTGAACCCCCAGGTACTTGTAGCTCTGTACCACTTCCACATCCTCCCCTGAATGGTGACTGGTCGTAGATGCTTCTTGGCACTGTGGACATCCACCACCAATTATTTTGTCTTGCAGGTTGTTGTCTATGCACCACAAAATTAAATCCTCCACGACTTTCCTGCACTCTGACTTATCTCCATTATTAATGCAGCCTGATGGCAAGCACTGGTATTGCCTGTTGTGTAGAGGGTAAAAAAGATGACAGACAGGACAGTTTCCTGAGGTGCACCAGTATTACACACCAGCATTTCTGACATACAGTCCCTCAGCCTCATAAAGTGCTGTTTGTTGGTCAGGTAGTCTGTGATCCAGGTAAAGCCCAAGCATTTTTTGCCAGCGCAATCCCATGTGAAAACTCTCTCAGCACAAAAGCAGTCATAAGCAGCTCAACATTTTGGTTGCATAACTGTGCTTTAATTGTTATGTTTCTGGGGTCACACCATTTTTCATTCACACAAATGGCAAATCTGTTTCCTGTCTTTTGCCGCTTTCCCTCCTGCTTCTGTCCACCTTTATGATTTTGAATCCATTCAATGCAACTGAGGAGTCCAGAGTTGTAGTTCTAAGTCACATCTCAGTGAAGCACATGAGACTGCAGAATTTGTATTCCCTTTGGCTCCTGATCAGCACTGCGAGCTCATCTATTTTATTCACCAGCGATCTTACATTTCCCATTAAAAAATTATTTTTATTTATTCTTTACTCATTCGTATTCATGTTTTTGCAGAGGAGCAGACATATGGTGGTAAATATGACACTATATTTTTTATACCACTTTTACAGCAAAAATGGAGTCCCATAAGAGTTCATAATTTGTTGTAAGACAGCAATATTGCTGACTTTATATTATACTGAAAACAACTTAAAAGAAGTCCTTCTAAGTAGATGTAGTAGATTCAGGCTATGCTGCAAACACAGACTGTTTGTCAAATAAAGTCTAAGCAGTGTAAATGCCCAAGTCTTTGTGCATATAGTCTTTCATAGTCTGTGGCTATTTCCATTTGAACTATCATATGCTTTGTGGTGCGTTTGCTCCTTTGTTGCTGCATTCATGAGCTTCTCTTACATTTGAAAACATGACTGCAGCTCCCTGGCATTAGCTATCACTCTCACACTGCCTACTAAAAATAGTCTAGTCTGTCCTCCTCCAGGGTGTGCTATAGCAGTTAATGATAGGTTATGAAATCTATTGTATATATGTATAACTGTACATTTTCCTGTTTTGCTTAGCATAATTGTAGTTAAAAAGTAGTAAAAAAAACAGTATGCTTCATCTAATGGTTCCTTTTTAAAACTTCATAGGTGTATCCTTGCCCTCTTGTTTCCAGTTTGCTTTGGCAGCACTTACAGGGTCCATGTGAATTAACAAAGTTTTCAGTGAATCATCTTGTTTAGAATTTTCAAACTTTCAACTACATTTTTAATTATCTTGTTCACCAATGGTGGTGCAGTGGTAGTGCTGCTGCCTCGCAGTAAGGAGACCTGGGTTCACTTCGCGGATCCTCCCTGCATGGAGTTTGCATGCTCTCACCGTGTCTGCATGGGTTTCCTCCGGGTGCTCCGGTTTGCTCCCACAGTCCAAAGACATGCAGGTTAGGTACATTGGCAATCCTAAATTGTCCCTAGTGTGTGCTTGGTGTGTCCTGCGGTGGGCTGGCGCCCTGCCCAGGGATTTGTTCCTGCCTTGTGCCCTGTGTTGGCTGGGATTGGCTCCAGCAGACCCCCGTGACCCTGTATTAGGATATAGCGGGTTGGATGATGATGACTGACCAATGGTTGAATTGTTGTCTGCCTCAAGGGTGTCAAACTATTTACCATGTGTTTGGAAACGATCAAGCATTTAAAAGGTGGTAGATTTTTTAAAATATTTCTCTCTGCATAAGGTAATAATTAGGTAATACTGTAACTGTCTACTAGTTTTTCCAAGCTCTGACCAGATGAAAATAAATACATTTGCAGTGTAGACAAAGGTGTCCTAAACACCTTTTATGATGCCTGTTGCCCATTATTTAAATATGCTTTTGGTATTTACGTATTTGGCCAGTACTGTGGCACAGTGGTTTGCACAGTTGCATTAGGGCTATCCAGCTCTCTAGAGTCTGGTCACTGATTGCATGAAATTTGCATGATCTACTAGTGGTTTTAAGAGATAGTGTCATCATACAGTTAAATATCTGTGAAAGCAAGGCAATGTGTTCATACAGATGATTTACATTCCACGTGGGCTGTGCCTTTGCACAAATAGGCCATTCATCATTCTTGTACTGTGATCTACCCATAGACAAAAATATCAAGTGTAAGTGCAATTCACCTTTGATAAAGGCAAGACATTATAAACCTTAAAAGGGAAGGTCACTAAAGTGATGTATTATGAAAACCAGCCTGTTTGGTACCTTTTGGTGAAGGGGGAGAATTGCTAAGATTAGGAATTGTTTCAGCAGCATTGATATAAGAAATAAAGCAATAGGTAGTTTTGTGTTTTGATACACAATGAAGAAACATAGATGTTAGTGTCAACTTTTTAATTACTTTGCAGAGTGGGTAAATTCATTCAGCATGAACATATGAATATAGTATATGGTTACAAAATTAAAATCAAATTATAATATATTTATCCACTTTCTTCAGGATCACAAGGAGTAACACCAATCTTTCTTCATAAGTGGACAAAAGCCAGCAACTGATCAGTCTACTGCAAGTCATTTTCACTCACTTACCTCTTAAATAATCAGTTGGCCAAGAATGAGGCATGGCAGGGGGTCCAGCAAGGCTCTAATAGTGCAGCAGATCCAAGCTGATACCGAAAGCACGTTTATGCATGTGGTAATGGTAGCGTGGTGAAAGAGTACTGCCATGGAGTTTTAAGGCCTGTAACCATAATAGGTGTCTCAGACTGGCAAAGGACAGAGACCCCACGATGTGAGAAAGGCCGTTGCAACCTTGGAAGAACTGGAATAAGATGTCCTAGAACACTCCAGGTAAAATAAACTACCAAGTAAGAGCAATGCCTAAACTCTCCTATGTAGAATAGATGTTGTTCAGTAAAACAAAGTATCTATTGGCCAATATAGCGCTGTATATAATCCCAACTCAAGACCTGGGACAACATTGCTCTTTTCAAGATGAGGGAATTGGTTACTGGGTCATCGCTGCCAATAATCTGTCATACAAATTATTAGGGAGGTTCTGGAGGGTGAAACCACAGCTCACTAAATTATTGTTAAAAATATGCAGGGAAGTGAAAATTACACCAATGGTATAAATAAAGTAGAGCTGGAATATGAGGATCAAAAACAGATTCGATTTTTAAATGTATTACCAGGAGAAGGTCCAGCTTTATTTGACAATGACTAATTAAGAAACATCAGGTTTAGCTGGCAGGGTAAAGGCCATGCAAGCCACTACAACAAAGCAGAAATAGACTCATTTAATTGCCCATTCAGCATGGGTTTTTCATGCCTGAAATCAGATCTCATATGAAAAACCAGACAGCCACCAAGAAGAGTGCATATCCTAAATTTCACAAAGCCCATTCTGTGGCATACATTATATGCTGTAAGGTTGAGACAGAATTAGATCATTTAAAAGGGTTAAAGCATCTTGTCCAAGGTTGATTGGACAGTTCTTCATTTTCTGCATTCCAGGCTTTACAGATTTGGCAAAAGTGCAGAGAACATTCAAACTTCACATTGTAAACATCTGCAGATTTAATGCAGCACTTCTAACTACTGTGCCACTATGCCTTCCATTTTTGTTTCTTTTATATACTGTATATGATCTGTTTATGCCACCTTTAAGTAAAATGATTAATCTTTTAATACTGTTTTCTGAGCAATTTCTAATGAGGTACAAAACAATTAAATTATTTAATGTGGTGCCAAATTCAAACATGCTTTAAAAAAATAGTACGGATTTTGGAGCCACCATGAATAATAATGATAATTATTACACAGTAAATAGCACTACTTTACGTCCTTCCTTAATGTGATATGCACTCATTTTTTACTATTAACAAATATGAAGCTAGCTAAATATTTACTTACTCTCCTGCTACTGAGTTGCACTACACTTGCCTGCTCTGCTGCTTAACTTACTGCCAAGCGGCACTACACCTGCTGCTGTTGTTGGTAAGATTACATTACAACCACTTACCCTTACAACTGGGCAGTTGAAACAAATAACAAAATACCTTTCTAAAAGGGAAAAAAATCTGTAAAAGGTCCTGTCCAAGCCCTTAGTGGCACCAAAAAATAAAGTCTTAGGAGCAAAAGCTGTATTGAAAGTTTCATGCTGTAGCAACACACAGCATCCAACTCTCAATGTCAGCATGCATTACACGCTCTTGATATTACCAAAGTTATAGTCAGTGTCCTGGGAAAGTTCCAATAAGTCGCCATTTGTTTGTGATTGCACATTTAGGGCACTAAAACAAGAAAATGAGCTATAAACTCTTTGTTTTTCAAACTGGGTGAGTATATTTAGCTAGAATTACTCTAGTTCTATTCGGTTTTCCCCTACTGTAATATATCAGTCTCATAAATGTCAGAGATTACCTCAGAGGCAACAAAACAGATTGTTCTAACAATCACTAATGCTACTATTCTGGTTTTATTGCTAAATAGCTCTCCAACAAATTCTTGTTCCAATCTAAATTGAACTTTAATATTTAAGTGTATATCCTGTAGCAAAGCTATATTTGACTGCAATGAGCTAGGATGTGATAAACATTTTTACTTTTCAATTTGTCATTTAGATACTAGAAATTTCAACTAATATGTTAATGAGTGATCCCAATTACGTACTCTTTGATTTTACAAATTTACCTTAATTGTAATTGACTTGCTTTTTAAGATTAAAAACTGTTTTAACTCTTTTTTTTACCCCTTTGTATATATAAAAACTAAATATTTCCAGTATGATGACAAATCAAACAATGGCCAGGGAGAACAATGATGGCATAATATCACTTTTGTACAGGTATTGCTTTAAATTTACAGGCAAGAGCAAATGAAGATAAGCTTTGACTTCGATTTCATGTTTACACAAACAGCAGTAAGTACCAAACTATACTGAAATGTGATAGCTTGGATGTAAGAGAGTGACTAGTTTATTTCTCGTAAAGATCAGGTAGAATTTAAGAATCCTGGTTTTGGTTTTTTTTTTTTCTTCTTTTGTGTAGTTTTACCTCTGTTTACTGGTCAAGTTTTTTAATTCTTGTTTGGGTTTTCCTAATTTGTTGATAAAAAATGCATTTCCAATTAAAACGTATTGTATTGAAATGCATTGTTTGATGTGGTGGGCTGGCGCCCTGCCTGAGGTTTGTTTCCTGCCTTGCGCCCTGTGTTGGCTGGGATTGGTTCCACCAGACCCCCGTGACCCTGTAGTTGGGATATAGCGGGTTGGATAATGGATGGATGGATGGGTATTGTTTGGGTATGTATTGTTTGGGTATTCCTTTTTTTAGAATTAATTTTAATCATTAGTGTTGGTTGTCTGCTCACAATAATACTTCAGTTTCTAGTTTTGGATCTCTTATTTAAGGTGTAATTAAAACAACCTGTTGGAGATGATGGTGAAGGAAAATTTGATATGGAATATGGCATTACTTATTACTTACACAACTGTTCTGCATTAATCTTATTTTAATATGATCTTGTAAAATGAATAAATTAATAACTTTGGTCATTTCTACTATGTCAACTCAAGAACACTACAAATCAATCACAACTGTTTCAAAGATAAAATATATAGTTCAGGTTTTTATAACTTACATTTGTGTTAATCACTTCTGATACATATTGTAGAAATTTATAACACTAGGGTAAAAGTCTTTTATGAAACACATTCCAAAATATTAATGCAACTGCACTATTGAATACAATCTTTTTCCACAAAGCTCTGTTTCAGTATTGAATCAAAGTAACTAAATAAATGAAAAAGGTAGGTTCCAAACATATACTATTTCCTAAGGGTAGAAAGTACTAGAGTGTTGTACCGTGACACATTTTGCTTGACTTTTCACTAATGGTAGAAATTAATGCATCCAAAACCAGATTATATGATATTTAACACATAAAAATTAAGACATGTATGGATATCAATTTTTAATCTACTAACCTAATAAAACAACATTTAAAACAAAACATAATCTTAGAAATAAATGGGTATCTGAAATTGTCTGCTCCTACTTTCTTCACTCATCAGCCCCACAGGGTGGGATTTATCCATATTACCCCCCATGGATTTGAGTGCTCTATGGGCTTCAAGATGCATCTGACATCAACAGAATAAACACATGTTGCCATAAGCACGGGGATGAGTGAGGCAGCTGAATTTCGAAGGTAAACCTAAGATTTCTCAAGGGACATTGATTGTTTTGTTTTCCTTGCAGCAGTTTTACTTCTCCATCTGTTTGGGTAATGGGAGATGCCTCTTTATGTCTATTGCTACACACTTTCCTCCTGTAAGTTTATTGCATCTCTTTCACATTTCCCATTTAAAAAATGGACCATGCAAAACATCAGCCCTTTTAATCAAATCCATGCCATCTTCAGAGGTTATTAGGTGGAGCAAAAGAAGATGTGTACATGGAGCATTTTCCCCACCTTTCTTCTACATTATACAGCAACTATCAAATGCCATATCTGTATTAACAACATAAAAAATGATAGATTATTTACACAATTGTCATTACAACATTAATTTATTAAACCTTTTGCTTGCATTATTGAATACAGTAGTTTAATCACTAGATATAATTCATGGGCCTTCTTAGATGTTTATACAATTGACATTCAACATATGCCTCCAATGTAATCAATCTGTATTGCTTTTTGTATTTCAATCAATTTCACCCTATTTGTGAAAAAAAAAACTACTTTTTTTCCTTTCAACACAACAAAAGTCTTAGTTGTTAAGGAAAAAACGAAGACAGTTATATTCATCATTAATTCTGAAGAAATTTTCCTTAGATGTAAAAATTATTGAAAACATTTTGAAACATAATGAAATAAGTTAAACATTATTTTTATTCAAGGTCATAAAAATCACCACACGCACACACACACACAAGCTTTTTTCATTCAATAGGGTTTCTACTGATGCGTAACTATTGAGATGCTGATATCTCAAAACTCCCTCAGTTATACTCTCTTTCACCTGGTCTCACAAAGTACTTAGTCATTTGCTGTCAAACTCCTTCCCTCAACAACTGTTTTGTGCTCTGCAGAAGGAAAAATAGCTTCTAAGCTGCTAGCACCTATATTGTGTTAATAAGAATTACTTATAATGATTACTTTTAAATCACTTCAGATTTTTTTATCTAATGCCTTCTGTCTCGCCAGTATGGGAAACCCCTCACATTTGATATACCGTTCAACTCATCTCGATGTCTAATGATGCAAGATGCTGGACTTTTAGAGAGTTCCCCATATTTCTGTCCCTCTAGACACAAAAAAATCATTTTTAGGCAATTTTAGACCATATTTTGTGCAGGAAATTGCATCCTTATGATAAAGAATAAACCAGTTGGTGTCCTCATCAAAAATATACTGTATGTGTGTGAAGTGTCATTTTATGCTGTTTCAAGGATACTGATCATGAATATATTTTTGTTATTTAATTCTTTACTGGTGCTCCTAGCCCTCTAAGAGATGCTCCCATAAAGTTAAAAATGACAAATTACCGACATAAACATGTGTGGTGTCACTTTAGACAATGTTAAGGACAATGATTATGAATATGGTATTATTTTTGATTTTCAGTCCTTTACTTGGAATCTAGCCCTCTATGATCCATTTTCAGAGGGTAAAACATGACATATTTCTACTACAATTGAGAATATGTTCACTTTAAACACATTTCAATATTTCAAATATCAGATGCAACTCTTCTTGTTTATTATGTACTTGTACTTCTTTTGAAGTGAATCATTACATTTCTTACGAAAACCTCCAAGTTGGGACTGCTACTGATAGGCATGCGCCAGCTCTATAGATAGTACATTCAACTTTGCTTTACATCTGGTTTGAAAACAGTTCCTTTCATCTGTATAATTATAATTTCCTTTGGCTATCTTTTATACTAATGATACAGTGTTCAATTGAAGCAGCTCCTGTCCACTCCTCCTACCTCTCAAACTGAATTGAATGCTTTTCTTTAAGCAAACCTCTCCACATTTCCTGCGGCTATGAAGAATGCGTAGTGGTAAGTTATGCTGTGGGCAGGCTCAAAACACTTTTCTGTAGTGCACGGAATGGACACAAATATGTACATCTGTTTGGTCTACATGGCTATCCAGCAAAATAAAATCTTCCTAAGATATGTCTGTAGTACTAGGGTGTTGTACCATGTTAGCCATTATGAATGTAGTGAGGTCCAGCAAAGTGACACCTTTTATTGGCTAACTAAAGCTTGCATATTGTAATCTTTTAAGTTAGCCAATAAAAGGTGTCATTTTGCTTGACTTCTTCATAAAATACAGCATTTATCAGAATGAAAAGAATTTGATTCAAATACACATGGTTTTTCTTATTTTATGTGATTTATTATGTACAGCATATTTAATAAAATTGCTCTTGTGAAATAATTATATGATTTTTAAAGGTGTATACTTAAGTGACTTCTGAAAACAATGTGTGTATTCTTCTCTTTCCTGTTTGTAAAATTTTAACAATGGTGCCAGATTTGACCCCTAAACTGAATCCTTTGCTTACTTATAAAAAGGTTAAGAAAAGTTTTTTAATGGTAAAGCAGATGAGAAGCATTGAGTTTAGGGAACAACACAGAAAAGCTTGATATATTGCACAAAAAATAAAAAAGTAACAAAATAATTGTACAGCCAACGCCTAAGATCTTGTACAATCAGATGAAAGTGATAAGCAGCAATTAGAGAAAGTGGAACAGGTTAAGTTGTGGAATAAAAAACCTGCTGCTGAGCAATGGACGTGTACTGCATCTGCTCCTTTATTGCATGATTTTACAAGGCAAAAACAATTTCTATTCACCACTAACTCTCTGCTTCATAGGGAGATGTAGTAGCAATATATTACAGTGCATCTGGACCATGGAACTGGTGACATGAATTTATCTGCTGCATTATGTCTATGAAAGCAGGGGTTTTCAACACCTACTTTTAGTTTTCATAACCAAATGGGGAATGGACCCTCACTATATCTTAAATGTAAATTTAGAACCTCCGTTCTTAATTTAACTGACTTTATGAGAAACTGGAAGAATTAAGTTACAAAAGACAATGACTCCTCACTGCTTCACCAAGTGATCTATTTTGCAGGTTTTTGGCACAAGTCCCTTTCAATTGAGACTGCCCTGCAGATTCATTTAAGGCGTAGTATACTAAGAGACATTGGTTTTCTATATTTTTGATAAGTTAATTGACTCACTAAGGGTCACAAACTGAGTCAGTGATGGAAATTGTATGGGAAGCCTTATGGTTTGCATATCAATGCCTTAGCCACTTGTCACACTGCCTACATGTAATGCAGACATCAGAGCATCTCCTATCACTGGAAAATGTGTCTCTTTAATAGCATACTGTCAATAGATTAAAAATTATGCTTTGCTATATAACAGTCTTATTGCTGGCATCCAGTGAGTCATCTGGGCAGCTGTTGTATTTCAATTGTACTTTTATGCTTCTCTCTGCTTTCTCAAAGTCATGCGGTTGACATATAAAATATGTAAAATATAAAGATATTTCAGAAGTGTAATAAACAAACAGCTAGGTCTGCTTTGAATTAAAAAAATAGATATTTTAATATTATAAATTATAATAATGATAATGCCTACAGTAAAGGTGTAAGTAACCACAAGATTGTTATTAAAATGACTAACAGAAAAGATGTTGGTCATAATTTTTAAATTGAACTCATTATGAAAATTTATTATAGCAGCAGTTTCTAACACTTTTCTTGAGATTTCATGACATTTCCTACTATTCAAAGCAACATCTTATTAAAAACCACAAACAAATCTTTACTGGTTTTTTTCTCAGAAACTAATAACTAGGAGGGTTTTCTTCACTGTAATGTAAATATGTATACCTCCGTCCATCTGTTTTTTAACTCACTAAATTAATCCAATACTAGGCTCTCTGTCAATAGTCACATCTGGGACTTTTTTGATTTGTTTATTAAGAGCCAGATCCCTTATTCGTTTTTTTTTTTTAAGTGCCATTTAATATAATCCAAAAAGCACCCACTGTGATAGCCACATTTATCTGTCTGTCGATCTAAGAGTCTGTCCCTCTGTTCATCTATCTGTTCACATATACCAACTTGTTTCCCAGTGGACCAATTTTGTTGAAATTCGGCACACTTATTCTAAGAGGCAATTTCTTAAGATAGTTCAGTTTTCTTCAAAATATCTCAAATAGGATGTACATGAAATTTCAAAATCTACTATTGTAAAGCATTGTCGAATTTTCAAACTTGTTCATCTTAATAAAAATAAACATTCTGTGCTCATTTACCATTTTAGTTTTACCCTGAGAGAGGTTACCTGAACTGGTATATTTTGTATATTTCCCTTTTTTATTAGTTGGACTGGCTCTTCGATCCCCAGAACAGTTTAGTCAAAACTCACATGTACACAAGCTACTTGTACACCTTACTGTGTGTGGCAGCAGTGCTAAACAGTGAAAACAACCTCTTGGCTGCATTATCTGGAAATTATCATTGTAAAGAATGGAACTGATTAATTACATAGTAAAGGGGCGGCTCCACTAATTGATGAGTTTAGAAAGGGGACAGCAGTTGATAAGTGAGCAGAAGAGCGAGGCATGAAACAAGAACTACGCTGTGGTGTACAGTTTCTAAGGTGCAGTAAAAGGCTGATTATGCCATAAATAGCAAGGACAGAGCAAAATAAATAGCTTTCATCATCATGAAATAGTCTTAGTAGTAAAATATGACAAAGACTGAGTTGGGGATACAGTTTATTTGTGCCTGAAGAGCTGCTTTTGCTTCTGTGTATCTTGAGACTGAAATTAAAATCTTAAAGATTAGTATCACCTTTGGTATTATCCTTATACAATACATCAGTTCCTTTCCAAATTCTTAGTTATTTGGATACTTTTAATGAATTATTAGGTTTGTACTAACATTAAAAGATAGACTGAAAGTTAGTGTGGTTGCTTTTCACCTTTCATGGAGTAATATTAATTGTGCTAATATGCTAGTATTGGTCATTTTGCATTTCTTTGACTTTATTGTGGATATGTTGGCATTTAGTTGGTAAAAGAGTGGTATGGTGTTGCTACTATAATTGAAAAAGAGGAGATTGTATTTACCACACTAAATGCTTCTTATAAGTGATGTTTGTATACTGATGCCATGAAGCAATTCACCTCTTTGGCAGTGCTGTTTAAATAATTTGTAGCATTCCGAAGTTATTCTCATGTATTCCAGGACCCAAGTATGCCATAGAAGCACCACCCCCACCTTTGTGAACATATGTAATCAATATGTGGATTCATGGCATTTTCATCAATCCTGGGCTGTGTAATCAGCAAGAACCATTCGAAGAGGCCATGCTTTTCCAAGCCTCCAGTACTCCCTGTTTGGACAAGAAAAATAACTGTTACCAAATCTGCTTGTTTTTCTTTAAACAGAGTGAAACTCTGCTGGATCAATAGCTGCCATAACTCCACTATCACATGTCCATTGCTCTGTTTAAGTTCTATGGACTTCCTTTGCACGTTTTACAAATGTTTTTCTTAGCCCAAGATTGCCATTAGGTGGATATTCATATTCATTTACAGGTGGTGACTTGTTGTTGACATACCTGTGACAGTCTTGTATATGGACTACTCCAGCAGGATTGTTGTTCCTGACACATTCCTGCTTGCTATCATGCTACGTTCAAAGTCACCTACATTTCTACTATTCTTCATTACGCCTACATTAATTGCAAGTCTTTCTTTGTTGGTATATTGTCAATGCATACATTATGCTGCTGTAAAAAATGCAGCAGGATTGCTGTTCATATATACAGCATTCAGGTCAGAACTTCCAACACCCAATACTGTGATGTGAATAAAGTCACTAAAATCCAACTGTGAATCATATGGTCTGCATATATGATGCTGTCATTGATTAGCAGTCAATAATGTATGGAAAAGACAAATGAACCTAATAAAATGGGCATGTCATATATAAATAAACATCAAAGAAAAAAAATCTTTAGGACACTAATACACTTCAGTTCAGAAAATGATCCACTGATGAAAGCAGAATATCTAATTAAATGGCGTACTGTATTCCATTAACAACATTAAACCACCTTTAATTTAAATTTGGTTAAAAAGAAAATAACCATCCTCGATTGCTCTTCAACATCAATGCTGCAATGTCTGTTATGGCATCTGAAAATTGGGTAAGAAGCAAACCTAAAAGTTATGGAGGGCTAAAAGACCAGAGAGGAAATTACAGTAGTGAATCTTTATAGGATGCATGTAGTCAGTCAACAAAGAAAACCATAAAAATAGTTAGGAACATTCCCCATGTTTTTATTCAGTTTTTTTTAATCATTACATTTTTTAAATCTGGGGGCAGTCCACACAAAAGTATGCATATAATTTGTTCGATTTTGTTTATAATGCATGATACAAGCCTAAAACTCTTAGTAATGATAATTAATGTCTTGTTTGACACACTGAAACAAATCTCACAGAGAGTATATCCTGTAACCTTTTACTTGTTCTTTGTCTTTTTGTACCAAAATAATTTCTGCTTTGATCTGACCCAGTTGCTATTGAGACATTTATATTTTTGCTGTGGCTTGCTGTGCTGCAGACATGGAATAGACTAGTAGCTTCCAGCAATATTTTTATTGAACAGAAACTCATCAAAACCACATTTACTTCCTTATACAAGTAACTTTGTACAGAATATATGTATTTATTTCTATACTACCTTTGAAATCTTTCTATTTAATTATCATTTTCACAGTAGCATCTTAGTACTCTCTGTGAACCTCAACACCCCACTGAATCTACACAGTAATCGTTTTGAGCTAATAACTATGTTGCTTTATGTTAACTGGGACCCACTTAAGGTTAATGGTGAGAAAAATCAATCCTCTCTTTGGCCATGTCACTCGTAAGAATGCACATTACTTGATGGTTAGAATATCTGTCTAGTTGAAGTTTCATTTGTTTAAAGGCACTTCCCTAGAGAGACATAACAAGAATCTAGCCTTTCTATCTTTTTTCGCAGCCGCTGTACCATTGATTTGCATGTTGGTATAAATCAATATAATTTCTTACAATTTTTTTGGTAATTGCCCTTTTTTACTTTGGAGCTATGCTTATAAGTATTCTCATCTATCTTAATATATATTGTACAGACAACATTTGCTGATTACCTGACATGCAGTTTATCAACTTTTTTATTCAAATATATTTTTATATATTAAAAACTTCGACATTTCAATTACCTGTTAGATGGTGCTTTTATACAATAATGGTGCTTTCCTTGAAATAAGACACTTGAAATTGCTGTTGGCTCCATAATACATATTACTGATTAAAATTCCAATAAGAAAATATTCTAGAGAGAGAGACAAAACAATATCTCGGTGTTTACTCTGCATGTTCCAGTGTCTTTGGATCATTAATCATTCCTGTTAATTTAGTCTCACTGCCATTTAGTTCTGTGGAGATCTGACAGTGATTAATATAAAACTAATATTATCCGAGAAATGTATCTTTGAGAAATACAATGAACAATTAAAAAAAGCAAAGTATTGCTTACTGATAATGTTAATTGTAATATGGTTAACAACTGGGAACATACAGTACTATACGCTACTTCACAGGTGCTAAGTATCTAATAATGAATATATTACAGTATGCCAGTTGGAATCCACCAAGCCTCTTTATAGTGTAAACTCGATCAGGTCAATGGTGATGCGGCTTGTGTAGTTTCTGCTAATTACCCTTCAAGAATTATAATTTTTGCCGAAAGCATCATAAGAACTGGTCAGTTGGCCTTACTGTCCATGAAGGGCTTAATGAATTGCTAATAGTGCCTTTATTTAATTATAGTTTTTTGTCTTTGTATCCGCTTCAAATTTATTTAATTAAAAAACAGGTTTTAACTGAAACATCTGAAACAAAAAAATCAATATATGGAAACCATATTGTAATGTCCTAGGAAAACACAAAAACATTCCTTTCTGCTGTCCACTTCAGTCATACTCAGCATGTGTACAAAAATAGAACAGATATCATTTAAAATAGATTACACCTAAGCAAGCCCAAAATCTTTTTAAAGACACTGAGAAAGCGTGCAGGGTCTTAATGCACTGCCATATATCTTGAGTGTCGAAAAACAGGAAGTATAAACGTCAATATAATAGGTTAATTTGGCATGTTGTGCCGTTTAATGAGCTCATTTGTAGACATCAAATGAGAAACGATGCCAATTTGTACATGAAGTGAAGCAAGTCATGAAAAAAGTAATAAAATCATACGCTGTACAGCACATGGAAAGGTAAGCATCTATCTTTTTAGACAAGAGGTCACCTACCTGAAATGTGCAGGATGCACATGCAGTTAACAAGGAAGGCAAAACAAATGAGATGTTGATTTCACTGTGTTCTTCTGCTACTTTAATTGACGACCTTACATTCTAAATAAAAGGTGATGTACTTATTTTTTTTATTTTTTTCTTTGTTTTTTTGTGTTAATATTCTCTTTGACTATTCTGTATAGATATGAAAGAAAATTTCTGCATTTTTTTCTCAAAACTTGCACAAACATTGCCTTGTCTCAGCAGATGATTTATTTATATAGACATACATTATATAACCAGTATACCGAACTGCAGACCCAAAAATTGCACAGTACAAAAGATAAACTTCGGAATAAGAATGAGAAACATACACTAAATAACAAAAACTTGTTCTCCTAAGGTTTTCTCAAGCCTTACACTCCCCTCCTTACTATCCTACCACACCTCTTACCTTGCAGAGATCTCCTTCTTATTGACTCCAGACAAGCCCTTGCCTCTTTTCTGCTCTTGACTCCAAGCTTGCCTGGCTCAGGGCTAGAGGGTCTTTTTAAAAAGTGGCCTAAGATCATTTCTGGGGTCACCTCTAATTGAATGCTGAACAGTTCCCATGTCTTCCCTAATCCCTTGGAAATTATATAGCCATATTCCTAAAGGGCCTAGTGGCCATAGCTCTGGCTGAAGCACAACTGCATATGGCTGCTCTTCAGTAGTCTGGAAAACTATTGGCTGACCTCTTGACCTCCTCCAGCTACCCTTAGTAGTCTGTCTGGGAAGGTGGACCTCCTCTAATTCCCAAATGACTCCTTAAACCTCCTATCTGAGCAGTGGTTCAGTCCGCCCTTGATATGGCTCCATGGCATCTATGGCAACACTGTTATGCATACATCTGTTTAATACTAGGTATGATACACTGTTGCCTACTTAACAGAAATGTTTACTCAGTAACACCACACAATTAATACAGGTTTTCAGCCACACATTAATGCTACTCATTCCTAGTTCATCTCATCTTAAAGGTGTTATATTGCATTGAGATCTACCATCTCTGCAGGCCATTAGAGTGAACTGAAGTCAGTGATATGTTCATGAGATTGGCCAGAGATGATGCTTACTTTGATATCGTACATTATTCTCCTTGAATTACCCATTTAAAAATGGTTCTTTGTTTTCATAAAGAGATGCACATGGTCAGCAAAAATGGTTAGGCATACTATGACATTAACATGGCACTCAATACTCAATAAGGAAACATTCCCCTGCTCCATTACACTACACTGCACTATATTAAGCTGTACCATCAACACAAGGCAGGATGTATTCATGCTGTTTACATCAAATTCTGAGTTTACTTGGTCTCACATAAGAAACCGAGATTTTTTCCCCAGTGTTCAGTTGTCCAGTTTTGGTAATCACCTTCCCACTATTGAATCATTGTCATGTTAATAGCTGACAGGAGTGGTCTTCTGCTTATATAACACATCTACTTTAATGTCAGATGCATTGTGCAATCAGAAATTACCTTCTGCCCATAACTGTTGTAAAGGTTGCACAAATCTGGCCATTCTTATTCGACTTCACTAATTGATGAGGTGTTTCTGTTCCCAAAATTGTCACTCAGTGGGTATTTTACATTCAACAAGCCCTTCTCTGTATATTCTATTGTAGAGACTGCAGTTCATAAAAACACTGGAGTAATTCTAGACTCACCATGTCTGATAGTAGGTATCACATTTAGTTATTTAGAATTTTTTTTGTAACATTTAGTAGAAGAACAACTAAATCTCTACACCCTTTCTGTCTGTTATATTCGAGCTGAGTTGTAGACACGTTTGGCTGTTTGCAAAAGCTGGCTATCTATATTAAAAATCCGACGTACCTAGTAAATGTCCATTGGTTGCATATAAAATGTTTTTAAGCTTCCTTACATTATATGCCAAGAATATGCAATGCTGCTATGTTCTTATATGTATGCATATACATATAGCATCTTATATATAAATGTCTATGTGTGGAAGCGTGTGTGTCTGTCTGTCTGGCCTGGAAGTGTGAGGTTACATCATGAAGATCAAAGAAATCGTCTCTGTTGCCAAAGTGAAACCGCTGACAAAAGAGAAACTTGCTTAGCCACTAATACTCAAGCGAGGCAAACACATCGGCAAAACGAAATTTCAGAGGAGAGAGAAACTCGCTTAGCTGCTGATAGACAACGGAGTCGAGCATGTTGGCAAAACAAAACCACAGAGGAAAGAGGACCCTGCTTAGCCGCTACTGCACAACTTATGCGATTTATTGATTGAACTGCCAGAATCCATGGTTTCTAGGAGCCCGGACTTTTTACAGATGATATTTATTTCAAGGGTATCCTGCCTTTTGCTCTTACAGTACATCACCTGTATGGGATGTCAGTGCAAACAGGAGACATTAATGCAAACATCTATATAGCACTCCAATTTGGAAAGTAACAGGAAACTTGAGTGTTCACATAAAATCCACAAAAGCATGAGGAGAACGTACTGTAAATACTATGCAAAGATAATGACCAGGCAAAAAGGCATGGGTCATCTTTAGATTTGAGCTCATACTTGTAGTCCAGAACTTACAAAATGTATACATGAAATATAAAGATGTTTTAAATAAATATATAACAATAACACTATAGGGCTTTATGGATTTAATATTAGAATTACATACTGGATGTGCTTTTACAGTGACATGCTGTGAAAAGCACTATAAATGATGGAAATGTATAATGTGCACTGGCCAACAATAATAATCCACAACTGAAAGAATACTTTAGTGTTTTCAAGAAATAATTAATACAATACTAGACATGGATTTCGCCATTAACATTTATTACAAATGTTCAGTCACTTGAGAGAAAAAATATTTTTGTTGGTATACTGCACATCAACAATTTATTATTTCTGCATAAGACCTTGAACAGAAAACCCATTCAGCAGTTTAATATTAACTGACTTCATACTCTTTCAGTGCAATCTTTTTCTTTTCCAGCAGATTAAAATTCTTTCCAGGTACACGAATGATCAAACCAGTGCCTACAATTATATCCTCATTTAGCAAGACTAGTGGTTACTGAAAAGTGAAAAGGATCTTGTAAGGTTTTCCAAAAGAAACTGTGTTGATTAAATGACAGTGTCAACATTTAGAATCTAGACTTCAGCCATATAGCTGATAGTTATACAGCACATTTTTAAAGAATAAAGAAAACTTGAAGTTGCTGAAAGCTGCTTAAAATATACTGTACTGTATATGTTTTTTGGAAATATTCTAGGCATCTTTACCATTTGTGATGGCATCTGGCACAGTGGGAAGCATTCTTGCTACAGAGAGATTCAGGCATCTGTTCAATTATAAGCTTTATTTGAAAAGTTTTTTTTGGTTTACTGTTTATTATTAGAACAATTTCAAGTTACAAAATATTATACGATTAATAACTGAGTTAAGCCAAAAAGTAAACCATTTTCAGTGATTTATTGCAAAAATGGTTGTTTCATTTAATATATTAACATATTATAATAAAATGTACAGAAGGCTGAAAAATATATATATTTTTTTTGCATTATTGGTCAAACCCCTCCTTCTGTTTTATGTATCCTCCTATTTCAATTTAGGGTTGCAAAAACTCATAGCATATTGCTGTTGCATCAAGCACAAGATTACATGACATAATACTGATGTTTGATGACTTGAGAAGTAAAAAATGATGATATTCTAAAATGGATGCCATACAAGGCCGGACATTGGAACTAACCGTAGACAGGGTGCTAAGTCTATCACAAGTCACACTTACGAACACAACTGCACTCACTCACAAAACTACAGCTTCAGATGCCAGGGTAGGCAGAAAGTACAGTATATTCAAAAATGAATTTAAAATTCGGTGCATTTACTTTGAATCTTACAACTACATATCCAATGAAGTAACTGATGGCATTTTGTTTACTAACATTAGTGAAAGTAAATGTTCCAACTAAAAGCTTAACACAATTGAAAGCTTCCTTATTTTCTCTCAGCGGGCACAGTATAAACAGTATTTATTTCTATTTATAATGTAGGATTTTTAAGATGCATGTTTTTAATATGTTGATTTACATATGCAAGTAAGAATTTGACTGTACTTTGTAGGTGTAACTTTATTTGTCCCCAGAGGGGAAATCTGGCATTTTCCAGAAGCTCTTTAAATACATAAATGCATAAATAGGTAGATAAGTATGTAAATAAATAAATAAATACACACACACACACTTTGGTCTGAACATACACCAGAATGACTATAAAGCAACAAAATTAAAAGAAAGAAACCTTTTGGCTTTCCTGTCTCAGTCCCAGTGAGGCATTATGCAGATGTATGCTGTTGGTGTAAAGGAGCCCCAGTAGCATTTCTTGACACACTTCTGCTGAATAATTCTTTGGCTGAAAATACTTGTGTTAGTGTGTCACAGAGAGGATGTACAGTACAGCATTGTTCATAATGGCATTCAGTTTTCTTTTAATTCTCTCCTGCACTACTACCTCCAGGGGGTCCAGAGAGTCTCCCATAATCAAGCTTGCCCTTTCACTTAAGTTGTTCATTTGGTGGGTCTCTCTTGAAGTAATGTTAACAGCCCAGCAGACCACAGCACAGAAAATTGCACTGGTCATCACAGAGTAATAGAACATGTGAAGGATGTCACTACCCACATTAAAGAAGGAAGAGGAACCTGCTCTGCCCTTTCTTATATTATTCCCTGATGTTATATTTTATATATATATATATATATATATATAT
>JANRMT010062854.1:72910304-72924432 GCA_026402145.1 Polypterus bichir lapradei | reverse complement strand
TGCAAATTGTAGCCTCTTTTTCCTATTTGTAGTGGAGATGAGTGGTACCCGGTGGGGTCTTCTGCTGTTGTAGCCCATCCGCCTCAAGGTTGTGCGTGTTGTAGCTTCACAAATGCTTTGCTGCATACCTCGGTTGTAACGAGTGGTTATTTCAGTCAAAGTTGCTCTTCTATCAGCTTGAATCAGTCGGCCCATTCTCCTCTGACCTCTAGCATCAACAAGGCATTTTCGCCCACAGGACTGCCGCATACTGGATGTTTTTCCCTTTTCACACCATTCTTTGTAAACCCTAGAAATGGTTGTGCGTGAAAATCCCAGTAACTGAGCAGATTGTGAAATACTCAGACCGGCCCGTCTGGCACCAACAACCATGCCACGCTCAAAATTGCTTAAATCACCTTTCTTTCCCATTCTGACATTCAGTTTGGAGTTCAGGAGATTGTCTTGACCAAGACCACACCTCTAAATACATTGAAGCAACTGCCATGTGATTGGTTGATTAGATAATTGCATTAATGAGAAATTGAACAGGTGTTCCTAATAATCCTTTAGGTGAGTGTAAATATCTATGTCTAAATAAGAGAATATATTCATTTATGCTAACGGTATAGATAATATCATTCCGATTGTATACAAAGCTTACAAAAGGAGTACTTTTTTCATTGTGTCACTCAGTAACTCCTATATACTGTACCTGCCAAAAAAGCCACTCTTTGTTTCTCCAGCCATGTCTATGTCTATAATGAAAACCATACAAATTCAGCTCCTGAACCTGCAAAATATAGCTACAGCTTGATTCCGAACCTTGTTCAGCTTTACTGTAACTATCATGCAATTTCATTTAATTGGAATAGATGAATAGACCAAAACAATTAAGAAAAATATTATGGCTAGATCATCAATTTTGATATTCAGTTTAATAGAAATAAGCATGAATGTAATTAATCATGCATAACTTGGATTTTATCCATGTTACTGCTTTCCAATTAAAGTATTGCTATTTTCTTTTTAAAAGCAGGAGCATGATAAATCCAGCATCTCTGCTATTGCACAAAGCTTGCTCAGTGATTCATGCATAACAAATCTAACATTCTTTTATTACCTAGATCTTTTGGTTTGTGCTTTACTTACATTTATCATGCATTGAGTGGATTACATATGGCTTTATCCCAATGACCTTTCTGTTCTTATACATGTTATAACAGTAGGCTACTGTGTGTGGTATTGTCAGTGATTCACATAATGAATATGCTAAAATAATATGCATATGCAGAAGTTATACTGTTTCAAATTAGAGTTTCACATTTGGAGTTGTGAGATACAGATCTTTATTTATGTCCACCAATAATTTTTTAAAAATGCCTGGTTTGAGAATGCTATGCTACACTATATACTTAAAGTGCAAGTAAATGATCTTACAGGTTTGTAAAACATAAACCATAAAATGACGCAAAACAACTATTGGTTTTGTGCTTATTGAATACTTTCCTAAAAGGAATGAGTAGATTTAAAATTCAAGTCAACAGGGCCAAGTGAGAAATGTCAGTACAGCAGGTGATGGAAATGAACTAGAGTAATGAAGGCCCTTAGTGCCTTAATTTGCCCAGAGTTTGCTCCTGGCTCCTCCTGCATGTGTCTTCTGGGGTACCAACATTAATCATGTTCATGTGAAGGGAGCTGCTGTGCAAAAATAAACAGGGACTTTTTCTGGTGGCTTTGCTTGAGTATTGTATAAAAAACCTCTAATAAAGTTTCTGTCATGTTTTAAGTGGTCTTGTTTTTTTTTACTTTTTTCCTGTTTGTAGACTGATTTGTGTTTCTTTCCCCCATTTTGTTTTACAAGTTTCTTTTAGATATATTTCTTATCACTTTGACATGCCTCTCCTACTTTCGGCCTGATCCTGATGTTTTTATTGCAGTGGCACCCAATATCTAACAGGACTGACAATACCTTACTCACTGTCCTTATATCACCACGTCTTCATCTGGGAAGCAATAACTGTAGGAGTGTTTTGAGAGAGAGTGCCCCCTGGGAAGGTGCAGTAGAATAGTACTCACATAAGAACATGCAAAGTGTTGCCTCAGACATCACTGAAGCAGAATGTGTGATTTGAAAAATAAGAGCTCAATACAATTTCTGCACATGATTAAGTATTTTGTTTTTCATATGCAACAACTATAGGATTAAAAGTAGGAATAAACACAGCCTTAATGGATTGTCTTTAAATCAGTGAGCATTTATCATTTTCTTGACTGATTGATGAAAGGCACAGGTTTTAATGACTCTCAGGTCTGAGTGGCAAAACAGTGACATTTTCTGAACAATACAGTCATATGGTCAGCCATCAAATGAAAATGGGATTTCAACATTAGGTACATTTATTCTTCAACTTAATTTTAATGGTATTAACAGATTATTCATGGTACAGCATAACTAAAAATTTGAAAGGCATGGCTAAAACATGTGAATGCATTTCATTCAGGAAAGTGGTGGAAGAAAAAAAAATATTTTAGTTCTTTCAGACTATTAACCCATTCTAGGTTCATAGGAAGCAGCTGTCTATCATAACAACATCAAGTTCAAGGCAAGAACCAATTCTGGACAATCTGTAAAAGGCATTTTTTACATACAACACACAAAACCACAATCAATCATAACCAGGATAAATTAGAATCACCATTCAACCCACTTACAGATGTGGAAACAAAATCACAGTATTTCTTGGAAAATCCAAGCAGATATGGATAGAATGTGCAGAATTCACACAAAAAGAGAATGAACTAAAATTTAAACTCAGAAATTTAAAGCTGTGAAGCAGCACCCCTAACTGCTGTACCAATGCACATTAATTTATAAAATGTCATTTAACATCAATATTTTCCAGAAACATGTTAGTCTTGAAAGCTTGTTAAACAGCTACAGGTATATGTTAACTTCTGAAAACTACACAAAAATTATATTGCATATCTGCATTGAAACTCTATACAGCTTGTAATTTAAAAGGTTTAAATCTGAGGTTTCAATAAGGTAATGCTGGTACATACAACATAAACACTAGAATTACCGAAGGCTACGAAAAAAACTCATAATCCCGGTCTACCTTAAATCCCTTCGCACCTCTACCATCAGCGTCTTCTGTTTTGTAGATGTGTTGATTAGTACAAGCAGCAAGCAGCCTGCAGTCCCATCCCCCACCTTGACGAAGCTCAACTCTCCCAGCTCACGCCAAGGCTCCTTATCTGCATGTGAGGTTCCTGGAGTTTACAAGGGTAAATAATACAGTATATCGTTATCTGGAATACATGCATTTCATGTGTGTTCTGTGTCTACAAAGTATCTGGGTAAGTGCAGGATGAAAGGAAATGTGAGAAATGCAAGAAATGCTGAACACATACCAAAAGCAGAAACTTTTTCCATGTTATACTAATAATGACATGAAGTGCATAATGTGTGAAGAATTTAGTCCAAATATCAAACAAACATGTGCACTTTTATTCAAGAATATAACCAAAGAAAAAAAAATATTCGATTTACATGTTGCAGTCAATGAGTTAATAACCCAAGCTCAAATGACAATTGACAGGTAGTTGATACGTGTTCTTGAATGGTGCTGAGGTAAGAACTGCAGCCTTATAACCCAAAAGTACCAGGTTCAAGTCTCGGCGCTCCTAGTATTGAGCTGCTGCAATTACTATAATATAATAAAAACATACATTTCATTTGAGTCTGTAACACCCAGTGTAAATTTTGGCTACTTATAAAAGTTAACGCTTGTGGTTTTTATTATTCAGTTTTATTCTGTCAGTGATGTTCACGTGGTGCAACGAACTTGCCTATCCCTCTCTGAGTTGATGCCATTTATCTCTATTCTTTTCTCTGTCTCTCACGCACACGCACATCATTATTTGAAAACGTTATGCCAGATCTTGTTTAAATGGCATGGAATTTTTTTGATCTTGCCTATACTCCGCTCTGTCTGCATTTTCAGTACCATGCACCGTAACGCGGAGTACAGGCAAGATCGAAAAAGAAAAACAAGCTACCAAATCCCAATGACAGATAACAAAGTTGAGAAAACAGGTAAAGATGTCAAAATGAACAAAACTTGTGACATAAAAGCAAAGAATTTTCCTTTTTTTTCTCGAAGAGGTTTTACCGGCAGATCGGAGAACGAAAGGATCCCCCAATCGAGCTTTTATTTCATTGCAGTGATTACCCATAGGTCACAACCCTTTAAGCCACACCTCTAGAAATCTGAGATACATCAATAATGATGGCTGTCAAATTGGCAGCAATAGGAGGACCTTAAAATTGCAATTAAGACATTAGAATTTACAAAATAAAATTGTAGGAATGTAATCATGGCCATATTATTGTTAGAAAGTTTTGAATATACTGCCATTTAAAATAGCAATAAATTAAAAACTGAATTTCAGCTTTAATCACCACTACAAATTTTCTATAAACCTGATTGATCCATTAACTTTTATTGCACATCATTTCATTTGCATTTGTGGAGTGATTTTTACATGTAAAATTGAAATGCTGTGCAGTAAGAACAATGTTTAGTTTGCTGTCATGAAAAGATATATGCTAAAATGTATTTTGATGGAAGACAGATTACACATACAGTAAGTGGAAGGATATTTGTTCCCAAATCAAGGTCAAAGTAATGATGAATTTCATTTTCGCTGAAAATAAAATTGAATTTGCCATATTTGTTAGAATCGCCCCCTCCCACTGAAGGTTTTTTTCTAACATTGTGCCTAATGAACCACAGATAGGCACTAGTTCCTTGTGAGTTAAATCATTCCCCTTAAATTGCATTTTTTGCATTCTGAATTACAGGATTCTATCACTTATCAAAATGCTAAAACAGAATTTACAGTGGAAACAACGAGCAGGATCATTTGGGAACACATTTTTATAACATCAGCACTACAACCCTGGAAATACCTATTCATAAGGTATTGAGAAAACTGAAAAAGCATGCCTTACATATATTAAGAATGCTTATAAAAATGGAATTTCCTCACATGCAAGTAATCCACTATCAGTCAAAAGTGTGGATACCTTTTTCATCAAGATACTCTGCAATTGATTTAAAAATACAACCAAGACATTACTAGATTTTAAATGGCTTGAAATTACTGATTTTAACTTATTATTTAAATATGACTGCAAAACTCATTTTCAGTAGCTATTCTTTCAGTGTCCTAATGGTTGGTCAGTTCCCTTAGCTTCTCCTTATTTAGTAATTTTAATGGTAACTAATTATGAAAGAAACCTTTGTAAATGCATTATTGCTGTTGGAAACTGTTATTCTGTTCACTTGGTTTGCCACATACTGGCATTCCTAAAGTTCAGTTCTGGGTTCTGAAATTGCCAAAATAAAACATCTTTCTCAAGCAACACGTCAGTGTATTTTTTTTTTTTGCAAAATTAAGGATATCCCATGCAACAGATTGCATGAAGACTTTATACAAAGACATCTATTACTGTCTTGACAGAAGAGGGCAAACTGCAACTAACCAGGAAAGAAAAAGAAGGGAAGGACCAGATAGAAAATTGCATAAGAGGAGAGGGACATTAGAGTCTGTAGTTTGAGAAATAAACATCACATAGATTCTCATTTGGCCTCTCTTTAAATACACAGCAAATACCTGTGGCATCTGCAACATAGAAGATGATTCCAGGATGCTGGCACTCATCTTCTATCCAATATTTGTGTTCTTATTTTGGGCCCTCTAGCCCCAAAGAAATCCTAAATTTCAGGCCATTCTTGGACCACATTTTTTACAGGCAATTACTCCCTTATGATGATGAATAAATCAATAGGTATCTTCAACAAAAACTATCTGTGCTTGCCGTACCTTATGGGATATGAGGGGGGTCAAAGTTTCTTAAAAGGTTGATCAGTAATATATCATTGTGAAGTGTAATTTCAGGCTATTTCCAGGTTGCTAATCATAAATATAACATTTTGGATATTTTGTCTTTTAGTGTGTGTCCTAGCCCTCTAACAGCCAGTCCCAGAAAGTTAAAAATGACAAATTTCAAATATAAGCTTGTGTGGTTTCACTTTAGACTATTTCAAAGTCAAAGATTATGAATATGATGTTATTTTTTATGTTTAACCCTTTACTATGACTCAACCCTGTACGGACTACTATGAGAGTCTAACAAATGATACATTTCTGTTGCAATCAATAATATTTAGACTTTTAACTGACATTTAAATTATGACACAGATTTTTATATTTCAAATATTTGACAAAACTATTCTTGTTTATTATACTTGTATATTATACTTCTACCTCATGGAGTAAATCATTACATTTCTTATGAACACCTGACTTAGGATGCCTTACATTCATTCAGATTTTTCTTTGTTGCAGATGGCAAGTGAAGGATGCACAGGAAGAAGGCAACATGTTGTGAGTAACACTCACATTTTTATGATACTGATTTGGAGACAGCTCAGCATACTGTAGTTGACGGTGAGATACAAAGATACTAGAAAAATTCTTATTAGTAACCCCGTTATTACCATTTAGTTTCATACTTCAGTGCCACTGTGTACTGTATAAGTAAGTATATTGTTTTTGAAGGTATTTGAGGTCTTCATCATGACAGAGAAACAGACTCCCAAATGATAAAATAGAGTCCAGTGGTTCCCAGGTTCAGTCCTGGTAGACCCCTGACACATTTTCATTTCAATCAAAATCACAATGACATTTAAATGATCACATTGTTCAGTCTGTGGTCCTTTTAATTCTCCTATGCTGAAATATCTGGGGTTTTTCTTTCAAAAAATGCTTAAGATTCCTTTGCCATTTTCTTTTTAATTCACTCTTTACAGAAATGTTTGCTCTCTTAATTGTATCCAAATGCTGACATCTCAGAATGCTAAAGGGGAGTAATTGAGTGCCATATTCACTTGCATTATTATTTGTAAGAAATGCTTCTTAATGAACAGACAAGTGAAATTGGCAGTGAAATAATTGCTCCCTTTTAGCATTCAATGTTGTTTGCACCTGTGTCTGCACTGCTCATAGCTAGTCAACAGCAGTTGAATACAACTAAGGAAGAAAACTCAACAGAAAAGAATAAATTAAAAATAAAATGTAAAACCTTATGTAAATTTAAAACATGTAAGCCTATGACTTAAAATATTATTTTTTATTATGTATTATTTGATTTATTATATATTATGTATTTCTTAGTAATATGTGTAGGCCAGATAACTAAACAATGAGTTCAAATAAATGTAAAAATGATACAGTGTTTGCAAAATTGGCTGCCGTAAAAACCTGCAGCCACAGAAGTGCTCCAGGACTGAACTTAAAAACAACTGACATAGAACAATGGAATCAGTTCTTTAATAAACACTAACATTAACCATGGGATTTACTTCCCACATGTATTGCATATATTAATGACTCGATTAGAAAGATGGCACGTTATCTCTTCTGAATTATCCGTGTATCTATTATAACAATAAACATTCAGTTTATTACACTAACGTGAAAAAATAATGATTTCAAAATTAAAATGAGTTAAATATAATCAGAAACAATGGTAACACTTTAGTTTAGGTACTGCGAAAATACATCTATTACTCATTTACTCGCATGTAACAAGACCTTAACAATGGCTTTGTTTGGTCTTCATAACACTTATAAATAATTATTAGATAGGTTATTTATTTCTGTGCAGTGTGGCATATTGACATGATGGCATATTTACTTGTTAGTATGAAGGACTCACAGGTCTTGTACCAAATACACAATATCAAGACAAATGTGTCATGGTGAAGCCACCTCAGACCACTCCAAAGTGAAGATTTGTTAGTAGGTCATATTGCAGAGTGGAATAAACACTATACTGAGACTTTGTAATTATTAATAAGATCCAAAGAAGTGTATATTAAGGCCTTGTTACATAATACTAAATCAATAATAGATGCATTTTTGCCATACCTAATATAAAGTGTCACCAAAAAAATACACATGTATTATATATGCACCCAAATAAACACGTAATATTTTAAACTAAACTTCTTCACTGGAGATAGCATACAAATTGCATCTGGGACTACCGGAAATAAACAAGTTAACATTGCTAACTTCAAATATGGAATTCTATTGCAAACTTAAAGTCACTCATTTAATATTTACACACGTGTGGAAAAGAAGGAAATTGATGCTAATTTCTAGTGACAGCCTTTCGGTGAGGATCCTTTGAGACTGCACACTTGCTGCCTTCTAGGGGAGAATCTTTTGGGAAAGGATCAGATGCAAGCCAGAACTATTCACAGAGCTGGTCTTTCCAACTTGCACTATTAGAGAAGGATTTAAATTATATCTGAAATCATGTACTTTTGAAAGCTGGGCATCATTTTTGAACTCTCCATTAGTTATTATTGCGTTGACTTTTTATTAAAAGCTATAAACTATTAATAAACTTCATCTCTTTGTTTGTCTGCCTTTGCCAGGGGAAATTGTATCAGTAAAGATGTAACCCTGGATAAGTTGCAAGTCCATTCATACATTCACCAATTTAAGCAAGCATGCACTTCTCTGGCATATAGGAGGCCACTGAAGCTTCCTGAGTATAGAAACATTAAAAACCTATACAGCCTACTTAATGACACTGAGCAGGCTGCTACTTGACCCCAGAGCCTCAGAACGTATAGAAAGCACCACCAACAACAGTGCCTCCATGATGACCCATTAACAACTTTTGCCAGTGAAAATGACACTAATTTATAATAATTACTTATGGTTAAGGTGATTTCAGAATTGTAACATTTTAAATGTTTAAGCATGTCTAAATAAAATTTTTTATATAATCTTCTAGTATATGTCATTACACAATATTGTTGTGTGAATATTGCCTTTTTATAACCTACTGTGGTAAGCCTGTGCTGTAAAAAGCACGGAGTCGTAGAAGCTATTTAAATCGTCAGATAAAAAAATTGAAATGTAGAGTGTCAGGTAATTGAAAGGAACTACTCTGTGCATCTCTCTTCTAGGAGGATTTGTTTTGCTGATGCGCTCAAGTCGCTTGTGCATTAGCAATGGGAGGAAAAGTAAAAGGGATACCATTTTGCTGATGTGCTCGCCATGCTTCTGTAATAGCAGATAAGTGAGTGATTCTTTCTTGATGTTTAGTTTTGCCGACGTGCTGGCTTCGCTTGTGTAACCTTGGTGGTGGAGCCCTTAGCCTGACTCCACCTCTCACTTCCGGGCCAAACAGACACACACACTTCCACGCGTAGACTTTTATATATAAGATACTTGAATTAACTGGACTGCTCCTTCACAAGACATCACTAAACATATTGTATTTGCAGCAGTTTCTTATTAGTAATACAATTAGAAGCTCACTACAGATATACCATCATTTGTTTGTTTAATGACTGGCAAACAATTTTAACCTTATATTATAGTGTGTTGTATTAGATATAATTAATGACTATGTTAAGAAAAAATATGTAGGGTTTTGTGTAGTAGATTTTGTCACACATGTGCACATGGGAGGCAGCTAAAGGGCTTGAAAGATGGTAATTCCATGTTGGACCAGGGTGTGGCAGTGTGTACTAACCCTTTCTCTCTTTCTTCTGTAGACCATTCAAGACATCACTTCCTTCAGCCGACTTTAAAAACATCATTTTGTTAGCCACACATCAGTGCTGTTTAGGACTCAACTCTGTAAAGGGATGATGTTGACTCTTTTTCTGTTTTTTTTTCGACCCAATCTTCAAGTATACGGGGTGGCTACTCCAAACCTTTTTCTAGGTACCTCATTTTATTTGACAGTGTATTATATAACATATATATAACACAAATTAAATTAGTAAAAAAAAGGATGAAAAAATTGTTTTCAGTGACATGACTTGCCTTCAGAGAACCCGACAACGAAAATGTGAATCTAAAAAACAAACTTAAGGTCACAAAATCTTACATATTTCAAACAAAGCAATGGGTCGATCGGTGCTTCCGTAACTTTTTCCCATAGCAACATCCCAATGACTTTCAAAGGTCTGTTCTACACCCCAAAACAAGAGGCATGTATTGCACACTTGGCTAAAGTTTAGAAGGGGAGTACTGATAAAAAAAAAAATTATGTTTACAAACAAATCTGTAATTAAAGCTTTTCTATAGTTAGTGACTCACATATGACAGGGGAATTTTACGAATTTCTTTTACGTTATAGTATATGAGACAATTTAATATGGCTTTGAATTGTTCTCATCAAGACACCATGTCAATTCCATGTTGAAATGCTTCTCATTAAAGATGCTTTTGCTTTTGTAAGCTTTCCAGTACTATCAAAAAAGGTTGAATGCTCTTACCTACAATTGTCTTCATTACTTCTTAAACACAACCCATCACAGTGAATTTTATTTCAAACACACAGTGCAAAGATGTTCTATGAACAGATCTTTAAATGCACCAAAATATTGTTCATATCATAATACTGTATTTTTTTCCAGTGAAATCATTATGAAAATGCACTTCATTTATACAACAATTATATTGAAATTGGCTACTGCTTTCCAAAACGTTCTCTATATATTTTAGGAACATTAAAGAATTTCCCTGGATGATCTATGCAAAACCAGGTAAACTCTGCAAAATCCCTAAAAGAGAATATTGAGGAACTAACAAGATTACTAAATTTCACAGAGGCAAAAACAGCACTAGTACCCTGCTAAAATGTTTTGCTTACTTTTCATATTTCTTGCTCTTCTTATCATGTGACTGCTGCATGATTAGTGTTGCCAAGCAACACAGCTGGATGGGAAAGTTTGTGAAATGAGAAAGCGATGTACACTCAAAGTCCTTATCAAATACATTTTTTAGTTTTAGTTTAGTTTATTCATGAAGTATATTTAAAATGACCTACATTGACCAAAGTGCTGCACTTTAAAATACAGGTAAACAGAATTACATTTTAAGACAGGATAAAGATGAACTAAAGACATAAAACATAAAACACAATAAAAATCTTAAAGGAACCAAGTCTAATTAAAAGTCAAACAGAAAAGGTGAACGTTCAGCAAGGATTTAAAAATGGCCACAGTTGTTGCAGACGTGCAGACGACATGCTGTAAAAGCATACTCACTTTTAAGATTTAGTTGACCCTCAGCACCACCTATGTGTCTGATCGAAGGACATAAATTAGTGAGAGGAAATGTAAAGGTTAGAAAGGTGCTTATCCATTTATGTGCTTAAAACAAACAACACCACCTTATAATCAATCCCGTAATTGACTGGAAGCCAATGAGGACAGGCTAATACAGCAGAAATGTAGTTGTGTTTAAATGTGCCCATCAATAGCATAGTAGCAGTTTTGAACCTGCTGAAGATGAGAAAAGATTTGCTGGTTAACTCCAGCTTATAAAGAGTTACAGTAGTCCAATTATAAAGACAAAATGAGTAACATTACAAACAAAATAAGTGTGTTATCCCTCATGCACTGAAAAACAAGATGCAAAAACACATAGAATGTTATAGTAAAAACTCAAGCTCAGTGTTCATTTAACCAGTTATGCTGTGTTCTGTGGTTCTTCATATAAAACCCATTAGTTACTAGTGTACCAGCTCTCCATGCTCTACTGTACATCATACTTAATTCTCCCAAAAAATACTCATTGTTAGTAACTGTTAACAACAAACAAGAATTCTAGATAAAATTTAGCTTAAAAAAATACAACCAGACCAGGGGCCTCATGTATAAACGGTGCGTACGCATAGAAATATTGCGTAAGAACATGTCTACGTACAAATTGCAATGTATAAAACCTACACTTAGCGTAAAGCCACGCACATTTCCACGGTACCTCATACCCTGTTGTACGCAAGTTCTCCACTCGGTTTTGCAGACTGGCGGCACCCAGTGTCAAAGCAGTGCTACTGTTCCTGTGTGGTTATTCTTTCTTTTCCTGATGCTGCTTTATAAATACACTGAAATTAACTGCATATTGTTTATTAGTGTAATGCATCTGATTGTAATTAACCTGTAACAATATAATGGTGCCGGGAATAGCCATAGTATTCCAAATACCATAACTGCTTTAGCGTTGTTACTCTCACCGCACCTTCTTCTTCTTTCAGCTGCTCCCGTTAGGTGTTGCCACAGTGGATCATCTTTTTGCATATTACTCTCACTGCACCACTCGTAGTATTTATATCACTGAATCTGAGCAGCTGATCGGAAAGAGAATTATCGGTATACAGCATCAAGCCCACGCTGCCTTAGCCATGGCAAAAAGTTTCAAAGCCTTTCCTGTACGGACCTCGCAGTTCAGAAACAGTTTCATCCCAAGAACTATAAGCGCACTCAATCAATTGCTCCTTGTAGTACTGTTTGTACTTATAAGTACAATTACCCCACTGTAAACTGGCACTACAGTTATAATATTGCACCTGCGCCACTTTATAAAGCCCGTATTTATATACGATGACAATATCATTTTTAAGATGAAATGCAGCAAAATATGTTGATTATATTATACAGATAAAACTTTAACTTCATCTAAATAGTCTGAAATTGTTAATAATTAAATATGTGAGGACATGGTGCCGCAGCGCTAGCAAGTTCACGTATAGTTCCTGCCTCGCGCTGTATATTTACTGAGGCTGGCGTGACACTGGAAGGATAGAAGGATAGAATAATTAAACACGTACTATGAAGATATTTTAATGTTCCTTAAAAGTTTTGAAGAATTGTCGTTGTAAGCTTACAGATGGCTTAACACTAGAATTACCAGAGCCTACGAAAAAACTCGTAGATCCGTCCCACCTTAAATCGCTTCTTAAAACCGTTCTCACCTCTCCGCCAGCGTCTTTTGTTAATCTAAATGTGCTGATAAAAGAAAAGCTGCAAGTAGCCGGCTATTCCATCTCCCCAACACCTTAGAACGTGCACAAACTTCTCCCAGCTCATGCCTTGATTATCTGGGAGTGAAGTGGAGTTTTAGAGTGGAAATAATAGATCATTATTTGGAATACACGCATTTCACGTGTGTTCTGTTTCTACAGTAATCCGTGTAAACACATTTTTAAAACAGAAACGTTTTTCATATTGTAGTAGTAAATGACAAAATGTAAGCATAAACTATATAATGTATGAAGCCTGACGTCCAAATATCAAACACATTTACAAAAGGTACAAATATAACAGAACAAGTATGCTTTTATTCAAAAATATAACTGCAGAAAAAAGCCACCTTAGCATACCACATCGACACATACATGTCTCAACTGCCACGGTAGCATAATGGTATTAGTCGTTGACTAGTATTCAGAAGGTCGTGAGTTTGATCCCGTGCGATTCAGTTTTGAGACGTAAACTGCTGTTATTCTTACTATTTTATAATAAAAACATACATTTGATTTCAGTGTGTAACAGGCGGTGTAATTTATGATACTTGTAAAGGTTATATTTTTTAATTCACTTTTCTTTCTCTCTGTCGTGTTCAGGATCCTTTCCTACAACCCCCCCCAAATTGAGAATGCTGTTTTCACATAAAGATGCGCTATAGCTCTGCAGCGTATTTGTGACTGCATTCTCGTACCAATGCTTGCGAACTGCATGCAGAAGAGCCTGCGTGCACTTTTCGTGGCATTACACGTCTATTTTTTTGAGCATGCCTGTGTCGCTCAAACACAGGAGCATATGTTGGTGTACAAGAATAATAAAACAAGTGCACTTTTATTCTAGACTATACGTGAAGAAAAAATAAAGCAAGTTACAGTAGGCGGTTGATACGACAGCTTGCGTGGTGCAATTGTAAGAACTGCTGATTTCCGATCCGTGCTATATAAAATCATCACATTCAAATATTAACAATTCCCTCACACCCTTCCAACATTCACGACATGTGTACTTGTTGCAGTGTACACATCTCTCTGTGCTATGGTTCCTATTACACTGAATGAGCACCTGACATTGCACTTTCTTCCCTATACAAATAACATTCGAGTATAGCGCGTCTCCAAATAAATAAAATAACATTCGAGTATAGCGCATCTCCAAATAAATCACATTCGAGCTATAGCGCGTCTTCAAATAAATAAAATAACATTCGAGTATAGCGCATCTCCAAATAAATC
>JANRMT010062854.1:72851243-72899975 GCA_026402145.1 Polypterus bichir lapradei | reverse complement strand
CTGCAAAAACTGCCGTCTCCTGCAAAAGTCGAGCAGCCGGCGCGCGCACATAGCTGTGCCGGCCTTTGAGACGCTGACTGCGCTTCTGCCTTAAGTCAAAGTGAGCACTTTTAATTTTTTTCATCCTCCCCCTGAGCTATAGCCCAGACAAGTGCAAACATGGGACCCCTTTTCTACACCGCGGCAAAATAATATTAAGGCGCTTCGCAGTTTCTTTTGCACGTATACAATTATGAGGTCGTCAGCTCGGATTATCAAGACACGCACAGGAGTGGAGGACTGACAGTGCCATCACAGCCGATTAATAACTGGGACGTCTCACTAGTCTACACAAGACCCACCGCGACTGTCCCCAAAAGGCGCTCATATCGTCAGCGAAAACATCTCTCTACACTATATAAAAGAAAAAGGCAACTTTCCTTTCTTTACACCTTTTTTCCTTTTATCCCAAAACAAAGCCTTTCTCTCTTAACACTGCAGAGGACACAAAACTAATTTTCTTTAATTGCTCGTAATGCCGGTAAGGCACATTACCAGAGGCAGAAATTTGGACGTTCACATAGAAAATGTAATTTCTATATCACAGCCATCGTGTAGCGCCTTTCAAAAGGGATCTACTACCGAGAGATGATCCATATACATTTTAGCTGTTGTTAATACTACTTACCTGTTCTGTTACACCGTCTTTAAAATGTAGTTTACCCACAACCACTCCAGTAGTGCTCCATGTGCCTTTACTTCTTAAAACGTTAATGTTTTATTGTTTAATAACTTATAGACTACATTTTATTATTTTTCCCTTGCACTCAGTGACCAAAGCTATACACACACATATAGACACATACATATATATACACATATATATACATGTGTGTATGTTTGTATGTATGTGTATATATATATATATATACACACACACACACCTATCTACATTATATATATATACACACACACACATAAATACATACATACATACACACACACAAATTATATACATATGTGTGTGTGTGTGTGTGTATGTATGTATGTATGTATGTGTGTGTATATATGATGTAGATAGGTATGTATATATATATGTGTATATGTAGATATGTATATAGATATGTATATATCTATATATACATATCTACATATGTATCATATGTGTATATGTATATATGTATGTATATATATATATATATGTAGACTCAAACCCATTATGACAGCAGCAATCCAAGCTCTGAGAAAACAGTAAAAAGGAGGCGTGTCAGACGTCATGGTACATTTTCTGATTCAGCTAGACGAAAACAACTTCATGACGCTGCCACTAAATACACAAAACAATTACTTTGACAATCATGTTACGTTATTTTTAAAATGTTTCCTTTTCTTTTTCTTAACTTCTTTAACACACGACATCGCTGCGAAGCGCAGGTATTTTGCTATATATATATATCACAGCGACACTCATAACAGTGACAAAACAATTACATTTACAATCATGTTATGTTATTTTTAAAATGTTTCCTTTTCTTTTTCATAACTTCTTTAACACACGACATCGCTGCGAAGCGCGGGTATTTTGCTATATATATATATATATATATATATATGACAGCAACACTCATAACAGTGACAAAACAATTATATTGACAATCATGTTATGTTATTTTTAAAATGTTTCCTTTTCTTTTTCTTTCCTTCTTTAACACACTACTTCTCCGCTGCGAAGCGCGGGTATTTTGCTAGTCTATACTAATAAAAGGCAAAGCCCTCACTGACTGACTGACTCACTCACTCATTACTAATTCTCCAACTTCCTGTGTAGGTAAAAGGCTGAAATTTGGCAGGCTCATTCTTTACAGTTTACTTACAAAAGTTAAGCAGGTTTCATTTAGAAATTCTATGCGTAACGGTCATAATGGTCGACAATGTCTGCCATGTTAAACTTTCTTATTTTTGGCCCCATCTTCACGAAATTTGGTAGGCGGCTTCCCTGCGCTAACTGAAACCAATGTACATACTTATTTCGGTGGTATGATGGCAATGTCGGCCGCCATATTGAACTTTCCAATGTCACTAATTCTCCAACTTGCCATGTAGGTAGAAGGCTGAAATTTGGCAGGCTCATTCCTTACAGCTTACTTACAAAAGTTAAGCAGGTTTCATTTAGAAATTCTACGCGTAACGGTCATAACGGTCGACAACGTTCACCGTGTTAAACTTTCTTATTTTTGGCCCCATCTTCACGAAATTTGGTAGGCGGCTTCCCTGCGCTAACCAAAACCGATGTATGTCCTTATTTCGGTGGTATGACGCCACTGTTGGCTGCCATATTGAACTTTCCAATGGTCTTTGTTACCTATGGGCCCATCTTCAAGAAATTTGGTACGCGGGTTCCCAACGCTAACTGAATCCTACTTACATACATATATATGTCCATAGCCTGCAGCTCGGTCGCCGTGTGAGGCGGCGTTGGGTCCCCCATCCCCACGCCTCCCACGTTGTTGGCTGCCTGCCTATATATGGCCGTCCATCGCTCTGGTCTCTTCATTCCCTTCCTTGCTTTGCCACGGTATTCACGTCTCCCTGCTGATAACTGCAGCCTTTTTATTTAATCCATGGCTTCTCCGCTGTTTTATTGTTCGTTTATTGCGGTTATAGTTATTGTATAGGTATTTTAGGCTTAGTTTACATTGTTCAGGTACCCATTTCCTTTATCGTTCCAACCATACCCCCATTAACATGTCTATCGAGGTGATCACCATCGATCAAAGAACTGTCACTTACCGAGTGGTTTCCATGCCTGGAGAAGGCGCCTGCCTTTTCCATTCTCTGTGTTACGTATTGCATGGCCATATCAGGTTCACTCTTGATATCTGGAGGAACATTGTGTCTTATGTATTGAATGACTGGGACAGGTTCGGGGTGTGGACTAATGAGGGTACAAGAGATAATCATACTACACAGGAGCACTATAAGAGTGAAATGCTTAAGCCCTTCACCTATGGTTCTGCATTTGAGTTGATGGCTGCCGCTGAATTGTTCGGTTGTCACTTTCAAGTGTATCGAAATGGCCAAATATTTTACACCTTTGGACAACTGCCAATGCCTCTTAAACATCTTAGATTCACAGGTGACGATTTCAGTAGTGGACACTTTGATGTTTATGATGTTTAAACTCTCAAAAGCTGGATGCAAAGTTATCGATGAAACTGGTTGTATGCTTACAATGCTTGGCAGATGCCGAATGTCACTTCAACACAAGTCCTGCAAATACTAACGTAATTGAAACAAACCATGAAACTCAAACCGATTATGACAGCAGCAATCCAAGCTGTGAGATTTGAGGCAAGATTGCTTTTCACATGGCCAACTGTACGTTGCATGCTCAAGAGTAAGCTCAGCACACAGCTTGGTCATATTACAACCAGAGGGCCGAACTGACAACGTGACATACAAAGATATCCTTAACAAATAATTATTGGTATATTTTCCCTCAGTTTAAAAAGGTTTACTTTTCTTCTTAATAAAAATTTTAAGGCAGTACTTAGCTGTTGCGAAGCACAAGTATTTTGCTAGTCAGAGGATAATGCTTAGACTTACAAGAATCAAAGACAATATATAGCAAAAAATTACATGGGGAGGGAAGGGGGGATGTGGCTAAGTCAGTGTGGTCAGGAGGGGGGGAGTATTGGGTGTAAAGTTTTCTTATTGTGAATATGTTCTTCTTAAGTTCACATATGCTGGATTTATGTCCAAGTGTCTGTTGATGGCGTTCTCATTTGATAACCAGGATTCGGCCAGCTCTCTGGCACTTTTCGTACTGGTCTTGAATTTTACTTGTACTTTTTCTCAGTTAAATGTATGTCTTGTTAATTTAGTATGCGTATAGATCAGTGATCGTGAGTCCTTTCTTCTGACGGCATTGTGGTGTTCCTGTGTATGTGTTGTGATTCTTTTTGAAGTTTGTCCTATGTATACCGCTGAGCACGAACTACATGGAATGCTGTACACTGCATTTCGTGTTTCTGCTGTCGATTTCTTGTTTTTAGCATTAAAGAGGACCGTGCACAGATTGTTCGTGGGTTTGTGTGCTATTCTGATGCCTGACTTGGCCAGGATGTGCGCTGCGCCTTCAGACACCTTGTGGTGATAAAGAAGTGAGTGCCAGGTGGGGTGGGGGTTCTAATTCAAGTTAATTGTTTGCTGAGTTTTTTGGCGTCTTCTGTGTAGGCTACGATTAATGAATGTTTTTGAGTATCTGTTTGAAGTGAAAAGATGGAAGAGATAGCATCTCTCATTCATTTTTGTTTCCTTCGTATTACAATGGGTGTGGACTCTTCTGAATAGAGTTTAACACAGCTCCATTTATGAGATACTGGGTGGTTGCTGGTGAAGTGTAATATGTTGTCTTTGATTCTTGTAAGTCTAAGCATTATCCTCTGATGAAGAGCCCTGGCAGGGATTGAAAGCTCAGGAATAAAAAACTACTTTTGATATGTGTTTCATTTTCTTCCTTTGTGGATCTCCAGCTCCAGCTCCAGGAGGACGTGAGGAGGGCGTGTGCCTCCTCCAGACCGAGTGGGGTCGTCCGTCCTGGTTATGCAGGGGGCCTCGGGTACAGGGCTTGGAAGCCCAGCCCTGTAGGGACCCGTGGCCACCGCCAGGCGGCGCCCCAGTGCCTAATTATCCCGGGAGCCCGGCACTTCCGCCACACCAGGAAGTGCCGGGGGGAAGACGACAAGGGACACACGGACGGCTTCCGGGTGCGCAGCCGGCACTTCCGCCACACAGGGGTGTGGCCAATGCTAAGTGCCGGGAAGCAGCTGGAGCCCATCCGGGTTCCCATAAAAGGGGCCGCCTCTCTCCAGTCATGAGTGGAAGTCGGGTGGAAGTGGACGGAGCTGGAGTAAGGACTGGAGGCGGCCAGGAGAAAGAGAGGCATAGGACTGTGTGGCCTGGACATTGGGGGAATCGGTGCTGGAGGCACTGGGGTTTGTGAGCACAAATAATTGTATATATTGTGTAATAAACGGTGTGTGGTGGAGCCAACGATGTCCGTCTGTCTGTGCCGGGGTTCAAGTTCACAATATATATATATATATAATCACACACACACGCACGCAGAGTGGTAAGGTAGCTTATGGAGTGGCTCTACTGCCTCACAGAACTTGAACACCAATTTATGTTCTGGCTAGGATGAGTCTGTGAGAGTTTTGTTCTTGTGCTTTTTAGGATTTTCTCTGAAGATTTTAATTTGCTCTCACAGTTCAAATACAAAGTAGGGTTTTGTTAACACTAACCTGCCTTATGTAGATGTTATACAGCATGTTCCCATCCATGGTTGTTTCCTGATTTTCACTTATTTCTACCACAAACATATTTAGCTCCCTGAAACCCTGTCTTTATAGAAAGCATTTCTTAAAGCAGAAGCATAGTCATTATCGTCCATAACCAAACAGTTCACAAAAGCAATTAAATGTATCCTTAGGCTGTACAATCTTTAAGCTGCATAATCAGTGATAACAAAATAGACTTTCTAACATGACTCGGCAGTGACAGGATTGGAGTGTTAATTGAATCAACATCTCAAAATTATAATGTCATTCATTCTCTTCAATAGAATAAAGGCAGTAGTTTAGTGAATATTTTCTTGAGCTGATTTAACTGGAGAGATACCAGTTTTGGTACCTTTAAATCTTGCTATAGTTCAATCAAGGAGTCTCTCTCATTTTAAGACTTAGCATATATAATAGTAACAAATTATGATAGGTTCGTAATTGTAAATTATTTTCATTTTCATGTGGATAACCAGAGTGACCATAAAGCAAGAAAGTGTATAAACTTACTGAACTCTTTGGTTCTTAGCCAGCACATCAGACAGCCAACATAAGGGAGGACATAAACTGAATTTCAAAAGGATTAAGAATCAACATGAGGCAGTTCATAGATATTGGTATATCTGACTATTTCTGCATGTTATTTAAGTAGAAATACAGGTAACTAGAATTAAAGAATGGCATATTGTTAAAAAACATTATGATGTCACAGTGGCCTTAAGGTTTGCTAATACTATAATCAGTTTGAGCTTAGTGTTTGTCCTAACACTGCCGGCAATGTTACCCAAAGGTAGAATTTTTGAATGGTAACGTGAAATCCAAAAACAGTTTTATTAGCCCCGCATAAAGACAACTTGATTTTCTCCAATTTGAGATAATATAGAATGTCTCTTTTCCACTGAGTTAAAAAAAGGTGGGCAGGATTATTCAATTAAATAAATCTTTGTGCAAGAATTGTGGTATAGAACGCTACCACTGTTTTTTTTTTACAGCATACTATTAACCCATGTGGTATTACTCCAAATACTACTGTTAAGTCATCAGAAATGATTCTGTGTCCATCAGAGAGATGTATGAAAAGTTTTGCCTAAATGGTTGAAGTGTAAGACTTTTTCAAGACATGTGACCTAGCAGTTCAGGTGCTTGATGACATTTCTCACATGTTCAATCTTGCTCTGGGTATATTTTAGACTACTTTAAACAAGGTACTGTATATGTTGTCACACAGGCAAGATTAGGGGACAACTAAAGGGCTTGAATAAACGTTATTCCACACCTGACTGGGGGCGGCGAAGTACACTGATTCTCTCTCTTAATTCCTTGCAGACCATTCTTGGGAAGTTCCGCCTGGTTCAGGGGCAACGAATGGCGTCACTTCCAGTTCTGGTGCTGTCGACAACGTAACTTCCGGTTTTGGCCTTGATGACATCACTTCCTCTACTTGCATTTAAAGGCCGTCATTTTAAGGCAGCAGTCTGTTCTGTTTTGGACTCAGTCGTGTGAAAATGCTGTTCTTTTTGATTAATTTTGCAGTCATGAAATATTATATGGGTGGCTGCCCCAAACCTTTCCAATGACTCTGTCATTCTTGTGGCAGTGGCGTAGCCTGCAGGATAGAAGAAATCCAGAAGGTAATGGGACCGGACCTGAATTGTGACCAGGTGGGAAAGTACCGGGGCCGAGTTTCCGGGTGGGGGGGGTTCGTCCCCAGATTTCAGAAAAAACAGGTGCAGACTCCGCTCCCTTTGTCTAGTTCTGGGCCATGTAAAATACATAGGGAGAGTGTCGATGGGACACACAGAAGTGGGCTGGTCCCTGTGGGGGATGCGACAGGGACTTATTATGCTCTCTCAGAGGGACTGCCCTCCCCACTGGGGCCAAGGCCCCAGAGAAAGGTGGGGTTTCCCCAGACCAGCAGGTGAGTTTTCTGCAGGCATGGAACTTAGACCCCGAGAGATCTACCCAAGAGCAGGCTGATGCTCTTTGGGAAACGGTGGTGGAATGGTTAAGACCCTCTGAGTGCTCCACCTTTCAGTCTGTGAAAAAAGTAGCTTGCTTTATCTTTATAAATAACCTTCCTGACTATGGGATCGTGAACGCGACTGAGAGAATAAAACTGAATAGAAAAAAAAAAACAAAGCTAAGCTTTACAAGTATCATACATTTACACTGGCTATTACAGACTGGAATCAAATGTATGTTTTTATTCTAAAATAGTAAGAATAACAGCAGCTCACTTCTTAAAACAGACTTGTCTGGGGTCGAACCTGTGAAGTTTTGATTACCAGTCAACAGTTGAATCGGTCATAGCAAATGCTTGTCAATGTCACACCCTAACACGGGTTCTTTTTCTGCAGTTGTATTCTTGAATAGAAGCGCACTTGTTCTGTTATATTTGTTCCTTTTGTGAAAGTGTTCATTTGATATTTGGAATTCAGGCTTCACACATTATACACTTTATGTTGTGAGACTTGCCCAGACACCACCAGTTAAGACCACATCTTTATAAAAGTCACACTTTTATTCATCCACAAATAAACACAGTGCCAAACACAGTACACAATGCTCACAGCAATAATCACCACTCTCTGGGCTTCTTCCTCTCAGTCCTTGGCCGCTTGTCTCCTCCAGGGGAGCTTTGTCCAGCTCCCACTCCCGACTCTAGCTCTCTGACTGTTAGGAGGTGGGCCATTTTATTTCCGCCTGGATGCATTCCAGGTGGCTGTAAACGAACTTCCGGCAGCACTTCCTGGTGTGGCGGAAGTGCTGCCCTTTGCCCTGGAAGCACTCCTGGCGTTCCTGGCAGGTTCAACCACCATCTTGCCTGGTGTGGCGAAAGTGATAATTCTTCCAGTCTGTTGAGACTTAAGGCACCCCCTGGCGGTGGCCACGGGTCCCAACGGGTTAAAATCTTTTTGTCCCTTTTCCGTGGTCCTCTTTTTATCCAGGGCGGTTGCCCTCTCTTGACCCGGAAGCTATTATTGTCACCTTCCGGTCCTTTTAGGTGTCCCAGCCGGGTAAGAACCCCAGCCGTCTGTGACAATGTCTACATTTTGTTAATTATTACTAAAACATGAAAAACATTTCTGTTTTAACGATGTGTTTACATAGATCGTTGTAGACACAGAACACACATGAAATGCAAGTGTTCCAAATAATGATATAGTATTTATAAAAGGTGTCATTTTGCTTGACTTCTCACTCTATACAAGTGCTCCGCAACCTTTTCTCACCTACGACACACCAAAGTTCTTCCTAGAATTCCGCGGCACGTCAAAAGCTAAAATATATAGCAGTGGCGTAGCCAGGGCAGGGGGTGCGGTCCGCTCCGAGCGCCAGCTATTTAGGGGCATCCAAACTATGGTAGTTTCCTTTTTTTTTTGTTCCTTGAGGAGGCGCAAAAAAAAATTTCTTTCAGCTTTGGGGCGTCAAAATTTTCACCGCCCCGGACAACATGAACTCCAATTTATTTTTCAGCTTTAGGGCGTCAAATTTTTCACCGCTCGGGCAACATGATCTCCAATTTATTTTTCAGCTTTAGGGCGTCAAATTTTTCACCGCCCTGGGCAACATGATGTCCAGCTACGCCACTGATATATAGATATTAATTTAATACACAAATTTTACAATAAATTTTCATTTTTTATTATAAGTATACATTTATTATAAGTATACATACATAAAAACTATACAGTAATCCCTCCCTATATTGCGCTTCGACTTTCGCGGATTCAGTCTATCGCGGATTTTATATGAAAGCATAACTAAATATATAACGCGGATTTTTTGCTGCTTCGCGGGTTCTGCGGACAATGTGTCTTTTTACTTCCTGTACATGCTTCCTCAGTTGGTTTGCCCAGTTGATTTCATACAAGGGACGCTATTGGCGGATGACTGAGAAGCTAACCAATCAGAGCACGCAGTTAAGTTCTCCTGACTGAGAAGCTAACCAATCAGAGCACGCAGTTAAGTTCCTGCGTGCTTAATGCAGTGTTAACCAGGAAGTCTTGTCTCGCTCATTCAGCATCAACGTGTTTCGCTGTGTAAAGAGTTGTGCTCTTTTGTGTTTATCTTTGTGCATAGTCAAGCCCTTTATTATGGCTCCAAAATGATCTGCTACTGCTTCAGGGGCCGTGCCCAAGCACCAACGAAGATGTTAACGATTGCCGAAAAGGTAAACGTTTTGGATTTGTTGAAGGCTATGATTCTTTTTATTTAAAAAGTAGGAAAGGAATATAAGATCTATGGCCGCAGTGTCCTTTTAACCAGGGTGCAAAACGAGTTGTAAGTGGATGTAATAAGGCAGTAGTCTGGATGGAATCTGCTTTAGGGATTTGGATTGAAGACTGCCAGAACAAGAACAACGGCAGTGCTACACAATCGCCTGAAGTGGCTCTTTTAGAAGAGAGCTGTAACGCTCTCCTTTGCTGTGCAGTAAAATGAAACTCATTGTTATCGGACAAGTCATCGTGTCATTGTTGGTGAGTAACCATAATTAATTTTCTTCGTACAGTGCTTAGTACATGTACGTACGTTTAGTGTCACTGTACACACATTTACTGTATACTATTTTTCTTGCATTGTACGTATTTATTGCTGGTGGCCTGTCTATCGTAATGGCTGTAACATGTGTGATATCGGAGACACTCAATATCTTTAAAATAATATTTAGGTTTTACTGTATATAAACAGTGTGTTTATATACATAATTTCAATGAATCTTACCTAATATCTAAGAGAATATGGAGGGTTTATGTTGTATAACTGTGCGGGGAATATTTATAAACAGTGTGGTAGAGTTTATAAGGGCTTAAAATATATAAAAATAACCATACAAACATATGGTTTCTACTTTGCGGATTTTCACCTATCGCGGGGGGGTCTGGAACGCAACCCCCGCGATCGAGGAGGGATTACTGTACTATATTTACTTTTATGCAATCTTAATAATTATTATAACATAATGACTGATTAATGTGATACCTGCACTTGTTTCAATGAACACAAAAGTTTTATATTCGGCTCAATATTTGACAGCGCAACCCGAAGTTCTTGGTCAAGATCTTTTAAGCATGACCGCTTATCATTTTTAATTAACACAAGAGTTGAAAAACTTTGCTCACATGAATATGTCGTTGAAAATGGAAGTAGTGTTAGGATGGCCTTGTCGGAAATGCGAGGATATTCTTTCTTAACGGAAATTCAGAAAACATCTAATGGAACTTCAGCGAAATGAAGTTTTAATGTCCCGTCATTACTTAATTCTATAAATTCCTCTCGAATTTGCAGCAACAGTGCTTACATAGAATTTATTGCATTGGTTGCAAAAGGATTTCGAATCCAATCGTATTGTTCCGTATTAATAGAATAAAAATAGTGATCAAATTTCTGCTGAAGCATACTTAAATGTTGTTGGGCCAAATCCACAATTAATTGCTTGTTTTCAATCGTACTATGGTTGGTCCCTTGGTACATTTCTTAACATCCTTTTTGCAACTCTTCCTGCCAAAGTTCGAGTTTTTTTTTGAAGCCCTGTAATTTATTGGAGCATGTCAATATATTCTCATTCCGTCCTTGCATTTTTTTATTAAGTTCATTCAGATGCTCGAATATATCAGCCATGTATGCAAGTTTGGCTATCCAGTAATCATCATCAAGGCGCTGGTATAGTTCGGGCATATTTTGATCTAAAAGAAACTCATGCACCTCGTAGCGAAGCTCAAACAATCTAGCCAAAACTTCAGCCAACGAACTTCAGTATAAAACAATAAGGATTCATATTCGGCTCCCATTTCTGCACAGAGTATTCCAAAGATTCACGAATTTAGGGCTCTCGATTTAATTATGTTTATGATTTTAATGCATTCATTCATCATGTTCAAAAGTTCCTCTGGCAAATTCTTGACCATCAATGCTTCTCGATGTATGCAGCAGTCTGTAATTTGTATTATCGGATTTTTTTGTTTTACACAAGAGACAAAACCTTTTTTACTACCCGTCATTGCCGCAGCGCCATCCGTGCAAATAGCAATGCAATTGCTCCATTGAATATTATACAGTATATTTTGAAGAAATCATCGGTTACTCTGAAAATTTCTTCACCGGTAGTTCGCTCTGGAACCTCCTTAGAAAATAAATAATGTTCTTTAATAAAGTCCTCGTCAATGAAACGTACAATAGCTATCAGTTGTGCTTTATTTTTAATGTCAGTTGATTCGTCGATTTGAAGTGCAAATTTTTCAGCCAATATCAGTTTTCTAATCAGTGTTCCTAAAATATCGCTTGACATGTCATGAATACGGCTTTTAACAGTATCGGCAGACAACGAAACTTTATTCACTTCCTTAACTTCATTGGGCCCAAGCATAAGTCGAACAATTTCCATGCATGCTGGTTTAATAAGTGGTTTGCCGATAGTATGTGGTCTTTTCTGACGTGCAATTAATTTTGCAAAATGGTAGCTAGCTTCTAAGGCCTTTTCAGAAACCGTAACGGCTGATTTCATAAATTGCTTCTGTTTTTGATTTTGTTCTAAACGCCTCTGAAAATATTGTTTGTCTTTTTTGGTGTAACTGGGATGGTTTGAATTTAGATGATAATTTAGTTTACTGGGTGCCATTGCCTCACTTGATAGCTGATCGCCGCAAATGATGCATTGTGGTTTTGGAGCCGTTTCGTCACCACACCACGAGAATCCATATCGAATGTAGTCTTCATTGTACTTCCTTTTCACAATCTTCTTTGGTTTTTTTGCAACACTTGTGCTGGGTTCTCCATCATCTGTACGTGAAGACGAATCTTTTCCACGTAAAAATTTATCCATATTTAAAGGGGTATAAAACTAAATATGAATCACACGAAGAACGTTAACCATACACAATTCAGCAACATAACTAATAGTAATGAATGATAACTACTGTCGCAAGACGAGTGAATGCGACGTAGCACGACTAATACATCGGCTTGAATTTAATCTAGGTGAGGGCACGGAGCGCTCTGCCTATCAAAGCATACTACGCAGTTGTCTGCCGACTACGTAGGGCTTACGTCGTAGGCGACAGGCGCCAGGCGATGGGATTTATTATTTCAGAGAAATGACACATAGAATTATGAAACCTTTAAAAGGCTATTTACGCAAATATTTCATTGCACGTATTCTCGTTATTGTGTTTCTAAGGAGGACCGTTGAAATATTTTTTAGTTAGAAAATTGTCTTATTTGACCGCGTCACACCTGTATCGGCTCAAGGCACACCAGTGTGCCGTGGCACACCGGTTGCGGAGCACTGCTATACAACTCTAAGCAACAGACACACAGGTAAATAGACTTGAGCTGAGAAAACTGTGCGGCGGTGGGGGGATGTGATAGTAGGCTGATTGCTGCTTATCGACACATTTACAGGACAAAAGACGCTGATGGAGAGGTGCGAAATGATTTAAGGTGGGACGAATCTACAAGTTTTTTCGTAGGCTCTGGCAATTCTAGTGTTAAGACAGCCTTACAATCCAGGAGAGCAGAACGGTACTTTAGCGGACGCTATAGAGATTACGTCCCTACTAATATGCCCTCTCGACATAAACTGGAGTTTGCAGCGGAGTCCCTGGGTCTGTGGGCGCACCACTCACTTGGGGACAAGGTGGAATGCAAGTGGAGAGAGGGAGGTGGATTGTGTACGCTTTCAAACCCCCTGTCAGAGGCTCATATAGGAGTGGAAGTTGTTAATGGATTTAAGGTAGAAGCCCTCTTTGATTCCGGCAGCAACATTTTCATTGTTGATCGCTGGTATGTACTGCCGCAACAGTGAATGAAATTAAAGACATGTATAACTTGTGTAGACGGAGATGTCTGACATCAGCCAGAGAGGATCGATAAAAAAAATCCCTGTAGCAGTCCTCCCAAATCCATCTTTTGCTGTGATTCTAGGGCAGGACTGGTCTGATACTAAAAACGGTGTAGTACTGAACACTCCCAAACCTAATTTAGCCCTAGTAACAGACGGGAATAATACGTCGCAGGTTGTCTCCATGCTGTGTAGTCAGCCGGCAGAAAGAGGTGTGGGGGGCCAAGAAGTGAATGGGGAGGTCCCTGGTCCGTCACAGGCTGTTACGTCATCAGACTGCCTCTCGACAGATTGGGATGATTCCCTGCCCCTTGAAATTTAGAGAAACGGCCTTGTTTAAAAAGGGAGCAATGGAATGATGGCTCCCTGAGATATGCGAAGACTTCAGTGGTATTTGCCAACTGCTAACACACCCATCAGCACATACCCCAGGGCCCCACTTTGTTATAGAAAATGATTTATTAAATTGGGTCGGAGAGCATGATGGGGAGGTACGGAAGTTGTTGCTAATCCCACAAACCTTCCGGTGGCAGGTCTGTGAGTTAGCACACGCCCACCATCTAGAAGGCCATCTGGGCACTGGGAAGACATTAGAGCATATCAAGCTCTGATTTTATTGGCCAGGAATTAACGAGGAGGCTCGCCGTTCGCCGTCCCTAGGAGGGACCGTGCTTCTCTCGTTCCCCTTTCCTTAATTGATGTCCCGTTTGAGAGAATAGGGGTCGATATAGTGGGCCCCCTGGAGCCCTTAGCCTGAGGACATAAGTATATATTAGTCCATGTAAATTATATGACCCGATATCCAGAAGCTGTTCCGTTGCGCTCAGTTACTTCCAAACCTATCACACGGGAACTGGTAGGGGTCTTTGTGCGAGTCGGATTCCCGAAGGAAGTCCATACAGATCAAGGGACGCTGTTTACCTCGGAGACATTCAAGGAAATGGCCCAGTTACTTAAAATAAAGCACTTAAAGACCGCAGTGTCTCATCCTCAAACCGACGGTCTAGTTGAGAGATTTAATCAGACTCTCTAACAGATGCTTCACAAGGTGATCAGCGGGGATGGGAGGAATTGGGATCAACTCCTTCCCCTCGTTCTCTTTGCCTACAGGGAAGTCCCTCAAGTTTCGACAGGGTTCTCGCCCTTTGAATTATTATAGGGACAACAACCCCGGGATACAGTATATTGGACATTTTAAAAGAAGGTTGGGAAGGAGAAGCTCTTCCCTCGATTAATATATTAGAATATATTGTGCAGTTACGCAAAAGATTTGGGAAAATTTGACCTGTGTTAGAAAGTCACATGGAGGAGGTGCAAGCGGCACAGGCCCACTATTATGACCATGGCACAACTCTCCGGGAGTTCTAGTCAGGGGATCGTGTCATGGTGTTGGTTCCCACCTCCCATTCTAAACTACTAGCCCATTGGCAAGGACCATACCAAGTTAAGGAGAGGAAAGGGCTTGTCAACTGTTTGGTGAAACAGCCCAATCGTTAGTCGAGTAAGTGGGTATATCATGTGAATTTGCTGAAACCATGGAAGGAAAGGGGTCCCGATCCCTCCTCCGGCCATCCCCACTCATTCTTTGCTCAGACAAGTATACCTAACTTTGGGTCAAACTTGGGCCTTGTTCACACGGGCGTTAAGTTTTTGGATAAACGAACTTGCTCTGAACGTCCTAGACGTTTATGTTGCATTTTGTGGTGGCGATCGATTGACTTCTACACCGGCGTTCGTTTGTCTCTGTCTAACGCCAGCCTGCAGCCCAAATTGTAGTTTGTGTGTTAACCTGTGGAGGCAGTGTCGGGAACTGGATATGAAAGCCCTTGTCGTTTTATTTGAGGTGCTTCCTTTCAATATGTACCATTTTGCTATGTTAGATATTAATCTTCTTGTTTTAAAAATACTCGTAATACGGCGACGTAGGGAGAGAAAAAATCGCTGCCGCTACTGGGTTCATCCTCTGACTGCACAACGTCGGGTTAAAGGAAGTTTTTTTGTGCTTTATGAAGAAATGCGAAAATTTCCACGCAAGTTTTTTAATTACTGTCGGATGTCGGTTTCCACTTTTGATTGTCTGCTGCAGCTGGTGCAATGCCACATTGCACGCCGATCAACCAATATTCGACTTGGTGTTAGCCCTGAAGAGAGAGTACTTGTCACTTTGAGGTAAGGAAACAGTAGTCGAGTGTGCGCTTACACCGGTGTTATGCACTGAAATGCCCCCCCCCCCGCCATGGATTGCCCCCCCCACGTAATCGTTATCAAATATTATATTAGAACATAAATTAATAGGCTCATGGTTTACAAATTACAGAGACAATAAAATAAAATAAGCAATATGAAAATATATATGTTGTATATGAAAATATATATGTTGTATATATATATCCGGTCCTCCGAAGCGTAAAATAAACGCGCAGAAAACGAACTAGAAGCGGTTTCCTTGCGTTCGTTGGGTTTTGAACGCCAAGAAAAAGCTGCATGCAACGTTTTTTTGATGCCGTATAAACGCGCAGCCGGACAAACGCACGTCACCAAAGCCCGTGTGAACACTCTCATTGACTCCTACGTGTAGAAAACACTCGGCGGTTGATCCGCGCTCACCGCTACGAACGCAAAAAAAACGCTCGATTTTAACGCCCGTGTGAACAAGGCCTAAAACACAAGACAGAGATGATAGCTTGAAGAAGTTATCTTGTCCGTTCCGCAGGTGGTAGATGAAAAACCCAGAAGAGCCTCTCTGATCAACCACAACATTGTGACCGAACCCGGGGTTATAGTCCGAGAGCGCCCCTATCATCTTCCCAAGGCAAAGAAGGCGAAGTGGAGCTTGAAATCAAGCACATACTGGACTTGGGAGTAACAGAGGAAAGTTATAGTTCTTGGTCCAGCCCAATAGTCTTGGTTAGTAAGCCCGATGGAAGATGGAGGTTTTGCAATGAATCCATAGACTTAATCAGGTCTCCCAATTTGATGCTTATGCAATGCCTCGAGTGAATGACCTCTTAGAGAGGCTTGGACAGGCAGAATATTTGACCACACTTGACATGACAAAGACGTACTGGCAAGTTCCTTTAACGGACTCCGCAAAGGTCAAGACTGCGTTTAGCAGCCCTAGTGGACACTGGCAGTAGCATGTCCTTCCATTTGGGTTCCGTAGGACTCCTGCGACTTTCCAGCATCTGGTGGACAAAGCACTCCGCCCCATAACACGTATAGTGCTGCCTATTTCGATAACATCGTCATCTATTCCAGCACATGGAAGGAGCACCTACAGTACGTCCAAGCGGTATTACGGATGCTGGGGAAGGCCGGTCTTTGGATCAATCCAATAAAAAGTTTTTTGGGTTGAAAGAAGCCAAATATTTAGTCAACCTGGTGGGTTGTGGTACTGTGAAGCCACAGTGGTCTAAAGTAGATGCCATTTTGAAATGGCCAAACCAAGCGGCATGTCCAAGTATTTCTCGGTTTAGCCATTTTGTACCTCGGTTTTCAGAGAGAGCTGTGCCCTTGAGTGATTTAACAAAGAAGAGGGCCCCTAACACTGTGGTATGAACAGACATGACAGAAGCTGCATTTAGTGACATTAAACAGGCCCTGACGTCGGTACCAGTTTTGAAAGCCCCTAACTTTTCACATCCTTTTATTCTCCAGACGGACGCTTCAGACGCAGGCCTAGGAGCAGTGCTGAGCCAAAGCGTTGATGGTGCTGAACAAGCCTTCATGTTCCTGAGCCAGAAACTGCTGGATCGGGAGACCAGGTATGTGGCGGTGGAAAGAGAGGCTCTTGCAATCAAGTGGACAATTACACAGTTGAGGTACTACATCTTGCGTCGGGAGTTTACACTTGTCACGGACCATGCACCCCTACAGTGGATGGACCTACACAAGGAGTCAAACCCCCGAGTCACTAGGTGGTTCTTTGATCTGCAACCTTATAAGTTTTCGCTCATCCATCGGAAGGGTTCACTCCACACCAACGCCGATGTCCTCTCTTGCTTTCACGACCTCTTGGTGCAGGACTCCCAATCCAAGTGGTCTGGGCACCTTGTTACACATGTGTGAATAGGGGACAATTAAAGGGCTTGAATAAATATAATTCCATGCCTGCCCATTCTTGGGAAGTCCCGCCCAGTTCTGGGGCAACCAATGATGTCACTTCCGGTCCCAGTGCTGACGATGACATCACTTCCGGTTCCGGCCCTGATGACATCACTTCCTCTACTTGCATTTAAAGGCCTACATTTTAAGGAAGCAGTCAGTTCTGCTTTGGACTCAGTCGTGTGAACATGTCTGTTCTTTTTGATCGATTTTTCTGCTGAGAAATATTACATGGGTGGCTACCCCAAATTTTTCCAATGACTCTTTGTCGCTCTTGTGACAATGTGATTGATGAAATACTTTTAGTTGAATTATGGAATGCTTGGTGCATATTGAACTATAATGTATTTTATGAACTGCTGAATTCCATTCCTTTTCTGAAATTATAATTTAAGAATAGTTTTTCCATTGTTTACTAAGACCAATAAAGGGTACATTCCTTAACATTTTTCTGTTTATTTTGGAGATGATCCTTTCATCCACATTAGTCAGTAATATCTCAGGAATAGAAACTACTACTACTACTACTAATAATAATAATAATAATAATGATAATAACACATTTTACGTATATAGCACCTTTCTCATGCTTAAGGCACTTAAGATACAAATGTTTTACATAGAACTATAAACAAATAAATACAGGATATACAAAGCATTAAATATAATAAAAGAAAGAATAAAAGAGAGTATAATACTAAATTCAATAGTAAAAGAAATGTCTGAACAAATCACATAATTTGTGATATAACACACACAGAAATTTTCCTGAGCATCTGGACAGAGGGGTTAACTGAAAGAAGGGACAGAATGTTAGGTTAAGTTAAAAGCCTTCCTGAACATTTGATTTTTAAGTTGTTTTTTAAAAGAATGAATGGAATCAGCTGATCTAATTAATTTCAGGAGGTCATTCCAATGTCTGGGCCAGCAGGTTAGTGTGGGGCACAGCAGCAAGACCATAGTGAGCGAATAGGAGCATAGTGATGGAGAAGGTTACTGATGTAGTCTGGTGCAAGACCATATAAAGCTTTGTCAGGTAAATAATAGACTTTTATGTTCAGTTCTCTAAGACATATGTCACCATTGAAGGTGAAGCAGGATGTGATGTTGTTGGTGTTAGGTCTCTTGCAGCACAGTTTTGAATTCACTGGAGATGTGATATAAGATTTGAAGGGGCACCTGCCAGTAGGGAGTTAAAATAATCAATATGGGATGTGATAAAAGCATGGACAAGTTTCTCAGCATTAGAGAAAGAGAGGAAAGAACGAACACATGATATGTTACAGAAGTGGAAGTAAGAAAGTTTCTTAATGTGGTTTATGAGGGTGGAGAAATCAAAAATGAAACCAAGATTCTTTGCCTTAGAAGATGGTCTAATGATATCATTGTCAAGAGTGACTGAAAAAGAGCTTGTTTTCATAAGTTGTGCTTTCATGTCAATTTGCAGGAGTTCAGTTTAGTTGCAATTTAATTTCAAAGAATTAAGCTTCATCAAGGTTTTAATTTCACTGAGGCAAGTTGTGACCTGAGGAAGCTCAGATGAAGTTTAACTTTTTTGAAATACTGTGCTGTACTGCACTCTAAAACCAGACTGAAAGGGTTCCATCAAATTATTATAAGTTAAGTAATTGGTGAGTTGGGAGGCTGCAACACGCTGAAGAGCTTTTGACTGAAAAGGTAAGTGAGAGATAGGCTGAAAATTGTCAGCATCAAGACCAGACTCTTTTAACAATGGGGTTACAGAAGCAATTTTAAAAGTGGCTGTCACAAAGCCAGTGTCAAGGGATGTATTTATTATTGTCATAGCCATTAGGATTATGGCACGAAGGCAGGATTTAAGAAGTGTGGTGGGGATGGGCTCCAGCACACAGGTAGTGGATTTCATCTTACAAAGCAGGTCATTAACAAATGCAGATGTGACTGGTGAAAGTTTAGAAAAAGAGCTGGATTGAATGGGAAGACAAGTAAATATATAAATGGATGATGAATATATGTTAGTTGAATTATATACAGTAGATCTTTAATTTTATAACGGTAAAAGTGGAAGAATTTTTCACAGCCTTCAGTAGAGGAGGTAATTGGGCCAGATGCAGGTTGAAGTAATTTATTAACTACAGAGAACAAAACCCTTGGGTTATCATGGACACTTTTTATTATTCTGCCATAATGTGTGTTCTTGGCTGCAGTCAGTGCATCCCTGTTAGCCCTTTGGTGGTTAGAGAAAGCCTGGATATGCACAGTGAGGCCAGGCTTATGTGGCCGGTTGAAAGTTTGTTTGTACGTTGTTAGTCATCAACCAAAAATGCAGTTTTAATTAGGGATGTTAAAGTGTTTTCATCAAGTCATCTCTCTGAGAGAGATAGATGTTTTGGATTATTGCCGCTCCACAGTGATAAGAATTTATTGTCTCGTTGTATGACCACATTTATGAACATTGAGATCCGTGTTGGTCTGCAGAGTCTGATAAGTATCCTCTGAACTGTTTCAGATTCATTGACAATATCATGTTTAAGGTTTCAAAACCTTGAAAACTTGTTAGAAATGTTTTGGATTACAAGTTCTGAATTGACACTAGTATCCCTATAAAAAACCTTCCAGTTATACCCTAATTGCATTCCCTGTTTTAATAATAACAACTAATAAAAAGTGACAAAATAAATGTTTTCCTGCAAGTCAGACAAGGCTGTTAGTATAAATACAGATATAAGCCAAAATTATTAGTAAATGTCTCTGAACTGCAGTAGAAGAAGAATTCTGAATTTCATGCATCAGCTCTAGCTCATATCTGACATGGAAGGAACTTGAGGTTATTAAAAGTTTCAAAGCAAAACCCAAAACAATTCACTACCAATATATAAGATGTCATTGACGTCCTTTGTGTTATGTTTAACACCAGAAAAACAAGTCATAATATTGATTTTTTTAATACAAGAAAAAATGTTATTATATCTAAAAGAAACATGTAAACATCATAGCGTCAACATAACATGTCTAGTGTCCACTGATGTACTTATTCAGATTTAGTACACATCCTTCGTGTGTCATGTTTTGAAACAGTCACTAACACACAGCCCGATGTCCAAAAAGGACAATAGAAGCATGTTTCTTTGCATACTTTTCTTATAATATTTTTTCTGTTGCTTGATGAGATGGATGAGAGGGTAGAATAACAGTGATCTGAATGATCAGCTTGCCTGTTGTGTTATTGTAGGCTACCACAGCGTAAGGCTTCCTCTGACATGAACGACAGTTGCTACATTGTAGGTAGGGCTGAGGGGGTTAATACAATACAATTTATTTTTGTATAGCCCAAAATCACACAAGAAGTTGTGCAATGGGCTTTAACAGGCCCTACCTTTTGACAGCCCCCCAGCCTTGACTCTCTAAGAAGACAAGGAAAAACACCCAAAAAACCCTTGCAGGAAAAAAATGGAAGACACTTTGGGAAAGAGAGACCCCTTTCCAGGTAGGTTAGGGCGTGCAGTGGGTGTAAAAAAAGGGGGTAAATACAATACAATACACAGAACAGAGCACAAGTAATGCTCAATACAATATAATAGTGCAATATAAATTTACAAGTACAGAGCAGAATTCAACAGTAGATGATATTGCATAATACGATTTGGATTTGTTCAGGGTCCTGGAGACCTTGACCATCAAGCTGCCTCTCCCTACTGGCCTTTCCACAGCTTATACAGCACTGGGCCAGCCAATCTGATGAAAGGACTTCTCTACCCAACAATTTCTGCAATCCTCCATCAAAGATGACTTTACCTTAGGCGGGCAAAACAACTTGGCAGGTAGGCAGTGGCACCAAGTGCCACATTTGAGTACCGAGAAGAGAATATTAATGTCTCTCTTTTCTTTCTACATGATCGCAATCATTTTGCATTTTTGCTGCACACCTACTTGCACTATGGCAAACCTTCAGGAAACAGAATTCACCAGGCATTTCACAGTGGTTCAGTCGTACAGTGACGTATGCATCAGTTTCACTATTCGTGTCAACATCTGATGATCAATTCACATTGTCAAAGCTTCTTAGAGTGGCAAACCTCATAGACATATTCATGATTTTTTTTCAGCATAATGTTATTTTATCCACTAGATAGCAGAAGAATACTGTTGTGAGAGTTATTCAGGATTAACACTGTAAAGAAGATAATTAGATGTCACCCCAAGCCTGACTTGAGCTTAACCATAATTGCAAAGAATTCCAAGCCCAAGTCACACTCAGGGTTAATTCCAAAGAGGTTAAGATGATGAGTGTCACTTTTATATAAGGAGTCATGCGTATTTCTGAATCCAAAGTTTCAGAAATATTGTGGTGTCTTACCAGGCAGGAATGGTGAAACAAAGCTCTTCAAACAAAAATCATCATTTACTACTCCATCTGATTTTCTCTTTTCTCAAACTTTGTGTAATAAGAAATAAAAGATTGTGCACACAAGTTGCTGAGATAAGGATGTTTTACGGAGTTGGGTGTTTTGAGTTCTATGATAAGATGTGGAGACAACATTATGACATGAAGATCTGCTGCAGTTCCATATTAAAAGTAGTCATTTTGGGGTGATTAGGGCATTTATAGAGTGTTCCTACTGGTGTTACACTTGAGAAGTGAGCCATTCAAACAAAATTGATATGAGACCCAATATATGTCAGATATAATCTTCCCATGCAACCAGTCTCTTGACTGTTTCTGCCTAGAAGCAACCAGAAGCTGTAGCGGGGAAAAAGTAAATCTAGTCTGAGCTACTCAATTTATTACAACTGCAAACCCAAACAGGTAAGGAAGATGAGATGCGATTTGGAATATGATTTTAATGTTTTGTTTACTGAGACATTATAGTTGAAGATTTTAATAAGTTGACATATTACCATAATTATATGTGGAAATGGTCACAGAATACTGGGAGCTACTATTCATGGTGCACTTGTATTGATTAACAGTCAACAATAATAATATTAATGTTAACAATAATATTAATGTATCATACAATTCTATAAAAATAAAGATGACATCCAATTACAACTGCAACTGAGTTGTGAAGACTGTCAGTTAGCATTTTAATCATAAGCAGTTTAAATAACTACCTCAGGTAAAGGAACTGCAGTAAAATGAGCCTCATCAAAGTCAAATGCCCGATATCCTGGCACAATGTATCAAAGACTGAAAGCCAGATCAATAGGACAATAGACTGTATTGTCTAGTGAGCTGAAAGCAGTTTTGATGGCTTACAGGAAGCAGGTGTCTCTTAAATATCTTAATTAGATTTAAAGCGATTTTAGTGTTTTAGAATGTTTCCTATTCTGCATTGTGGAATTTAAATGATATAACTGGATTTTTACTACATGAATATGCTCCGATCAACATTTAATAATGTCAGATTTACAGAACAGCAAGCAGAGCTATGCTGTTGTGTATGTTTTACACTCTTAAACCTTTGACATTAAGAACTGATTAATTTGACACAAATGTTATTTGATGCTACTAGTACAATCCATCCATCCATCCATTTTCCAACCCGCTGAATCCGAACACAGGGTCACGGGGGTCTGCTGGAGCCAATCCCAGCCAACACAGGGCACAAGGCAGGAAACAATCCCAGACAGGGTTCCAACCCACCGCAGGACATACTAGTATAATATATAATATTTTTTGAATTAAACTTCTTTTATCAATGATCTTGTGAATACATTCTATTGTGAACCTGTTATAAATGCCAAACTTTAACATGCATCTATTAGCAGAGCCGGCCTTAGGACGAAGCGAACGAAGCGACCGCTTCGGGCCCACAGCTGGAAGGGGTTCACTGCGCCCAAGATTTTTTTTTTTCCTGTGATGCGACGCTGCTGTGGAGGGCCCAATGGAGCAACAGATTCCCCTTACGGGGCCCTTGGTATCAGTTTGCTTCGGGCCCGAAATTATCTAGGGCCAGCTCTGCTATTAGCAAAAATATAAATACAACAACTTGGTTACATTTAACTAAAGTAAAATGCAATGTGACAGGAATTATTAGTTAAGTCAATAAATACTTAAATGCAAGAATAATTGTTCATTTTTTAGGTCTGCTTTTTATAGCACTGCAATGTGGGAAACATAGCTCAGTCATAATGCATACAATAGGACTTTGAACAAACCATATTTATATTAATTTCAACAATTTTTCATGAAAAAGAATTGTTAAAGAAAACTTTCACTTTCTTGGTTGATTAACTACGTATGGCCTCCAATTAATACTTCATGGATGCAAATTTTGCTCCGATTTGAAAAGCAAGTGTGTTTAGACAGGTCTCTAGTAATTTTGTACTTCTGGAATTTGTACACGGTTCACATATTCTTCTGTAGGACTGAGGCCTAGATTCTGATTGGGGCATCCTGATCACCTTTATTTAATCCATTCCTTAGGTGAAATGCAGCTTTCTGGCACAGGGAAACAGGTTCCAAGCCAAAATATGTTTCTATTTTGAGTTTTCCTCTACCATATATCCACTTTCACACTTATTCAACGCCTTTGCATCTGTTTTGGGTAAAATATTTACTTTTCCTGCCTCAGTCTGTGAAAATGGAAAATATGCCAGATCCACTTGTATAGAGTTGGTGTTAATAATTCAGTTTAATGTAATTCACTGTATTTTTACATATTGCTCTTCACTGAGTTCTTGCTTGGAGCACTGTAGCTCACAGGTACAATAAATTAACAAACTTCAAATTACTAATTACATAATGCTTACACAGAAAAGGTGCTGATCAGTTTAAACATATAGTAAAGGAAAATACTTTCAAACTGATTAAAATAAATGGATTCAACAATGCACGTCCATATATATTATCTTTAGGATATGGCCAATGCACAATGGAGGAGAGTAAAACAAAACTTTCAGTCAGAAGCGTCCCTGGAGAAAATAAACCGGCAAATTCAAAAGACAAAGTCAGACAAATAATCAACATATCTGCCTGTTTCCTGAAAGGAATCATTTAACTAGTGGGAGTAACATACACATCTAACTATGTCATTTTTGTAGACCAAGTATTACTCTTAGTGAGAGCTAATAAAATAACATTCATTATTTGAATTTGTAATTCTCAAAGAGAAAATACCTTTACAAATAATTGAATTTCGTTTTTTTTACCTTCTCTGTATGTATGTACTGTAAGTACAAGTATGTTTAATCAGCACCACTGTAAATGCTCCCACTCCCATTATCCAACTCTAGACAGTAGCAGAAGCAGCAGTGGTGGCTTTCATCACATCTCAATGCAATTAAAGACACTTAAATCTCTACAAAGAAAACTCACACAAAGATACAGATAATTATTTTCTCTTTCAGACACCCTACTATTAAGCCCAGTGGGCTGACTGTCTAGTGCAGTGTTTTGGGCTGAAATTCCTAAGGGGGACCCAAACCCCCCACTTCTTGATGAAACAATCATGCTGAAATCACTAATTTGTTTTTTCTCAGTGACATGATCTATTGAGTGTCTACGACCTGAAATCATCAAGAGTAACCCTACCCCTCTCCTCAATGAATAGTTCAAGTATCCATGCACCATTAACAGTGGAAATTACCACACTGTGATAAATGAATGGGTGTCTGTGTGACGCATTGTTTAAAGTTTGATCAGCTCTCCAATAAGAAGCTCTATTTATCAAGTCACACAGGGGCTTGTAAGGGTCTTGATCCAACCTTGGATACCTGTTCTTAAACCTAATGACATGTCTGCTGCCAGGTTTAATGGGGGAACTCTATTGTAAAGAAGATTCACAGTTTAGTATCTATTTGTTTTAGAAGCTTTAAGTGTATTTCTTTTATGATTTGTTCCTTCAGTGGAATAAAGTCTGCTGATTGTCCACCTCAGTTCTTTTTTGACAGCAAGAAACTCACATTTAGCAACAGTATAGAGTGCATTTATATTATTAGGCCACACAAGGATATTGAATTAAAGTTAGGTATGTTGGAAGTAAGTATTTGTAAAATCTGTTTGTAAAAACACTATATAACACAATGAAAGCAAATAACCATTGAATCAAGAAAAAATTACATGAGTTTTTAGTGTTTTGGACAGACTTGGGCAACTAGTACAACACAGTTTTGGTTCCCAAAATTCCTCTTGAGCCCATGTATATACGGTAGTTGTAAAGGTAAATCACAACGTTACCCTTGAGTATATAGTTATTGTGCAATAGTTTAGATTCAGCACACAGACAAATCTGTGAAATGTGCAGTATATAGTAATTTTGCTTTTAACCCTGACATTGCCTTTCCTTTTTCATTTGTAAAGGGGGTGTTTACTTTTGGCTTTTCTTTTGTGATACTGTATGTGTTTGACAGCAGCAAGAACAATTTAGTAATCATATTAATTAGATTTTCAATTCCACTCAGTTTTTACTTTTCTGCTTATTCGTTTATAACATACCGTAGATCCCGGAATACAAGCCGAGAATTTCGTCCTAGATTTTTGGCTTGGAGTTTGGGGTTCGGTTTATACAACGAGTATCATTTCAGATTCAAGATTTCCAGCACAATGCCGGTTTTGCCGATGAATACGGAAGTAAATAATGACGAAACCACAGAGCCATCTTTCAGATGAAGAAGTAACTTTGCATGCCGGTACTTTAAATTAAATAAAGAATTTATTCAAAAAAGTGTTTGTTGTTGATTTTATTAATAAAATTTATAATAAATTATCAGGAAGTTTAAAATAAAATTTTTTATTTTGATTTACGATCCACATCTTGCGTTACGAAACGGATGCGGTCACGTGTATCCGCTTGCGCGATTGTAAACAAACAACCAAGAGCGTTAGTAGCGTCAGTCGGAGCCCAGATACATGTGTTTGTGGATGTAATTTCGAAAAGAAGATGGACATTGTGTGGAAATATCTCCTCCTTCTCCTCCCTTCCTGCAGCCCAAAGATGTCAAATTAAATGGTGAGTACAGTATGAAATTGTTTCTAGAATAGAATGCCTTTTACTGTCACTATACGCATCTACAATGAGATTAAAAGCATCTCCTTCAGTGCAGAAAAAAGTTCTGTATAGGGCTTGTATGGTTGTTTTTTAGCCTTAGCATAACGCCGTATCTGCGGCCCCGCTTCTGCTTTCTTTCCCTCCTCCGTCTGTGTCGTCTCCTAGACCCGACAACAAACCACGGAGAGCCCGCTGGTCTCGCTATGTTGTCTGGGATGTTGTGCGTGTGATGAAAAACACTCAAAACAGATGTCTGGCTCTGGACACCGATGTCTATAAGGTTCTGAATGGCGTAGCGGATGTTCGCCGAACCGATCGTGCACAAACAAGGACAAAAAAAAAAGTACAAAAACAACAAAAAAGTGCACTGAAAAGGAGAGCCCTGAGCCGCTGCGCGCCGCCATGCTCCTAGCCTAATTGAAGTAGGCTAGGCACTTTTTATAACTTTTTGGTTAGTACATTAGAAAAAATATTGGTGTTTTTTATTATGAAAAGGTTAAGCAAGTGTTGTAGTGGGAGGTTTGGAACGCATTATGGGTTAGCCTTTGCGAATGAATTAAGTTCGTAAGTCAAGGGTCCACTGTATTGCGTATTTAAGTTAATCAAATTTATAACAAGTCTCCGGAAATCCACCCGCCGATGTACCGTATTTGCGTATATAGTTTCAACACAAAGGTTCCAATTTACCAAACTTCTCCGCAATCACTTCCTAGTTTCCATCAAAAATGCCGGCAGTCTCAAATTCTCGCCGATAAACATAAATATACCCGAAGAGACACTTTTAAGGAAATTTAGAAAATTTTGCTTGGAGAAGCGGGTCGGCTTAAATACCGGTCATCGGCAAATACATGTAATTTAGTCGGTAGAGTAGGGGATCGGCTAATATACCGGGTCGGTTTGTATTCCGGGATCTACGGTAATTAGCAAAACACAAGAATTGTCAAGTCAAAAACTCTTTTGCAAATCTAGCTGAAGTTGCTCACAGCTAATAAATAAAACGTTATCTCTTGCTTTAGTGGTATCCCGAAGGTTGCTGGTTTGAATCCCCGTCACTGCCAAAAGAGATTCTACTCTGCTGGGCCCTTGAGCAAGGCCCTTAACCTTCAATTGCTTCAGGGGCGCTGTACAATGATTGAACCTGCGCTCTGACCTCAAGGGGTATGTGAAAACTAACAAATTCCTAATATGAGAAATTGTACAAGGTGAAATAAAGAACAAAAAAAAAAAATAGAACAGACTTTTGGTTAGGATTATTGATAGATGAAACCAAGGGTTATCATCCAAAGTATAAGTGATCCTCTGGACATTCTTAAACATATTTTTTTTTCAATTCACATTCTTTTCAATGAACTCATGAAAACCATTCCTTTAATTACAGTACTAAGGGAGCAAAACATTTGACTACTACCTTTGGATTGCCACCACATCCGTCTATTTTCAGACTATTTATGACACTGTCACCACAATGGGTAAAAATATTGTGCGTGTTTTACTAATACACTCTACTTATCAACCAAAGTAGGTTAATGGGTGAAAAATTTGCACAGGTGCATAGAAATTGGTACCCCAACTTTAGTGTGGCTTGGTGGTCAAGTGGGTAGTGCTGCTGCTTTAGGAGGTACAGGTTTAGGAGCTAGGCTTGAATTCCATCCTGGCTACTTACCATGGAATTTGCACATTCTCCCAAGCCTGCTGTAGCTTTTCTCTGGGAGCTCAAATAATTGCAGATCAATTGTTGACCCTACACTGGCCTTCAGTGAGTGGGGTTGTGTGTGTGTATCCAGTAGGGGGATGCACGCTCCCTGGGAATGAGTTTGTTAGTGATTACAGTGTGTTACTTGACCAGAATCTATATAGATATATAATAAAAGGACATATCTTATCCTAGTGATACAGCTTCCATTTAATGTCGGCTTGCACTGCATGTAATAACTCGAAGGAAGTTCTTGACAAAGCTCGATACTGGAGTGGGGTCTCAAGAAGTAGGATTCATCAACTTCAGCAGTGCGGAAGGCATTTTAGCTACAGGCGACAATGTCGTCCATCTGTCTGGAGAAGAGTTTCCATGTTCAAGGCAATTGTCAGAGCTTTTATACTTTCTCGACAGTTCAAGGCACAGTGTCACACACGTGCGCATGGGATGCAGTTAAAGGGCTCGGGTAAGGACAGTTCTGAGACATACCAGGAGTGCACTGACTCTTTTTCTTCCTTGCCTGCAGGCCATTCCCGGGAGATTCCGCCTGGCTATCCTGATGTCACTTCCGGGACCGAGCCTATCGAAGGAGATCTTGCCGGCTCCGGCCCCTGTGATGTCACGTCTGGGCTCGAACCAATGGCTGAAGACCTCAATGAGCCCGACCCCTACGATCTCACTTCCTGTCTTCCCTTTTAAAAACCTCCACCTTTTCCCTATGCCCTCAGTTCTGTATTGGACTCGGTTTTGTGCACAGCAGTGCTATCATTTGAAAAGACAATTTCCAGCCAGGAAAACAAATTATACGGGTGGCTGCCCCAAACCTTGCTTTGTCTCATCGTGGCTTTTGTGAAAACAGGCATGCAACCTTCATACATAGGTACAAATCTTTGCTGGCATAGCATGAACAGAAAATAGCACAAAGTTACTGTAATACCAGAACACACCCCTACTCTTTAAAAGCCTATTTGAGTTGTGCCCACTTGTCTCATTCCATCTCTTTGTCAGGTTGCTTGCATGGCAGTATCACTTTCTCTCTGTCAGCTGATTTTCATGGTTTAAACTGTATTTATTTATGGCCTCAATTATGCATTTTAAATAAAATATTGTGTTTGGAGTAAACCTCACAGATCACAGTGGCACACTTCAAACCTTCAGTTATAGTGTGTGAATGAGCCACATACTGGACTAGTCTTATTTGGGCTTGGTTTCTACCTTGGGTCATGTGCTGCCAGTATAATCCACTTTCCTTTATTACCTACAGTTGGAATATGGAATGAAATGAGCTTAGGCAATAGGCTTCAAATAACAGCATTAAACAAAAGGTTTTTCATAATTTTAACTGTCTGTAATCATCTTTAATTAAACTGGAACTGGAAAGACAGTACAAAAATGAGGTAGCTGATATATTAAATTAAAAGTAAAATTTAGCATTTTTCTATTTAATTTAGTGTTAGTAGTAGTGTTATGCAGCATGTTAGTATATATGCAATAATGTTCATTATGCAAGGTGAAACATAATATAAATATAAATTGATTTAAACTTAAAATTATTAAGGTGTAAAATTCAACTGTCAAAGTAACATGCTAAGCAATAAAGCTTTTCTAGAACACAACTGCAGTAAAATATGGAGAGTATACAATATGTGTAAACTGAGTTGATTTCTACGGGAAATACTAAGAAAATATCATCAATTTGAGTTTATTATATACAAAGCTGCTCAAAGAATTCTTGTATTTAACAGTGCACACAGAAGGAATGTTGAGAATACATTAATAAATACTTAAGGAGTCCAAGACTGCCTGGTCAAAATAAAATATTAATTTTGTGCACAATTTTTCTGTTGTATAGTTTTCCACAACAAATTTTGTTAAACAGGTTGATAAGTAGGCTTGCAAATTTTTTTAGAGAGCTCTACAATATAATGAGCTATAAAGGAAATGGCTTACTTATGTCTCCACCTTTTATATTACTACAAAAAAACATGCATTGTAAATTGTTCACACTCAGTTGGGTCATTGTGGAAATGAGCATGTACAGTATGTGGCCAGCAATGGCTTCACTAATATCCTGTATGTGGTTAATGCCTGCTTCCAATTGCTGCTGTCAGCAGCCAAAAGAAATCTGCTGACTTATTCTTTGTTGCTCCTTTTGTATCCCCTTCAAAAAAAGGATTTAGCTACTTAAAAACATTTTATAAACAGCCAATCATCTGAATGGAAAAATTTTAAATTAACATGATGTGATTTCTATATATTTTTTTACCTAAACTAGAGAGAATGAATGAGTGTATTTGAATGTGTATGAATTGTTGTGGGCTGGTGTTCCACCTAGATCTTGGTGTGCACATAAGAGTGCAATTTGGTTTAGTTTCTGCCTGATATATATTATTTACCAATTTCTTAAACAGTAGGGTTGAGGAAAGCATACATAGAATATTTACTTGCACATATAGCTACACAGAAAGCTATATATTTATAGAAAATGGAGTGCTGTAAACACAAAAAAATTGACTTTATTTGATTTCATAGTTGACATATGAACAAACACCAAAAATATAAACAGTCAAGATTTAAGTGCATCTTTCAGGTTGAAGGTTTCGTCTTAGGATCCATCCATTATCCAACCCACTATATCTTAACTACAGGGTCACGGGGGTCTGCTGGAGCCAATCCCAGCTAACATAGGGAGCAAGGCAGGAAACAAACCTCGGGCGGGGTGCCAGCCCACCGCATGGTGCACACACACACACCAAGCACACACTTGGGACAATTTAGGATCGCCAATGCACCTAACCTGCATGTCTTTGGAGGAAACCGGAGTACCTGGAGGAAACCCACACAGACATGGGGAGAACATGCAAACTCCATGCAGGGTGGACCCGGGAAGCGAACCCGGGTCTACTAACTGTGAGACAGCAGCACTACCCACTGTGCCACCCTTCATCTTAAGATATGAAGGAAATATGAAAGTAAGATAATGTGGTAGCTGCTAAAGGTTACTAGTCTTATGCAGACGTTACTAGTTTTTATATATTGTCTGGAGATAAATGTAAATGAATTTGGCTTAAATGTGGGTGGGAACAATTAGATCAGGGTTCCTCAATTACAGCCCTGGAGGGCTACAGTGGTTACAATCAATCAATCAATCAATCCCCTAATTACAGCCTATTTATTTTCTGTTAAAGCAATTTACTTTTAGGTATTAGCTTTATTTAACTCACTTGCTACAATTCAGTTATTTTAGTTTAAATTACTGCATGTAGGTTTTATTTATTTCCTATTTTCATAATCTGTCACCAGTTAATAATGAGATGCAAATAAAAAAGTAAGCAATGTTTCTCAGAAAAACCTGGTCCCATTTAAACTTGTGTATATGAATTGTGAAGAATTAAATCACTAACAACCCATATAATTGAATATCAAGTTTCAATATCAACCAGGGCTGGCTTCTAAATAGACAATTAGTTGAAATTAAAACCTGCAGCCATAACTGAGGAACACTAAATAAGGTGGTTCACTGTGTATGGCATTTCTAATACAATCCAACACCTCGTCAAGGCAGAGCTCATATTATGGGTGACAATTTTTTTTTTTTTTTTAAATTGTGAGCTGGAGGGCTGATCGCACCCCAAGAAGATACAGACACCCCTGGGAAAACCCCAACCCCTGAAGCACAGACTACCCTCACATTGCTCCTTACCTTCTCACTTGCGCTATAACGCGTATTACAAGCCTCGCGCGATACTCTGCTAACTTAAAAGCCTTGTGCAGTGCCTGTCAGTTTTGGAATTGATTGTTTGCTTTTATCTCTCTCTCTCTTTCCCCCTGACATTCTCTGCTCCTAGCAGAACTGTCATCTGTAACTTGTCATGGAGCACGTTTAAGCTTTTGAAAAAGGAACAAATGTTTGTTTGCAGTGTTTGAATAAAATTCCTGTTTTCTACAACCACCTGTGTCTCTGTGCAAATCTGTGACCCAAGCATGACAAAATGTTATTAATTTTATTGCAATCATTCCATACAAATCAATCAATTTTTACAAAAAGTAGGATTGAGAACAAATCGACCCCCACCCCTGAGAGAGAGAGAGCATGGCCAACAGGGTAAAACCTAAGGCTTGTAAACATACCTAAATTGATGAGTTTGATAAGCCAATAGAGATGAATGGAGAAGAAAAAGAAATCCAGAAATAATTGCTTCCTCTGTGCTTTAAGAGCTTATTCTAAAATATTACTGATTAGATCCTGCCATGTTTTGAAAAAAATCTGTACAGATCCTCTAACTGAGTATTTGATTTTTTTCCAATTTCAAATAGTATAAAACATTGGTTTCCCACTGACTTAAAGAGGAGAGTTAGGATTCTTCCAGTTTAGCAAAATAAGTCTGCATGCCAAAAGTGCAGTGAATGCAATCACAGTTTGTTTGTCCTTCTCCACTTTAAACACATCTGGAAGAACCCCAAACACAGCTGTTAATGGGTTAATATCATCCAACCCAGAACAAGTCTGTGGTTATGATGGATAAGCAATCTAAGGCTGAGAAACCTCCGAAACACGTCCTTGTCAAATATATGAAAGTGTCTTCTGGGCGGAAAACACATTTGAAATGTTAAGTAAATATACACAGTTGCAAGACAAAAACCATTCTGTAAAAACAGGCTTTACTTTGGTATTTGAAGGCATCAGTGGATTAGTGGTAAAACTGAACATGTATTGCTGCTGTATGTTTTTTCTGTCTGTCACAGTTTTGACTATATAATGAGAGTAAATGTACTATTCAAAATATTAGTATCTGTTTCATGAAAAATTGAACTCCAGCCAGAATGTGCATTCAAGCTAAACAGTTAAAAGGGGGTCCAAAGACCTCCTGTTAAGTAAGGTCTTTTTGCTGTTGATAATGAAAAGCTGCAGGATATACAGATTTCTGTAATCACTACACTGGAAACAGTAATCTATTTAGCGATTCTTACACCAAGGCTGCAAGACGTCCAAGTTCTGACTGCACGTCTAAACAAATGACTAAAGTAATTTTCTAATTGTAAATGAGAAACATAGCCACAACAGAATATACTGCGTATGCTGTAGACCACAATACTGAATTGAACATAATTATTAAGATGACCAATTTCAAAGTTCTTGTTAATGTTGCCTTAACAAATTCAACACATTTTGCTAACCATCAAGATATTATTTTACAGTTGTACCATGAACATTTGCAGTGTATGGACTAGAGGAAATTGGGTGTAAGTTTTTAGAAAGTACCCTTGTAGGTGTGGCCTTTTCAGTAGCTGATTTTGCTGCTACACACAGCCAAAATTTTAATATGTTGTACTCAGATGCATTGTGATCATCATCCGGTCCGGCCCTGTGAGACTAAGAATTTACAAACTTAAAGAAACAGGAAAAAGTACAATAACTTTCCTTTTTTTTGTATTGTGAGACGTTTGGGTTGCGGCTGGCTATATGTCCTAGAATCTGGGTCATCAATTATCATAGAGAGTGTATTGTTTGTTTACTAAGAGTGCATGTGAAGGATCATCAGAAAAACCATTAGTTGCTACACTAACAGAAAATATTTGTGACGAAACTTCGTAGTTGTTAAACAAGTCAAAACTAGACTCATAACAAAGTTGATTAAAATCACTTACTAATTGTTCCCTCTATTTTAACCAAGTTTGGATGCCCCTAAAATCATGATGTGAGCTTATATAACATATAACCAAAACATACTGAAATGTCAGAGCCCATGAAAAATAAACAAAATGGTGATGACTGTGCCATCTTTTTGGTAAAAGTATAAATAAAAAATGAACAAAACAAAAATAAAGACATCAATTGCATAATTTTGTCAAGTTAATACAAGCAGAACAAAAAAAACTGTGTTACATGCTGCGCTTAGATGTTTAGTTATGTCTTAATCACAACTAAACAGATGCATGAAGTTTTGCAAGAAGGAAAGATCGGTTGTAACAATGGAATATGCTGCCCAGAAGTGGTTTGTAAATATCTGTCCACTCTGGAGTTTAAATAAATATCTTACAGTAGTTCACTTGAATTCAAAACAGGAAGGTGTCCATAATGACTACGTAGACCCAGGGAATGAAGTAATCTCTTGTAAGCTCTACATAATTTTGCTCTTTAGCTCATTCTATTCATAGGACATGTCAGGAGTTTTACACCATGTGCTGTCGGCATTTTGCCTCTGCTAAAACTGCTAAAAACTTACAAACTCAGAGGCACATTTCTATACATTTTTAAGTTTTCTTTTTTGCATAACTGCTGGTCAGTACATTGTGAATTTGTTGAAAGACTCTTTATAAAGCAATAGTATCCACCACAGCATACACTCTACTAATTCTCATTTAATTTCAGATGCTTTAATCATTTCATTTTTTGATCTGTATTTAGCCTCCATTTTTCCCAAGGACTTGTGGAATATGTGTAGAATGTGTACATTCTGCACTGTACACAGCCAAAAAACATCAAATGACTTGTTTATTTGTACATTTAGAATTTACTTTAACTTTTTCCTTTATAAAATAATATAAATATAATCATAAAACGTAGTGAATAGTTACTAACAAGTAATCAGATTCACATTCAAATTGGATTTTAAAAAATGCTTGTTGACTATAAGAATTATCAGTAACTGTATATGATTAAATGGAAAGATTTGAGTTACAACTCAGTCTTTTAATTGAACTGGTTTAGTTGTTATCTTACCATGTGATTTGGAAAGCAGGCAAACAAGCAAGATAGGGAAGAAAGATTAACAAGGCTAATAGCTTATGATTTTATTTCTTATTAGAGTGCTCAATAAAGATTTCAGTTTTAATGAAGTCTAATGCCTAGATCTCAGCCGTTTTTTTGGTGCTTTCTTCTGCTGCTATGTTTTCTCTAATTTGCCAATGAATGTCTTCACTTTTAATTATCGATGAAAATACATTTATGAATGAATTTAAATTGAAAAAATAATTAATGTCAGAAGAAAGACAGCACAAAGAAAGCTGTTGACAGACATTGTGTGTGCCATAATTGCTGCAGCATTTGGAAGCACACGTCACATGTGTTCTAATAAGTACTTGCTTAAACTGAATTTATAATTTGTCATTCTTTACTTAAAAGCCTTTCTAAAAATAGAAAATCTGCATTTCTCATAACATTCAGAGTTTAGCTCAATGTTCATGTTTAAAATCGATTTTATATTTTCACTGAATAAGAAAGTTCTATGTTATTGTGAGTTAGAACAGAGCTTGGAGAGCTTCCATGGATGCTTTTGTGCTCAATCAATTTGAAGAATTGTAATTTTAGGCAAGCAGTTCCTTTTTTATGGAAATGAATGGCGCTGCTTTTATTTTGCTGATTCCTGTGCTGAAAGAGAAATAAAACGAACAGTTGTTCTAACACTGTATGCATATTTCTACATTTGGCAGGATAAGTACTGTGTATTACTCAGTATGACATTGTCAATGGTCAAAACTGTAATGACAACCTTAATGTTTACAATCCATTAAACAAATCCTGAATGCCCCTGATCTGTTCACTGAACATAGGTGTATTGCCAAAGAAGCTGGATGAGACATGCATGTCGCCCATTAACCAAAACAGACAAGAACAGCAGTTGGTTCAGCCCCACAGGACCTGAAAAAGAGGCCATCAGCTGAAAGAAACCAAAAACGACCAAAAGAAATAATAGGGGCAGTTAGTGGGCATGGTTTAACTGTATATACTATAAAAAAAAGTGCTTTAAATATTTATTTTTATTGAGCAAATCACTAGCAAACCAGTGTACTTCTGCTCCATTTTTTAAAAAAACATTTCTATAATATAATTTAAAAGTAAATGTGTACAAGCATGTACAAGTGAACGACAACACTGTTTGTGGTCTGGCATGCATACTGGTAGCACTCTGGTGAAGTCACAACCAATAGAATTATGGTTCCAGTCATGCTTCATGAGCACAGAGCACACATACTATGTAAGGCATACCAATCCAGATGCCCCTGTGTGATATCTGTAGGGCATCTCCTGATATCATATCCAGTCCAGGCCTGAGCCATTGTAGTGCTAGTACCCATGAAAAAATCTTGGAAAATTGCCACAATAATACACGTTAAACTTTTTTCAACTTCTAGTATTTAGCATCCAGATGTATCCACAGAACCCATAGGCTTTTTATGTGGGAGACTCAGACACTGGTGAGGAAGTCTGTAATCAGATGAACAAACAGAGGTTTGGGAAAGTAAGTGTGCTCAAAGTAATGAGAATGATATGGGTCATTTATCTTTCATGTATATTGCGCACATGTTAAAATAGGGGACATGTGTTTCAGTGTGTGAAAATTAAAAGAATAAATTTCAAAACAATCATATTTCTATAACTTCAGTACATGAGAATATAAATCATGAGTGCTTTGCAACTCTCAGCTAAAATACATTTATAAATTAAACTATGAGGGACGCTCAAAACGTTTCCGCACTTTATTTTAACTCTATTTATTAAGAATTTCAAAAAGAAATTCCAAGCATTTTCTACATAGTCACCTTCCCTTGTGATTCAATTTTCCCAGCGCCAAACCAACTTTTTAATGCCCAATTGCTACTCCTCCCGCCTTCACCGTTTCCAATGAAAATAAAAAAGTGCGTAAACTTTTTGAATGTCCCTCGTAATTGCTTAATACAGAACTGGTACACATATAAATGCAGATTTGTTAAAATACACAAAGAACAAGATAGAAAGTGATTAAGGATACATTGAAACCAACGATATCTGTCCATTAATTAATTAATGAACTATGGCCAGTTGACAATGGTGAATATTAAAATTGTAATAGAGAAACTTAAAAATAAAGTCACAGGCCAGGAGACCTCTGCAAACTGGTCGGTTAGCTGCTCTGTGGAGACTGTGCTTGCCGTCCAATGATGAGACCTCTCTGTTTGTGGTTGCAATGCTATTGCTCAGTAAGGTTAATTAAAATTCTACCTTGACGTGATAGCTCTGGTTCGAAGGCATTAAGGTCAGCATCATACACTTCCTGCTTGTCTAAGTTTGTGAATACAACCTCAAACCCTTTGGTGATTTTCTTTGAGATTAGTAATTGATTTTTGAACATGTTTTTTTTTCTGTATTTTAACAATGTCTTTTCTCTGTTTACTAAGCACATTATTACTTTTTACTTTCTTGCTACACCCCTTCATTATGATTTTGGCTTCTCATGGCAAGCTTGTTTCTTTGATTCTTGTTTTTCTGGTTTTGACCTTGACTATGTTATATTGCCAAAACGTGATCATTCCATTTTCATTTCAGACTGCTGTCATTTTGTGCAGTTCTTACAATCTGTGCCTATGATGGCTTCAGCCCGGAAAACTATTGGTGAATACCAATTGCAACCAAAATTGTCTAGTTCAATCAATCAATCAATCAACATTTATTTATATAGCACATTTTCATACAAAAAATGTAGCTCAAAGTGCTTTACAAAATGAATAGAAAAATAAAAGACACAATAAAAAAATAAACATAAGTAAACATTAATTAACATAGAATAAGTAAGGTCCGATGGCCAGGGTGGACAGAAAAAAAAAACTCCAAAAGCTGGAGAAAAAAAAAAAAATCTGTAGGGGTTCCAGACCAAGAGACCGCCCAGTCCCCTCTGGGCAATCTACTTAACATAAATCAAACAGTCCTCTTTGTATTTAGGGTACTCATGGAAGGACTCGATGATGATGGTCACGTAGACTTCTGGCTTTCAGTCCATCAATGTTGGTGCATCATGATGCTTTGGGTAGGTGGTGGTGGCGCAGGTGGATTTTGGAGCCACTGTGAATAGTTATTATGAAGTATTGAACATACAGAGTATCAGTATTACGTTCAAGTGAAGTTATAAAAAGGCCATGTTAAAGTAATGTGTTTTCAGCAGTATTTTAAAGTGCTCTACTGTATTAGCCTGGCGAATTCCTATTGGCAGGCTATTCCAGATTTTAGGTGCATAACAGCAGAAGGCCACCTCACCACTTCTTTTAAGTTTAGCTTTTGGAATTATAAGGAGACACTCATTTGAAGATCTAAGGTTACGATTTGGAATATAACGTGTCAGGCATTCCGATATATAAGATGGAGCGAGATTATTTAAGGCTTTATAAACCATAAGCAGTATTTTAAAGTCAATTCTGAATGACACAGGTAACTAGTGTAGTGACATCAAAACTGGAGAAATGTGTTCGGATTTTCTTTTCCTAGTTAGGATTCTAGCAGCTGCATTCTGCACTCGTTGCAAGTGATTTATGTCTTTCTTGGGTAGTCCTGAGAGGAGTGCGTTACAGTAATCTAATCTACTGAAAACAAAAGCGTGAATTAATTTCTCAGCATCTTTCAATGATATAAGAGGTCTAACTTTTGCTATGTTTCTTAAGTGAAAAAATGCTGTCCTAGTGGTCTGATGAATATGCGATTTAAAATTCAGATTACAGTCAACGGTTACCCCTAAGTTTTTTACTTCCGTCTTAACTTTTAATCCTAGTGCATCAAGTTTATTTCTGATAACCTCATTGAATCCATTATTGCCAATTACTAAAATTTCAGTTTTCTCTTTATTTAGTTTGAGAAAATTACTATTCATCCATTCAGAAATACCAGTAAGACATTGTGTTAGTGTATCGAAAGAGTCAGAGTCATCAGGTGCTATTGATAAGTACAGCTGTGTGTCATCAGCATAGCTGTGGTAACTCACGTTGTAACCTGAGATAATCTGACCTAACGGAAGCATATAGATTGAGAAAAGCAGCGGACCCAGGATTGAGCCTTGTGGAACACCATATCGGATATCATGTGTCTTTGAGATTTGATTACCACAACTCACAAAGAATTTTCTACCTGCCAGGTAGGATTCAAACCAATTTAAGACACTGCCAGAGAGGCCCACCCATTGACTAAGGCGATTTCTAAGAATATTGTGATCAATGGTGTCAAATGCAGCACTCAGATCTAAGAGGATGAGAACAGATAAATGGCCTCTGTCTGCATTTACCCGCAAGTCATTTACTACTTTAATGAGTGCAGTTTCTGTGCTGTGATTTGTTCTGAAGCCTGACTGAAATTTATCAAGAATAGCATGTTTATTGAGGTGGTCATTTAATTGCAAAATGACTGCCTTCTCTAGAATTTTACTTAAGAAGGGCAGGTTAGAGATGGGTGTAAAATTTTCAAAGGCAGAGGGGTCAAGATTATTTTTCTTGAGCAGGGGTTTAACTACAGCAGTCTTAAGACAGTCTGGAAAGACCCCCGTATCTAATGATGAATTAACTATGTCCAGAATACTGTCAATTAGCATGCCTGATATTTCTTTGAAAAACCTTGTTGGTAATGGGTCAAGGACGCAAGTGGAGGGTTTCAGTTGAGAGATTATACTATGTAATTCAGGTAAATCTATCCTGGTGAAAGCATTTAATTTGTTTATAATGGAGTACCGGGGCTTTGGAGGTTCTGCAGTGTTGGGGAGATATACTATGTTATCTCTAATATCATTAATTTTTTGATTGAAAAATACAGCAATGTTCTCACAGGTTTCACTGGAAGTATTCTGGGGGCATTCCTTTGTGTTACCTGGGTTTAACAGACGATCAATTGTAGAAAATTGTAGTTAAAGAAAGTGGTCTTACATATAATGTTACAAAGAAGCTGTTCTGATTTGACTGAGAGGTACCATCAGGCCTAAAAGGTGGCAGTTGTATCCATGGGCAAAGTGACCATTTGTGTGAGGGATAAGTTTGCTAAATGAATGAAGAGCGAGATTTAGCTGGCCTCAAAAAGGTTCTATCAAAGCATTTGACAAATTAGAAAGAGAACTTAAGAAGTCTTTAAGGTTGTTTCCTGCAAGGGGCTGAAAATGGTGAAAAGTGGTTGCTGCTATTGCTGAGGGGTTGGCACAGAACTTTGAAGAAAATTTAAACCTGGTGAATACACAAAAATCTATTGCATTCATTTTGAAATTATGATTGTTTTAGATTCTATTTTAGCCAACTTCAGAAATCCTAACAAACTACAAAAATTAATTTATACTAAAATAAAATGAGTGTAAATGAATATTAAAAGAATTATGGTTAATTTTCTGGGAAAATAAATTTTAAAGTGATAATATAACAATGAGGGGCTATATTAAGTTTGTATCTGATTTGCATTGTTATCTATTTTGATTTTTAATGAAAAATGTTTAAATGTTTAGTTATTCCAGGTATAAACTTTGTGTCTAATGGCAAAATCTAAAAACTGTGACTTGACATCATGGCCAATGTATGTTGAGGTTATGTGGAAATGACCAATGAGCAGCACTTTGGTAAGGGTTAGAATTTTCACTCAACTGTATTTTTTTAACATTACAAAATAATAATGCAAAAAAACAAGATTTAATTATAATCCTTAAGAATAGATCTTTATTCATATACTAATTTAAAAAATTGTGAGAAATATTTTCCATTTAAAAGTTTTAAATTTTGGTTAAGGTAGTTTGCATAACCTCATCACACAGCCAGCTTTTAAGAATCAAATCTGCCCATGCGCATTTCTGAGCTACGTGTCAGTGCATTGTATTGCCATTCATTTTCATGATTTCCACATATTGTATTGTGTATACAGTATTTGTATACTGATAATCTATTTTTTGTTAAATTGTGTTAATTTCTGGAATGTTACTAAGGTCTCAGCTACATTTATAATGTCTGTTAAGTAACTTGTTTAGTTAAAAAGGTCAGATGCCTTTTAGCTTGTAGAACAAAGTTTGAAAGTGCCAAGTTAGACAAGCATGCAGTGTGAATGAAACAGCCAAGGTTAATTTTGCATTCAATTTTACAAGTGCAAAAACTGAATAAAAATATTTTTTTGGGGTCAAGCAAAAGTGGTGAAGAATGTATATATTTTTAAAGGCTATTTTGTGTGTGTTGTTGTTTTAAAGCTACTCTTTTTCATTTTTTCCTAAATTTTTTTTTGTTATTTTGTTGTTGCTACGAGGTAGTACTGCATTGTAGGTATATTGTGTTGTAAAGCCTGAATCACAATGCATACTATATACTGTATGAATTAACTGTGTCATGTCTAGTAAGAATATGTGGTTGGCAGCTGCAAAAGTACAGCTTGCCTCAAACAGCATTATTTTCATTATTTGACATGCTAGCGGACATTTTGTCTGTTGCATAACAGGACAAAGTCAACCTTTGACAACTGACCCATATTAAAATTTGCTGACAGAGAGTCACCGTCGTCCAGTAATTTTAACAAAATTTTACTATTAGCACTAATTTTAATATTTTTAAACAAAAAAATATTTCAACAGAAATGTTCAATGAAATATTCCATAGAACTGGCCGCAAATGCTCCGGTGGACTTCACTTTATGTAAAAGGGATATGAAATAAAGAATTAGCCTTCCATCTTTTAATGAAGATATTTCTGGTTTTGTTATTTGGACTCACTCTATATTGGGTGAAACTCCTGAAAGATCAAAACTACAATTAAGCAAGTGGTTTTTGTCTGTCAGAATAATAGAAGGGTAAATGAAGTACACAAACATAATTAAATCATTAATAAGGATAAACAGAAAGAGAACCAGACTCCATTCTAAAAATAGATAAGCTAATAGGTATCTTTCTTTGGAAAACAAACTACAAAATTGGTGGTTTATAAATAATTCTTTAAAGCCACACAATGCTAAGAAACAAAATTCAAATATATTTCTGAATGCAGTGCTCACAATGTACTGAAAGGGTGTCTGTTTATTTTTTTAGTTGTAAATTATAACATGCATTATAACAACCTTTCAGATTAACATTTACACCAACCAGCAAATTAAAATAACAAAATAAAGCCATCTTCCTGATTTTTTCTCTCACAAATTCATATAAGTACTCTATCATCGATCTAAAGTGTTATTTTCACTGCTGCTTTACAATAGAACTAATCACAGAGGACTCATATGGCAATTAATCGCATAGCAAATCATAATTCTCCAATATTTAAAACATTGGTTTTGCAGGTGAAAGGCAGGTTAATGTATGAGATCTAAATTGAGATATTCTCTTTGGTGATTCATGTCTTGTAAAAATAAGATAATATTATTTGAATGCTGATTAACCTTTGTCCCAAAAACGTAATCCCTGAACTACTTCTGCGATTATTATTCCTAATTTAAGTGTGGACAGAATGGAATACATTTAACCCTTTAATTGTTATTATTTGAGATTTCTGGGAGGAAGTTAAAAACACCTCCTACATATTCATGACATTTTGAACCTAAAACTGATAATTTGGTGATCTAATAATGTATTTGAGTGTTCATTTCCAAACCAATGTTTCCTGTTCAGTGTTGTAATTTGAGTCTTCTCATAAGAAAATAAGAGAAAATTAAATTGTGCCACATTGCAAAATGCACAATTTAAAAAGAAAAAATATGGTTTATTTTTAGAGCTGCAATAAAACAATCATTTGTACATCTATTATATAAACATAAAATGCTATAAATCATTTAAGTGAAAAAATACATCAATTGGTAAACATTCTTGTTTTTACTTTAATTTAAAAAAAGTAATTGTGTCAATGAAGAAATAAGCACAACAAAAAAAAAATCACAGATTCCTGGAATAAAAAACAAAGACAAGTTATCGCAACAGTATATTCTGCACAGGTCAATGTGATCGGGTAATTTTTCTAAAATACTCTGTCAAGCATTTAGAATTATGCCAGAGCTTTGCTAAATTGTAAGGTCATTGCAGCTGATGATTTTTATCAGGTCCTTACTGACTTACATTCGGTTCTTAGGAATCCGTAATGCTTCTTTTATTTATAAATTGCAGCCATTGTATAGTAATAAGTTTGGAATTTGTTGTCTTTCACAGACTTGGTTATTCTAAAAGATCTAATGCTTTATTTAATAGTTGGCTTGCATTTTTTTCAGTAGGTTTCTGCTAATCATTGTGGAAGGAAAGTGAGTAATGCTTCACTTCTTGCATTCCTGTTGGTTATCAGGAATTGTATTTCTTATTAGCAAATGTTGCAATTTAAACCACAACTACATCACATCTTCTTCAACTCTGTTATGGTCAGAGGCAGTTTGTAATGTGGGGTGCTGGGGCACCGCCTCCCCGTGCCAAATATTTTAAAAACTCTAGTTAGTAGTATAAAATTTTGGTGGTAGGTGTACCTGTTCCTTTACACATCTATAGGGCAAGTTATGGAAAAAATAAGGAGAGTGTGGATGTCACAGACTGATGTTTTGGAGCAGAGTAGAAATGGGAATGCTGGCATCAGATTGGGCAGCATCTTAGCCTGGATTTGTCCTATGGGTCTGGTACTGGACAGGCCAAGATGTGCATTGACAATGTGATGAGGATCTCAAGGGCACGTGGAATGACTAGATAGATAGATATGAAAGGCAGTATAAAGTAGATAGATGTGAGAGGCACTATATAATAGATAAAGTGCTGCTGCAGTTTGTCCCACCGAAAACAATTTTTTTTTTTCACCATTCACCACTGGTGATGGCCAGTGCAATTTTCTATACTATAGTGTGCTGGACTGGTAACACCAATCTGTTAGTGACAGATTTGCAACTGGGTGTGAGCTGGATTATAGATTAATTTGTGGGAAGTCAGTAACTTCTTTTTGAAGTCTTCTGATTGTAAACAATGAGTTCCTATACAGATGCATATTAGCTGCTTTTACCAAACTTATTACAAGTTTGTTCTTACGCCATTCATAAAACCAGTTTTCTTTGCTCTGTTGCTTCATATTCTTGCACCTTGACCTGTAGTGGGAGACATCTCTAGAATGTGAAGTTCGGATATCTCTCTTTTTTTGTCAAATGGGACCTTATCAAAGGAGAAATTATCTAAAGTAACATTTAAAACTCAATGATATGCAGTTGGATGGACTTTTGGTGCCCTGTGTAATGGACTTTCTGGTGGGCAGACCACAGTTTGTGAGGGTCAAGAACTGTGTCTCTGATAAGGATGTGAGCAACAACGGAGCACCACAAGGAACAGTCCTGTCTCATTTTCTATTTACTGTGTAAACCTCAGACTATAAATGTAAAACCGGGTCACTATTTAGGAAATGGATATGAAAGTGTTGCACTATTACAAGTACTTGAGGGTCAATTAATGACAGACTGGCCTGTTTTTGTAACATGTAGAAACTATATAAGAAAGGGCAGAGCCTTTTTCTTTTTTTAGGACACTGTATTCCTTCAATGTGGGTAGTGACATTCTTTACATGTTCTACAACCCTGTGAGAGCCAGTGTGATTTTCTACACTGTGGTGTGCTGGGCTGGTAACAGCATTTCAAGTGAGGTCCACCGAATCAACAGGCTAAATAAAAGGCAGGCTCAGTTATGGGAAACACTCTGCCTGGGGGTAGTAACACAGAAGAGAATTAAAACAAAATTGAGTGTGATTATGAACAATATTGCACACCCTCTTCATGACACACTAACACTTTGCACTTTCAGGCAATGGGTTATCCAGCAGAAGTGTGATAAGAAACACTGCTGGGGCTCCTTTATACCCACAGCAATACACCTGCATAATGCCTCACTGAGACTGTGACAGCTAAGTCAGAGGTTTTCTTTCTTTTTACATTTTCTTCCTTTTTAATTATTCTGGTGGGTTTAGACTATCTATCTATCTTTCTATTTATCCATCCATCTATCTATCTATCTGTTCCGAATTTTACTTCCTAATATTGTATACAATTAGATTTTGAATGCATTTATCTTTATCACTTGTAGTACTTACTTGCCTTGTCACCACTCAAGTATATTTTATTGTGCCTTCCCAATGCTTAATACAGTTAACAATTCTAACTAAAGGGGATTTTAATAACATCAATTGTCTAGCTTTTTTCAGTTGATTCATTAAATTTTTTATGACATCTGACAATCATCTTATTGCACAGGAATATCGATAATGTTATTAATTGAAAAAGGCACAGTCTAAGAAAAGTAATATGTTTATTTTCATTGTTGGATCTGTAGGCATCACAAATAAGTTGCATTCATAGACATAATCCCATACAGCAGAGACTGCCTGTCAGTCACAAGTTTGAGCATCTATCACATGCATCAACTGGGAAAATCTGTCACTGTTTAAAATGTAAGCTACTATGAATGTCTAACAAAAAAAGATGAAACTACTTCTTAGGTGTTTACTGAGCCCCAGAATAACATCAGTTGTAGACAACGAAAGATATGAGAGGGTAGGTGCTGAACTGTAGCGCCTTCCACTGAAACGCTCAGTACTTGAAGCTTTTGATTGGTAATATTATGAGGATGATTAAAAAACAGAGGTAAATAGATAAAGTAAAAAAGGGCTTGACTGATGAGGAGGTGCAGGACAAAGCTGTTCGGAGGAGGTTGATCAAACACATTGACCCCACATAGATGTGGAAAATGATGGAGAGGAGGAGGAAGAAGATCAAACATTACATAAAGATGATTTAAAACTGCTACTCTGGGGTAATGGTTAAAACAGTATGGTGAGGATAGACAAATTTTTATTAAGCCAACTTATTGAAAGACTGAATACACAAGGTATTTGTGATTCATTATTCCCCAAATTCTCGCACTAGTACTTATCAATTAGAAGAATGTTTACACAAAGCTTCATAATTGGAAGCATGAATACTGCTTGCCGGCCATAGCACACCAATGCAGCATCATACTGAGAATCTGGTACATGCTATAGTTTAGAATCAAAAGAGCCCTTGCATTTTTTTGTAGTGCTATTTTGGAATCATGGAACAAAAATTAAATAATGGCACACTGTCTACACAGGGGAAGAGACAAAAGACAAGATGAGGTAAAAAATGAAAATAAAATGGAAGGGCATTTGTAAAGAGAAACAAAGTTAAAAAAAATAAATTAAGTCTATATATAAACTGTATGCATCAAAACTGACAGACCCTGTAAATGTTTGGAAATAAAGCTATCAGATATACAGAAAGTGGATGAAGATTTGACTCCAGATAATGTTACAAATAAACTTCACAATCATAGAATGGAAACAGGGCATTATTTTTTCAGCACAAAGGAAAAATGTATGTTCAATGTTTTTATGGAAATTGAAATTATATACTGCAGTGTCTGAATTTAAAAGGCAAATATAAAGTATAAGGAAAAAATGTATCAGTTTTGAAATTAGGCAAAATAATGTAATTAGTTATAATAATTAGAGCTTGAAGAATAAAAAATATTTACCATATTAATAAATGTGCCTCCTTAAGCCCATGTAATTGAGTACTTCCAACAGTTGAGTCTAATTTAGGTGGTCTGCTGTTTTTTTCAGCATTCAGAGAAACATATAATCTAAAAACATTATTTGAACACAACCTGAATGAGTAATGCTGGTTTGGTACAAACTGTCACAAACAGACACATTTACAGTATAACAAATTTTGGAGAGTGTCAACAGTCTAATCAGTAATTTGACATTTGTGTTCAGCAACAACAAAGACTTGGAACTCTGAAATGTTGTAAGGTCTCTGCTCTTCTTCACCTGCAAATGGATCATGTCTGAATAAATAATTAAAGAGAGTTATCTTTTTCAAATGAAATTGCAGAGGAAAGCTGGCAGGTGCCCAGCACTTCTTCACAGAACATAGAACAGCTGTTACTTTTTAGAAAAAGCCAGTCCCACCAAACACTGCAACATCCTCTAGTGCAACAGATTTAATTCTGCTATAAAGGAACCAGTTATGCACAGTGGATTGATCCACAGAGAATAGTTTAGAATAAAATAACAACCTGAAGTATTTATCATATTATTTTTTTTTTTTTTTGTAAAAATAAATCCTGGTCTGCATCCCAGTGATGAAGGTAATCTAAGCAAAATCTTCCAGTTTGGGAAATTCAGACTATGAATATTTGAGTGATATTCCCATATCAGGAATATCAAAGAAAAAATAAGAAGGTGGATTAAAAGCACAGGTATTTTAAATTTAGCTTGGATTAAACCTTTTAGCTTCTCCAGAAGTCCCACCCCTATTCATAAATCTTCCAGAAAGAATGTCTTCAAATATTTCATGGATGTTTTTTTCTGTGAATCTGACTACAAGATATTTTAATGTGTCAAATGTGCAGACGGCAAGGTTGAATCAGTATTTGAAACTTTATTTATGCCGGCATTCATTGAAGAATGGTTCCAACATATATTTTTGGCAATGGTCTTCAGAGACATGCAAGTATGATTTTTAATGCACACATGGCAATAAACGTGACTTGACCTGACTTGAAACCTGAGTTGACATCGTTATGCACTGGACGGAATATTGGCATGTTGCTTTGAAATATGAATTTGTTGTGTAAATTGTCCAAGGAATGCATTTTTTAGCATAACTCCCCTATGCTTACAGCTACTTCCATTGATTCTATACTTACTGACATAAATCTTTTGGTGAGGAATTTTGAACTGGTGTGGGCTGGATTACAAGTGAATTTGGGGTAACTCAGTAACTTCATTTTGAAGTCTTCTGATTGCAAATGATGAGTTCCTATACAGATGCTTATTAGCTGCTTTTGTCAAAATTATTACCATTTTGTTCTTATGCCATTCATAAAACCAGTTTTTTTAATCTATTGCCTCATGTTCTCACACCTTGGTCCTGTAGTGGGAGACTTATCTCTAGAATGTGAAGTTTAAAGATCGCTCATCTTGTGTCAAATGGAACCATATCACATGATTTAGGGTACTGTTAGTGGTATTACCTAAAGCAACATTAAAAACTCAGAGATATGCAGGTGGATGAGCTTTTGGTGTTCTGAAAAATGGAAAGTGTACTCTATAGACCACAGATGATAGATAAAATACAAAGTCATGTCACTTACAGAAATTCTCCAATGATTCTGCACTTATTGGGTTGCATCGATAAAGAGAATGAGACACAGTATAGGAGTTAGGTGCAAAACTTCATTTCTTAGTGCAAAGAGAATTGTCTGCTACTTATTATCAGCAAAACCAAAGAAATGGTTACAAATTACTGTATTCCTGAAACTAAGGGGCTCTATGTATAGTCACTATTAAGGAAGTGGAAGTGAAGAGTAAGCACTACAAGTTCTTGTGGCTTAATTAATAACTGACTGGGCTGTTTTTGTAACACATACAAACTATGTAAGAAAGGGCCGAGCACATTCTTTTTTCTTAAGAGAATTTCATTCCTGTAATGTGTGTAGTGACATCCTTTACATGTTCTACAACTCTGGGAGGGCCAGTGTAATTTTCTGCTCTGTGGTATGCTGGGCTACGAGCATCACTACAAGAGAAGCCCACCTAAGCAATAAGCTAATTAAATGGACAGGTTCAGTTATGGGGCACACTCTTGACCCACTGGAAGTATTAGTGGAGGAGAGAATAAAAACCAAACTGAGTGTCATTATGAACAATGCTGCACATCCTCTTTCTGATACACTAACACTGGCTAACACTAACACTTCTAACCAAAGTATTATTCAGATGTGTGTCAAAAAACACTGTTGAGGCTCCTTTATAACAATGGTAATATGCCTTTATAATGCTTCACTGTGACAGTGATGGTCTTTTTTCTATAGCCAAGTCAGAAGTTTTCTTTCTTTTTACTAATTCTTGTGTGAATATGTTTGTTATAATAATTATGTATTTATTTATTTACTTATTTATTGAGATTTTGTAAAAAGCCCTATATCTCCCTTTGGACGAATAAAGATCTATCTATCTATCTATCTATCTATCTATCTATCTATCTATCTATCTATCTATCTATCTATCTATCTATCTATCTAGATTATT
>JANRMT010062854.1:72826470-72850843 GCA_026402145.1 Polypterus bichir lapradei | reverse complement strand
TAAAGGTTTATTAAAACGCTGCAATATTAAAGAACATATTTCCACGGAGCTAACACTCCCATCGGAAACAGGGGCCTAGTCCAAATCCTGAAACACAGAGCCAGAACTTAATTCCCATGCTCCACCAAACTGTACAGTAGGCACTGTACACTCTGGAAAGTAACATTCTCCTGGAATCTGCCAAATCCAGATTTGCCAATTAGGCTGCCAAGTAGTGAAGCATCATTCATCACTCCAGAGATCACATTTCCACTTTTCCAGAGATGGCATGTTTTACTCTCCTCCAGGCGATACTTGACATTGCACAGTTAATCATAGTTTTATGTACAGCTATTTGTCAATGGAAACCCATTTTCTGAGGCTCCTGATGCACAGTTCTTGTACTGATGTTGCTTCCAGTGTCGGTTCAAAGCTCTGTTACAAGTAATACTACAGAGGATAGGCGATTTTTATGTACTGTTCACTTCAGCACTCAGTAAACCCGCTCGGTAAGGTTAAGTGGTCTACCACTTTGTGGCACAGCTATTGTTACTTCTAGTGTCTTTCAAATTAACAATAATACAGTAGTACTTACAATTTACTGGGGCACTGAGTTGTGGCAAAAATATCATCTTATGGCAGTGCCATGTCTACAGATACTGAGCTCTTTAGTACGACCCATTCTACTGCCAATGTTTGTCAATGGAGATTGTATGACTATGTCCTTGATTATATGCACTTGTTAACAATGGGTGCTAAAACACATGAAATCAATAATTTCAAGGGGTGCCTGCCCACATACTTTTGGTTATGTAGTGTATAAAGTCATCTTGAGTTATCTCTCAAGGGAAAGACATACAGTATTTCTAAAATATGAAAGGCTGAATTTTTAAATTTTAGAGTATAAATATATACATTTTAGTCAAGACCACACAGGTATGTCGAAGCTAACAAGGTACAGTAAGTTTATAAAAGTGACTTTTCATAAAATACAGTGAGAATAGTGAAACACAAGTATCCATTATACCAAATAAATGTATTAACAATGCTGTAATAATATTTTCAATGGAAATGTCAATAGTCATATCCTGCAAGGTGAATGACAAACTCATATGAAATTTGTGTATTAAATTTCTTTTAAAGTTTTATGTTTGCATAATAATAACAAAATACATACATGTTTCATAACAATAACATAAAGGTGAACACAAAAATACAGATTAAGATGCAACATAATCACCCACAAAAAGATATCAAAGGTGTTTATATTGGCCTTAGTATTTTTGTCCCAAAGACACTATGTTTTGCTAAGTTAGGAAAATAATAATTTTGTAAATATATATATATATATATATATATATATATTAATAACGAATAGTGAATCAATAGACATTATTCTGAAGCTATATAATGCATATTAACAATGTATTTGTGATAGTTTCAGGAATTCTATACCATTCTAAAAAAACTAGTTTCTCAGCACTTTGACAGCTACTAAAATAACTTGCCCCTTCTTTTTGTTATAAAGAACTGGAGTCGTCATAAAAATATAAACGTGTCCTAATTTAGGCAGAGAATATAACATTTTTTAAATATGGCAGCACTCTTACTTAAGCTTCCCTAACCTCAGCAACTTCTATCCCTTTGTGGAGACCTCTGAGATGCTTCCTGATCAGTTGAAAAATATAATCCAGCCAACATCTTCTGTGTCTGCTCTTCACTTTTTTTCCAATGTGCTATGCCTCGTACATTATAAAATTATGAAATCATAAATTATAAATTAAAGCCACCAGTGGAAAATAAAGAGAAGCACATTCAATACAGAAACCAGAGTCCACCTTTTTAAACTAAGGATGGGGAACAGATCACTCAGGCATGTTGATGAAACAGACAGGCTGTCATCACTTTAGTGCCGACTACAGTAGATGAGATATTGGGAGGAGTTAAATATAGTGTTTGAAAATAAAAGGAGTAGATGATTTTTTTGTCATTTATAGACTTTCTGATTTTGTTTCAAGAACAAAGGGCAAGGAGCGCTGTATTGTATTTCTATTGCAAAATTTAATTTCAAATTTTAAGAGAAAATTAACCCATAGAAGATATTCTCTACAATATTTTAGTCTTAATAGTTTTCACTTTTCTCAATTATATGGAATACGAAGACATACAGATTACATTTCATGCCAAAAACAAGGCATTCACTGTTTAAACTCAGCTTTCATTGTTGGTAATCAGATTTTGATTAATGCCTATTACAATGAATAAAGCAGCAAAAATGAATTACAAATACTGCTTCAAAATGCACACTATCCTGAAGTTTGAAAATCTCCCATTCTGGCCTCATAGTTACCTAGTCTCAATAATTTGTGAGTTGTTATAGCATTAAAAAATATAATTTAATTCACAAATTCTTGGAAGATAGCAACATTAAATGAGGAAGCAATTGATTTTAAATCAACAATAGCAGCCATAAAGAATGCATTGGCTGCTTCTGAAATCAGATAACCAAAAAAATTCTGATAGAGTTTAATAGCTGCGGAGAGAAGATAAGATTTTATTTACATACATCTTGAATTTGTTAAACAAAGGCAGCAGAAAATATTTATAATGCTTTACTGCCATTCTTTAATTTTAAATCAAAATACCAAGGAGGCTACACTAGATCAAGGCAAAAGCTGTTTAATTGTTTGCAATAGATAACAATGCAATTATTCAGTCCCCTACTTTTTAATATGGAATGACAAACCCTGAAGCTGTTGGGCCCTGCAATTATAAATTGTAACCTGGGATATTTTTTGAATTAGTTAATTAATGTTTTATGTCATTAACGAGGTATAATACTAAAACTCCATTTTTAAATACAGCTAGTTTTGAAATGTTTATTTTATATTGTGTTTTTCACAGAGAACAACACAGAGTTAATGTAGTTTATTGCTTCTTTTTATGTTTGCACAGATCTCACACAAAAGAAATGCATTTTAGTAGGAAATAAACAAGACTCACACAATTTTATTGCTAGCATTTTTGTTTTCACAAGAAGCAATTTTAACTCCTTGGGTAACAGTATTTTCCAGGAGAAACACTGCATAAAATGTTAAAATGCTTCATTGCAAATAAAAAAAATAAAGGTTTATGGCAGATAAAGGCAGGAGCTAAATGTTCTGGGATATTGTGATAACTGCTGAAATATATTTCTTTCTTACCTTTGATTTGACCCTTTGGTAATAAAGAGAAGCAGAGCTCTAAGGAAAACAACTACTGCTTTCTGAAAGAAAAAAAAAACTTTACACACATTGTTCTGTAAGAAAAAACACAATAGCATGCTTATGCTAAAATATTTAATCACTGGTAGTTGAGAGGTTTGACTTTGTAGAGAAACTCAACAATGATTTTGAAGCACTATTCCTGGAAAATAAAGCAATGAAGCAAAATAACAGATATTTATAATAATTTGATGTGGAATTTGATGAATCACCTAATTGTCTTTCAATGATGTTATTTTTATTCAATAATCATTATAAAAGTAGGACTGTCATATCAAAACCATTCAGGAAAAAGATGAGAGACTGGCACATTCATTTTTGTTTTAGTTGGTTGATAAACACCATTAGTAGTGCTGACATTCTGATTTCTTTTGTGAATGTTCTTCTTTTTTTGTACAGATGAAGTATCTTCTAATAAAGGATTTTAATATATAATAAGAATATCATATTCATTACATTTAAACATTTTTCTTTTTGGTGGATCTGCGTTAATTCTAAATGTAAGGTGGAAAGATGAGGCAGCAGGTCTCACTTGTGTTGGACCCTATTTCATCCCCTGGCTAAGGTGTAGTTTGAATATTAGTTCTGCGTTTATGTGAGTTTCCTCCTGGTACTCCAATTTTCTAGACATATTCCAACCATAAATTATTAGGTTAAAGGAAACATTATATGTACCTTATGTACCTTACATCAGAAACAGAATCGGTTTATTACACTTACTGTATATGTCATATGAAGAAGGGGCCTGAGCTGCCTCGAAAGCCTGCAAATTGTAATCTGTTCAATTAGCCAATAAAAGGTGTCATTTTGATTGTAGTGTTTCTCCTGTGAGTATGTATCTTTGTTTTTCATGTTTCTGCTGTTATACTATTTTTTATGTATCTGCTACAGTATGCATCTAAAATTTTCTATGGGATTAGCAAAATTAAGTGTATCTAATCTAATCTGATCTGATATAATCTAACACTATTATAGTGTAGGATTTCATATCCTGAGGTTATGGGTTCAAATTTTGCTACTGAAACAGTGTGACCATAAGCACATCACTTCACCTGTCTGTGGTCCATTGGGAAAAACAAACAAAATATAGCCAGTTTCTTGGCAGTTATTTTTTACTGGATTATGGGGGTTGCTGGACCCTATTCCAGCTAGCACAGGGTGCAAGGCAGGAACAAACCCTGGACAGGGTACAAGTAGGGTACAAGTCCATCACAGGGAGAACACACACATACAATTCTGGATTGTCAATTCACCTAACATGCATATCTTTGGACTGTTAGAGGATACCTGAGTACCTGAAGGAAACCCACGCAGACACAGGGAGAACTTGCAAACTCCACACAGGGAGGACCTGGGACACAAACCCTAGTCTCCTTACTGTGAGGCAGCAGTGCTACCACTGCACCACCGTGCCACCCTCAAATGATAAGTAATAACAGTCATATTATTAAGTCACTGGAACTGCTTACTCTTACACAATTTTTCTTGAGTAAAACAAATGCTGCTTTTCTTAGTGATTTGTCATTTGTTGATGGTCATTGGAAAACACAATTTTATAGCAAAATGTATTCTTTTGAATTCTAACGGGTAATCAGTAGGAATAATGTGAAATGTAAATAATATATTATTATCATTATTAGATGTTTCTGATTTTCATTTGTTTACTCCGTTCACTCAAGTACATTATTTATTTTTGTGTTTGTTGTCAGTTGTATGTCTTTCCAATTTAAAGTCTGCAGATGTGAATTTATATGCAAAGCAGTGCTTGAAGTGGATATAATTAAGTGCTGATAACCTATGTATTACACTGATGTATTAATGTGAAGAGCGAGAAGTGCTGAGTATTTTCCCCATTAGAAATTTAAGGGAAACTTTTTAAGACCAACGCTTTTCTCTTGGAGTTTACAACACTGAGATCAACCAATATGAGGTTTGGGTAGGAGGGCTCGGTTTTCTGTGTTGCAAGCAAAGGCTGGAGATCAACAAAACTGAACAGATAACCAAGATGAGGGCCAATATGCATCTAAGAGTTCTGGTAGTCATCAGAAAAAAAGAGCTAAACATTGAGCTTTGAATCTTCTTTCAGTTAGTGTGGACATGGCTGTACACATGAACATGCAGCAGGATTATACATGATGCCGCAAATTAGTATAGTACGGAGCACGTTAACAAGATTTTATTGTCTTTATTTGAAAGTAATTCTACACCTATGTATGTAAGCCAATTATACACTCATTTCCAATATCTGTTTGGAATTTACAAATAAGAACATTGTTATGCAGCTTGACAGATAACTAAATAATGACCTGAATTTGTATAAACACTTCCAAATGTAACTCTGGTCAATATTCTCCAAAGGAATCAAGGGTATCAGTATCAGTATCGCTAACACCAGCTTTCTCAAGTCCATTTGAACAGAAATTATGCTGTACACAACCACTGGCAATAAAAAATGCAATAAACAAAACAGTGAAGCCTGCACAACACCCATCCATTCACTGTTAAATGTGCTCAGTTTAGTTCAGGGTCAACTGCAGAACATCCACCTTTGATTGGATTGTTTTCCTAAATTGTTTATACAGTTCAGGGTCCCAGCAGCACAGGTCACCATATTTGAACCAGACATGGATGGGACACCAATTCATTACAATACATACTGAGATACACACTCTGAACCATTTTAGAGCTACCAGCTAATCTGACAGGCCACACATCTGATCAACATATACTGTAAAAGTTTAATTACTTTTTTCTCATTGATGCTTCTTTTTTATGACTTTTTTATAATCTAAAAGAGGAACAATTTCCTAATGCTTTTACTTGTAATGCTTTATTACTATTAAGGCCATTTTAAAAGAACCAGTAGTAGCAATCCAGTGCAAATGTTATTTTTATTCTATTGCACTTGCAGATCTGGCAAGTAAAGTGAGATGTTTGTTCTGCACCTTGCAGGAACGGATGTCTTCTGGTAACTTGTAGTTATTTATTTTGCTTTCTTTTCCATTATCTGAAAGAGCAGTTTGAAATCCTTTCATGAGACATTTCATGCCATTTTTTGTCAGTTATAGAGACACATGAATGGTTAAGCCGAATATTTATTACTATCTCATCTCTCCTCTATAACCCAGCATTTTTGTTTAGAAATTCACGATTACTTAAGTTATATTCACATTATCTAATCTAATATCTGTGGCATTTTCATTGTGTTTTCATTATGTAATCTAATTACCACATTATTTTTCCTTTTCCTACATTCCTATTTGCTATATTTGCTATGAATTACTACTGTGAAAGTTCAATCTTATTATCATGTGTACAAAATACATTGAAATTCTTACTTGCATGTCTGCCCCAGACTAGATTAGAATACAAGGCCATACAGTATATTAAGCACAATATCACTCTGTAGTGTATATACAAATACATTCATGTTGAGTAGCCTTTTGACTTGAGGATTATACCATTCTTCCGATTTAGTGGAATGAGTGCTAATGCCAAAGTGCAGTTCCTTGGTGGCAAAGTAAACTGGCTGTTGAATCATGAAAGAATATTTCTGTCTATCCATCAATCATAAATGAGTTTGGGTATGTGTACCAATGTGCCCTGTGATGGAATATTGTTCATTGTGGTATACTGCTTAAGAAGAGTGATATGTGGCCTGTAGTGCAGAACAAGCTTGTCAATAAATAATTGAGTTCCAAGAGTGTTCAGGATTAGAACAGGTGCAGGGGTGCGCATTGCGCTACTCTGGGGATGATTGCAGTGTTTGGCTGATTGTGCACTTAACATGCAAATGAGAGTGGGACAGTCAGGTGCCTTATTCAAACCCCAGAGTGGGCAGAGGGTCTCATCAGCACCTTATTATGAAATACTAGCAAAATACCCGCGCTTCGCAGCGGCGAAGTACTGCCTTAAAATTTTTATTAAGAAGTAAATGAAACCTTTTTAAACTGAGGGAAAATATACCAATAATTATTTGTTAATGATCTCTTTGTATACCGCATTGTCATTTCGGCCCTCCGGTTGTAATATGACCAAGCTGTGCGCTGAGCTTACTCTTGAAGATGCAACGTACAGTTGGCCATATGAAAAGTAATCTTGTTCCAAATCTCACAGCTTGGATTGCTGCTGTCACAATCAGTTTGAGTTTCATGGTTTGTTTCAATTACGACAGGATTTGCAGGGCTTGTGTTGAAGTGACATTCGGCATCTGTCAAGCGTTGTAAGCATACAACCAGTTTCATCGATAATTTCACATCCAGCTTTTGAGAGTTTAAACATTCATAAACATCAAAGTGTCCATTACTGAAATCGTCACCTGTGAATCTAAGATGTTTAAGAGAAATTGGTGGTTGTCGAAAGGTGTAAAATATTTGGCCACTTTGGTACACTTGAAAGCGACAACCGAACAATTCAGCCGCAGCCATCAACTCACATGCAGAGCCATAGGTGAAGGGTTTAAGCATTTCACTCTTATAGTGCTCGTGTGTATTATAATTATCTCCTGTACCATCATCAGTCCACACCTTGAACCTATCCCAGTCATTCAATACATAAGACACAATGTTCCTCCGGATATTAAGAGTGAGCCTGATATGGCCGTGCAATATGTAACAAAGAGAATGGAAAAGGCAGGTGCCATCTCCGGGCATGGAAACCACTTGGTAAGTGACAGTTCTTTGATCAATGGTGATCACCTCGATAGACATGTTAATGGGGGTACGGTTGGAACGATAAAGGAAATGGGTACCTGAACAATGTAAAGTAAGTCTAAAATACCTACACAATAACTATAATAAACGAACAATAAAACAGCGGAGAAGCCGTGGATTAAATAAAAAGGCTGCAGTTATCAGCAGGGAGACGTGAATCCCGTGGCGAAGCAATGAAGGGAATGTAGAGACCAGAGTGACGGACGGCCTTATATAGGTAGGCAGCCAACAACGTGGGAGGCGTTGGGATAGGGGACCCAACACCACCTCACACGGCAACCGAGCTGCAGGCTATGGATGTATATATGTACGTAAGTAGGATTCATGTAGCGTTGGGAACCCGCGTACCAAATTTCGTGAAGATGGGCCCATAAGTAACAAAGACCGTTGGAAAGTTCAATATAACGGCCGACAGTGGCGTCATATCACCAAAATAAATATGTACATTGGTTTCGGTTAGCACAGGGAACCCGCCTACCAAATTTCGTGAAGATGGGGCCATAAATAAGAAAGTTCAACATGGCAGACTTTGTCGACCGTTATGACCATTAGGCATAGAATTTCGAAATGAAACCTGCTTAACTTTTGTAAGTAAGCTGTAAGGAATGAGCCTGCTAAATTTCAGCCTTCTACCTACACGGGAAGTTGGAGAATTAGTGACGTGGGAAAGTTCAATATGGCGGCCGACAGTGGCGTCATACCACCGAAATAAGTACGTACATCGGTTTCGGTTAGCGCAGGGAAGCCGCCTACCAAATTTCGTGAAGATGGGGTCAGCTTTCTACCTACACGGGAAGTTGGAGAATTTGTGACGTTGGAAAGTTCAATATGGCGGCTGATAGTGGCGTTATACCACCGAAATAAGTGCGTACATCGGTTTCGGTTAGCACAGGGAAGCTGCCTACCAAATTTCGTGAAGATGGGGCCATAAATAAGAAAGTTCAAAATGGCAGACGTTGTTGACCGTTATGACCGTTACACGTAGAATTTCGAAACGAAACCTGCTTAACTTTTGTAAGTAAGCTGTAAGGAATGAGCCTGCCAAATTTCAGCCTTCTTCCTACACGGGAAGTTGGAGAATTAGTGATGAGTGAGTGAGTGAGTGAGTGAGGGCTTTGCCTTTTATTAGTATAGATAAAGGAAGCTGCATGGAAGAGAGAGGGATATAGAAAAACAAGAGACAGAATGAAAGACGGAAATTTAAGGGGATGAAAAGAAGCATTATTTATAAACTTTCAATAACACGGATGTGAAAAGGTTGTCCTTACTTGGCATTTAGAGAGTGTTGCTTTATGCTAATTGTGAATTGACTACACCTGGATCTCCGTTTATATAATTTTAAATTCGGCAACAAATGGGCTGCATTAAAATTAAATTTTAATTTATACACAATCTTAGGGAATCCAAAATCAGCCTTCTATAAGCAGATAATTTACAAGGAAATACACAATTACCTGCAATGCTTTGATAAACAAGCCATAGCATTCTTACTTAAGTCTCATGCGAAACAAGTGGAGATGCCTTTTTAAATAGTTTCTTTTATAAGATGTAGGTACATTATATACAGAATAATACTCAATAATGTCTCATTAAAGGTGAATTAGGTTTTAAGATTAATAATTATCCACTATATTTTCTTAATGTGCACTGATGCACTATCTTACATTCCTTTTTGCTTGAATTGTCTTTGTGTCTAATTAAAAAAATTGCAAAGAAATAAATTAATAACATTAGACATTTATATTTAACTAAAGGCTTTCAAGTATTTAAAAACATATGACCATTTATATGCATAATATTATACAAGTTGAGAAACTAGAAACCGCATCAATTGAAAGAAACAGAAAAACCTTAAGTAGCTATGGATATATAATTCAATTCACTTATTTTATATTATATTAGATCAAATAATTGTAATACAGATTATTTCTGTTAATCTACATAAATGTATAATTTGAAAATAAAATAATTAAAAATAATTTTAAAAATTAGTCAGGGATTTGAGTTAGTGAATTATAAAGCAGTGAAGGAACAGTGCAGCTGTGGTGAAATGGGAATGTCTGGCTGACCTTGAGTGCAATATTGCCAGTCATTACAAGTACTCAGGTTAATTGTAGACAGTCTATTTTATGCGGCAATTCATTCTCAATTAATGAGGTCACAGTGGTCAATGGAAGCTAGTTTTTAGGCCAAACACATGGAGACTGCCCATTCACAAGAGCTTTTCTCTAAAAATAAACTATAGTTAGACATATGGGATGCCCTGTTTGCCAAATTACCTCATTAATGGACTGAAACGGAAACACGTCACTCATCAAGACTGAGCAGCAGTTTTGCTCATAGCATGGGGTAGACAAGAACAAACAGTTTCCAGCTCACTAAGGTCTTCTTGCTAAGATTTTGTGCTCATTTGTTTGATCATGCATAGGTATTAAATGATGCAAGCTTGTTTTTCCTGGAACAAATCAAGAAAATGAAATCATTAACACAGAAAGCAGTTGTCATATGCCAGTTAAACAATTAGTATTAAAGAGACAATTTTATCAGGCTTAATAGCCATTTTCATTCTATATGCAGCAACCTCTGTCATACTCCTTGATGCTAAAAAGAAATCTATGATGTTATCTAAAAAGTTACAGAATAATATTCTCTCCTTGTTTATTATATTAAATAGATAACTTGGAATATTTTACTAAAACAACCGAAAAAGGTTTTTACTTTAGCCAATGATTACAAATTGATAAATAGACCAAATTATAATAAATACAATTACGCAGCTGATTGGATCCATTATTTTTCTGTTGAGAATGGTATGTTCAGTAGAATCAGCCAAGAAATGAAAGCCATAACAATAACAGAAGGGAGAATAAAAAGCATTTGAGCACAGGAATTTTAATTAGTTATTTTTATGCATTACTGAAATTCAGCTTTTATTAGAAAACTTTGACATCACTTAATTTCAATAATTACATGGCGATGTTTATGCAAAAAGGAGGTCATTCAGTCTATATAGCTTGATCCAGTTATATCATTCACTTCTTTCCCTTAAGGAACAACAGGGTATCTGTTTTTTCAACAACATGACTGGAAAGTATATTCAGCTGATTTATACATTAATATAATTTTAAATTAATCATCTATACATTGATTTATTTTCTGATCCTGTATATCTTAGTAGAATCGGGTACAAGACAGAAACTAATAAGACTACTGCAGGGCGAATTCCCATATACAGCCAGCTTCTCACACTGGGAATAATTAAAGATACCAGATGAGCTAATGTGATTTGAAGCAGGAGGGATGAAACATGAGTAATCCGAGACAACTCTACAAGCATTTGGCAGTTGAATCGCATTCTCTCAAGGTTATGCTAAAATTGCTGACCATTATACCACCATATTATTCAAATTAATTTAAATATAAAATACTGTAAATGACACAGAAACATTAGGATAGCAAAGTCTGCCAATTACATGGTATCAAGTCAGAATCTAACACAATTCATAAAATATACCCAAGAGTAGACTAAATGTAAGCACTAACAGGCACAGCAGGCTCCGTACGAAATATCTGATGTCACCTCGTTTTTGCTTTTCACGAAACTACATCAAAGTTATCATTCTAGGACAGTCCATTTAACCAGCCAGCTTTAAAGTTAGCTCCTGTTATTATAAGGCAGAAACAATAAGCATGAAGACATTAAACCTAGGCTACAAAATCAACTTACGTTACAAATTTAAGTGAGAAAATATTTATTTTCTCCCCAACATATTCAAAGTTTTTAAGCATTTTCTTCAATGACAAAGACATCTTCCAACAATGGATTTTGCACACCTTTTTGTACAGTCTATATTTTAACACCTCAGAGGCTAACTTTAAAGATGACTTACAGTACATGAAGTAAATGAGTTCGGTGGAATGACAATTTTTATGTTGGTCCAGGAACAACAGAAACCAGATTCACCAACTTGATGTGAGTATATAACAATATGTAATAAGAGAGAGCACATTTAAAATATAAAAGAAGAACACAGCTAGGATAACGGTTGGATTTAAATCAATGGATAGGCACATCCAGGAATGTGCAAAGAGTTTTACACATAAAAAAAGTTGTAAGGAATGTGGTTTGCACAGAAATGCTGCTGGATGTACAATACACTGGAAGTTCAAAACATTTTAATAACTAGAGATTTATTAAATAATATAATATTAAATATCCTAAAATAGCTAAATAGATCTTGAAAGAAAATGGTACAGTTTAATACATTAAAAAACCCTGATATTTTTCCATAATGTAACAAGATTTTGAAATAATTATTAGCTTAGGAAGGGCAAAAAAAGGACTGCTATTTCAGATTTCCATCGGCCAGGGTAGAACTCACTGCCAGTTCACTGATTGTGGAATTTGCTTTTGTCCATTTGGCCTTTTTTATGGCTCTGAAGTTTCCTTCCACACATCCAACACAAACCTTTTAAGATGATTGGCAATTCTAATCTGTCCCTCTTTGTGCATACTGCATGTATAAATGATTAGAATCTGGTCCTGAGTTGGTTTCCACTTTTCACATAATTTGCTGGGATGGGTTATATTTCACTGCCACCCTAAAATTGAAAAAAAACATTTAGAAAAAAGAAAGAGGAAAGGCAAACTGTGCATTATATACATTTGATCACAAACTAAAAGTATCTCTTTGTGGAAGTGCTACATGAGTAAGTAATTCTGCATAATTTTAATATGCTACTTATTATCGTACACAAAGTTACGCTTGAGCATTATTCTTATTTTTCTTTTCGATAACTGCTAAGATGAATACTACATAATTTCAGGCCCACTTCTGTACTATACATTTTGATTTTAATAACATGGAGGAGGTCAGGGTAGTAAGATGGACCGATGGCAATTCTTCCTTTATTAAGGGATAATTATGGCAGGGACAACAGGAGCCAATGTAACGAGTTCTAACCTGGTGTGCTTGGTCAAATTGGAGACAAGCCCCTGACCTGGAAATGACTTCAAGTAGGAGTAAATGTGACCTTGGAAGTGGTCATGGGGTGAAGGCCAGTAAATGTATTGTTTTCCTCATTATATTTAATGATCTATACTAATAAAAGGCAAAGCCCTCACTGACTCACTCACTCACTGACTGACTGACTCATCACTAATTCTCCAACTTCCCGTGTAGGTAGAAGGCTGAAATTTGGCAGGCTTATTCCTTACAGCTTACTTACAAAAGTTAAGCAGGTTTCATTTCGAAATTCTACACGTAACGGTCATAACGGTCGACAACGTCCGCCATGTTGAACTTTCTTATTTATGGCCCCATCTTCACGAAATTTGGTAGGCGGCTTCCCTGCGCTAACCGAAACCGATGTACTTCCTTATTTCGATGGTATGACGCCACTGTCGGCCGCCATATTGAACTTTCCAACGTCACCAATTTTCCAACTTCCCGTGTAGGTAGAAGAATGACCCCGTCTTCACGAAATTTGGTAGGTGGCTTCCCTGCGCTAACCAAAACCGATGTACGTACTTATTTCGGTGGTATGACGCCACTGTCGGCCGCCATATTGAATTTTCCAAACGTCACAAATTCTCCAACTTCCCATGTAGGTAGAAGGCTGACATTTGGCAGGCCCATTCCTTACAGCTTACTTACAAAAGTTAAGCAGGTTTCATTTCGAAATTCTACGCGTAATGGTCATAACGGTCAATGACGTCCGCCATATTGAACTTTCTTATTCATGGCCCCATCTTCACGAAATTTGGTAGGCGGCTTCCCTGCGCTAACCGAAACCAATGTACATACTTATTTCGGTGGTATGACGCCACTGTCAGCCGCCATATTGAACTTTTCAACGTCACTAATTCTCAAACTTCCCGTGCAGGTAGAAGGCTGAAATTTGGCAGGCTCATTCCTTACAGCTTACTTACAAAAATTTAGCAGGTTTCATTTAGAAATTCTACGCGTAACGGTCATAACGGTCAACAACGTCTGCCATGTTGAACTTTCTTATTTACGGCCCCATCTTCACGAAATTTGGTAGGTGGTTTCCCTGAGCTAACCGAAACCAATGTAAGTACTTATTTCGGTGGTATGACGCCACTGTCAGCCGCCATATTGAACTTTCCAACGTCACTAATTCTCCAACTTCCCGTGTAGGTAGAAGGCTGAAATTTGGCAAGCTCATTCCTTACAGCTTACTTACAAAAGTTAAGCAGGTTTCATTTCGAAATTCTACGCGTAATGGTCATAATGGTCAACAACGTCCGCCATGTTGAACTTTCTTATTTATGGCCCGATCTACTCGAAATTTTATAGGCGGCTTCCCTGCACTAACCGAAACCAATGTACGTACTTATTTCGGTGGTATGATGCCACTGTCGGCCACCATATTGAACTTTTCAACAGTCTTTGTTACTTATGGGTCCATCTTCAAGAAATTTGGTACATGGGTTCCCAACGCTAACTGAATCCTACTTACGCACATATATACATCCATAGCCTGCAGCTCAGTCACTGTGTGAGGTGGCGTTGGGTCCCCCATCCCAATGCCTCCCACGTTTTTGGCTGCCTGCCTATATAAGACCGTCCGTCGCTCCGGTCTCTACATTCCCTTCCTTGCTTCGCCACGGGATTCACGTCTCCCTACTGATAACTACAGCCTTTTTGTTTAATCCACGGCTTCTCCGCTGTTTTATTCTTTGTTTATTACAATTATAGTTATTGTATAGGTATTTTAGACTTACTTTACATTGCTCACGTACCCATTTCCTTTATCACTCCAACCCCCATTACCATGTCTATCGAGGTGATCACTATCGATCAAAGAACTGTCACTTACTGAGTAGTTTCCATGCCCAGAGATGGCACCTACCTTTTCCATTCTCTTTGTTACATATTGCACGGCCATATCAGGCTCACTCTTGATATCCGGAGGAACATTGTGTCTTATGTATTGAATGACTGGGACAGGTTCAAGGTGTGGACTGATGACGGTACAGGAGATAATTATACTACACAGGAGCACTATAAGAGTGAAATGCTTAAGCCCTTCACCTATGGTTCTGCATGTGAGTTGATGGCTGCCGCTGAATTGTTCGGTTGTCGCTTTCAAGTGTACCGAAATGGCCAAATATTTTACACCTTTCAACAACCGCCAATGCCTCTTAAACATCTTAGATTCACAGGTGACGATTTCAGTAGTGGACACTTTGATGTTTATGAGTGTTTAAACTCTCTAAGGCTGGATGTGATTTTATCGATGAAACCGGTTGTGTGCTTACAATGCTTGACAGATGCCGAATGTCACTTCAACACAACAAATCCTGCAAATACTATCGTAATTGAAACAAACCATGAAACTCAAACCGATTATGACAGCAGCAATCCAAGCTGTGAGATTTGAGACAAGATTACTGTTCACATGGCCAACTGTAAGTTGCATGCTCAAGAGTACAACCGGAGGGCCGAACTGACAACATGGTATACAAAGAGATCCTTAACAAATAATTATTGGCATATTTTCTCTCAGTTTAAAAAGGTAAAATTTTCTTCTTAATAAAAAGTTTAAGGCAGTACTTCGCCGCTGCGAAGCGCGGGTATTTTGCTACTAATTTAATAAAACACCTATATTTGACCCACTTTGGGTGTCCTTGGATTCATTCTGGTTTGGGAGCAGTTTGAGAGCACCTTTCCAGACAGCAATAAATAAACTGTTTATTAGAATTAGTCTCCCTTCTTTCAGGCTAAATTATGAATAATATGCTTTAGCTCTTTTTACAGAACTGGCTTAAAAAAATCATTACGCATTCATATTTGCATCTGTCATTCTGTTATTCATTTTACAAATCCATACATCTTAGCATATTAAAAATCAACAAATCAAATTTACATTAAATCATCATGATGAGCTTAATGTTAATTAAAATTACAGAATTTAAATAAACAGTTAATAAATGACATTATGTCCAGGATATACTGCCTGTGTTTTTTTTGTAATGAATAAGAGGTAAATGTTTCTCCAAAGACCTGCATGTGGCCTCATGCTGTAGGAGTAATAATGGTATACCCATAAATATGTCATTTTAAATTCTTGTCATAGTTTTGTTGCCAGCTATCAACCCTTGACAAAATAACTAACTTAATTAATTACAATAATAAAAAGTACAATTTTTAATATATAAAGATATACAAAAATTTAAAGCCCTTTTACATTTTTGTTTCTGTTATCACATGCATAAATTGATTAGTCTTCATCATTTTCTAGCCTGCTTCGTCCTTAACAGGGTCATGGGGAGCTGGAGCCCATCCTAGCTAGCACAGGGCACAAAGCAGGAACAAACCATATACAAACACACACACACTCGCACGCCAAATACACACCAGGGCCAATTTAATGCTGCCGGTCCACCTAACCTACATGCCTTTGGACTATGGTAAGAAAAACACAGAGATATGGGGAGAACATGAAAACTCCACACAGTGAGGACCCAAACAAAAACCCTGGTATCCTTATTGTGAGACACTACAGTGTTTAAATACTTAAAAACATAAAATTATCATTTAAAAGAGCATTTTTTAAAGATTTAAAAAATTAAAAAATAGGACTATAGATGAGTGCAGTAATTAGAAAATATGTTGTGATAGGGTATGTATTTAGCACTTTAAAGAAATATTACACAACTGTGCTTGATATCTACATTATAAAACCAATTAAAACTTGTCCATCCTTTTTGTCTACCTTCTTTTATGGATCAGGGTCACTATGAACAATAAACTTTAAGAATTATCACTACTCTAGCTGCAAAAGTACTTTTCAGAGTGTCATATAATTTATTATATAAAGATTCTGTTCAGTTAAATAAAAAAAGCCTGCAGAATTTTGTAAGACTATGAATGAGTCATGTGAATGCTCAAGGCTGTGTTTATGATTTATTGTGTTCATAAAAAACAAGTCAATTTATTTATTCCTATATAGCACCATTTTTACTAATGCATCCTACTGTTGCATAAATTGGTAAGCTATTCAATAATCAGTAAAGAATGTCACTTTATTAAAAAAGTTAAAACTTTCTATTTAAATATTGTACATTGTAGAACATTTTTTTTAAATTATGCTGTTATTTCAAAAGATTTAGTACATACCTGGTATTCCACTTGATTTAACTCTATTCAAGGAACAAAAGATATATGGTTGCTTAATCCATAACCTATAAAACAACTGCTGTTTCTTCATCTTAATACTTCAGATGCAGTCAGTGCCACTGGGAGCCTGCAGGGGCCAGGCCTGTTCATCCAGACATGTTCAACACGGATAACTAAGAGAAAGTTTTTCCTGTATGTATATACACAAGAATGCATGTGCTTCACATAATTAAAATGTATTAAATAAAGATAAATTGAAGAAAACATTTAAAATGTGTCAATATGTGCAAGTTTGGATAGCACAACTAAACAGCATGGGAAAAAAAATGCTAACAAATGCATTCATAATCAAGGAATCATCTCACCTTATCGGTCAGTCAATTCACATTTGCCAGAATGCCTGCAGAACTATCATGCCAGTGCCAGTCAGTCACTGCTGGTAAAAGGAACAGGAATTTAATTTAGCAGACACAGAAATGAATAAAAATAAACACTTTACAGATGCTTTGTAAGAGTTATGAAGACCCAAAGAAGTACTTGTTAAGGTCTTGTTGGATAGTAGTAAATGAGTAATAGATGCATTTTTGTAGTTCTTAACACTAGAATTACCAGAGCCTACGAAAAAACTCGTAGATCCGTCCCTCCTTAAATCGCTTCTTAAATCCGTTCACACCTCTCTGCCAGCGTCTTTTGTCATCTAAATGTGCTGATAAAGACAAGCTGCAAGAAGCTGGCTATTCCATCCCCCCACCGACTTAGAACGTACACAAACTTCTCCCAGCTCATGCCGTGATTGATTATCTAGGAGTGAAGTGGAGTTTTAGAGTGGAAATAATAGATCGTTATTTGGAACACACGCATTTCATGTGTGTTCCGTTTCTACAGTAATCTGTGCAAACACATTGTTAAAACAGAAACTTTTTCATATTTTAGTAATAAATGTTACAAAATGTAGGCATAAACTATAAAATGTGTGAAGCCTGAAGTCCAAACATCAAATAAACACATTCACAAAAGGTTCAAGAACGATACAGCAGCTTCTGTGGCGTACTGTTAAGATTTGCTGACTCAAAGACCTGAGTTCGATTCCCCGCTGGGGAGAAAATGTTTTTTTTTTTTCTTTTTAACCTTCGCTGCTCTGCCTGTCTGCCTGAACTCCCTGTCTATCTATATAGTAATAACAGTAATTTTATTATTATATAGCAGCTTCCCTGTCTGCCTATCATATAGTGCCTTTCCTTCTTATCTATCTATATATCTATTCCCTTAGCTGTTTTTTTATAAATCTATTATACAGTGCCTATGGGGTGCCAAACAGGCAATTACAATGATTTTCAGAATATATAAAGTCATTCCTGAATATATAAAGTCAGAGTTAGAATATATAAATTCATTACCGGATATATAAAGTCAGCGTCAGAATATATAAAGTCATTCCTGAATATATAAAGTCAGCATCGAAATATATAAAGTCATTACCGAATATATAAAGTCAGCGTTGGAATATATAAAGTCATTACCGAATATATAAAGTCAGAGTTAGAATATATAAAGTCATTACCAAACATATAAAGTCAGGGTCGGAATATATAACCTCATTTCTGAATATATAAATTTAAAGTCAGATTATATTGATATTGATTGAAATGACTCAGGCACATTTTTAGTAAACTCAATGAGTTCCTAATACAACATAATGAACTAAGTTAACAAAAACATCTTCAGAAAAACATTTAAAAAAAAAACCCACTGTTCATTTAATTCATTCAAAATGATGTATGTGCCCGGCATTTTGAACACTATATTTATTTATTCTTTTTGTATGGGCGCATTTTTGGACGAACCTCACAAGGCCGATCGACTCTGAGTGGCTTCTGTCGAAGTTTACCTTCCACTAGTACGAGTGAAATGACAAGCACAGAAATTTTATATATTCAGGAATATTTTTATATATTCCAACGCTGACTTTATATATTCAAAAATGAGTTTATATATTCTGATGCTTACTTTATATAATCAGGCTTTGACGTTATATATAATCGGGAATGATTTTATATATTTTATATAGAGATACAGACAGGCAGAGAAGTCACTAGACTTCTCATTCTAAACAGGGAAGGCACATGTACTGAAAGAAAAAAAGATCAACATGTTCATTGATCCTGCTGCACTGAATAAGCTCACGTGCTCTGGTAATTTTATTGTTAAAGTATGACCTACATTTTAATGTATAATGGGTATATAATGTACAGTTGACAATTAACATAAGACATACTGACAATGTGCAAACTCCACACTGACAGTGACCAGGGATTGATTTTATCTTAAGACTTTGGAGGTGTGTCAAAAACATTGTGCCACCATCCCATCAATTATTAATATAGAAAAACTTTTTCAAATCCAGTTCATCACAAGGCCCACTTTTCTATACATGCAGGTATGCTGGGAGAAAAAATTACTAGAACAAGATATCAGCAAAAACAAAAAAAAGTTTCTAAAGTCATATATGGAAGAAAAATTATTTTATAATTATGTACACCTGGCTTCATTTATCTGTGATACATATTGTTGTTATATTTTTTTAAACTACAGGAAAATGACCTTCGTGTGGAAATAAAAGCTTGGAGGAGACAGAAGAAAAGAAATTATGTAAAGGACAGTGACAAGAATTTGATTTTGTTTGATCATTTAGCCGTCCAGTGGAAAGAGGTGAATATAAGGCCTTCTTTGATTTATAACCTCATTGAACCAGAGCTGACATGGTTACTGCTGAGGAATAATACATAAGCAAAATAATTATCTGTGTGTGACTAAAATAATAATTAGGATCTGAGGAGAATATTTTCAGTGACTTACAATAAAATACTTGCAGTGTCAATATTTGTATAAGTGGATGACTTTTTGGTATTGTTAATTGAGTTTTTGTGTTCTCACTTGCAGACCTTTACATGTTATTTAAAGAATTCCAATAGGCTTTAGAGCTAAGCTAAAAATGGCCAAAAGAGGATGACATCAGGTCTCAAACTATCCAACACACAGGTAGATCAAGGAGATCCTTTACTATTAGCAGACTATAAGCAATAATCCATCCATCCATCCATCCTCTTCCGCTTATCCGGGGTCAGGTCGCGGGGGCAGCAGCTTAAGCAGAGAGGCCCAGACTTCCCTCTCCCCGGCCACTTCTTCCAGCTCTTCCGGGAGAATCCTAAGGCGTTCCCAGGCCAGCCGGGAGACATAGTCCCTCTAGTGTGTCCTGGGTCTTCCCCGGGGCCTCCTCCCGGTTGGACGTGCCCGGAACACCTCACCAGAGAGGCGTCCAGGAGGCATCCTGATTAGATGCCTGAGCCACCTCATCTGACTCCTCTCGATGTGGAGGAGTAGCGGCTCTACTCTGAGCCCCTCCCGGATGACTGAGCTTCTCACCCTATTTTTAAGGGAAAGCCCAGACACCCTGCGGAGGAAACTCATTTCAGCTGCTTGTATTCGCAATCTCGTTCTTTCGGTCACTACCCATAGCTCATGACCATAGGTGAGGGTAGGAACATAGATCGACTGGTAAATTGAGAGCTTTGCCTTACGGCTCAGCTCTTTTTTCACCATGACAGACCGATGCAGAGCCCGCATCACTGTGGATGCCGCACCGATCCGCCTGTCGATCTCATGGTCCATTCTTCTCTCACTTGTGAACAAGACCCCGAGATACTTGAACTCCTCCACTTGGGTCAGGATCTCTCCCCCAACCCTGAGCGGGCACTCCACCCTTTTCCGGCTGAGGACCATGGTCTCGGATTTGGAGGTACTGATTCTCATCCCAGCCGCTTCACACTCAGCTGCGAACTGTTCCAGAGAGAGCTGAAGATCACGGCCTGATGAAGCAAACAGGACAACATCATCTGCAAAAAGCAGTGACCCAATCCTGAGTCCACCAAACCGGACCCCTTCAACAACCTGGCTGCGCCTAGAAATTCTGTCCATAAAAGTTATGAACAGAATCGGTGACAAAGGGCAGCCCTGGCAGAGTCAAACTCTCACTGGAAATGGGCTCGAATTACTGCCGGCAATGCGGACCAAGCTCTGACACCGGTTGTACAGGGACCGAACAGCTCTTATCAGGGGGTCCGGTACCCCATACTCCCGTAGCACCCCCCACAGAATTCCCAGAGGGGCACGGTCGAACACCTTTTCCAAGTCCACAAAACACATGTAGACTGGTTGGGCAAACTCCCATGCACCCTCCAGGACTCTGCTAAGGGTGTAGAGCTGGTCCACTGTTCTGCAACCAGGATGAAAACCACATTGTTCCTCCTGAATCTGAGGTTCGACTATCCGAAGGACCCTCCTCTCCAGAACCCCCGCATAGACTTTTCCAGGGAGGCTGAGAAGTGTGATCCCTCTGTAGTTGGAACACACCCTCTGGTCCCCCTTTTTAAAGAGGGGGACCACCACCCCGGTCTGCCAATCCAGAGGCACTGTCCCCGATGTCCATGTGATGTTGCAGAGACGTGTCAACCAAGACAGTCCTACAACATCCAGAGCCTTGAGGAACTCCGGGCGTATCTCATCCACCCCCAGGGCTCTGCCACCAAGGAGTTTTTTGACCACCTCGGTGACCTCAGTCCCAGAGATGGGAGAGCCCACTTCAGAGTCCCCAGGCTCTGCTTCCTCATTGGAAGGCATGTTAGTGGGATTGAGGAGGTCTTCGAAGTACTCCCCCCACCAACCTACAACGTCCCGAGTCGAGGTCAGCAGCGCACCATCCCCACCATATACGGTGTTGACACTGCACTGCTTCCCCCTCCTGAGACGCCGGATGGTGGACCAGAATCTCCTCGAAGCCATCCAAAAGTCGTTCTCCATGGCTTCTCCAAACTCCTCCCATGCCCGAGTTTTTGCCTCAGCAACCACCGAAGCCGCATTCCGCTTGGCCTGCCGGTACCTATCAGCTGCCTCCAGAGATCCACAGGACAAAAAGGTCCTATAGGACTCCTTCTTCAGCTTGACGGCATCCCTCACCGCCGGTGTCCACCAACGGGTTCAGGGATTGCCGCCACGACAGGCACTGACCACCTTACAGCCACAGCTCCGGTCAGCCGTATCAACAATAGAGGCACGGAACATGGCCCATTCGGACTCAATGTCCCCCACCTCCCTCGGGACATGGTCGAAGTTCTGCCGAAGGTGGGAGTTGAAGCTACTTCTGACAGGGGACTCTGCCAGCCGTTCCCAGCAGACCCTCACAACACGTTTGGGCCTACCAGGCCTGACCGGCATCTTCCCCCACCATCGAAGCCAACTCACCACCAGGTGGTGATCAGTTGACAGCTCCACCCCTCTCTTCACCCGAGTGTCCAAGACATATGGCCGCAAGTCCGACGACACGACCACAAAGTCGATCATCGAACTGAGGCCTAGGGTGTCCTGGTGCCAAGTGCATATATGAACACCCTTATGCTTGAACATGGTGTTTGTTATGGACAATCCGTGACGAGCACAGAAGTCCAATAACAAAACACCTCTCGGGTTCAGATCGGGGGGGCCATTCCTCCCAATCACGCCCTTCCAGGTCTCACTGTCATTGCCCACATGAGCATTGAAGCCTCCCAGCACCCCCTCCAGAGACTCCAAAAAGGGTGAATACTCCAAACTGCCGTTCGGCGCATACGCACAAAAAACAGTCAGGACCCTTCCCCCCACCCGAAGGCGGAGGGAGGCCACCCTCTCGTCCACCGGGGCAAACCCCAATGCACTGGCTCCAAGTTGGGGGGCAATAAGTATGCCCACACCTGCTCGGCGCCTCTCACCGGGGGCAACTCCAGAGTGGTAGAGAGTCCAGCCCCTCTCAAGGAGATTGGTTCCAGAGTCCAAGCTGTGCGTCGAGGTGAGTCCGACTATATCTAGCCGGAACCTCTCGACCTCGCGCACTAGCTCAGGCTCCTTCCCCTTCAGAGAGGTGACATTCCACGTCCCAAGAGCCAGTTTCTGTAGCCGAGGATCAGACTGCCAAGGTCCCCGCCTTCGGCCACCACCCAACTCACACTGCACCCAACCTCCTTGGCCCCTCCCATAGGTGGTGAGCCCATGGGAAGGAGGACCCACGTTACCTCTTCGGGCTGTGCCCGGCCGAGCCCCATGGGTGTAGGCCCGGCCACCAGGCGCTCGCCATCGAGCCCCACCCCCAGGCCTGGCTCCAGAGGGGGGCCCCGGTGACCCGCGTCCGGGCAAGGGAAAACGTCGTCCACAGTTTTTACTCTTCATTGGAGGTTTGTTGAACCGTTCTTTGTCTCATCCCTCACCTAGGACCAGTTTGCCTTGGGTGGCCCTACCAGGGGCATAAAGCCCCGGACAACATAGCTCCTAGGATCATTGAGACACGCAAACCCCTCCACCACAATAAGGTGACGGTTCAAGGTTTTTGCAGATGATGTTGTCCTGTTTGCTTCATCAGGCCGTGATCTTCAGCTCTCTCTGGAGCGGTTCGCAGCTGAGTGTGAAGCGGCTGGGATGAGAATCAGCACCTCCAAATCCGAGACCATGGTCCTCAGCCGGAAAAGGGTGGAGTGCCCTCTCAGGGTTGGGGGCGAGATCCTGCCACAAGTGGAGGAGTTTAAGTATCTCGGGGTCTTGTTCACGAGTGAGGGAAGAATGGATCGTGAGATCGACAGGCGGATCGGTGCGGCATCCGCAGTGATGCGGGCTCTGCATCGGTCTGTCGTGGTGAAAAAAGAGCTGAGCCGTAAGGCAAGGCTCTCAATTTACCAGTCGATCTACGTTCCTACCCTCACCTATGGTCATGAGCTATGGGTAGTGACCGAAAGAACGAGATCGCGAATACAAGCGGCTGAAATGAGTTTCCTCCGCAGGGTGTCTGGGCTTTCCCTTAAAGATAGGGTGAGGAGCTCAGTCATCCGGGAGGGGCTCAGAGTAGAGCCACTGCTCCTCCGCATCGAAAGGAGTCAGATGAGGTGGCTCGGGCATCTGATCAGGATGCCTCCTGGACGCCTCCCTGGTGAGGTGTTCCGGGCACGTCCAACCGGGAGGAGGCCCCGGGGAAGACCCAGGACACGCTGGAGGGACTATGTCTCCCGGCTGGCCTGGGAACGCCTTGGGATTCTCCCGGAAGAGCTGGAAGAAGTGGCCGGGGAGAGGGAAGTCTGGGCTTCTCTCCTTAAGCTGCTACCCCCGCGACCCGACCTCGGATAAGCGGAAGAGGATGGATGGATGGATGGACAATAATCCCTGGAGACACAGTCTCACAACAGCTATGACCTTGGCT
>JANRMT010062854.1:72800889-72824743 GCA_026402145.1 Polypterus bichir lapradei | reverse complement strand
GGAGAGCCCACCTCAGAGTCCCCAGGCTCTGCTTCCTCATTGGAAGGCATGTTAGTGGGATTGAGGAGGTCTTCGAAGTACTCCCCCCACCAACCTACAACGTCCCGAGTCGAGGTCAGCAGCGCACCATCCCCACCATATACGGTGTTGACACTGCACTGCTTCCCCCTCCTGAGACGCCGGATGGTGGACCAGAATCTCCTCGAAGCCATCCAAAAGTCGTTCTCCATGGCTTCTCCAAACTCCTCCCATGCCCGAGTTTTTGCCTCAGCAACCACCGAAGCCGCATTCCGCTTGGCCTGCCGGTACCTATCAGCTGCCTCCAGAGATCCACAGGACAAAAAGGTCCTATAGGACTCCTTCTTCAGCTTGACGGCATCCCTCACCGCCGGTGTCCACCAACGGGTTCAGGGATTGCCGCCACGACAGGCACTGACCACCTTACAGCCACAGCTCCGGTCAGCCGTATGCACATTTGAGGCACGGAACATGGCCCATTCGGACTCAATGTCCCCCACCTCCCTCGGGACATGGTCGAAGTTCTGCCAAAGGTGGGAGTTGAAGCTACTTCTGACAGGGGACTCTGCCAGCTGTTCCCAGCAGACCCTCACAACACGTTTGGGCCTACCAGGCCTGACCGGCATCTTCCCCCACCATCGAAGCCAACTCACCACCAGGTGGTGATCAGTTGACAGCTCCGCCCCTCTCTTCACCCGAGTGTCCAAGACATATGGCCGCAAGTCCGACGACACGACCACAAAGTCGATCATCTAACTGAGGCCTAGGGTGTCCTGGTGCCAAGTGCACATATGAACACCCTTATGCTTGAACATGGTGTTTGTTATGGACAATCCGTGACGAGCACAGAAGTCCAATAACAAAACACCTCTCGGGTTCAGATAGGGGGGGCCATTCCTCCCAATCACGCCCTTCCAGGTCTCACTGTCATTGCCCACATGAGCATTGAAGCCTCCCAGCACCCCCTCCAGAGACTCCAAAAAGGGTGAATACTCCAAACTGCCGTTCGGCGCATACGCACAAAAAACAGTCAGGACTCTTCACCCCAATGCACAGGCTCCAAGTTGGAGGGCAATAAGTATGCCCACACCTGCTCGGCGCCTCTCACCGGGGGCAACTCCAGAGTGGTAGAGAGTCCAGCCCCTCTCAAGGAGATTGGTTCCAGAGTCCAAGCTGTGCGTCGAGGTGAGTCCGACTATATCTAGCCGGAACCTCTCGACCTCGCGCACTAGCTCAGGCTCCTTCCCCTTCAGAGAGGTGACATTCCACGTCCCAAGAGCCAGTTTCTGTAGCCGAGGATCAGACTGCCAAGGTCCCCGCCTTCGGCCACCACCCAACTCACACTGCACCTGACCTCCTTGGCTTCTCCCATAGGTGGTGAGCCCATGAGAAGGAGGACCCACGTTACCTCTTCGGGCTGTGCCTGGCCGAGCCCCATGGGTGCAGGCCTGGCCACCAGGCGCTCGCCATCGAGCCCCACCTCCAGGCCTGGCTCCAGTGGGGGGCCCCGGTGACCTGCGTCCGGGCAAGGGAAAACGTTGTCCAGAGTTTTTGCTCAACGTTGGAGGTTTATTGAACCATTCTTTGTCTCATCCCTCACCTAGGACCAGTTTGCCTTGGGTGGCCCTACCAGGGGCATAGAGCCCCGGACAACATAGCTCCTAGGATCATTTGGACATGCAAACCCCTCCACCACGATAAGGTGACGGTTCAAGGAGGGGTATAAGCAGTAAAATAGAAGATTATCTTACTGTTACAGGTTGAGCTTTTCAGCATGGGTTTCCAATATGAGCACCCTTAACCTCTTTATCCTTTACCCTGTACATAGTTAGGATAACTTCTCTTTTGTGTCACATTGCTCATACATGGTGTTGTCAAGAATATGGCCACAAGTCCGCTTCCAGTGATAGAACCACTAAAGAGGCAAAGAAAACAGAACATTCTAACAGCAGCCGGTCTGAGATGAAGTGGGGGTGAGGACCCACCTTCTGTGAATACAAAAGTCTGAAATTCATCCTGGCTAATTTTCTCAGTTTATCTGTAGTTATACATTCCACTAAAAGTCAAAGATGGGACAGATTCGTTCAGCAAGTGGAAGTAAAGATAGGGTAGAGAGTGATTGAGGGAATCACATTGACATAGATGATCCAATGACTAATGACATATTAGCAGTATACCTTTTTTTCAATATCTTACCCAATATACTTGCAATATAGTAAGTCTTGACTGGCACCACAATCCTTGATTGTTGTTTCTCACAGTTCTATAAAGTCACATGGTACTCCCCAATTCTAAATAGGATAAGACTTGTTTTGTCTATACAGTTAGGTGCATAAATATTTGGGCAGAGACAACTTTTTTCTAATTTTGGTTCTGTACATTACCACAATGAATTTTAAATGAAACAACTCAGATGCAGTTGAAGTGCAGACTTTCACCTTTAATTCAGTGGGTTGAACAAAATGATTGCATAAAAATGTGAGGCAACTAAAACATTTTTTTAACACAATCCCTTCATTTCAGGGGCTCAAAAGTAATTGGACAATTGACTCAAAGGATATTTCATGGGTAGGTGTGGGCAAGTCCGTCGTTATGTCATTATCAATTAAGCAGATAAAAAGGCCTGGAGTTGATTTGAGGTGTGGTGCTTGCATGTGGAAGATTTTCCCGTGAACAGACAACATGCGGTCAAAGGAGCTCTCCATGCAGGTGAAAGAAGCCATCCTTAAGCTGCGAAAACAGCAAAAACCCATCCGAGAAATTGCTACAATATTATGAGTGGCAAAATCTACAGTTTGGTACATCCTGAGAAAGAAAGCAAGCACTGGTGAACTCAGCAATGCAAAAAGACCTGAACGTCCACGGAAGACAACAGTGGTGGATGATCGCAGAATCATTTCCATGGTGAAGAGAAACCCCTTCACAACAGCCAACCAAGTGAACAACACTCTCCAGGGGGTAGGCGTATCGATATCCAAGTCTATCATAAAGAGAAGACTGCATGAAAGTAAATATAGAGGGTGCACTGCAAGGTGCAAGCCACTCACAAGCCTCAAGAATAGAAATGCTAGATTGGACTTTGCTAACAGCTTGGGTGTGCGTGGCTGCCAGTGGCACTGGGACACTAGTGTTTATTGATGATGTGACACAGGACAGAAGCAGCCAAATTAATTCTGAGGTGTTCAGAGACATACTGTCTGCTCAAATCCAGCTAAATGCAGTCAAATTGATTGGGCGGCATTTCATGATACAGATGGACAATGGCCCAAAACATACAGCCAAAGCAACCCAGAAGTTTATTAAAGCAAAGAAGTGGAAAATTCATGAATGGCCAAGTCAGTCACCTGATCTTAACCCAATTAAGTATGCATTTCACTTGTTGAAGACTAAACTTCAGACAGATAGACCCACAAACAAACAGCAACTGAAAGCCGCTGCAGTAAAGGCCTGGCAGAGCATTAAAAAGGAGGAAACCCAGCATCTGGTGATGTCCATGAGTTCAAGACTTCAGGCTGTCATTGCCAGCAAAGCGTTTTCAACCAAGTATTAGAAATGAACATTTTATTTCCAGTTATTTAATTTGTCCAATTACTTTTGAACCCCTGAAATACAGGGATTGTGTTTTAAAGATGCTTTAGTTGCTTCACATTTTTATGCAATCTTTTTGTTCATACCACTGAATTAAAGTAAAAAGTCTGCACTTCAACTGCAGCTGAGTTGTTTCATTTAAAATTCATTGTGGTAATGTACAGAACCAAAATTAGAAAAAAGTTGTCTCTGCCCAAATATTTATGGACCTAACTGTATATGCAGCTGTTCTATTTTTCAGGTCTTCTACTACATTCAATGCACACAACAATAGGGAGCATGCCTGAAGACAAAACTTACTCCTCCCTAGAATAGGCACAGCTTTATAAATGTATAGTATTGAGTGCAGATTTTATGTATTAGCAAAACAGAGCAAATTCCCAGAAGGGTGACAGGTCTTGGAAAGATTTTCTCACAGTGTATGATAATATAATAATATATCATATTGTGCTAATGAAATTGGTGAATGTGTGATTACTTCATGGTGATTTTTTGTTAAAATAAATTTTATATATTTATCTATCAGATTTGTAATATGGCAGTTCAGTGATTAGCACTACCTCTTCACAGATCTGGGGTTCTGGTTTCAAACTTCTTGCGTGGAGTCTGCCCAGATTCTCCCTATAATAGAATTGTAAGAAAGAATGTGAGTTATTCTACCTACCCAGAGGGACTCCAATAAATGTAGGAAATGGAAAGATTAATTTTAACTTGGTTAATTATCAATCGTGCTTTTGGTAATAATGGTAATTGATTAAATATTTCAGTAAGGCACCTATTTTATTTACTTTACCTTTCCTTGAGTCAGTTCTCTGGGCTTCAGACTTATATCAAGGTAACTGAAACACATTTATTTTAAAAAACAGAATAATACAAGTACAAGGTTTATAGAAATATGATAACTGCATATATATGTTGACATATAAAACAGGACAAGACAGACTAGACAAACTAATACAACATAGAGAGGCTGCCTGTTTACTTGCTGTATACAATTCTAATTTATCTTGGCACAGATGAATATTCTTACAATACCAAGTCTTCAACACTAGAATTCCTGAAACCTACGAAAAAACTTGTAATCCCGGCCCACCTAAAATCCCTTCACACCTCTCCATCAGTGTCTTTTGTTTTGTAAATGTGTCAATCAGCACAGGCAGCAAGCAGCCTACTGTGCCATCCACCTTCTTGACAGATCTCAGCTCGGGCAAAAAGTTCTCCCAGCTGAAGCCAAGGTTCCTTATCTGCTTGTGAGGTGAGGTGCCTGGAGTTGTATAGGGTAAATAATACAGTATATCATTATTTGAAATACATGTATTTCATGTGTGCCCTGTGTCTACAAAGATCTGGGTAAGTGTAGGATGAAAGGAAATGCGAGAAATGCAAGAAATGCTGAACACATACTTAAAGCAGGAACTTTTTTCATGTTACATTGATAATGATATGAAGTGTATAAAGTGTGAAGACTTCAGTCCAAATATCAAATAAACACATTGATTTACATGTGGCTGTCAATGAGTTATAAACTCAACCTCAAATATCAATCGACAGGGAGTATACACATATTCTTAAATGGTGCAGGGGTAAGAACTGCTGCCTTATAACCCCCAGGTTCGAGACCGGATGCTCCGTGTTTTGAGTAGAGAAACTGCTATTATTACTATTATATTAATTGATGTTATTGCTATTATACTATAAATAGACTAAAGTCTTCACACATTATATGGGACAGCAGGCTGCTTGCTGCTTGTGCTGATTTACTCATTTACAAAACAAAAGATGCTGATGGAGAGGTGCAAAGGAATTTAAGGTGGGCTGGGATTACGTGTTTTTTTGTGGGCTTCAGGAATTCTAGTGTTAAAGGTGATGTCTGATGTTGTGTGGAGTTGTTGCTTTGTTGATACTCCAGGTTCAAGTGGAGGATTCTTCTTATGTTGGAGTGCAGTTTCTCTTTATGCATGATCCTCTGATTGTGGTGTTCTGTGATGCTGCTTTCTCAGTTTGTTTCCTGCTGTTTGGTCATTTGCTGTGTCTTCTGCAACTTCATAGCAAAAATCATTACTCTTTCAGGCACCAGGCTTTAGATGCCGAAGCTTCCATCTTAAAGTGATGGCTGCTTCTCAGCCTTCAGACTGGATCACTGTTTAGCTTGACAAACTGGACCTCAACTTTCTGGACAACAAAGAGACAATCATTATCAATTTCAGTTCTCCAAAGAGAGAAAGAGTGGTATATTATAATTTAGTTTCAGAGAGAGAGGCAATTTCAGAGATTTTCAGTCTTTTTTGGATTTTTTGGAAACTGTGCTGAGGAGTGTCCTTTGAGGTTTTCTTAGAAATCACTTGACAGCCAACTGAGAAAGCCAGAGAGAGCTGAGATACTCCCCTTGGAATGGGTGTAAACAGTTAATGAAGAATGGTGGAGCCTCTCATGATTGGGTTAAAGTCACAAAATCAGCGTCTCTTCATAGGCAACTTCTTCTGTCTATCAGAGTTTTCATTCACTGATTTACAGCTCTTTGTTCTTGCTTTAGTCCATTTCATGCTGTCTGGCTGAAAAAGTCTTCAAAGAGGCCTGTGGAGAGATATCAGTGTAACTCTGATATGAACCTTTGTTATCAGAATAAGTACAGGCAGATCCTGCTACAAGTTGGAGTTCAGTCACTTTGTTTGGAATGTAAGTGGGGGAAGGGGCAGCATAATGTCTGTTAAATCTACTGCCTTAACAGACCTGGTGTGCCACTAAAACCAAGCACAATGGGCAATGACCACTTTGTCCCAAAGTATGTGGAATTTTTTTTTTTCCACCACACTTCACTTCCTCCTACATGACAAAGATATGCTAAATGGGTTAATTGGAAACTGTAAATTCACTTTGTATGAGTGACTGGGATGGGCATGGCTTTGTCTTGTGATGGACTGGCCCCTCACCCAGTAGTGATTCCTGTCATGTAACCAAAGGCAGTGGGTCTAATCGAAATGAAACTGAATAAAATAGACTTCAGAGTAAAAGAGTTGGATTGAAATGTATGAAATTTTCAGTAGTGAGGCAGATAAAGAAAATAAATATAAAATATTATTCAAAATATTTAAATAAAACAACATTGCATATGATTTCATCCTTTTGGATGTGAACTTTATCTTTTTATTTGGATAACTTTTGAAAAGCACAAGGTGGCTGTAAGTATCCGTTGAAATATCTTCAAACATCAAACATCAATACGCAGGAAAAATAAGTAATTCAGATACCAGCTGTCATAAATAAATGCAGTCTGACACTAGCTGATGTGGAAAAAAAGAGGTGAATGCATATAGAGAAAATAAATCAGACATTGTCAGTACAGATTAAGCCATAACAATGCATTCCTATCATTAATAACAAAAATTTTCTCCTGTGATGCGGCTTGTTCTTGAAAGCGCCAAAAGAGATCGCTGAGCAAACTGGCATGGAAATGAAACATAGAGAGCACACTTGTAGACATGCCCTTTAAAGGCAAGCCTTAATTAGATCAGCGCTCGAATGATCCCCAGTAAACAGCAAGTGTAACAGAAGAATTTGGTAAGTGTCTTTCTGTTTCCTGTCTTCATCTGTTGAATCAATTTTACTCTTGCCTTTCAGAAAGATTAAATATGTAATCTGTCAGACTCTGAACTATGATTACTTAAGCTATGTGTGCTATAACAGGTCTCTTTGAAACATCTCAAAATTTGCAGTTTGTAAAAATGAAAAATGCACTTACTGCCTGGGAATAAAAACAGTGACCTGTCAAGACTACTGCGCTGTCATGACAAGCTGTCAAATGACAGTCATCTGGGTGCCACTGCCCCTTGTCTTATCTGGCAGCTGCCGTCGTTCTGCGCTGGCAGATACCCACTTCGATGTCACACCTCTGCTGTCCAGCTATCCCCCATGCTGCCAAAAAGTAGCCATTTTGGCCTGCGGCATTGTTATAGTTAGGTGTGCTGCACAGTGCATTGTTAAGACACACTACAAGCACACACAGTCAAATGTGCCATTAGTGATATCACCCTCTGTTTGCCAACTTGTAAATTAGCAGGAGTATAATGGTACTGAAAACAACATCGTAACCAATGTAAAATCGAAATGCTGGTGGTCTTTGAAGTTCTGATTTGTTTTGAGATGTTATATTGGTGAGTGTTGTGCCAAATATTTCAGCCAGTCCTACATTATAATTTCTATGTATTGCTGTTGCTTTAAGCCCCAGTTGTTTTGATGCACTCTTGTGCCAACTAGTGGTGAGAAAATAAACTGAAATATTACCAACAAAAGAATAAACAGAGCTTAGATTCTGAAAGATTTTACAGTTAATTCAGGTGTCCTTAAATGTATTATATATGCATTACTTAGGTACTTAGTGTATATACGAGGGACGAGAGGAGTAGTAATTGGGCATTAAAAAGTTGGTATGATCCTGGGCAAATTGCATCCATTGCAAAGGAAGGTGACTAGCAAAGTGATAGTGATAATAAATAATGTTTAAAAAAAGTGTGGAAACAAATTTTTCATTTGTGTGTTCATTATCAAGTGGCCATTACCTCTATAATGAGAACTTTCTGCAAACAGTCACAGCAGACTTTAGAATGTCCCACAGACAGTGTGTGCAGCTACCTGCAGGAAATAATGTATGTCAACAGTACAAGTGAAACACAAAGCTGAATAGTGTCTACAGAAAAAGTTCTTTCATGTGAACTTCCTCCACAGCACTGGACTTTTCTGCACAAAAGGTGACACATATTTACTACAACTTGCAGAGTGCTTCACTATATCAACTCAAAAAATATGAACTTACCTGTGACACATGCAAGATTTTATATTTTTGGAAAGCTCCAGCACTTAATACCAAAGTAGAAAATGAAAAAGTATCCAAAAACACAAATAGAAAGGGACCCTTTACATAGAGAAAAGTGGACATCAACAACAGCAAGATATTGGTATAAGTGAGTCCATATATTGCCATCTGAAAGAACCTCCTGTGTTGAAAGTGGTTAACAAAGCTTTCAAAACATTAGTACTGTTTTGTAACAAAATACATACTTATACTGTTTTGGTCCTTATATTTTTACAACAAAGAACTGACCATTTTGTAGCCTACAGATGTGTAGCTGCCATGTCCTGCTAAAAACAACTATCTCTTTATTTGTCAGAAGTGGGGAAATTTGGCTTTTTACAAAATCTCTTTAACACTAGAATCCCTGAAACCTACAAAAAAATATGTAATCCTGGCCCACCTTAAATCCCTTCGCACCTCTCCATCAGCGTCTTTTGTTTTGTAAATGTGTTGATCAGCACAAGCAGCCTGTTGTCCCATCCCCTGCCTTGACAGAGCTCAACTCCGGCAAAATGTTCTCCCAGCTAAAGCCAAGGCTCCTTATCTGCATGTGGGGTGCTGGCACTTGTATAGGGTAAATAATACAGTATATCATTATTTTGAATTATATGCATTTCATGTGTGTTCCGTGTTTACAAAGATCTGGGTAAGTGTAGGATTAAAAAGAAATGTGAGGCAAAAAAAGCTGAATACATACCTAAAGCAGACTTTAGTCCAAATATCAAATAAACACGTACACTTTTATTCAAGGATATAATTAAAGAAAAAAAGATTTGATTTACATGTTGCTGTTAATGAGTTAAAAACCCAAGCTCAAATGTCAATCGACAGGGAGCTCAAAAGTGTTCTTGAATGGTGCATAGGAAAGAACCGCTGCCTTATAACCCAAAGATCCCAGGTTTGAGTACTGAGCTGCTATAATTAAAAACATACATTTGATTTGAGTCTGTAACAGCCGGTGTAACTTTTGGCTACTTGTAAAAGTTAGTGCTTGTTTTTTTATTATTCAGTTTTATTCTCATAGTGACGTTCACGTGGTACAACAAACTTACCTCTCCCTCTCTGAGCTGATGGCATTTTTCTCCATTCTTTTCACAAGAGCAGCGATGACCACAGTGGGTTCTGTGGCTGATACCACTCAGCACTATTTGTTGTACTGGGAATCAAAGATATGATGTCTTGTGACCACTATCAGACTGGATAAAGGCAGGACCGAAACAACAGACAGCTTCTTCAAAGCGCTTTCGCTGGCTAATAGGCTACTGCACCGCAACACAACTCTGCTTGGCACCATAAAGTAAAATGGGACTTCCACCTACGGCTATAGTCACATTAGTTTGCAAGCAATTTGCCACACTAGTGTTTAGATCTGGCAGTGTCATGCTGTTTGCGCCCTAAATGAAGAAGCCTTTGATTTCAGTCTGTAACAGTAAAGTTTTGCTACCTGTACAAGACATTGTTGAAGGAATATAAGCAGCCACACAAACATTGGTGAATCATATCTTCTGGGTATCTTGTTGTCACTTGAATTTATTGTTTTTCAGTTTTATTCTTGAATAAATAACACACTTGTTTCATTATACCTTTGTGAAAATGTTTATTTTATATTCCAGTAACCACTTGAATTAGATCAAATCTATCTCTGCCTCTCTCGTGTACACACACACACATACATGAAAATGTCACAATTTGAAAACGCTATGCCATTTGAACATGAGTTGTCATTTGAACGTGTTTTTTTTTTTGCGATCTTGCCTGTAGTCAATGGGCTGAGTGGTGGCTCTAAGGATAGGGATCTGCACTGGCAATTGGAAGGTTGGCAGTTCGAATCCCGTAAATGCCAAAAGGGACTCTCCTCTGTTGGGCCTGAAATTGCTCCGTCCTGGGTATGACTTTAATCTGCATCCACCCCTGCATGTAGGCCCTCCAACCAGCAGGGGAAAAACTTGGGGGTTGGTGGCAGAATTGGCACTCCAGCCACCATTAAAAACCTCACACTGTTCCACTCCATCTGAACTAGCGTGGTGCTGAGGTGTCATCTGTTGAATGGCTGCACTTGGGTCCTAATCTGGGATCCTGAGTTGGTGGGTGCGGCAATGCACTCTATCAGCGTATGCTTCTAACCCCCCCTCATTTTCAAATAATGCCATTTTCATGTTTCAATGTGTGTGTGCGTGCCTGTGATTTAAAATTTAGATCAGAGTCAATAATTACCCCTAAATTCTTTACATCTCTCTTGACTGTTTGCCTATTGGAAAAGTTTATTTCTAATACTCTCATTATATCAATTTTTGCCAATCACTAAGATTTCCAATTTCTCCTTTTATAGTTTGAGAAAATTACTACTCATCCATTCAGAAACACAAGTAAGACATTGTGTCAGTAAGGCAAGAGAGTTGGGTTCATAAATACAGTTGTGTGTCGTCAGCATAGCTGTAGTAGCTCACGTTACACTTTGAGATAATCTGACTTAATGGAATCATATAGATCGAAAAGAGAAGTTGACACAGGATTGATCCTTGTAGAATACCATATAGAATATCACGTGTCTTTGAAGTACATAATTACTACAACTAACAAAGAATTTTCTACTTGTTAAGTAAGACTCAGACCAATTTAAGACACTGCCAGAGAGGCCAACCCATTGACTAATGCGATTTAGAAGAATATTGTGATCAATTGAAATGTGGGACTCAGATCTAAGAGGATGAAAACAGATAAATGGCCTCTGTCTCCATTTACCCACAAGTCATTTACTACTTTAACGAGTGCAGTTTCTGTACTGTGATTTGTTCTAAAACCTGACTGAAACTTGTCAAGAAGAGAATGTTTATTCAAATGATCATTTAGCTTTATAATGACCACCTTTTCTAGGATTTACTTAAGAAAGGCAGGTTAGAAATACTGTAGGTCTAAAATTTTCAAAAACAGAGGAGCCGAGATTATTTTTCTTAAGCAGGGGTTAAACAACAGCAGTCTTAAGACAGTCTGGGAAGACACCCATATCTAAAGATGAATTTAAAATGTCAAGAACACTCTCAGTTAGCACATCAGATACTTCTTTGAAAAAAAGCACCTTGGATGAGAACCTCTGTCCTCTTATTGCAAGGCAGGAGCACTACTAAACATATAATTTTTCATATGTGTAACATGTACTTTTTAAAAATTAAAAAAAAAAAACTGTCTTTCATGTCAAGGCTGTTTGCACATATGACAGTACTATTCAAATTCAATATGTTAGGCATATCAAACCAAAAGAATGACAAAAAAGGAGTAAGTTATAATCACTAACTACACATTGTAACTCAAAAACAGTCAGCAGTACAGTATTGCTGACAGTCATCATTTGCTGTTGTATAATTTATAAAAACATAATTTAACAATGTCCTTTCTAAACTTAGGATTTCAGACTGCTCATTCTCTCTCTGAGGGTTGCCTTTTTCACGAAGTGATCTTTTGTAAGGTACATCCATGACTGTAACCATCTTCCTAAATAACGTTAACATGGGCATAATCTTCTCCATCAAGAAAATCTGACTAGTCAGACCTTCTGATTTGAAAAGAACTGTAGTTGGTGATTAAGACAGTGAAGTATGTACAGTAGAGCTAGAGAAGGTGATAAATAATAAGTACAATTAAGAAAGAAATAGTTGGGGACACATAAACTGATCATCTTACTTTTGGACCTTTAGGATTTTCTTTCAATACCCACAACAGCTATGAAATACTGTTAGCATGTTTTGTGTGTTTAATGTGTCTTTGAATGCTGTACTTTGTGAAGAGTGATACATTTTTCTTTGCTCTGCATACCACTGTTTTTACTCTTTAAGCTGGTGGTTTTAGAACCATTGTTCCTTCTACCATTTTATGTACAGTATTTATGGCCTGGTAAAAATATGCTCTGAGTAGCAGATCGGAAATATTGAACTCCTAATGAACATTAAGAGTATTAAATAGAGAACAGCTTATTTATTAAGATAGATAGATAGACAGATAGATAGATAGATACTTTATTAATCCCAAGGGGAATTTCACATACTCCAGCAGCAGCATACTGATAAAAAAAAAACAATATTAAAGAGTGATAAAAATGTAGGTATAACAGACATTAACTTTGTATAATGTTAACGTTTACCCCCTGGGTGGAATTGAAGAGTCGCATAGTGTCAGTGGAGCAGGACAGTGACAGCAGTCTGTCACTGAAGCTGCTCTTCTGTCTGGAGATTATCCTATTCAGTGGATGCAGTAGATTCTCCATGATTGACAGGAGCCTGCTCAGTGCCCGTCGCTCTGCCACGAATGTCAAACTGTCTAGCTCCATGCCTACAATAGAGCCTGCCTTCCTCACCAGTTTGTTAAGGCGTGAGGCATCCCTCTTCTTTATTCTGCCTACCCAACACACCACTGCGTAGAGGGCGCTTGCCACAACTGTCTGATAGAACATCTGCAGCATCTTATTGCAGATGTTGAAAGATGCCAGCCTTCTAAGGAAGTATGGTCGGCTCTGTCCTTTCTTACACAGAGCATCAGTATTGGCAGTCCAGTCCAATTTATCATCCAGCTGCACTCCCAGGTATTTATAGGTCTGCACCCTCTGCACACAGTCACCTCTGATGATCAAAGGGTCCATGAGGGGCCTGGTCCTTCTAAAATTCACCACCAGCTCCTTGGTTTTGCTGGTGTTCATTTGTAGGTGGTTTAAGTCGCACCATTTAACAAAGTCCTTGATTAGGTTCCTATACTACTACTCCTCCTGCCCACTCCTGATGCAGCCTATGATAGCAGTGTCATCAGCAAACTTTTGCACATGGCAGGACTCCGAGTTATATTGGAAGTCTGATGTATATAGGCTGAACAGGACCGGAGAAAGGACAGTCCCCTGCGGCGCTCCTTTGTTGCTGATCACAATGTCAGACCTGCAGTTCCCGAGACGCACATATTGAGGTCTGTCTGTAAGACAGTCCATGATCCATGCCACCAGGTATGAATCTACTCCCATCTCTGTCAGCTTGTCCCTAAGGAGCAGAGGGTGGATGGTGTTGAAGGCGCTAGAGAAGTCCAGAAACATAATTCCTACAGCACCACTGCCTCTGTCCAAGTGGAAGAGGGATCGGTGTAGCATATAGATGATGGCATCCTCCGCTCCCACCTTCTCCTGGTAAGCAACATCTGTAACAAATTTCATTTTAAATGATGACTTGCAGGCTACAATTTCTATAGGTATGGCTTGGAGTACCTAAAACACACTGGACTACAGTAATCCCTCCTCAGAACCCCCCGCGATAGGCGAAAATCTGCGAAGTAGAAACCATATGTCTGTATGGTTATTTTTATATATTTTAAGCCCTTAGAAACTCTCTCACACTGTTTATAAATATTCTCCACATAGTTACTGTATACAGTAAACCCTTGTTTATCACGGTTAATCCGCTCCAAACAGATAAATGAATTTCCACGAAGTAGGGAGACTGTGGAAGATTGTGGGTTCACTTCCCAGTTCCTCCCTGTGTGGATAGCGCTTTGAGTACTGAGAAAAGCGCTATATAAATGTAATGAATTATTATTATTATTAACCTGTTTACGACCTTCTAAATACGTTTTAACATTATTAGAGCCCTCTAGACATGAAATAACACCCTTGAGTCAAAAGTTTAAACTGTGCTCCATGACAAGACAGAGATAACAGTTCTTTCTCACAATTAAAAGAATGCAAACATATCTTCCTCTTCAAAGGAGTGCGCGGGTCAGGAGCAGAGTATGTCAGAGAAAGAGAGTGGAAGAGAAAAGTAAACAAGCAAAAATCAGTAGGGCTGTTGGGCTTTTAAGTATGGGAAGCACCGCGATAAAGCAGCCGCAATGAAGGGATCAATGTGAAGGTAGTCTTTCAGCATTTTTTACAGGCGCATCCGTATCTTCTAAGCAAACAGCCTCTGCGCAAACAGCCCCTCTGCTCACACCCCCTCCTTCAGGTGCAGAGAATGTCACAGAGAGAGAGAGAGAGCGGGAAGCATATCTTATATCATTGAGGAGTTTTATTTAATACGTAATACATGCTCTAATTGGGTAGCTTCTCAGCCATCCGCCAATAGCGTCCCTTGTATGAAATCAACTGGGCAAACAAACTGAGGAAGCATGTACCATGAATTAAAAGACCCATTGTCTGCAGAAATCCGCGAACCAGCGAAAAATCCGTGATATATATTTAGATATGCTTACATTTAAAATCCGCGATGGAGTGAAGCCGTGAAAGTCGAAGCGCGATATAGCGAGGGATCACTGTATAGCAAAATGTTTTGTTATCCAATCAGTTATTATTTTATATAGTGGACCTTCTGAGCTGAATGCAATCTTAAATCCAACCACAAGAACTTTATACCTTTTTGAGTTTGCTGCAATCTTCCAGTTTTCAACTTCCTGAAATATTTGTTGTTTCTTCGTCTTTCTGCATTTTTATTTTATAACACATACACAACACCAGTTTGTGCTAGAGAGGATAGTAGGTAACATTTGTCAAAAACAAGTTTCTTAAAACAGTAGCATTGTTATTGATCCTTTTATTTCTGTACTTGTTGTTTCTCTTTAAAAATTCAGCAAATATGATTTTGCCATATATGTAGAAAGACTGCATATTTTTGAAAATACCCTTGTCACTTTAATGGTGCAATCATATTTGCAAACTTCAGCCACTATCTGCAGAAAGCCTGAGGGAATTTTGAGAATTACTGCTTCATTTATATGCAGTGCTCAGCGTTCTTCCTTATTACACCTGATTTGTTTATTGTTTCTGACTTGCATAAATACATACGCCTAGCCTGCTGCAGAATTTAATAACCAATAGTCTGAGAATTATCAGAGAACGATGGAAATTTAGTTTGAAAACAATGAATGACTACAGAAAGATTAGAAAAAACAATCAAGCTTTAGTTAAGGGTTTTACACTTTGGAACAATGTGGAAGCTGTCAGGCTTATAAAAGAATTGACAACTGGTTTAATGTTTTAGTTAAATGCATATCAAATAGGATCCATATACATCCACCCCTTTTAGGTAGGGCACAGACAGTTCCTTACCTGTGTGTAGTGTGTCTGGAGCTCCACTCCTATACTTTCACATGGAAGACTTGTTAAATTACTGCTGAACTAATCAACTAAAAAGTTTACCCCAGGACTTCAAATGATGTTAGGTAGAAAAAATCCTGTTTAAAGACTTAGGGATCTCTTTAGAGTTCTACAGTACCTGTTTAGGTGACTTGGCCAGAAGTCCAGTAAGACTTGAAAGTTACCTTTAGTAAATAGGCCTATTCACAGGTGAGAATCACAAAATGTTTTTACATCTTGGACTTGGACTGCCAAACATAGTCTAGAGGTTACAAATGGCATAGTTTGCTGAATTTGAGGGATGCTTTGAGAACATAATCAATCTAAGAATTGAAAGTTTATCTATATTTTAACATATAGGGCAGTGATAAGACTATATCACCCACATTTTTGGTAACGTTTATTAGAGTAGGGCAAAAGCTACCAACAGTAACTGAGGTCCCCAATTTCTACTCCAGAAGAGGTAGCAGCAAAATCACTTTGACCAAACATTGCCTTGCTGACCAACCAAGCAGGTTGTACTTATGGAGTTTACTGTTTACTTTTGGAGTTTACTCTCTTTCATATTTACTGGAAGGATTGGATATAAGTGGCCAATTAAGGAAAGGACAGCAAAATGTGCAGAGTTGGAGGAGCAATGCATGTACTGTACATCACAGCCTTGGGGGTGAGCACATTCTGGACACAAATCAAGGGTTTTATCAACCTCAACCTGGTCACTTGGGTGAGGGAGTTGAAAGAGCCAAAACTCCAAATGACTGCAGGACCATCACTAAAATTTGTCCAGGTTTGTATCATAAGATGTGTCAAGAAAAGTGTTGACAAAGCCATATTTGACACCTGACTTGGACCAGTAAACTTTCTGGTGATGTCCCTAGTCAATAATTTAGTGTGATGGGCAAGATAATCACCTTTTTTGTTGATTCTTTATAAAAATGTAACCCTACTTCTGACTTCTTTTCCAACCCTCAAGCCAAGCACCTTTTCTCATCTGCTTGACCGACTCAAAGCTCACCTAAACAAACACTAGAAGCTTTCTTTAAGACTCTCTTGTTGGCACTTCTTAGGCTGTATCCCTAAAGCACTTTCTAGTAACCCCATGCACCCCTGCAGTTCTGAACTTCAAATTATATTTAAAGGATCGGGCAACAATATAGAGGTTGGTCTATCATAAAGAACAGAGGTGTACTGCATAAAGTGGTTCTCTTTTGCTAGCTACTAGAATGGACTTTATATGCTGCATTTAACATTTTGAAGCCTTCAGAAAATATTGAGGTTGCAGTGATCTTCAAAGAGAACTGTTAAAAAATGAAATATACATATATATAATATATGCAGTATATACATTGTCAGTGCCATATGGGTTGGATGGGCACCAAGACCAGAGGAGGAGATAGTTCTTTACCCAGATGGGAGGCTCCGAGCAGGCAGATGGGCATCTTGGCCAGGAGAAAGGAAGGAGCCAGACCCAGAAGAGATGGTCAGAAGGGATAGACGGACAGCCTATCAGGTGCCATAGGGGATATGTTATTTGACCAGGACACGAGATGGCACCAACCCTCTGTATAAACAGCCATTTCGGAACCAGCAGGGAATGCTGGGAGATGTAGTCCAGCCCTGCTAGGGACTATGGGTGCCGCAAGGGGGTGCTGTTGGGAGTTGCGCTCCCCAATTTATGGGACTTCCATAAGCCAGTGGACCTGATACCGGAAGTACTCCCGGGTCTTAATAAAAGGGACCGCACTCCCTTATCCAGGCGAGTCGGAACTGGAAGGACGTGGAGCAACACTCACCAAGAGGAGGGTATTGTGGTGGTGAGAGGAATTATAGAGAGATAAAGAGAGAAAGATTATTTGTACTTGTATTTTGTGCAAATGTTAACCTTTTTTATGAACTGTGTGAAATAAGCACACCATTATTTGAACCTGTGAGTCTTTGTGTGATAATGTTTGGGGCTCGCTGATGCCCCGGTTTTCCATCACTATATATATATATATATATATATATATATATATATATATACAGTAGAGTCTCGCTTATCCAACCTTCGCTTATCCAACCTTCTGTATTATTCGACGTCCCACCACAAAAAAAAAAACAAAAAAAAAAAGTTCATTTTTTCAGTTAAATTTTTCTGTTGTTTTGTTGTAAAACATGATTACAGTGGATTATGTGGCCAGCCCTCTCTGGCGTGTATGTGTGTGTGTGTGTGTGTGCGTGTGTCTCTCTCGCTCGCGTGTGTGTGCGCCTGTGTCTCTCTCGCTCGTGTGCGTGCGCCTGTGTCTCTCTCGTGTGTGTGTGTGTGTGTGTGCGTGCACCTGTGTCTCTATCTCGTGCGCCTGTGTGTGTCTCTCTCTCGCGTGCATGTGTGTGTCTCTTTCTTGCGTGCGCGTGTGTCTGTCTGTGTCTCTCTCTCACGCTCTCTCTCTCTTGCTGCACAGGGAATGCACAGGGAGAGACTGAACACGTGCGGAAATCATCGGCGCACACAAACCGAAAGGGAAACTGGCTCGTTCGTATACCTAGTGTGTGGTCTTGAACAGATGCAAAAGTTTGGCGAACATTTTGGTCATAACCCGATTTGTACGTGTCCAGAGACGTTCATGAACCGAGGTTCCACTGTATTCGGTTCGTAATGTGTAAAATTATAACATAGTTTGACGTTTAATAGGCTTTTTCTTAACACCTCCCATTATCCGACATTTTCGCTTATCTGATGTCGGATAAGCGAGACTTTACTATATATATATATATATATATATATATATATATATATATATATATATACAGTGAAACTTCGGTTCACGAACGTCTCGGTACACATACAACTCGGTTTATGATTAAAAAGTTCGCCAAACTTTTGCCTCGGTTCACGACCACACACTCGGCATAAGAACAAGCCAGTTTCCCTTTCGGTTTGTACATGTTCAGTCTCTCCCTGTGCATGTCATGTGCAGCGAGCAAGAGAGAGAGAGCGCCACACACACACACACACACAGGCAGTGTACACGAGAGACAGACGCACACACACAGGCAGCACGCGCACACACACATGCAGCGGGCGCACACACACACAGGCAGCGCGAAAGAGAGCGCGACACACACACACACACACAGAGGCAGCGCGCAGACACACAGGCAGCGCGAAAGAGAGCTGGAAGCATTAAAGTAGGAAGGCAGTTAAAGAATGCACTGGGCTTGATTTTGTTTTAACTTCTGTTTCCAGCGATTGGTTCGTAGCGTGCATTGTTGCAATATTATTTTTCTTGGTGGTTTATTAAATTATGGATTTTTTCAAATGTTCATTTTTTTCCCTGTGCTTAAAACTCATTAAGAAAAGTGCTTTTAGCCAGCGGTTGGTAGCGCTATAGCGCAAACTATTCTAGTGTTAGTTTTCTCTGTTGTTCAAGGTTTTCTCAGTGTTATTCAATGTTTTTACGTTTACTTTACTATTACGCTGTGCATTCTATGGTTTAATTAACTATATTTGTGCTTAAAAGCTTAAAAAAATATATATTTACATACAGTTCGTATGGTCTAGAACGGATTAATTGTATTTACATACAATCCTATAAGGGAAATTTCTTCGGTTCACGACCAAATCGGTTTACGACCAGAGTTTTGGAATGAATTACGGTCGTGAACCAAGGTTCTACTGTACATATTGTCACGCATGCGCGAGTAGGAGACCGCGGACGGATCCGAAACCACTTCGAAGGACGTTTGCCGGTAGGGAATGGCGGGGTACTAACCTTTCTGCTCTTTCTTTCAGGAAAAAAGACACACCGCCATCGTAACCTGACCGCACTACGTCCACTTCCGCCCTTCCTCCGCCATCTTCCCTGACGTCAGCAGTCCCGTCATCCCTCACGCCTCCTTCCCAGCATTCCTCCACTTCCGGCTCCTCCTGTATAAAATGGCCGCCGACGCCTCTGAAGGCGTCGCGCAATTTGAATGACTTTTGTTAATTGTATTGACTGCATAACGTTCAATATTTTTCTTTACAGTATACGGGGCCAAAACCCCAACCCTTTATGCTGTGTTTGTGTCTTTTTTACAGTGGCGTAGCCGGCAGGATACTGCATGAAGAAAATGACTGAAAGGCAGGACCTCAATACCGTGCTGCAGGGTATGAACGCCCAAATCCAGTCCCTGCAGCAAGCGCAGGCCAGTACTACCCGGGAATTGGACGCCACCAAGGCCAAGCTCGCAGAAGCCGAGAGGGTAAGGGCCGACCCGAATCGTCCTAAACCTCCGTCCTTGGTCCCGATGACGGAGGCGGACGACATCGAATCGTATTTAGGGATCTTTGAGAGGACGGCCACCCGGAACGAGTGGCAGCGGTCCGAGTGGGCGTCCATCCTGGCGCCCTACCTGAAGGGGCCCGCGCAGCGAGCCTATTATGACCTCCCTGAGGAGGAAGCCGCGGACTATAAGCTCCTGAAACAGGAGATCCTGGCCCGCTACGGCATTACGCCGAGCCAGCAGGCAAGCGAATGGCGAAGCTGGCAGTTTGACCCTGAGAAGCCAGCCCGAGCACAGGCTTTCGTGTTCTGGGGAAAAATGGGGAGATGGCTACGGCCCGAGGGTCCCCAAGCCCGGAAGGTCGTAGAGCAGGTGGCCTGTGAAGGCCTGGTCAATGCACTGCCCAGCTCCCTTGCCCAGCAGGTTCGGCGCCACCCATACACCGACATGCCGGGACTCCTGGACGTCCTGGAGCGTCAGCTCGCGGTCTTCCGAGCCGGGGGGGCAGAAAGGCAAGCTCGCGGGAACCGGCAGGGACGGGCGGCCACCCCCGAGCCCTCTCGACACGCTGCGGAAGCGCCTTCCAGACTCCGAGAAAAGCCGGCCTTTCCGCGCTGTTACAAGTGTGGAGAGACCGGCCACCTGCTACCGACCTGCCCTCTCAACACCCCCATGGAGCCGATGGACTGCACCTGGGCCTCTGTGGAAAGGTATTGTACTCCGCCGCATCCCTTGGCGAGTCCGAACACGGGAGTGGTGTTGGTAAACGGGCACTCAGTGGTGGCTCTTTTTGACTCCGGCAGCAACATAACCATTGTCGCTCGCCGCTATGTCTTACCGCGACAGTGGCTAAACAAACACTTACGAGTCACTTGTGTTCACGGAGAGACCAGGTCTTACCGTTCCGCCGAGTGCTATCTTTCCTGGAGGGGGTAGTTGTCCAAACTGTTGGTTGCGGTGTTGCCCGAACCCCCCTTTCCGGTGATCCTGGGACAAAACTGGTCACAAAGGAAAAGCGGTAAGACACGCACCGCTCCTGGGGCCTCACTGGGTCTGGTTATGGAGGGACAAGGCACCCTTCCCGCGGTCTCCACGCCATGCAATGAGGCAGGCAATAATGGCGCGGGCACAATGGGGGAGGTGTCTCAGGCGACGGGCTCTGAGCCGGAACCTCCCTCCGGCGAGGGGACGAGTCAGGGAACACCTCCGCCCAACACCTCTCTGGATCCCCTGAGTAATATGGAGTATCAGTTTCGCTCCACGCCCGCATCATTCAAAAGAGAGCAGTGGAATGACGATTCCCTGCGGTTTGCCAGAAATGCGATTGTTCTCCCGGGCAGCTCACAAGCTGAAAGTTCCATGCCACGCGAGCCCTTCTTTGTATTGGAAAATAATCTGTTGTATCGGGTGGCAACTCACGAGGGTGAGGTGCGGAAATTGCTGCTAGTGCCGCGCACCTTCCGGCGGGAGGTCTGCGAACTAGCTCACGCCCACCTCCTAGGCGCCCATCTCGGGGCCGAAAAAACGTTGGAGAGAATCAAGCTCCGCTTTTACTGGCCCGGGATTAACGAGGAGGTCCGGCGTTTCTGTCAGTCCTGTCCGGACTGCCAGATTCGCCAGATTCCTAGGAGGGACCGAGCTCCTCTCGTCCCGATACCACTGATAGATGTACCCTTCGACCGGATAGGGGTCGACTTAGTAGGACCCCTGGAACCCTTGAACCGTGGCCACAAATATATACTGGTTATGGTTGATTATGCAACCCGATACCCAGAGGCGGTTCCCCTGCGCTCCGCTACCACCAAAAACATCGCACGGGAACTAGTCAATCTTTTTTCGAGAGTGGGGATCCCTAAGGAAGTCCTCACGGACCAGGGCACTCCCTTCACTTCAGATACGTTCAGGGAAGTTGCCAAGTTACTGAGAATTAAGCACCTAAAGACGTCTGTCTACCACCCCCAAACGGACGGCCTGGTGGAGCGCTTTAATCAGACGCTTAAACAGATGCTTCGTAAGGTAGTCAGCGCTGATGGCAGGAACTGGGACCAGCTCCTGCCCCTTGTGCTTTTTGCCTACCGGGAGGTACCCCAGGCCTCTACGGGCTTCTCCCCTTTTGAGTTATTATATGGGCGACAGCCCCGGGGACTTTTGGACATACTAAAAGAAGGCTGGGAGGCTGAGGCCCTTCCCTCCTCCAATATATTGGAGTATGTAGCGCAACTGCGCGACAGGCTCACTAAGATCAGGCCACTCCTCAAAGACCACGTGACTCGTGCGCAGGCAGCGCAGGCCCGGTGTTACAACCGCAACTCTGTACTCCGGGAGTTCCACCCGGGGGACCGAGTGATGGTACTCGTTCCCACCTCCCACTCCAAGCTCCTAGCTCACTGGCAGGGGCCATACGAGGTTAAGGAAAGAAAGGGGCTCGTCGACTATTTGGTTAAACAACCGAATCGCCGACCGAGCGAGAGGATCTATCACGTAAACCTGTTAAAACCATGGAAGGACAGGGACGAGGCTCCCGACACTCATAGATCCCTCTCCCTATTCGCTAGCATGACTGCCCTTAACCTCGGCGACGAGCTAACCCCCGTGCAGCGGCGAGAGATGACCCAAGCTATCTACGCCATCCCCGAAGTGGTGAGCGAGTCGCCAGGCCGGACCTCGCTGATTGCCCACGACATAGTCACGGAACCTGGAGTAGTCGTCCGGGAGAGGCCCTATAGACTCCCGGAGGCAAAATGCGCCGAAGTGGAACTGGAGGTACAACGAATGCTGGACTTGGACATTATCGAGGAGAGTCACAGTCCCTGGTCCAGCCCGATTGTCCTCGTTCCCAAGCCGGATGGCTCCTGGAGATTCTGCAATGACTTTAGACGTCTAAACCAGGTCTCCAAGTTCGATGCCTACCCGATGCCCCGCATTGACGACCTGCTCGAGCGGCTGGGTGCGGCTCGGTATCTGACTACTCTTGATATGACAAAAGGGTACTGGCAAATTCCCTTAACGGCATCTGCCAAAGAGAAAACCGCCTTTAGCACCCCTAGTGGACATTGGCAATACAAGGTCCTCCCATTTGGGCTGCACGGGGCCCCGGCGACCTTTCAACGTCTGGTGGATAGAGTGCTGAAGCCCCACCAGTCCTATAGTGCCGCCTACCTGGATGACGTCGTCATCTATTCCGGCACCTGGGAGGAACATCTATTGCAGCTCTCTGCTGTCCTCGCGACACTGGCTAAAGCCGGCCTCCGTATTAACCCCCGTAAGTGTTTCTTTGGCTTAAAGGAGGCCAAGTATTTAGGCTATCTTGTGGGACGAGGACAGGTGAGACCCCAATGTTCCAAAATCAAAGACATCTTGGAATGGCCCCGTCCGAATACCAAGAGACAGGTGCAGGCTTTCTTGGGGTTGGCGGGATACTACCGCCGGTTCGTACCCCGTTTCTCCGAGAGGGCAGCACCCTTGACTAGCTTAACAAAGAAAGGGGCTCCCCTGCACGTGGTATGGAACGATAAGGCGGAACACGCATTCAGTGACCTGAAACAGGCCCTTACTTCGGCACCCGTATTGCGGACCCCTGATTTTGGGCTGCCCTTTATCCTCCAGACCGACGCTTCGGACACAGGCCTGGGCGCCGTGTTGAGCCAAAGTGTTGATGGTGTCGAACACCCCGTGATGTACTTAAGCCGGAAACTGTTGGACCGAGAGACCAGGTACGCGGCGGTGGAGAGGGAAGCCCTGGCCATTAAGTGGGCCGTGACTTATCTCCGCTACTACCTGTTGGGTAGCGAATTCACTCTGGTGACTGATCACGCTGCACTTCAGTGGATGTCCCTCCACAAAGAGTCGAATCCGCGAGTCACCAGGTGGTTCCTGGACTTGCAGCCCTATAAGTTCACGGTCACTTATCGCCGCGGCGGCCTTCAGGCCAATGCCGATGCCCTCTCTCGCGTCCACGACCTCTCGGCTAGGTCCGCCCGACCAGACGGTCTTGGGCTGAGGGGGGGGTCGTGTCACGCATGCGCGAGTAGGAGACCGCGGACGGATCCGAAACCACT
>JANRMT010062854.1:72769093-72790889 GCA_026402145.1 Polypterus bichir lapradei | reverse complement strand
ATATATATATATATATATATATATATATATATATATATATATATATAAGAATGATTAGAATATGCAAGTATCAAAAGCAACAGAAAGTGAGATACAAATTCAATGGAGTAGTAGTACTACTAATATCTTTGTATACCTGCAACTAGACTTAAGACAAATGTATACTAAATTCTTAAAGTTGGGTGCAGTTCAGAAATACAAAGGGAGAACATTCCACAGCTTTGGTGCAAGAACGGAGAAGCACTGTTCAGTTTTGGCATGCTTGGCAAGAGGATGAATGATCAATGAGGTAGAACAGATGAAATGTCAAAGACAAAATTCAAACAGACATGAGGAAATGCCATTGCTTCAGCACTATTAAGTTTTCCATAGACTTTCTATATATAGAAATTTGGGGTGGTCCCACAGCTGCACTATCAGGGGCCCTGCCCCTTAAACATATCATATAAAGAACAAGAAATATTACTATTACAGTAACTAACAGAATTAACTAAAATGAAACCCATAATCAACGCATAATTAATATATATATATATATATATATATACAAAATACTCACTAAAGTATAATAGAATACAAAAAAGACAAAAAGATTTTTAGGGACATCAATTATAAAAGAATACATTCGGGAGAAAAAAAAATAATAAAAAATAAATAAATAAACAAAATAGAAAATAGACCCAGAGAGAAGGCTCTCATTACACCATAACAAATTCAGCCTTTGAATGAGCAGTTGACTGGTCCCTGTAGTGGACAAGTCCAAAGTTAACGGCTGCATTATCTTTGCGCTTGCTGCCGGAGCCTTTATCTCCAAGTGAGAAAGCACTGAAAATAGTCGATTGAAGAAGAAGAATGGATGTTATCAGTTCTGTCATTTGAAGGAGACAGTTGAATCCTCCTCCATTAAAACAAGTTCAATTTGGTGTTCTGTAGTGTTTAAAATGGATTTATAACACAATCAACATAAATATTTTTTGTTTTTGACCTAAGCAGCTGCAATTCTAGTGATTCATTTTAAAAGCAGCGATTCATCAGGATAAAAACACTAAAAAAAGCATGTGGAAACTTTAGCCAAGATGTTCAGCATGCATGAGTAATAACGCATGGATTTTTTAGTGAATCATACACTGTATCCTAATTGTAGCCATTGCTTTTACTTTCTTCAGATCATTGCTCTGAAAATAAAGTTTTTTAGTCATTTGTGTGTTTCAAGTGCAATTATTAAAATTGGAATAATTTTAAAAGCACACGTTAGGATATTAAAATTTGTGCAACATAGTCATACTAAAGATTAAGTTACGGTGAAATGCATCTGCAATAATAAGGGATTTAGCTGCTGTCCTTAAATGTCTTATGTTCAGAATTAATTCATCGATAATTTCAAGGTATGATTTGGATCAGTGTCCTTCAATAGAAGCCTTTGACTTTTGCAGGCTTACTGTTCACCCTGATATACAGTATGTGGTTTCAGAGCCAGATTACGCATATGGGCAATCAGGAGAGGGGGACTCCCACACCACAAACCAGAATTGAACTTCACAAGCATCTTGATGGCATGTCTGCCGTTCTTCATTCATCAGGTGAATTAAAATTCAACAACAGCCATTTATCTGCTGTCCAACTTACTTAAATATGTCACCTGCCCAAGCTCCTGGTTGTTACTGACACTGAAATGTAAAATATTTGCTTTGGTAATTTCTTTACACCTTTATGTTTGCCAGATGTCTAACATTGCAATGCAGTATGTACAACAGCTTATAATCCTCTCGTAACCTGTGTGCCCATCAAATCAGTTTATTAGAACATTAGTGTTTTACATCAAACAAAAAAGTATAAGTGTCAGGGGTAGAAACAATTTGAAACTGTGAGTCTTCACATAGTGCAAGCTGCAATTTCTAAGCGGTTTGGATGTTACTGTGGAGTTCCCAGCTGCTCTTCACAGTAGTAAAAAGGTGCTCTATCTTTACTATGTTTAGTGCTCTCCTTCATTGGTATTTTCTTTTTAATAAAGATGTGGTTTTAAAAAACTATTAAACACATATTTATGTTATCACCAGGGGAAAGTTTTGTGTGCATTCCTAACATTTAGTGTCCTTTTCTAGGAAACATGTTGATTTCTTATTGTGCAGCCCACAAAGCCTAATGTTAAAGCCCTCAGTAAAAAAAAGGTTAAGTGCATGCATAAAAACACATCCAAAAAAGTACAGAAATGCATCCATATTAAAAAAATGTGCCTGAAATCCCTTGATTTTTCTTACAAACAATGAAACCTTGCAACAATCAGGATTTAATATTAGCAGGGAAGAAGCTCATATTAGCTAAAGGGGAGGCTAATGTTATGGCAGTCTGGAGTGGGAGTGACACAACTACACAGATGCAAGAGGTTAACCTTACCAATGATGATGATAATGATGACAATAAAGCTCAGCTGCTGCCTGATGATCGCCAGCAGAAACCTTACAGCATTTCTGGGGACCAGGTATAGTGTAAATTAGGGAAATGACAATTCTGCAAGCATCTATTTTGGCCTTTTCCTATTGTCCAATTTCTTATTCGCTGGATAGTTCAGATTTATAGATCATCCTGCTTTCATATAGATAACTAAAAGGTATTTGTGATTTGCTGATTTGCATTGTTCTTTTGATGTGGTATATTTTGGACTAAAAATTAAATATTGTAGTTAAGATAGCATTATTTCTACTTAATGTCCCTATTTCCTGTGCACTGTGTTCACATTTTATTACCCTGTTTTAATACATATGTTTCTTGCCATTAGTATTGGATTTTGTTATGTATTGTATGTATATTCCATTTGATTTGCGTCAATGTGTACACCAGTGCTGCTGATGCCCAGGGGCAGCACAGAGTCTTAATCTGTTGCTGTGAAGCTTGGTAATCTAAATGTGTCAAAAAAACCTTTTCTGTGGGTTGGTAATTAACTTAAATCTTTTCAAATGAAATCAAAGTGAAGCATAAGAGAATGTACTAATACCATGTCTGTAGGTTGGTGGTGTGGGTGGTGTTAAAGTCCTTACACTCACACATTACCAGTACAAAAATGTTCAAACTTGCAATATATTTACAATTACTGGTTTAGATTAATTGACCAAAATGTAACAAAGTATTAGAGGACATGTTTTGTAAAAAGCTGCCATAACGGCAATACAAAGGCAAGGTTATGTTCTGCATTTTTCTCTTGCCTATATGGTATAGGCCATTTAAAAATGTATGGATGACTGAGTATACTTTAAGTGAATTTACTTTAATATTTAATTCTTACTGAAGACCTACTGGAATACACCTCATATTGAATGGTCAGTGCAAAATCGATTGTGGAATAATTTTGTGGCATACTTCAAATAAAAAAAATGTAAGTGACTGATCAATTTTTAAAATATATATTCTCTGGACGTTTAGTTAATGCACTTTATAATATTCTATGACACTGCATTTTAAAAGGGAAAATACTGTACAGTATATTGTTCAAGAATTTGCTTTACAAGCAAGCTTAGTTATCCAAACTGCAGATTAAGCTGTGAATTTTTAGAAATGTTATTATGTTGTTTTCTGAATATATAGTATGTATAATTATATAAAACAAATATCTTTAATAAAATTTGCAAAAAAGACAAGGAGTGGTGGAACTACATTGCATTCATATTTCTGCTGTAAATAGCAACTGTTTGTCTCTAATTGTGCTTTATTATTACCTAATTTACTCTATTTTAAGATTTTGATTAATGTGGATTTTCCTCTACGCTGTTAATAGCTTTTGTAATAGGGTGTTGTACAGTGTTAGCCATTATGGATGCAATTAGAGGGGAATCAAAATGACACCTTTTATTGTTTAATTGAATGGATTACAATATGCAACTTTTCGAGGCAACTCAGGCCCCTTCTTAGTGTTCTTAGTGAAAAACAACTTGCCTGAAGAAGGGGCCGGAGTTACTTTGAAAGCTCGCATACTGTAATCCGTTCAATTAGACAATAAAAGGTGTCATTTTGCTTCACTTCTCACTGTTAATAACTAAAACAGATAAGCTTAATCTTTTTCTGTTTTTATTACATTTGTTTTTTATGCATTCCCATTAAATGTAGCACAAAATCCCATGTAAACACCCACTAAAAGATTACTGTTAACCACACTCCTCATTTCTGCATTTATCTTGAATGTAATTGTAATAGTGCTTCTTTTTCTTAAGTTTACTTCCAACGTACTTGCATTTATTCTTGTATTACATCATTTTTTCTTGTTCTTTTACCTCTCTCCATAGTTTTTGCTTCTGTTAAATTAGACTCCATTTTTCTGTCATATTTATTGCTATCGCAGAGTTCAAAATTCCACTGGCTGATCTTAGATTGTTCTAATAATTCAGTTTTTGCACTTGTTTACTTTCAATCAGGCTGTCAAAATCATCTGCAATTATTATCTTTTTTTTTCTCTGCGGCATTCTCAGTTTTTTAAAGGTCTCCCACCTTCTTTGTTTTTGTGCTACTTTATACATCTTTATTAAAATAAAACTCTCATTGCTTCTTAGTTTCAGTAAATACTATATCTGCCTGGTATGATACCTTCTATTTGTTTGACCTTTATTTCTGAGTAACTTATTAATATCACAGGCCAACCATTCCTGTTACATACAAGAAAATTAACACACCATGTCCCTAAATATTCTTTATATATATATATATATATATTATATATAATTATAATTATAATTTATGTAAAGATATAAGGAATATTTGGAGACATGGTGGCTCTGACGCTAGGGATCTGAGCCAGCAATCAGAAGGTTTCCGGTTTGAATCCCGTAAAAGCCAGAAGTGACTCTACTCCTTTGGGTTTCTTGAGCAAGGTCCTTAACCAGCAATTGCTTCGTCCTGGGTGTAACGTTAATCTGCACGTCGTCCAACTTGTAAGAGTTGGTGGAAGGATTGGTGCTCAAACCTCTGTTAAAAAAAAATCTAAAAACCTCACACTGTTTCAGTGTTGTTCTGAGGTGTCACACATTGCTCTCGGGTCCCAATCCAAGCGGTTTGTCAAGTGGAGGGTGCAGCAATGTGCTATCAACCTCTCTCTCCCTTTATATAAGCTTAAGAAGGAAATACTACATTTTTGCATGCAAAGTTAATTACTTTTATATAGCTCTTATTTTGATCATTTTACTGTGTATAACATTATCTTTCTTTTTTACATTGTTGATGCAAATTCTGTATTCCTGTATGAAGATGTTTTGTTTAATCTCCATATTTTTTCTTATTTTGACAGTTTGTTCTTTTGAAATGCTTATGATGGTTCTTTTTGTTTTGCTCCTTTAAATTATATTCGAGTGTCTTTATTTCATTTTGCTCTTCTATCTCAAACAAGGATAATACTAGCTATGTCGGCTTAATGTCAATCATTGTTATATTTAAGGAGCCATGTCTATATAAAAATTGTCCATCACAAACTGTTTCACTACAGTAAAAGTTCTGCCAGATGACATTGAGAAAATCTGGTGAGAGCTCAGTTTTTACATTTATGAACTTTAGTGTTCAACTGCATGAAGTAACAACTTACCTCTTTTACTTTCTCCGTTGTGACGTCTACAAGGCAGGTTGCTAGATGACTCCTTTAGAGAACAACCCAAGCACAATTTCTTTAACATATAAAACTTTGCAATATTTTGATAATTACACAAAGGCTGTAAAATATGAATATGTGAATATATGTTAATGCAAAAGACAAATAACAAATTTAGGTTAGTGTTTACCTTAGCTGTGAGTTTACATGCAGTATTATCCGCAGAACCTTAAGTGAAAAGGTAATGATACTTAATCTTTGTGTTGCTTCTGTTTTCTCAAGGGCGGGAAGCAAGAATTTGACCTGTGGAGCCTGGAACTTTTGTAAGCAGAGTATTGATTGTGTCCTGTTGGCCTGGTCTTTTGCTTTTGTAGCATCTTGCAATGTCCATCTGTACTGCACATACAATCTTTTGACAGAATCATCCTCTCTTGCTAGTATAAAATTGTCACTAGTTACTGTCAGAATTACTGTCTATGAGCACATCCAATGTCTAGTTATCCACAAAGAGACAATCCTGAACTTAATCTTTTAGGTATGCATGAGAAATGAGTTAACAGTTAGTAATTTTACTAATAAAAAATATAAAATAGAAAGCTAAAAAACATAAATTTTAAAATAATTAACTCAACTTAATCTTCAAGCAAAATTAACTAAAGGAAAAAGAAACCAGTCAATCAACAAGAAAAAAAACAAGCACAAATTATAAAGTAAAGGATCCAAAAACAACTCTAAACTTAATTTCTGTACATCAATAACGAATTGAAAACAATAAATAAACTAGACATCCAAACACAAAGCATGATTAGTTAAAGCCAAAATACAAAGTGAAAATCCAAAAAGCTGGAATGTTATGGTTTTACTAAATTGTTAGGCCAAACTGGAAGTAAATGTTTAAATAAGATTTAATTAAAAATATTGTAATTAAAAACAAAAAACAAAGATTGTTACTTTAGTGGAAAATGAACACTAAACTAATAATTAAATAACAAGTAGGTGAACAAAAAGTAAACTCTTAATAAACAAGGTAAAATCAAAATCAAAAGGTTAAAGTCAAAATAAGAGGATGAAGGCTCAGGACTAGAAATCTTCAAACAATGTTTTACCATTAAATCTGAAATTCAAAATTCACCAAAGCCAAATCACTAAACCTAACAATTAATAGATAGATAGATAGATAGATAGATAGATAGATAGATAGATAGATAGATACTTTATTAATCCCAAGGGGAAATTCACATAATCCAGCAGCAGTATACTGATACAAAGAAACAATATTAAATTAAATAGTAATAAAAATGAAAAAAGTTAGCATTTACTCCCCCGGGTGGAATTGAAGAGTCAGTGTCAGTGGAGCAGGACAATGACAAAAGTCTGTCACTGAAGCTACTCCTCTGTCTGGAGATGACACTGTTCAGTGGATGCAGTGGATTATTCATGATTGACAGGAGTTTGCTTAGTGCCCGTTGCTCTGCCACAGATGTTAAACTGTCCAACTTTACTCCTACAATAGAGCCTGCCTTCTTAACAAGTTTGTCCAGGCGTGAGGCGTCTTTCATCTTTATGCTGCCACCCCAGCACACCACCGCGTAGAAGAGGGCACTCGCCACAACCGTCTGGTAGAACATCTGCAGCATCTTACTGCAGATGTTGAACGATGCCAACCTTCTCAGAAAGTATAGTCTGCTCTGACCTTTCTTACATAGAGCATCAGTATTGGCAGTCCAGTCCAGTTTGTCATCCAGCTGCACTCCCAGGTATTTATAGGTCTGCACCCTCTGCACACAGTCACCTCTGATGATCACAGGGTCCATGAGGGGCCTGGGCCTCCTAAAATCCACCACCAGTTCCTTGGTTTTGCTGGTGTTAAGATGTAAGTGGTTTGAGTCGCACCATTTAACAAAGTCTTTGATTAGCTTCCTGTACTCCTCCTCCTGCCCACTCCTGATGCAGCCCACAATAGCAGTGTCATCAGCGAACTTCTGCACGTGACAGGACTCTGAGTCATATTGGAAGTCTGATGTATATAGATTGAACAAGACCGGAGAAAGTACAGTCCCCTGCGGTGCCCCTGTATTGCTGAACACAATGTCAGACCTGCAGTTCCCAAGACGCACATATTGAGGTCTGTCTGTAAGATAGTCCACAATCCATGCCACCAGGTGTGAGTCTACTCCCATCTCAGTCAGCTTGTCTCTAAGGAGCAGAGGTTGGATGGTGTTGAAGGCGCTAGAGAAGTCCAAAAACATAATTCTTACAGCACCACTGCCTCTGTCCAGGTGGGAGAGGGATCGGTGTAGCATATAGATGATGGCATCCTCCGCTCCTACCTTCTCCTGGTATGCGAACTGCAGAGGGTCGAGGGCGTGACGGACCTGTGGCCTCAGGTGGTGAAGCAGCAGCCGCTCCATGGTCTTCATCAGATGTGAAGTCAGAGCAACAGGCCGGAAGTCCTTCAGCTCACTAGGTCTTGATACCTTTGGGACAGGGGTGATACAAGATGTTTTCCAAAGCCTTGGGACTCTCCCCTGATCCAGACTCAGGTTGAAGATGCGCTGTAGAGGACTCCCCAGTTCCAACGCACAGGCCTTCAGCAGTCGTGGCAATACACCATCTGGACCCGCTGCTTTGCTGGCACGAAGTCTTTTCAACTCTCTGCTCACATGGGCTGCTGTAATTGTGGGTGGGGATGTCTCACCTATGCTGGTACCAGCAGAAGGATGGTTGGAGGATGCAGTACTTCGAGGTGATAGTGGTTTAGGGTGATCAAACCTATTAAAGAAGTTGTTCATTTGGTTTGCTCTCTCCACGTCTGTCTCGATGGCGGCACCCCGCTTCGAGCTGCAGCCAGTGATAATCTTCATCCCATCCCACACTTCCTTCATGCTGTTGTTCTGCAACTTCTGCTCCAGCTTTCTCCTGTACTGCTCTTTCGCCGCCCTGAGTTGGACTCGGAGTTCCTTCTGCACGCGCTTTAGCTCATGCTGATCACCACCTTTAAAAGCCCTTTTCTTCTGGTTCAAAAGGCCCTTGATGTCACTTGTAACCCATGGCTTGTTGTTAGCATAGCAGCGTACTGTTCTTACTGGAACTACAATGTCCATACAGAAGTTGATGTAATCAGTTGTGCATTCAACAGCGTCTTCAATGTTCTTACTATGTGACCCCAGCAGGATATCCCAGTCTGTAGTTCCAAAGCAGTCTCTCAGAGCCTGCTCTGCCTCAGGGGACCACTTCCTGAATGAGCGTGTGGTTGTAGGTAGCGCCCTCACTCTTGGTTTGTATTGAGGCTGTAGCAGAACCAGGTTATGATCTGCTTTCCCAAGCGCAGGCAGCGGGGTGGCGCTGTATGCGTCTTTAACGTTTGCATACAGTAGGTCGATAGTCCTGTTTCCCCTGGTGTTACAATCCACATACTGGGAGAAGGCAGGTAATGTTTTGTCCAGCGTTACATGGTTAAAGTCTCCAGCGATTAGCACAAGTGCCTCAGGGTGCTGCGTTTGTAACTTAGCAACTGTGGAATGGATGATGTCACTCGCTATCTCCGCGTTCGCTTGAGGGGGGGATGTAAACAATGACAACAATCACGTGTCCAAACTCTCTGGGCAAGTAATACGGACGCAGACTTACGGCCAACAGTTCGATGTCCCTGCAGCAATTGGAGATTTTAACGTTTACATGTCCTGAGTTGCACCACTTTGTATTGACATAGAGAGCGAGTCCTCCTCCTTTCTTCTTCCCGCAGGTACTTGCGTCTCTGTCCGCTCTAACTGTGCTAAACCCGGGTAGCTCCATGTTAGCATCTGGGATGGTAGTTGTTAGCCACGTTTCACTAAAACACAGCAAGCTGCATTCTCTGTAGGTTCTGACAGTTTTCACCAGCACAGCCAGTTCGTCAATCTTATTTGGTAGTGAGTTCACATTTCCCAGGATCACAGAAGGCACCGACGGTTTATAACGCCATTTTCTCTCAAGTTGTCTCGATTTAATCTTATCTTTTATCTTTGCGCCGGCTCGGCTGCCCCGATATCGTCTTCTTACCTCGTCAGGTAAATAAGCAAGCACACCGGCATGTGCATTTCTTCTCAGTGCTTTAAGCTGACTACTTGAATAGGCGATTCTCGGAGTGTAAAAATCCATGTCAAGTAGTAAAAATAGTAAAAGTGTCCAGGGAGCAATTCCACATAAAAGAAAGTGGTAGAAGTGATCAGTGAAATAGATAAAAATAGAGATAAAAAGGTAAAAAGATAAAGTCATATACGGAGCTGCTGGAAAAGGCTGCCACTCGGATGCGGCGCCGGAAATGCTTTTTATTTAATAACATTAACCATAGAACAAGGAAAAGCTAGTATTTCTAAAAAGCCAAATGAAAGCATTTTTTTTTTTTTAAAAGAATTTACTCTTAAAGAAAATATTTTCTGAGGCACAGCAGCAAGATCAAACTAATGGCACATAAAGTAATACAGTGGAACCTTGGGTCATGACCATAATTCGTTCCAAAACTCTGGTCGTAATCCGATTTGGTCATGACCCGAAATAATTTCCCCCATAGGATTATATGTAAATACAATTAATCTGTTCCAGACTGTATGAACTGTATGTAAATATATTTTCTTTAAAGATTTTTAAGCACAAAAATAGTTAATTATACCATAGAATGCACAGTGTAATAGTAAACTAAATGTAAAAACATTGAATAACACTGAAACAAACACCAGGCTCCCTGCTCAGCTCTCCTGCACCAGCTTTCTCCTCCTGCTTCCTGCCTTCTCCTGCAACTTCCTGTTCTTTCCTGTTCTCTTCTTTTTCCCTTTAGCCAACTCGCGCTTTTATTTATGAAGATGCGTGGTAGTCGTGGCAATCAGCAGCTCCTGGGAACAATTACGGATGCGTACCGCTTCTCACCTGTGCACTTAGGTGAGAAAAGCCCATATCACGAACTCCTGAGGAACCTCTTCGGCCACACACCACCACGCCCCCTCGCTAAGCCGCGAGTGCAGTGATTATTTATTAAAACTGTCCTTTTTGACTGGAGCTGTGAACCTGCTATACCACAGGAGGAAGCCGGATTGAGAGGAGGTTACAGTTTTGAAGGAGAGTCCCTCTGTGTGATGCACCAAGAACAATGTACAGTACAGGGAGAGACTAAACACATGCAGAAATCATTGGCGCGTATGAATTGGAAGGGAAATGAAATAGAGCACAAAGAGTTCACAGCGAATGCACAGGGAGAGACTGAACTCGTGCGGAAATCCTCAGCGCCTACGAACCGGAAGGGAAACTGGGTTGTTCGTCAACCGAGTGTGTGGTCGTGAACAGATGCAAAAGTTTGGTGAACTTTTTGGTTGTAACCTGATTTGTACATGTTCAGAGACGTTCGTGAACCGAGGTTCCACTGTAATAATAATTCTTTACATTTACATTGCACTTTTCTCATTACTCCAAGCGGTTTACATAGTAGTGAGTGGAGAGCCATTTCAACCACTACTAATAAACAGAATACATCAGGATGATGTGATGGAAGCCATTTTGTGCTGGTATGCTCACCACACATTAGCTGTGGAGTGATGAGAGACAGTTAGCCAATTAGAGATAGGGGATTTTTAAGGGACAGTATGACTAGGACATTGTAGGAAAATTAGGCAGGATATCGGGATACACTCTACTCTTTCTAAGTGATGCTCAGTGATCTTTAATGAGAGCAGAGAGTCAGGACCTCAATTTTAAGTCTCATCTAAAGGATGGCACCATTTTTACATCACAGTGTCCTCGTCACTGCACTGGAATCCATATTCAGACCTAAGAGTAAGTGCATCTTGCTGGACTTGCCAACCGCTTTTCCAGCAGCAGCCCAAGCTTTTCATGGTTGGTCTCCCATTCATTGTTTTAGGTGGATTACCTATTCTGAAGTGCATGCGCTATGGCTGTTGACTAGCTATGTGATAGGCAGGTGTTATTTAGATTTTTCCTCAAAAGTAATGCTGAAAGAGGAAGGGAAACTGCCAAAACCCTGTTCCAAATGTCCAATCAAATTTATTAAATTAACTAAGGAATGAAGAAACAAGCAAAAACTTCAAAATCCATAATTAACAGGAATACAAAAATTAGTTTAATCAATACTTCCACATACAAAATTCTACATTAAAATTTAAAAACAAGCAAAAGGTCAAAATCCAAGTGATCAAAAAGGCAACAAAGGAAAGATTCCAATGCCTCCAGAGCAGGCCAATCTGAGCCCTGGCCTTATTGTGCTACCCATGTGCTTGTAGAGACCTACTCATCATCTGGGATTGTAGAGTGACAATGGTCCTCACCCTACCACCATTATATCCAGCAGGGGGCACTTGCTGCCAACAGAATGTGTCCTTTCTTGATGCAAAACAGACTAGAGCCAATTCCCATCCCTTCTGCAACCATGTCAGAAATAATCAAACAAGAGAAATATGGTATTTAACTCACTTTAGAATGGAATTTCCGCCCCAAAAATAGAATGCTTAATTCATGTATACATACAGAGAAGCCAATGGAACGTACAGATGTCATTCAGTCTTCAGTGTGGGCATTCTGAGGGCTATATGAACCGCCAGCATGGCTGGGAGCAAAACTGGTCAGCTTCTGCCTTTGTGATGGATCTTCTTCTTTATAACCACTCACATATTTACATATGTATAGAATTCTTGACAGATACAGGCAGCTTCCAGCAGAGCCATCCATGCTATTTTTGGACTATGCCCGAATAACAATGCCCCCTGTTCTAATAGCTACTACAGACAGTAGCCATTGGTCACTCTGGCCATATACTGTTTCAGCAAATGTCAGCATTTTAAAATAGTCTGCCTGGACTGTATTTCACATGTCCATCTTCCTAGCCAGTTTCACCATCAGTTGGGGTGTGTGTGTGACTTCAACAAAGGAGTAATCTTTTATAAAATAATGTGTAATAAACCTTAGAGATCACAGTGGCACACTGAAAACCTTTGCCTACAACCACCAAAAACAGTAAAACAATTAATTACATTGACAGAAAACAATGCTAACATAAACTAACAACAGAGATAATGTCATTAACCAACTTTTTTTTTGTTTTGTTACTGACTAATATGGTTCTGCTCCAGTGCTCCCATCTCCCTTTTGGGAGCTCTTGAACGTAACCGGATGAGCTGGACAGTGAGGACACAATGAAGCAAGGGGATGAGGCAAAAAGGTGCAAGAGCTTTTATTAAAAACAACCAACCCAAAAACAGTGTTCAAAATAAATAGTGCAGAGCTCCAAACATCATTAAATAAATAATCCATTAAAAACTACAAAACCAAAAATAGTGTTCAAAATAAATAGTGCAGTGCTCCAAACTTCATTAAATAAATAATCCATTAAAAACAACAGAAATGTGAATGTTAAAATCCCATAAAAAAATCCAGTTAAAAACAATGGCTGGAAGCAGTCCTTTAAAACAAAACCTGCTGCCTTCTTTCTCCCTGGCAGCTCTGCTGCTTCTCCCTTCCAAGCCTTGCATCAGGGGAATCGCCCTACCTGCAGCTGACTTCTGACCGATCCTTGGCTTCATTTAGCTCCGCAAAACCTAGACTGTTTCATCCAACCTCTACAAGCTGCCATAATTAGCAGCATACATGAAGGGCTAGAATTAATGTCCACTTATACTGAAATCCTTATCTGAAAGAAATGAAATCAATTAACAATTAAAAGAAAATTAGAGATAGGAGCTTCAGTTGAACCATGACAGATACACCTTCGAGTAGAGGGTTGCTGAAGCTTCTCTTAGGTCTACAATCTAGGTAACTGGGAGCATACAGAATATTAAAATTTAGTATACTATAGATTAGCCCAGACTGAGCAGATTTGCAGAGCAAGGAAACCAGTTCTTGCATTTCATTGCAAATGGAGGAAATTACTTTTCCTATTGATGCTAGTTTTTTCAATAGTTGATTAACTAATGTGAGATTAATCAATTTTTTCTTTTCTTTATTATCTCATGCGGTAATTATTTCACTTATGAACAAGAGTGTAGTGAAAAAAATTAAAAAGGAAACTGTGGTAGAATTTGGGGATTGTCACTGGGAATGTACATGGTCATCACCAAAGACTGCTGAACCCAGTAAAAACTATTTATTCATGTTTTCACATGTATTACAGCTGTAGGACACAAACTTCCAAACCTTCAATTTTTGGTAAGTATATTTACATTTAATTACAAACTTGAAAAATAATTATAAAATTGATTAAACAATGGTTCAAACTGAATTAATTCATTTTCATTTATCCTATTTATTCCAGTTCAAAGTTACACAACACTGTAGCCTATACCAGCTGTGAGCAATAAATCTGAAACAGTAAATGATTCACCCCCAGTTCTAGCCTGGTGGGAATGAGTACCCTATAACATTTGTATTATGCTGTCTGAAATGTTTGTTCTGGTATGTTCCATGATATTTACTTTTGCTGGTTTTGTTCCAGAAACCAGACAGCCTGCCAGTGTGTCTGATTATTCTTGTTTTAAAGTTTTCATGCTAAGACTCATAAGACTCATAATCCTTCCAGTATACCCAAAATTCCTGATTTTACGGGTGTGTCTGAGACACCAGGGCTTGTAGCCAGCCTATCTGAGTAGGCATCATAACATATCTCCTATTCCTTATAGGATTCCACTTTCAAATGCTTCTGTAAGTTGTACTTCATTTTCTGCCCTAACCCATTTTTGCTACAGTTCTGGCGTGATTTTGTTTGCTCCACTTTATTCACCTGTGCTTTGAAATCCTATAGGGCATTCATAGAAGCAACAAATTAAATGGAAAATACTGCCAAGATTGGTTCTTGGCACTGCCTCTCTCACCCTTTATTTTGTGTGATGTTTACTGTGAATCACACTGTTTTGCACTTTGTGTTCCTAATTATGCATTTGGATGTCCAAACTCTCATCCAAGCTTCAGACTGAAATTACTTCTGGCCTTGATACAACTTTAAAATTGGAAATTGCTTCTGGGGCCGGAGCAGACCAGAATTTGCTTCAGAGACCTCTTTCCATTGGCCTCTGGTATCGTTAAACCTGTAAACCTTCACTTGCTCTTAACAGGCCATGCCTTCAAGTCATCAGTTCAGCTACTTATTTCGTAAGAATCAAATTTGTTTTTGCTAGAAAATAATATGTGGAAGAGTACTGTAAGTCCTCCCAAACTTTGCCCTTAACTGAGCAGTCCAGTCTGAGCTTCCACAGCTGGTTTTGTAGCTGCTTACCATTCTGCCTTGGCCAGACACTCTACAGAAACGGTCATGCACCAATAGTCTCTGCTGGACTGCCTGTCATCTAGCATCCTTTGGGACCAATGAACATTTGTACATAGGCTGGAAATCGCTGTTTTATGTTGTTGCCCCTGACTTTTTCTTGCTGGGGCACCCAGAGCATACCAACCCATTGTGGCCCCTACACTGCCAAGCCTGATTCATTCCATAATACAATAAAAAGCTTATCAGACTGTTGTTCACTTAGTCCATCATCCCTCTGTATCCTTACCTTTTTGATTTCTAATATAAACTTCCTCATAAAAATGAATGCAATTTTTTTCCCGTAGTCCTCCATCGGCTATACCTATGTTTCTTTTTTTAAAGTGTTCCTCCTTATAAAAACGCCATATATGCACAATGTGACTCAGGAACAACTATGTCTTCATGTTAATGTACATTCTTGGGTGAAGCGATGAGTATATTGTTAATAACTATTAATAATGATCAGAAATACTGATAACATTAACAAAAACAAAAAAATATACCAAGATGATCTAAAACCTAATTTAAAATCTGGAAGATATATACGGCATCATAAAGACAAATTAACATATTAATACAATAGGAAACAGTGCAGTTTGTCATAGATGTCTATGAAATTCTGCCTCTTTATTATTGCTTGTAAGCACTATCGATAAACTGTTTATGAATCTAGAATATAAAAAAGTACATAATATTAGAATATGACAGACTCTTCTTTAATTTTGCTACTTACAAGTCCAACACCTTCTTTGGTTCTTCACCAAAAAGGCATTTAAAGACATTGTTAAAGTGCAAAGAAATTATGTAGAAACACAGATAACATGACATTAAATATTGCATTGAGGTTAAGAGTGGTTTTATTATAAGTATTATTATAAAATTGACATTAATCTTAATTAAAAACATTGCATTAGTAAGCCCTTTATGAGTATGTTCATGAGCCAAATGCTTCAATAAAACAAGTAGTTAGATGGATCATTTCTCAGGGCTGCTTTATGACAGTGGATTACGTCTGCCAAAGAGGCCCCATGCCTCTTATATAATCATATATAACCTATTATAATCATACATTAGAATAAACAGACAGAAATGACAAATGGTTTAAAAAAAAGAAAGTGTGTATACTGTACTATACTCATTTTTAATTCTATAACCACATGGTTGAATGCCTGTGCCCACCTGAAAATGAGCCTTTTTGGAGAAAAAAGGAATTCTGTATTCTTCATTTTATAGAGTTCTAAGACCATTTCAAGTGTTTTAAAACTAAGCCTAAACAGTTTCATGAGGAAAAAGGAAACTCTCCTTACATTAGAAGACTTGGATGAGTGACCCCATATGAATCCCAGAATGAAACTCCCTGTGGATATTCCTGTAAAAATGTGCACTGCTGTGATTGTGAAACCTTTTAAGAGATATATGGACTATAGCAATATTATCTGAAGCAAGTCACTAAATGATCAATGACAATAGGCAAGAAGCATCTCACTTGAAAAAAGAACACTGAAAGTACTGTAATCTTGATCTTAAGATTGTTTGCTTGAGCCTCACAAAGATTAAAAGCACAGTGAACCTCATTTCCAGCTCAGTATATCATGATTTAACGTAAGCAAGCCACAGCTTCTCCTGGGATCCAAACGAAAAGACTGTGCTCAACAGAATAGCAATGAGAGTTTTTATCTCCATGTATTTTCCAAATATGTCAGCTCCTTGTTAAGGAGGTGTACCTCTGGGGATGCATGCAGTCTTACAATGGCTCACAATAACAGAGACATTTTTTTCTTGCCAAAAGCAAAATCAACTTGCCAGAAGACAAAAAGAATAAGGAAGAAAAGTTTTAATGCTTCTACATAAAATATAATATAATATAATAAACAAAACTTACCTCAATAATTATTTGTATAGCCATATATTTGTAAATATGCGAGATGTAGAGAAAAATAAAACATATAGCCTGGGTCATGGGGAGGAACTTGTCCCTAATGGAACTCTAATCTGTCACACGGCACAGTCACACACACTTACACATACTGTAATAGTTTAGAAGCAGACAGTGTACCTAATTTGCATGCCTTTACCATGAGGAAGTGATGTGTGCTCTACTGCACTGTATTAGTTTGGAGTAAATGCAATTGCAAGAATCCACAGGGCTGACAACAAAACTGCAGAAACACAGAAAGAACGTACCAATTAGCAACGAAATGTATTAGCCAGTCAGAGTTAGGAAAACAACTTGTTTTCAATAAAATTGGTAGGGAGAGTGAATAAAATAGGCAAGGGGATATAGGCACCCTTTGGCAGAACCTTGACTTTCCTGAATGGGAACTGGTAACATATTTAAATTCCACTAGAGCCATGATTGCCTGTTTAACTTGAGCTCCCCTTAGCTGCTCATTACTGGAGGTGCTCATTAAAGAACTACATACTCAGTATCCTTTGGTATTTTGTTCTATCTTTATAGGGGAGCTGGGATAGGTTGCCAGAGGAAAGGACATCTGTGTTGGGAACAGTAATTTTTTTAGTGATTATCAAGGTATATGCAGTGTACAATTTTGTGTGAACAAACGAACAAAATGCAAAATAAAAGTGAAGGCTCACGGAGAAACTCACAAATCACACGCTTAAATTTATGATCGAGATTGTTCTGTTACCATACACCTATAACACTGGGTAACAAAATGAAACTTTATTTTTGTCACATGAATCAATGCAGGTGAGTCTTACAGTATTTTTTGTGCTTTATTCATCACACAGTGATTTTAAGAAACACATGATTAAAATTTACAATGAAAGTGTATTTACAAAATATATACACGTGTGAGCATCTCACCTAAAAGGAAGAAGTGTACAATTTTGTACTGTACTTGGTCTCAGAAATATCCTTCTTAAAGGAATATTTGACCTAAAAATGATATTTTTAAATGTTAATTACCCCATATAGTTTCTAGTTGTGTTTTCACAAAGAAGTTAAATATTTATTATTCAAACTCAGTGTCATTGATAGTGGATAGGGTTCCCTTACAGTGCCAAATGAAGTGAAAAATGGCCATGGAAAAAACAAAAAAAAATCACTTAACTTGTACTGCATAATCCACATGTCCAATAATCATTGTTATGGTTAAAAATAATATTTTTGCTAAAATATTACAGTTACACCCTGAAAGCATCACAATAAATGTCAACAAGGAAGACATATTTTCCACGATGCTGTGTGTTAGAATTGAAGAGCTGTCTCCCTCTTGTTCATTGGTGAAGAAACCTGTCTTTCTTTCAAACTCAAAACATTGTGAGAATGACATCAAGTTGCTTTGTGGCAAAATCTTTGCTGACCAGTATAATCAGAGGGCATACATGTTTTTTGCAAAAATCTGAATTTTAAGAAACCTTAAAATTATTTTTAAAAATAAACACATTAAAATAAATCACAGGAATATAATCTGTTTTAACTGTGGACATTCTTGTTAGAGTGCAAAGCAGCAGTAACTCAAATACAGTATATGATGTAAACCTTTTGGAAAATAGTAAATCTGATTGCAGTTTAATCAAATGGAAACAAGCATACTCACATCAAGTCCAATTTAATAATAAAAATGTTTGAATGGTATATACATTATTATAGTGTGGGGAGCCTGAATGGCATATGGTTGCCAAGGAAAAGGGCACCACCAGCATGGCACATCATAGTTCAATAATGTATCTTCCAAAGACAGAGAGAGAATCACACCAGCAGTATTTTCATCATGAATGCCGTTAGTGTTTGACAAAAATGCATCATGGGACAACCAGAAGGTGTTTCAGGTAAGTACACTAACATATGCATGTGAATAAACCAAAAAAAAAGAATTATCACCCTGCTCTTTCTAACCTTTTTGCAAACCAAAAAGACAAACCTGGATGAACTGATGTGTGTTACTTTTGAAATATATTATGTTCCAACTAGTACAAACATTGTTTACAGCAATAGAGACAATGATAAAAATGACAATAATAAAACTAAAAATGGGGCTGTGGGGCATCTGTTGTTGAAGAAAGATTCACGGATCTTAACTTTGCTGATGATGCTGTGATCTTCGCGGAGTCAATGGAGGCTCTGATTGGGGCGCTCGAGAGACTAGGGGGGAATCTCAGTGTCTGGGCTTGCGAGTGTCCTGGATAAAAACCAAGATCCAGGCCTTTAATGACCTCAGCAGTGTGTCTCTGTCTACAGTGAGAGTGTCGACTGCATCAAGAGGTTTACTTACCTCAGTAGAGATATTCATGTCTCTGGTGACTCTTCCTATGAAGTCATTAGACAGATTGGGAGAGCATGGGGGTCATGAGGTCACTGGAAAGGGGTGTGTAGTGCTCCAATATCAATGCAAAAGAATGAAGGTCCAAGTCTTTAGAGCCCTGGTGCTTCCTGTTTTGCTATATGGCTGCGAGACATGGACACTATCCAGTGACCTGAGACGAAGACTGAAGTCCTTTGGAACTGTGTCTCTCCGGGAAATCCTTGGGTACCATTGGTTTGACTTTGTGTCAAATGAGCGGTTGCCCATGGAATCCCGAATGAGGCACATTACCTGCATTGTGCAGGAGCGTCAGTTATGGCACTACGGCCATGTGGCGCATTTTCCCAAGGGTGATCTGGCTCGTAAGATCCCCATTATTGGGGACCCGAGTGGTTGGACCAGACCAAGGGGTCGCCCACATAACACCTGGCTGTGGCAGATAGAGAGTCACTTCCGGAGGGTGGACTGGACCGTGTGTCTGCCTGGGGGGTTACAAACCGGGATCCCGAGTTGTTTCGTCGTGTAGTGGGTGTAGCAACACTGTACCAGTGCATGCTCCCCAGCTTGACTTGACTTGACTATGAGGCTAAACTGTGTTATTGAAATATTTTGTATCAGTGCAGGTACCTGAAGAAAGGCATTGACTCCAAAAGATTTATATATACTAATAAATATATTTTAAAAATATGCAATGTATGGATTACCTCTACAGTAAATGCAATTCTAAGTTAACTCTGCTCTTGAAATCGAAATATTGTATTTCATAGTATTTCATTAATTTCAGCATTTAAAAAGTTGTTTTTATTCTGTAGATTTCCCCTTGCCCACTGTACTTTTGTGTGTGTGTGTGTCTCTAAGTATTAAATTACTCGTTCTACCTAAATAGTTTTTTTTCTCTTTGAATTTTATTTAATTTCCACCTGTGACATCCAGTGAAACCAGTTGTCGTGTTTAATTTTGTGCACTTTTCCATAAACAAATTAAAGTTTAAAAAAGGTTGGTGTGTTGATGTGACCGGTAACGAACTGGAGCTCCATTCAGGGGGTGTTCAACAGTACCTTCTACCAGAGTGTTTTCTACTTTACACCATGTGCTGTATTAAGTGGATTTCTAACATTTACTGGATGAATATCTAAATATAAACAAGTTCAGGGTCGGTTTTCTTGAGCGAGGATGTCTAATGTTGAAGGTCCGAAAACCCCCAAGGACCCCAGGTCACATCATCTGCTGGATATATTTTGCATTTGATGCAAATTCATGTGATTAAGACATGACTACATTTTATATATTTCAGCTTCCATTCTGAAAAAAGATACTAAATGTAAAGAAGGGACACTAAAAAGCACATATGCTATTAAGCATTAAAAGAAAGAAATATATAATTAGGCTTCATAAAACTTGCAATTACAGTAAAAATCACAGACATTATGACCAACATTTTTGTATTAGCAGCTATGATAGCTGCTATTTTTTGTTATCTAATGTTTCTGTTGCCCTGTGGGTTGATTAACTGCATTGTTAGCACTGGTTTTGCCAACTACAGCACTCTAGGGATCTCATCCTTTGCTTATTTTGCCAGTCCTTCTTGGAAGCTGCAGTAGATGTAGCACTGCTGATTCAGCAGAAGCTTTGCAAGTAAGAATGTTTGGGATTCGTTAGCCAGAGTCACAGGTTTGTGTCTGATGAAAAGCTAGTCTTGAATATTCTCTGTGGATTGATTCTAATTACCAGCATACTTCTGTATATATGTGTTGTATTTTTGGCTTATAGAAATATTACTGCTTAGTAAAGCTATATGCATACATCTATTTCTCTTGTTCGTGTATGATTATTGCAGTTTGCGATCTGTCTTAGATTAACAGCACACATATGGCAGATCAGCAGTTATGGCAAAAAAGCTCCAGCAGGGAGACTTTGGGGTGTTTAACAATGAAAGGTGCTGTATTACCAAAATAAAATGTAATATACCTATTTTTATAGCTCATGTTATTTTATTTTAAGAATGTAATAAGAGGTAAAACTTGTCTTGGCCTTAGACATATAGGGTCTATGAAAACTGAACATATATAGTATCATTAGTATCTGGAGACTGTCTTAAAAGCTCTGGGTAAAGGGCAGAAGATAACCCTAGAAGGGACTTACGCATCTTCATATGGAACAAATTTAGAGCCATCAATCAACATAACATGCACACCTATGTAATGTGGAATGAAAATGGGAATAACCTAAAGACAAAATGCACAAATACAGAGCAAAATAACATAGAAATGTTGCCTGAATGTGAAACTGAAGGCTGGACTGTGGAGATGTAAAGTATTAAAGCTAACAAATGCTCCACTGTGACACCCACATGATTACTGTGTTACATATTTTGAGAGTAATACAGTATATCAATATTTTTCGTTTGGGTTTTAATGGTTTTGTGGAATTAATTGATAGTCAGATCATGGGTATAATGACTAACTGAGTCTTTGAAATCCTGCCAAAAAGGTATCTTTGATAAAATTTACTGCAAGTGAGAGAGATGATGCCAGCCAGAAATGCTTATGCAAATATCATGTAAACAACCTTGTCCCTCATGCTTCTTCTTATCATGCAATTGTATTTGTTAGCTGTCACACACGTGTGCATGGGAGGTAGCTGAAGGGCTTAGAGAGGACTGATTATACATCTGCCCGGGGGGGG
>JANRMT010062854.1:72748820-72769083 GCA_026402145.1 Polypterus bichir lapradei | reverse complement strand
CTACAGGTCTTTCCCGGGAAATCCCACCAGGAGCCGACACCTCGAAGTGGGACACATCACTTCCGGTTCCGGCACCGAGGACGACATCACTTCCGGTTCTGGCACAGAGGACGACATCACTTCTGGTTCCGGCACAGAGGACGACATCACTTCCGCCCTCCGTCCTATAAAGCCTCCTGCCTTTGCTCTGGCAGGCAGTTCTGTTTTGGACTCTGTTGAGTAAACTTGACTCTTATGAATCGATTACTTTTGCAGCCAGGAAACCGGATTAAACGGGTGGCTGCCCCAAACCTTGCCATGCCTCATGTTTCTTCTTCTTACATAGCGTACAATTGCAATATTGGTGTTGTGAATGAGTTCTGATTCTACTTGTCTGTTTCTTCCTCAGACTCACATATATTAATCTATTCATCCACTTAGTCTGTTCTTGCACAATCACTCACACACACTTACCTAATCATACTGCGCCGATTTATACATACAGTGTAAACATTAGTAAAACACACATTAAGAAATGATGGGCCAAAGTAAAATAAAATATATATTTCTTGGAGTTAAAGATTCATTAACTTAATGATTTGGATGACTCATGACAGCCATCTTTGCCAAGTGGCAAGCTTTGGGTGTTGTAACATTGACCACTGAAGTACCCTTATTCTTCAAGAATTTTCAAAATGACACTCTTCTGCTTCTCCTACTGTTTTGCTTGTTTGTCTTAGCACATTCATTATTGGGGTGATGGCATAGGAAATCCATCTACACTTTGACTGCCTAAAATCCTTGAGTAAAATAAGGCATTCCTGTGACATCAGTATTGTAGCCTTGTAGCTTTCCTGTTGTAATTTTTGTGAAAATCATTTAATTTCTGTTCTTCAGTGACCCCTAAATTCTGAAATAAGAGTGCAGAGTAAGTGCACAGACATAACAAATCAAATGATACATATTAATTAGGGTAGTCAGAATGAATTTCAATAGTCTTAAATAAACCGACCAACAAATGTTAAATATCTTGTTTTACCATTTCCAAAACACTTCATGAAACATAATAGGATTTCTCAGGTTGTCCCCTCTTATTTACATATCATTTCCTAGAACCCATAATTTTTGGTTGGAAAGCTTCTGTTGTTGCCAATGAAATTGACAGCCTTCTATCTCATTAAAGAGAGCAGCCTGTTGACGCCCATTATGATCCAGCTTCACCTAACAAGTGGAGGTGTTAGACGCATGTCAACAAAATGCACCTGTAGAAGCAGGCCTTTCAGAGTTAATTTTGCGGCAGAAAAGTCCAAGTTGGAGAACTGCAGCGCTGCCTGTTTCTCTTTAAAAACAGATGGTTGTGCTTACCTTAGCTGCTTTGCAGATCTAGATGATCTGTTAGAAAAAGTGACATAGTCTGATAAAACTATAATAAAAATATTTATAAACTAGCAAAATACCCGCACTTCGCAGCGGCGAAGTACTGTATTAAAATTTTTATTAAGAAGAAAATTAAACCTTTTTAAACTGAGGGAAAATATACCAATAATTATTTGTTAAGGATCTCTTTATATACCACATTGTGAGTTCGGCCCTCCGGTTGTAATATGACCAAGCTGTGCGCTGAGCTTACTCTTGAGCATGCAACATACAGTTGGCCATGTGAATAGTAATCTTGTTTCAAATCTTACAGCTTGGATTGCTGCTGTCATAATCGGTTTGAGTTTCATGGTTTGTTTCAATTACGACAGTATTTGCAGGACTTGTGGTGAAGTGACATTCGGCCTCTGTCAAGCGTTGTAAGCATACAACCGGTTTCATCGATAACTTCACATCCAGCTTTTGAGAGTTTAAACATTCATAAACATCAAAGTGTCCACTACTCAAATCGTCACCTGTGAATCTAAGATGTTTAACAGGCATTGGCGGTTGTCGAAAGGTGTAAAATATTTGGCCATTTTGGTACACTTGAAAGCGACAACCAAACAATTCAGCGGCAGCCATCAACTCACATGCAGAACCATAGGTGAAGGGCTTAAGCATTTCACTCTTATAGTGCTCCTGTGTAGTATAATTATCTCCTGTACTGTCATCAGTCCACACCTTGATCCTGTCCCAGTCATTCAATACATAAGACACAATGTTCCTCCGGATATCAAGAGTGAGTCTGATATGGCCGTGCAATATGTAACAAAGAGAATGGAAAAGGTAGGTGCCATCTCCGGGCATGGAAACCACTCGGTAAGTGACAGTTCTTTGATCGATGGTGATCACCTCGATAGACATGGTAATGGGGGTACGGTTGGAATGATAAAGGAAATGGGCACCTGAGCAATGTAAAGTAAGTCTAAAATACCTACGCAATAACTATAATCGTAATAAACGAACAATAAAACAGCAGAGAAGCCATGGATTAAATAAAAAGTCTGTAGTTATCAGCAGGGAGACGTGAATCCCGTGGCGAAGCAAGGAAGGGAATGTAGAGACTGGAGTGACGGACAGCCTTATATAGGCAGGCAGCCAACAACGTGGAAGGCATTGGGATGGGGGACCCAACGCCGCCTCTCACGGTGACCGAGCTGCAGGGTATGGACGTATATATGTACGTAAGTAGGATTCAGTTAGTGTTGGGAACCCGTGTACCAAATTTCTTGAAGATGGGCCCATAAGTAACAAAGACTGTTGAAAAGTTCAGTAGAATTTCGAAATGAAACCTGCTTAACTTTTGTAAGTAAGCTGTAAGGAATGAGCCTGCCAAATTTCAGCCTTCTACCTACATGGGAAGTTGGAGAATTAGTGATTTTGGAAAGTTCAATATGGCGGCTGACAGTGGCATCATACCACCGAAATAAGTACGTACATTGGTTTCGATTAGCTCAGGGAAGCCGCCTACCAAATTTCGTGAAGATGGGGCCATAAATAAGAAAGTTCAACATGGCGGACGTTGTCAACCGTTATGACCGTTACGCGTAGAATTTCGAAATGTAACCTGCTTAACTTTTGTAAAAAAGCTGTAAGGAATGAGCTTGCCAAATTTCAGCCTTCTACCTACATGGGAAGTTGGAGAATTAGTGACGTTGGAAAGTTCAATATGGCGGCTGACAGTGGCGTCATACCAACGAAATAAGTACGTACATCGGTTTCGGTTAGCGCAGGGAAGCCGCCTACCAAATTTCGTGAAGATGGGGCCATAAATAAGAAAGTTCAACATGTCAGACGTTGTCGACCGTTATCGACTGTTATGACCGTTACGTGTAGAATTTCGAAATGAAACCTGCTTAACTTTTGTAAGTAAGCTGTAAGGAATAAGCCTGCCAAATTTCAGCCTTCTACCTACACGGGAAGTTGGAGAATTAGTGATGAGTGAGTGAGTCAGTCAGTCAGTGAGTGAGTGAGTGAGTGAGTCAGTGAGGGCTTTGCCTTTTATTAGTATAGATTACTATCCACGGTACCTGTTGAAGACAGGTAGAAGAGTGATTAAAAAAAATATTTGTTATCTCTTACCCTACATGTACCTTCAGCACCTTTGCTCTGTATTCGTGTGTGTGTGAACCGCTCTTAAACGGTGATCCACCTCCTGAGCGTGTTCCCATAAAGCTTGTTTCTAAACTCTGTCATTACTTATGAGGTAACCCCCTGTACGATCTTTACACTTGCGGTCTTTGAAAGTGACTCTATAACATTGCCTCATATGCCCATACTCTTCCTTGCGTATTTCACACTCACACTTCCTCTTTCAGTGTATCACCAAAGCCAAACTGACCAATCACATTGCTCTGAGGGACTGGACACACAGACCTTAGCGTTTTATTATGTAGTAGATGTCCCATCGTCTAAAAGCCTAGTCAACCCTATAGGCAAAAGATCATTCACCGTATGACAAAATATCCCAATTAAACTATCCAAATTGCACAAGGCAACACCAGAAGCAGGCAGTAATCAATTGTTGAATATCACAAACAAGAACAACAGCACTAGACAAAGATTAAAAATCCAAAAAGATAGAACACGAATCAAAACTGTAGACTGAACAAAGTTAAATTACAGACAACTACATTTAAAAGTAGAGTGGAGAAGCTTAGTATTAGTTTTTTTTTAAGGCTAGAAGAAAACTAGCAGTTTACTAAATCTGAAGATGGCTCATGGTTGAAATGGTTAGCATACTGATGGATCTAGGAAAATAGTACGAATATACTTTATGTTTTTAAAAACTGGAGTGTATTTAAAATATACACAGCAGGCAAAATTAACCCCCACATGCTGTTTAAATCTGCAATAAATGAATTAAATAAAGCAAAAAAAGTCTACAGAGAATAGTATGAATGGCTAATTATACTTTCAGCAATGCTAAGAATGAAAATCTAGCTTTTTAGCTTCAATGCCAGAACCTTAAAGGCATATGGTTTATTAAATAATTTGATTATGAAAACAGCAAATGGCTTCTATGCTAGTTGCAATTACTATGTAAAGGAATATATATGTAGCTGTTGAATTTTAAGCTCATACTTGTATATATTTGAACAAACTTGTATATGAAATATTAAATATCTTAATTTATAATGGAAAATTGAAACATGCATTTTTTTCAGTGATTACAATAAATAAATATTCTAAGTTTAACTAAGTTATATATATAGTTGTATAATAATATGTTTACTATTATAATATGTATTATTATTATTATTATTGTTGTTATTATTCAGTTTTCTTTGTTTGCCTTATTTAGTAATAGGTTGTTTAAAGATAGAAAATGGTCAGTTCTTAAATGTTTCAAAGCCAACTGCTGGTCATTGAAAATATCTCAGACTTACACAAAAATGTAAAAATGCAAAAACAGAAAGTTTATAACCCTGTAGTATTTACATACATATGCATATATATCTGTTTAAATAAATACTAACAAAAATATCCATAAACTTTGGGTAAAGTGTTATAGAAGATCTGCCTAAATGAAGATGTGCTAGGCCTAGGCATGAGACATGAACTGACTTTGAACTGGACACCAGTTTATTGCAGGGCATACTCACACATTGTCACAATGAATCAGCGTACAGCCATAAATTAACCTAGCAGCATGTCTTTGAAAACCTGCATGATCACAGTAAGAACAGGAACAACTTCACATTGAAGCAGTCAAACCAGAAACTAAACTGCCCTTCAACAAAACAAGTTGAGATTTTAGTAACTGCACCAATCTGTCATTCACTATTACTGTTATAATTAATTAGAAGTGTTTGAATTGTACAGTTTTTTCAGTAGGTATTGCAGTGATACCCACTCAAGAAATCTCTTGGATATGTGCATATCTACATCTTGATTAAAGGGTAAATTCCTGGATGTGGATCTAATTAATGTTAGGGATGGCCTGGTATTTATTGCTGCTCTTGGTGCAGAGGACTCTACTGACAATGGATGCAGTGCATATTTTTACTGGGTTTTTCAGTATATAATTTGATGTTTTTAGAAGTAATTATCCATACTGTAGCACCTATGATGGTAAGAGTATTTTGACATCTGTCTTCCAAAGTTTTTTATTGTCATTCCCTAGCTGATGGTAGTGCTCTACTTTATGCTCTCCTCCTGGACCAATCTGATAGGTCCAACATATCTATTAAATAAGTTTATTGATGGATATATATATATCTATATATATATATATTGTCATTAACCATGACATTGGTTTTGACAGGGTACTTCCAGAGAATCTTAGGTGAAGCATTTTCCAGATTTTATGCTCCTCCAAACTCCATTTCCTTCATTTCCTTAAAACTTGGAAATTGTTGTTCTTTGGTAGAATTCCATGTATTTCAGCAAGTTGCTGTGATGTTATTGGCAGGATATATTCATGATGTGCTGAACGAGACAAGCCATACTTTTAAATGCACTATGGATGCTACTGTTATTTTGAAATGTCCTTTGTTTGTTCCTCTGTTCAATGCTTGCATGGACTGGGTGCTGTTCAGGGTCATGGGGTCTAGCAGCTTTGGGGCATCTGTTGGTGAAGAATGATTCACTGATCTTGACTTTGCCAACAATGCTGTGCTCTTCACGGAGTAAATGGAGACTCTGATCGGGGCTTTTGACAGACTGAGTGAGGAGTGTGAGTGTCTGGGCCTGTGAGTGTCCTGGATAAAAACCAAGATCCAGGCCTTTAATGACATGTTGGGCACAGCCATCAGCAGTGTGTCTGTCTTTGGACAGTGTGTCAACTTTGTCAAGAGGTTTACTTACTTCAGAAGAGACATTCATGTCTCTGGTGACTCTTCCAATGAAGTCAGTAGACAGATTGGGAGAGCATGGGGGGTCATGAGGTCACTGGAAAGGAGTGTAAGTTGCTCCCAATATCTTTGCAAAAGGATGAAGGTCCAAGGTTTTTTACTAGTTCTGTTCTATGAATGATTTAATAAATTAGTGACATCCTTTTACATCCTCTGCTGTCAATTGCTTTATTGAATGTATATGCTGTAATAGTATAATTATCTTTTAAATTTTATGATATCATTTTATATTTAGGTGACACAAACAATATTCTCCAAGTTGTTTAATGGTGTATTCTGTGTAGTACTTGATTTTCATTTACTAGTTTCAGATAATTGATCACTGATTATCAACACCCAGCTTTTAAATGTAGTTTCAGAACTTCTGTGTACTGCTTTCTTCATCCAGTTTTTTCATGTGTGCAGCATAATAGCTGTCTTCTCAGTTAATTAATATTAAGTTTGAAGGAGAATCTTGGCAGTTTTTTTGCACAGAATATTTGGACTTTATGTTATTGTTTTTGGATAGCCTGTACAACTTAATCCTCCCTGGAGGACAAGCTTGATGATTGATTTTTGGTAATGTGATTTGATCTTCATGAATCTGTTCCCATTTCTGTCTGTTTTCAGATATAAAACCTCTATGTCAGATTTAGCTTGGTGAAAGTGATTGAGAATGAGGAGCCTATGAGTTCTTCTAACCAGCGTCTGGATATCAGGTGACTTCCAACTGACTGTTTTGAAACTGTAGGTTAACATTGGGATGACATTTGCATATTTCTGGAATTTATTTTAGGTGTCAAGAACTTCTTCCGTATTTTGGAATGTACCTGTCTGCAGTTTAAACAAATTTATTTGTGATTGGCTTTGCCAGATTATTTTATCCACAGATTTTTGGAGATCTAATTGGATTAGAACTATTTAGACTCTTGATTAAATTGTGACCTTTTCCTAATATTATTGGCTCTTCCCATTTTTTAAGATGAAACCCTTCACATTAATTGAGAATAAGGAGTGGTGAATCATGGGTGAAGATCTCCAATTAATCTAACAGCATGTTAAGTTCTTATATAGTATTTTTGTATATAGCATAAGGTCATCTGTATTTATGAGATAGTTGGTAGGATGAATTTGACCCCTGATTTTGTATCCAGCATGATTGTCTGAAGCCAAAAAGGTACATAGTGGATTTGATGAAAACTAAATGTAGGAAAAATGCCATGTTTTATTCTAACTGGATTGTTAATGACCTGGTGGTTTTTATCCAGCAGCATGCACAAGGTCCCCGTGAAAGTGTTCTTTTAGATAGATAAATAGATAGAACTTTATTTGCCCCCAAGGGGGAAATTTGGCTTTTTGCAGAAGCTTTTCAAAATGATTACATTGTGGTGGACATCCAGGACCCTTACCTGGCCGGAGGAGAGGACATGCACATTATTGCCTCCAGAGCGCTAGATGGCAGCCCCCCTAGGTTGCAGTGGTGCCTTTGAATCCCATAGGGCTTCATGGGAGTTGGAATTCAGTACAGTCCTGTTTGGTATCGTGGGTTCCACCAGGGGCTGCTGCAGGGACTGCACAGCCCTACTTTGTCATGCTTCCACCTTACCTGGAAATGCTTCTAGACCATGCTATTGTGCCAATGGATGCACTCCCAGGTGCAGTATACAAGAAGCCAGCTGCCTTCTCTTCCAGCAAGCTTAGTCCTCCATTTCCTGACTCTGGCTCCTGGAATGGAGTGGAGGAGCAAGGAGAGAGACAGTGGCTGAGAAGAAGAAGAAGAAGAAGAAAAGAAAGGGCTGTGTGCTTTATTCTATTCTATTATACTGTACATGTGCTGTGGAAAAAGATTTGGAAAGCGTTTCTCACTAAATAAATATGAACTGTGTCTGCATCTGCATCTGTGTCTGCATCTGTCTGTGTCATGTTTGGGAAGCTCTTGCTTCCCCTGCAGCCCACACCATACATAAATAGGTGGATAAGTAAGTAAGTGAATAAATAAATATACACACGCACTTTGGTCTGAACACACACAGGAATGACCATAAAGCAAGAAAATTAAAAACAAAGAAAAGTTCTCACTTGGCTGTCGCAGTCACAGTGAGGCATTATGCATAACTATTGCTGTTGGTATAAAGGAGCCCCAGTAGCATTTCTTGACACACTTCTGCTGAATAATTTGTTGTCTGAAAGTCCTCCGTGTTAGTGTGTCAAAAAGAGGATGTGCAGCATTCTCCATAATGGCACACAGTTTTGTTTTAACTCTCTCCTTTGCTGCTACCTCTGGGGGGTCCACAATGCGTCTTGTAACTGAGATTACTCTTTTAATTAGCTTAATGATTCGGTGGGTCTCTCTTGAAGTGATGTTACCAGTTCAGCACACCACAGCATAGAAAATGAATAGAATGCATAGAAAATGTCTGGAAAAATGTCCCTTCCCACATTATAGGAATGCAGTCGCCTAAGGAAAAGAAAACCTGCCCTGCCCTTTCTTGCATAGTTTATCTGTGTTCAAAGACCATTCTAATATGTCATTAATGTGGACCCCCAAGTACTTGTAGGAGCGACTAGACATAGTGTATTTTTGGTGCTGCGAAAGGTAATAACCAGTTTCTTTTTTTGCTGATGTTAAGATGCAGAGAATTATCTTTGCACCAAAAAAAAACACACTTCTCCACCTGACTCTGACCTTTATCAGTACACCCCATAAGTGCAGAATCATCTGAGAAAGTTTTAGAATTCCAGTTCATACTCAAACGTAGAGATATCACTCCCCAGTAACCATGGCAGAAAAATTAAGAATTGGAAAATATGGTACAAAAGAAAGGATATATTAATGTACTTTTAAATGCAGCTTTCAATTCCCAAAAACATATTACAAGCGGTAGAAAGCCAGTGAAAAACAAAATTGTCTTACATTTCTTCAGTAGGGTCTCTGATGATTGTATGTTCATCTTCAGAGGAGTTAAAGATATTTGTTATGTATACACTGGATGGGAAGTCTCAGTTTCCATTCATTTCAGCAGGCATGGCATCAATGAGACTGTAAAAGTCTTTTATGCCCTCATATTGTTCTTAAAGTAGCCATACAGCTTCTATTGACGAGTACCATATATGGAGAAGACTCTGTTCCCCCAGTTCAGCACATGTTTTGATAATCTATTTATGTCTACGAGTACCTGTTATCCTTCTTTGAGGTTTCTTTTATAGTCCTCAGATTATTAAGAGCAGCCTGAAAATATTTTTCAGCTTGTGGCCTCAGTTAACAAGTCTTATTCGTGTATTGGTACAAAGTACTGTGCTTATATATAAATGTGTGCATGCTAGATATAAGTTTAAAAGCAACCAGGCTCACAAATCACAGTGCTGCATTGATCACTACTTGTTATTCAATGATTTCAGGCACACATTACTACCTGCCATTTGTCCATAGCTATCTTTCGGAAGATGATCAATGTTGGTGAGAATCTTTTAGGGTCTCGTGTAGAACTGACTGAAATACCTTAACAGTGAATCCAGGACATACTTTGATTTTTATAACCATTGTGGTTGTCCTATTATTATTATTATTAAACTAACTAAAAGATGGTTCATAATAACTAATGGTAGTGTGAACTGAACACTTTATATCCAACTACTTACCATAGTTCCTTACTCTATTTAAATATGCAATAAAACAGTGATACAATATCGCCTGCAAAATCATTCTGAATTATGTTACAGGTGCAGTTAAGAAACCTTCTTCAGTACTTACTAGAACAGAAAAAGAGATGAGTCAAGTCGTTTAAAAAATTATAACTGTTGTCATGAAATAAAAAGGAATTACACCACAAACAAAGAGTTGGGGAATGACCCTGTATATTGTACAGCAGACAAAGCAAAGAAAGTAGTTGAAAAAACGATCAAAAGACCCAAAAAAGCAATTGACAAATTGAAATAGTGAAATGGTGTTTTTATAGAGGAAAAAGATGGCTGGCGGAAATGATGTGGCAGGAGATAACGTTGTAACGGGTGGACAGAAGTGACATCATCATCAGGAGACCAGAAGTGATGTTATTATTGATGTGATGGAAGTGACATCATCCTTGGGATTTGGAAGTGATGTCATCAGCAGGTGACCAGAAGTGATGTTATCATCTGGAGTTGAATGTGGAAGTGACGTTGGATGGCCATCTTGGGAATCCAGAAGTTGGTGTGGTGAGTATATTGGATTATTTTTCTTCATTTGGTCTGATGTAAAAAGGAGAGAGGCGTTAGTACCATAAATCAACCTTTCATCTCGCGATGTTTCACTCACCTCAGGGCTTGTTGACTGCCTCCTAAGCGCGTGTGTGTGACATGGCCCCCCCTGCTCAGTCCAGCTCCATCGGATTGGGTGGCCTGAACCGAGAGGTCATAGATACGAGGGAGATCATCCATGTTGGCCTGTAAAGAACCTCTATTATAAATGACTTTGAATCTATAATTTTGAAGGTCCAAAATTCCACCTAATGACACGAGGGTTAGACTCTCCATGTATGGCCATCCACTGAAGAGCGGCATGGTCCATCACCAAGGTAAACTCTAATCCCAATAGGTAGTACCTCAACTGGGTCACAGCCCATTTAATCGCCAAGGCTTCATGTTCCACTGCGGCATACCTGGTCTCCTGATCTAACAGTTTCCGGCTTAGATACATAACAGGGTGTTCAGCACTATCAATGCATTGGCTCAGCACGAATTCAAGTACTGTGTCCGATGCATTGGTCTGGAGGATAAAAGGAAAAGAAAAGTGATTTTAATACAGGTGCTGAAGTCAGGGCCAGTTTTAAGTTATGAAATGCAGACTTTTGTCGTACCAAACCACTTTTAACACTAGAATTACCAGAGCCTACAAAAAAACACGTAGATCTGGCCCACCTAAAATCCATTCACACCTCTCCGCCAGCGTCTTTTGTCATCTAAATATGCTAATAAAGACAAGCTGCAAGCAGCTGGCTATTCCATGCCCCCACCGACTTAGAACGTGCACAAACTTCTCCCAGCTCATGCCTTGATTGATTATCTGGGAGTGAAGTGGAGTTTTAGAGTGGAAATAATAGATCGTTATTTGGAACACACGCATTTCATGTGTGTTCTGTTTCTACAGTAATCTGTGTAAACACATTGTTAAAACAGAAACTTTTTCATATTTTAGTAATAAATGTTACAAAATGTAGGCATAAATTATAAAATATGTGAAGCCTGAAGTCCAAAGATCAAATAAACACTTTCACAAAAGGTTCAAGAATGATACAACAGGTTCTGTGGTGTACCAGTAAGATTTGCTGACTCAGAGTGCAGCAGACTTGCTGTGCCTATGAGACTCAAGTTCAATTCCCCTCTGGGGAGAAAATGTTTTTTTTTTTTTCTTTTTAACCTTCGCCGCTCTGCCTGCCTGCCTGAACTCTCTGTCTATCTATATAGTAATAACAGTAATTTTATTATTATATAGCAGCTTTTCTGTCTGCCTATCATATAGTGCCTTTCCTTCCTATCTATCTATATATCTATCCCCTTAGCTTAGTTTTTTTATATATCTATTATACAGTGCCTATGGGGTGCCAAACAGGCAATTACAATGATTTTCAGAATATATAAAGTCATTCCTGAATATATAAAGTCAAAACTTGAATATATAAAGTAATTCCTGAATATATAAAGTCAGCGTCAGAATATATAAAGTCATTCCTGAATATATAAAGCCAGCGATGGAATATATAAAATCATTCCTGCTTGACTTCTCACTCTACACAACACTAAGTAACTGACACGCACGTAAACAGACTTGAGCTGATAAAACTGGGCGGCAGTGGGGGATGTGATAGTAGGCTGCTTGCTGCTTGCTGCTTATCAACACATTTAAAAGACAAAAGATGCTGATGGAGATGTGCGAAGCGATTTAAGATGGGACGGATCTACGAATTTTTTTGTAGGCTCTGGTAATTCTAGTGTTAAGCAGTCGTTACTGATTGAACAGATTGCATTCAGGTCAGACTGGTAGACTAAAGAGTCCTGCTTTGAGTGAATGTGAAGAAACAGGGATATAGGAACTCCTCTGACCTAACTGTCTTCCCCCTTCCTGCTATGACTCCAGCAATCCTTCTGTCAGTGTCCATGGTCTCCAGTAAAAGAAACTTTTATGACAAGGATGCCCACATACTGCTGTTCAGAATCAAAGATTTGTATGTTTGCATTGAAACACTTAAAAAAAAAACAAAATGGTTCTTCCTTTGTATTTTGATGCAGTATTCCACCCTGTCAGTTACTAGACAATCTGTTCAATTCCACTTCCTCTATAGTAAGTTCACAAAATAGTAAATACAAGACTATCAGAAGGTAGAAATTGCAACATCAAAGAAAAGCATTAAATTTTAATGGTAGCAAAATGATGTGTCAGATTAAAGCCTTATGTCAGAGTTAAATTTACAAACATGAAATCAATTACACAGCTTATGTAAAAAAAATGAACAGCTTGTCACAAAATTTCATAAATGATGTGATATTGTTTAATCAGGAACACATTAGTGTGAAGATAAGCAAAATCATATGGCCATAAAAAATCAATTGATTCTTAAGTGCTATCAGTGGCTTAGGATGTTGTCTAAGGGAAGAAACAGTTATAATGAACAGTCTATGCAAATGCCTCAAAGAATTTAGATCTTGTAAAATGTAATACAGTACATGGTGCACAAAGTATCCAGTTTAAGTAACGGAAAAGTCATTGTAAACATAAAATGAGACATACAGTAATTCATTGACTGAGGCAACTTCCTATTTTTCACAAAAGATATTATTAGAATCACAAACCTATTTTTTTAAACACTACTTCAAGACACATTCAACAGAGCTATTATACTGTAGGCCTATAATTAAAGAAATAGGTTAGCAGGTTTCTGTTTCAATATATTTATTTTAGCTTCTACTGTGGCATGTTATGTGAGAACATTGAATGAAAAAATCTATTCTATGGCAACAGATATAGATATTAATGAGATCATTGAATGCTTTTTTCTATTGTCATTTAGGGCAATTTCAGCAATTTGTTATGTACAATGGTGTTTTTTATTTTAATTTTAATTTTATTTTGTATTATGTTACAGTTTTAGAATTTTCTCACAGTTTTAGTATTTGGGTTAACACTAATTATTTTATGTGTTAACACCTATGTTTAATTTGAACAAACAATTAATAAAGTGAAGAGTATGACAAAACAGAAGGAAGAATACCAAAGATAGATTATCGAGACCACAACACTGTAAAGGCAAAGAGGGAAGAATTTTGTCTGCATATTGATCTGGCAAAATTTTACACCGGATTTTTTACACATCTTTAATTTAATACATCCAAGAGTCAGTTAATACATTTTTGTTTGTTAAATATTTTTGAAACAATGAGTCATATTCAAATGTATGTGGAATGCAATTGCGTGTTAGTAGAAGACATTGAATATGTACTTTTTAACAGCACACTGCAATGGAGTTAAAAATGGAACACAAATATGCTTGTGGTGGCTCAATAGCTTTAATACACAGTAGAGTCCGATTCAAGAGATGTAAAAATGGCATTGATTGGTGTGTGTTAATTGTGGAGGGTCTGTGACAAACTGTTATTCAATTTTCTTTAACATAACATTTTTGATAGTATATCCAATAGGGTAGTATCCAATTAGTATTAGTCAGTCAGTCATTGTCCATCCATCCATCCATTATCCAACCTGCTATATCCTAACTACAGGGTCACGGGGGTCTGCTGGAGCCAATCCCAGCGAGCACAGGGTGCAAGGCAGGAACAAACCCTGAGCAGGGTGCCAGCCCACTGCAGGGCCCAATTAATATTAGTAATTGAAAAATATCTGTTGATACAAAAATGACCATTATTACAATAAAATCAGTATCAACATTACCCTATGACCCTATTATCTAGCTATTAATACTAGTTAAAACAGTATAAAGTAACAACTTGGAAAATAACTTTTTTTTTATAGAACAGGAATACAATTGGTACATGATGGGCAAAAATATCAGGGACTTGCTATGATTGTTTGTGTATATCTAGTACTGAAACATCAGGGGCTGGGCACCCAAGATCAGGGGCTTGAGACACTGAAGCCTCCCACCTTCTGACATCACTGCTATTTTTAAAATTATACTATGTTTATATTGGTTAGGGCAGCTGCACTTTGCCTGTGTTATTAATTAGTTCAGACACCATTTATTTACAGGTTGATAATATCCATTCGTTACAATAATAATCTGAAGGCTGCAGATAATATTGTTCAATCAATTCAGTCTTTTAAATGCTTACATAATTGCTTTCCCCTTAGGTAACTTACCTAAAATAGCAGGAGAACGTGAGCTGTTTGCATGCGCACACTCTGCCTGGTGTCTGATGGACTTGCTTTGAGCAACTGAGCGGGTGTTAGACAAGTAAAAGTGGAAAATATGCAAAATCCACAAATTCAAGCAACTGCTGTCAAGGTAAAATTTCAACAGAAAACAAATTCTGAAGCCACACAGAATGTTTCTCTGTATGGATGAGTTTGTAAATTCACCAGAATTTTTCAATTAAAATTTTACAATTTTAAAACTTCATGCAGCATGAAAATTTTGAGATATCTATACTAAAACTGAACTGTCTGGACAAATTTCTTTGAAGAATAAGTGTGCCACATCACAGTAGAATTGGTCCAAGGGGGGACAGACCAAAAGACAGACATGGGCTTTTGCAATGTGGCATGCAGCTGTCAAACTGTCGTGTATAGGATGTAGTGTGCTGGTTATCCATGTACAAAAATGGCTATGCTTAAATATGTCCTCTAATTGTGTTATCAGCTTGGCAATGACCACAACGTATTTCAGAGACAAAATGTAAGAGGAGGTAGAATACTGAAAGGCACAAATCACGGTATTCCTTTTAGGACAAATGACTTCAACTGGAAGAGTGACCAATGTCGTCAAAAGGGTCATTTTCTTTTTTGAAACAGTCAATTAATAATTTATTAGCTTGTTCATTAATAACTTTGCCCTGTTGATCCTTTGTGTGGTATAGATTTATAGTATACCCACAGTTCCTAGGTAAGCAGTATTGATTGTCAGTACTGTTGTTGTTTTGTTAGACCCATCAGGAAAGTTCTCTGAGATAAGAAATGAAATTTGGCTGAGTCCTATTATTTGAAAGAGGCTGAATGTGAATCCAGTGATTAGGGGATGGATGTCCAAAATTATACAATGGGACAGAGATTTAGAAAATTTGTGCAAAAGTGATTGAATGACAAATAAACTTGCTTTCTATGTTGCCACAGACAATGAAATTATATAATTATCCTTACAGAAATGAAAAGATAAGCAGGTTTCAATTCCCCTGAAGTGTAAAGAATTGTTTCAGGCTTGAGGTGCACATTGATTCCAATTAGTTTCATGGAATACTGGGATAGGCACCAGTTCCTTGTGACCCTGAATTAGATTAAGCCACTTTGCTAATGTTATGTTATGTTACTGAAGCAATCTCACCTTTTCCTTCATGACTGAGGCAGGCATTATTCTGCACCGCAGTGTTTGATAAGTTCTGTCATGATTCTCTACAAATGGCTCTTGCAGCTCATCAAACACTTAAGGCTATGAAACTAGGAAGACAGGAAAGTCCAGATGATTTCACGGGTCATTGACTTTTTTTTTCACCATGTGCAGAAGCAGCTTGTTTATTTTAAAAAGTGGGAGAATCAGTCTGACCCTGCTAAAGTACAAGGTAATATATATCTCCTGTCTGCCTTCTCAGTTAAAACACTGCACATGTGAAACTGTATTGAGTCAAATAGTTCTTGACTGTGCTTTCTGGTGTTTTGAAACTAATGAGGGGGTGAAAACTGAAGGCTCAGACTGATGACTATAACTTAGTTCATTGATAGCACCAACGAATCTCCTCAATAAAAGCATATAGAAACTGTTTGAAGAGCTGAAGATTGTTGAGTGAAACAAAAGTATGTGGAGAAGGTGTTTGAGGCAGGAGTTTGGTATGGTATGATCAGTTAGCCGAAGGAAAAACCATAAATCAAATGAACAGGTAACTCTCCCCTTCAGACCCAAATTCACGTATAGTGCAGTTTCTTTAACAAAGTATTGTATACATTTACAGATTGATTCACTCAGTTTCCAAATGCAGTTACTTCATTTTAAGTTCACTGTGTCCATCCTTTACAAATATAGCATAATTCCCAAAATAGTAAGTAGCAAAATTTAAAAAAATGCAATATTAAGCTAAATAGTGTATGTTGTCTGTCTGTGGGTCTGTCCATAAAGCTTGATTGGTTATAATAACACCATGTTTTGCCTGTTCCTCTTTTTAACATAAGATCTATCATTTCGGTGTACCTTCCATTGTGCTGCTTTATCAGCTCATAAAGTCAAAGTCTGTATTCTAATACTATATCTGGACATTTGCAAGATCCACTGACAGCATCAATATTTTCCTTTGATTGACCTTGTTAATTTTAATTCTGTTATAAATATTATCACAGGCTGCCTTATAAATACAGACGTAAAAGTTCTGTCGTGTGTATTCTTGTGTGCATTAAAAACCTCTTCATGTAATGTGCTGCATAAGATTAAAGTTAATTGATTCATTGCATTTTGCCCACTGCTCCATTGAGAAGGACTGCTTCCTGATGCCTTTTGGAAGGCAGTTTCAATGCCAACTGGGTTTGTCACAGTGTAGAGTTAGCGATTACCATGTGTTTGTGTTGCTGTCCCTCCTGAACTGGGTGTGTAGATGCCTTTATGTGAGTACCATGCAAAAAAATAATTTCACCTTTAGGTTTCATTTCAGATTTGCACTAATGTGATGAAAAATTTGGCTTGCAAAACAGATGGAGTGATAAAGGAGTGATTCACAAAAATTTGTTTCTCTGTGTGGTTAACGCAACAAAGATTCTAAGAATTAGACAAATGCAAAGCTGCAGAAAATGAGAGAAATTGCTTTAGGTTTAACAGATTTTTTGAAAGAAATGTGGTTATTCAAGTAATCTTTATTTTGGCTTTCATGTTGAGCAGCGGCAGAAGAATTCTAACATCCTACTCGTTTCTGCTATCAAGGCATCTTCCCAATAGATCATTTCATAATCTGCCTTCTAATCATTCATCTTTTTGAAAGTAGATCATAGAGTTACAATTATTCACAGAGGGCTTTTTAAATATTTTTGTACTTCGTAGATTTTTTTGCCCCTTTTAACAATCAACCATTGCCACCTTCTGCTACATGCACAAGTCACTTATTAGTGAGATATAATTCCATTTACTGCAACACAATATAAACAGGGTCAGCAATACCCAAATTAACACACTGGTGTACTACTAAAATACTCCTTCAGAATTAGTGATCATATCACATAATGTGCAGAAAAGATCTGAATATTTTAACTCTGATATTTAATTTTTTTAATATTTCAGCAGTTTCCAGTAATTCTTTTACAAACCACTGTAAATATATTTACTGTACGTTAATCATTTTGGAGAAACTATTGGTCAAATTATTAACATTTTTGTGGTTATGGAAGCAAAAGAAACAATAACAAATAACCAAAAATATAATTCTGGATGAAAATATAAAAAGACTATCTCATTGGTTTAAGTCATGAAACCGGAAAGCCAGCGTAGAAAATGATTGGGCAGATTGAAATCATCTCCTTGTGTCTTTGTCTGTCTTCATCTTATTACCCAATAGAAGTAAAAAAAGATACATTTTTAGATTATCTATAATAATAAAAGGCAAAGCCCTCACTGACTGACTGACTGACTGATTGACTGACTGACTGACTGACTGACACATCACTAATTCTCCAACTTCCCATGTAGGTAGAAAGCTGAAATTTGGCAGGCTCATTCCTTACAGCTTACTTACAAAAGTTAAGCAGGTTTCATTTCGAAATTCTACACGTAACAGTCATAACGGTCGATAACGGTCGACAACATCCGCCATGTTGAACTTTCTTATTTATGGCCCCATCTTCATGAAATTTGGTAGGCGGCTTCCCTGCGCTAACTGAAACCGATGTATGTACTTATTTCGATGGTATGACGCCACTGTCGGCTGCCATATTGAACTTTCCAACGTCACCAATTTTCAAACTTCCCGTGTAGGTAGAAGGCTGACCCCATCTTCACGAAATTTGGTAGGTGACTTCCCTGCACTAACCGAAACCAATGTACGTACTTATTTCGATGGTATGACGCCACTGTTGGCCGCCATATTGAATTTTCCAAACGTCACTAATTCTCCAACTTCCCGTGTAGGTAGAAGGCTGAAATTTGGTAGGCCCATTACTTACAGCTTACTTACAAAAGTTAAGCAGGTTTCATTTCGAAATTCTACGCGTAACGGTTATAACGATCAACAACGTCCGCCATATTGAACTTTCTTATTCATGGCCCCATCTTCACGAAATTTGGTAGGCAGCTTCCCTGCGCTAACCGAAACCAATGTACATACTTATTTCGGTGGTATGACGCCACTGTCGGCCGCCATATTGAATTTTCCAAACGTCACTAATTCTCCAACTTACCGTGTAGGTAGAAGGCTGAAACTTGGCAGGCTCATTCCTTACAGCTTACTTACAAAAGTTAAGCAGGTTTCATTTCAAAATTCTACGCATAACGGTCATAACGGTCAACAACGTCCGCCATGTTGAACTTTCTTATTTACGGCCCCATCTTCACGAAATTTGGTAGGTGGCTTCCCTGAGCTAACCAAAACCAATGTACGTTCTTATTTCGGTGGTATGACGCCACTGTCAGCCGCCATACTGAATTTTCCAACATCACTAATTCTCCAACTTCCCGTATAGGTAGAAGGCTGAAATTTGGCAGGCTAATTCCTTACAGCTTACTTACAAAAGTTAAGCAGGTTTCATTTCGAAATTCTACGCGTAACGGTCATAACGGTCAACAACGTCCGCCATGTTGAACTTTCTTATTTATGGCCCCATCTTCTCGAAATTTGGTAGGCGGCTTCCCTGCACTAACCAAAACCAATGTACGTACTTATTTTGGTGGTATGATGCCACTGTCGACCGCCATATTGAACTTTTCAACAGTCTTTGTTACTTATGGGCCCATCTTCAAGAAATTTGGTACGCGGGTTCCCAACGCTAACTGAATCCTACTTACGTACATATATACGTCCATAGCCTGCAGCTCGGTCACCCACGTTGTTGGCTGCCTGCCTATATAAGGCCGTCTGTCGCTCCAGTCTCTACATTCCCTTCCTTGCTTCGCCACGGTATTCACGTCTCCCTGCTGATAACTACAGCCTTTTTATTTAATCCACGGCTTCTCCGCTGTTTTATTGTTCATTTATTACGATTATAGTTATTGTATAGGTATTTTAGACTTACTTTACATTGTTCAGGTACCCATTTCCTTTATCATTCCAACCGTACCCCCATTAACATGTCTATCGAGGTAATCACCATCGATCAAAGAACTGTCACTTACCAAGTGGTTTCCATGCCCGGAGATGGCACCTGCCTTTCCATTCTCTTTGTTACATATTGCACAGCCATATCAGGCTCACTATTGATATCCGGAGGAACATTGTGTCTTATGTATTGAATGACTGGGACAGGTTCAAGGTGTGGACTGATGACGGTACAGGAGATAATTATACTACACAGGAGCACTAGAAGAGTGAAATGCTTAAGTGTACCGAAATGGCCAAATATTTTACACCTTTGGACAACCGCCAATGCCTCTTAAACATCTTAGCTTCACAGGTGACGATTTCAGTAGTGGACACTTTGATGTATAGAAATGTTTAAACTCTCAAAAGCTGGATGTGAAGTTATCAATGAAACTGGTTGTATACTTACAACGCTTGACAGATGCCGAATGTCTCTTCAACACAAGTCCTACAAATACTGTCGTAACTGAAACAAACCATGAAACTCAAACCGATTATGACAGCAGCAATCCAAGGTGTGAGATTTGAAACAAGATTACTGTTCACATGGCCAACTGTACGTT
>JANRMT010062854.1:72730022-72748420 GCA_026402145.1 Polypterus bichir lapradei | reverse complement strand
ATTGTTCAGGTACCCATTTCCTTTATCATTCCAACCGTACCCCCATTAACATGTCTATCGAGGTAATCACCATTGATCAAAGAACTGTCACTTACCAAGTGGTTTCCATGCCCGGAGATGGCACCTGCCTTTTCCATTCTCTGTGTTACATATTGCACGGCCATATCAGGCTCACTCTTGATATCCGGAAGAACATTGTGTCTTATGTATTGAATGACTGGGACAGGTTCAAGGTGTGGACTGATGACGGTACAGGAGATAATTATACTACACAGGAGCACTAGAAGAGTGAAATGCTTAAGCCCTTCACCTATGGTTCTGCATGTGAGTTGATGGCTGCCGCTGAATTGTTCGATTGGTGCTTTCAAGTGTACCGAAATGGCCAAATATTTTACCCCTTTCGACAACCGCCAATGCCTCTTAAACATCTTACATTCACAGGTGACGATTTCAGTAGTGGACACTTTGATGTTTATGAATGTTTAAACTCTCAAAAGCTGGATGTGAAGTTATCGATGAAACCGGTTGTAAGCTTACAACGCTTGACAGATGCCGAATGTCACTTCAACACAAGTCCTGCAAATACTGTCGTAATTGAAACAAACCATGAACCTCAAACTGATTATGACAGCAGCAATCCAAGCTGTGAGATCTGAGACAAGATTACTGTTCACATGGCCAACTGTAAGTTACATGCTCAAGAGTAAGCTCAGCGCACAGCTTGGTCATATTACAACCGGAGGGCCGAACTGACAACGTGGTATACAAAGAGATCCTTAACAAATAATTATTGGCATATTTTCCCTCAGTTTAAAAAGGTTAAATTTTCTTCTTAATAAAAATTTTAATGCAGTACTTCACCGCTGCGAAGCGCGGGTATTTTGCTAGTTACAGTATATATGTGGATTTATAATATCTAAAAGGTTGACATCAACTACAATCCTATTACTGTCTGCTATCTACACTGCTCTTTGCTCTTTATACCAGTGACTGTAAGAGTAATTGACCCAAGACATATATCTATTGTGAACAGTAGAGGTCGCTGTCACCCCGTTAAACCCAACAGACAGATACGCAGACACAGGGTAAAAGCATGTAGAACATCTTTTAATTATTTTTCCTTTTTCAAAGTGCCTTTTAAGCACTACAGCCACCATAAACAAATTAATAAACAATAAATCACTAAAATACTTTTTCCTCCACACCTCCCAGCAAGCTCTGTCCTATTCCTCCCGACTCTGACTCGCTTGCTGGGTCTCCAACAGTCCTTTATATAGTGCTTGACCTGGAAGAGCTTCTACCCATTCGTCCACGTGACTTGCTAGCACTTTTGGGTCAGGTGGAGAACTGGCTTTTCTTCTTGACCTCACAAACGGGACGACGTCAACCTTCATGTGTCCCAGTTCAGCAAAAAACTGGAAGCCCTCATCCTCATTTGGGTGTTGGTCAGGAAGGCCATCCTCGTCTTCTGGAAATTTCCATGGTCTTCACCAGTCTTCTGGATCCTTTTTGTCTGTAAGGTACGTGCATGGGACAAAATTTATCAACTCGAAAAAACTGTCGCATCCATCCCCAGCACGTACCTTATCTGGACGATGTCATCCGGAAAATTCTTTTCCTGAAGATGACGCCTTCTTCCTGTCCCTTCACAGACACCGACAATCCCGAACATGGATTTCTTTGTAGCATCTGAGATCTGTTTCGTCTTTTTCTTCCCCATTGCAGACCGATGTAAGGTGAGGCTTTTTCCACAGGTTCCTGTGTGTTGTAGCGCTGTCTGTTGGATTTGCTTTCATGTTGAATTTACAGGTTTCTGCAAAAGAGACGGCCACAAAATCCAGCCGCTAGAGGTCACTGTCGCCCGTTAAACCCAACACACAGATACGGATACATAGGGTAAAAACACAAAGAAGATCTTTTAATTATTTTTTATTCTTCAAAGTGCCTTTTAAGAACCACAGCCACCATAAAAAAATAAATAAACAATAAATCACTATAATACTCTTTCCTCCACTTCTGCCCTTCTGTCCACGTGACTTGCTAGCACTTCCGGGTCAGGTGGACAACTGGCATTTCTTCAGCCCAGAAGTACATCGGAGCTCCCGTCCTCGTGATTTGTGAGTACTTCGGGCTATGAATGAGGCATAGCTCCTTTGGTTCTGTTACAGCTCCTCCTGGTAGCACCCACGGTACCCAACAGGGCTGAGAAAAAGCACTCCAAGTCCCAGGATGCCCTGCAGGAATCCAGGGCACTGTTACATTCCAGGGGAGCTGCCATCTAGTGTTTTGGGGGAAGCAGTGTCCAAAAGTTGCTGCCTCTCCCCATTGTTCTATCCTCAGGGCGTCCTGCCTGGGTTGAGCTGCCAGCCATCTATCACAGTGCCCCTCCCTCAGCTGAGCACTGTGGGGTGAAGTGTCCATTCCCATGAGTCTTATTCATCTCCAGGTGGGGCTGTCAGCTATGGCTGGACCGTGGCTTCGTCCTGCAAAACAAGAGCATGAGAACTGTAGTGAGATACTGCTCCAACAGCTCTCAACGGACACTTCCTCCACAAATTGTTATTCTTTATCTAAATCTCTGAAGAGGCAAAAAGCATCATATCAGTGTTTTTTGCAAAGAAAAAAGTGTCCTCTGTGCTATATTTTTAAAATTCATTGAGTAGGTCACTATTCTTTAAAAGGAATTCATTACAAATTCAGAAAACTTTTAACATGATTAGTTACACCTAGTTACTAACAGGATATGGCAGATGTTGATACCTTAGATGACCACAATTTGATTGATAGTCTTGTTTATTTAGGATGTACGTGACTTTTTGAATGTATATTTTTCATTCTTATTTTTAGTTTAGGAGATGTGTGAACTTCTCCACATACATCTTGTTTTACAGAAAAAAGTAAAGAACAATGGCCTAATTAATTTTATGATCCAGCTTGGTACAATAAACAGGAAACTTAGTACTATAGAAGAATGGTTATGCCGTAAATATAACATTTTCTCTTAAGGGGTTATATAAAGTAACAAGAAATATATTTATCATACTGAATAATAAAATAACAGCATCAGCTTTTAAGCATAAGCTCAGAAGGATGTGAGACTCAGACACATGCCAGGTGCACACATAGAACAGGGTTCAAATTTAACTCTTACACTTGCAAGATCTCCTTTTCAATCTGGGGTTTTTCCACAGTCTGAGTCTCTCTATACATACGAGAGAGCCCCTTTACTGTCTGTACCCCTTTTGATTTAAGGACGACCGGTGCCAATGTCTCAAGGGTCGAGATAACCCGTAAGTCAGCACTACCCAGCTGTTCTGAGTAAACAAGCCTTCCACTGAGCACTCAGTCATCAGCCCTTTATCACTTGTTGGACGTGAGGTTACTTGACATACGAACCAATCATGCTGCCCCTTCACTCTGCGTCCCCTTATTTTATACAGTACTGGTTTGACCCACGTGTACCGCTGAAATTCACCATCTGGGAAGGCTCCCGACCAAAACGCTGCAGGTACTCTTTTACTCATCTTATTGGCGCTTTGGCGCCTCCATGATTTTCTTCATTGCAGATATTACCTGTAAACAGGCTTGTACGGGCTGGAACAACCTTTCCAATTCCCGCACATGAAAGTCATTAAAGTTATCGGCCGGAGAAGGGCTAGGGCAATCCTCTGCCCTGCCTCCCAGCGGAGAGCTTGCGAACATTCCATCTGGATGCACATGCGCCATCGGGTCTCACAAAGGCCCCTGGGAAATAAAGTTCCGGGATGCCATCACTGGGTGACTGTAATCTACCTATTCTAATTTAGTGGCGGACCGTTCAGTCAAATTCCAGACTTTTTTTACCTTCGTAAGTGGTGGCCGGTGCTTTGCTCACCTCCTCCTTTCTCTTCGGGGAAATGACGACCTCACAAACGGGCCGACGTCGACCTTCTCCTGCCCAGAATTCCTTGGGGCAGGTCATGTGTCCCACTTCAGCAAAAAACTAGCCCTCATCCTCATTCGGGTCTTGGTCAAGAAGGCCATCCTCGTCTTCTGGATATTTCCATGGTCTTCACCAGTCTTCTGGATCCTGTTCGTCTGCAAAGTATGTGTATGGGACAAAAATTAATAACTCGAAAATTTGTCGCTTCCATCCCCAGCACGTACCTTTAATTATTTTTCCTTCTTCAAAGTGCCTTTTAAGCACTACGACCACCATAAACAAATGAATAAACAATAAATCACTACAATACTTTTTCCTCCACACCTCCCAGCATGCTCTGTCCTATTCCTTCCGACTCTGACTTGCTTGCTGGGTCTCCAACAGTCCTTTATATAGTGCTTGACCTGGAAGAGCTTCTACCCATTCGTCCACGTGACTTGCTAGCACTTTTGGGTCAGGTGGAGAACTGGCTTTTCTTCTCAACCTCACAAACGGGACGACGTCAACCTTCATGTGTCCCAGTTTTTCAAAAAACTGGAAGCCCTCATCCTCATTTGGGTGTTGGTCAGGAAGGCCATCCTCGTCTTTTGGATATTTCCATGGTCTTCGCCAGTCTTCCGGATCCTTTTCGTCTGTAAGATACGTGCATGGGACAAAATTTATCAACTCGAAAAAATTGTCGTGTCCATCCCCAGCACGTACCTTATCCTGGACTTTATCATCCGGAAAATTCTTTTCCTGAAGATGACGCCCTCTTCCTGTCCCTTCACAGACACCGACAGTCCCAAACGTGGATTTCTTTGTAGCATCTGCGATCTGTTTCGTCTTTTTCTTCCCCATTGCAGTCTGATGTAAGGTGAGGCTTTTTCCACAGGTTCCCGTGTGTTGTAGCACTGTCTGTTGGATTTGATTTCATGTTGAATTTCCAGGTTTCTGCAAAAGAGACGGCCACAAAATCCAGCTGCTAGAAGTCACTGTCACCCCGTTAAACCCAACACACAGATACGCATACACGGGGTAAAAGCACAAAGAAGATCTTTTAATTATTTTTTCTTCTTCAAAGTGCCTTTTAAGCACTACAGCCACCATAAAAAATAAATAAACAATAAATCACTATAATACTCTTTCCTCCACTTCTGCTCTTCTGTCCCAGTGACTTGCTAGCACTTCCGGGTCAGGTGGAGAACTGGCTTTTCTTCATCCCAGAAGTACATCAGAGCTCCCGTCCTTGTGATTCGTGAGTATATCCGGGCTATGAATGAGGCATGGCTCCTTTGATCCTGTTACAGCTCCTCCTGGAGGCACCGACAGTACCCAGCAGGGCTGAGAAGACGCACTCCAAGTCCCAGGATGACTTGCAGGAATCCGGGGCACCGTTCTATTCCAGGGACACTGCCTCTCCCCATCCTTCCATCCTCAGGGCATCCCAGCCGGGTTGAGCTGCCAGCGGTCTATCACACTATCTATATACAAACTTCTAAAACCAAAGATATTCTCATTACTTCTAGGGTAATTATTTCTTTTTTCTTTAAGGCGTACAGGTGAATATGTTAAACAAACTCCGACATTCAAATGCTGTTCTTAACTGAAGGTTCAACTATGAAGCAATGCTTGCTTAGGTTTTCTGAAAAATGCAAAAGTATCTAAAACATTTTAAACATGAGAATTCCCTGCTGATTGCATTTTATTGATCTTTCATTAGCTCTGTTTAAATTGTCATAAAGCCGTTGGTATTTTTCATTTGTTAACATCTAATATCTGTCACTTAGGAGTTTTAAACAAAGCAAAGTACAATATATTGGACCATTCATTTGCTATGTTAATAGAGTTTCAAGTACTTCAGTTACTTCATTTACAGTTTCAAAATACCTATAAAAATTCCCAGACTAACATAATTAAGTTTGCATTCACATTTACAGATTTAGTCTTGTTTATCAAATATAATTTTGATTTATCTTGTATATGTTCACTATACAGGTTGAGCATCTCTAATCTGAGATGCCTGGGACCAGAAGTATTTTGGATTTTGGTTATTTTTGTATTTTGGGAGATTTGCATATAAATAATTAGATATCCTGGGGATGAGACCCAAGTCTAAACATGGAATTTACTTGTGTTTCATGTACCTCTTATACACATAGCCTGAAGGAAATTTTATACAATATTTTTAACAAGTTTTTGCACACCAGCATCAGCAGAATATCTATCATTTGTTAAATAACAGCAACAATAAATCATGGCAAGATTTCAGTCTCCACCTATGATGCTGTATTTTGGTTAAAAGGTTGCTGTACACAGAGAACAGGCAAATAACAGTGAATAACGTAAGTAGGTCTGGAAGAAGTGTCATGCAGCTGTTATTATGCCTTTCACATGTGGCTTCTCTTCAAATTTAAAGTGTGGCTGAAGAATTCGGTCATAATTGATAATTACCAGCTCATGTGTTATTCATATTTACTTAACAGTAAAAAAAATTAGAGGGAACAGTGGTCAAAGCCCCACATGGTAAAGTAAGGTCAGGTGTGGAAATTTCCACTTGTGGCATCATGTCAGCACTCAAAAAGTTTCAAATTTTGGAGTATTTTAAATTTTGGAATTTTGGATTAGGGCTACTTAACCTGTACTAGGTGAGCTACATGGTGCTGTCTGGTAGAGAACATGGAAAGGTAAAAAATATTTACAAATATATATCAAACTTTATTACCCTTAAACATAATGCATTTAGTACCTAACTACTGTTAGTATTGGAAATTGTGTATTGTGTACAATATTCTTGTATTTTTCCTTCTGATGTAAACAACTTTAAATTGAAATAAATATGTCCAGAGGCAATATGGTACCACAGGAGGCATCTGGAGTCCATAATAAAAAAGAGTGAAAGTTAAATGTAATGGGTAGAATGTTTTAGCATATACATTTTATTGATTTATCCATGTTGTCAAGTTTATGTTTTAGAATTCATGTTCTTTAAAAATGAGAAAAGTATTTTCTTTAAAAAGGTTTAAAATAAGGAGACATTTTCAGATGCAGAGGCATGTAAACACTAAGGTCTCTAAATAAATATCTTGATATTAAATAAGATGAACAAGACTTGCTTGTCTATCTCCACTTCTTACTCCATGCACCCTCCCAAACCTGGAAATCATAAATTTAGCTCATACTTCAATATAGGAAACACTCTGGACCTCCTGGAGGTCTTATCAAAAGAGAGAATTAAAACAAAACTGACCGCCATTATGAACAATTCTGCACATCCCCTCTCTGGCACACTAACTCTGAGGACTTCCAGCAAACAAAACATTCAACAGAAGTGTGTCAAGAAACAAACCTTTATACCAATAGCAACATGCCTGCATAATGCCTCACTGGGACTGGGACTGCCAAGTCAGAGCTATTCTTTCATTTGAAATTTCTTGCTTTATAGTCATTCTTATGTGTGTTCAGACCAAAATATGTGTGTGTGTGTGTGTGTATTTATTTATTTATTTACTTACTTATCTACCTGTTTTGTATTTATTTTTTTAAGGAGCTTATGTAAAAAGCCAAATTATTTTGGGGAAGTAGAGTATTTAATAAAGAATGCCTTTGATCGCTCTTTATTTTTGCTCTGATAAAGCTACAGTATGCAGGAGCCATTTACAGAAGCTCCATATTTATTTATTTAAAGAGCTTTTGTGAAAAGCCAAATTTCCCCCTGGGAACAAATTAAATTCTATCTATCTATCTAATACTGTATTATTGTTAGGCATCTGTACCTGATGACATGAAGAAGGCATGTTTTCACTTTTTAATTCAATCCAATTACAGTTGTATTAATTTAAAGCTCACTGCATTATACATAATTAACAATGTACTATGGTTTAAATAAAACACAAACTAGAAGAAGTGAATCAGAGTAACACAGCATTGAAAAAAATTAACATGGCAAAATATGCTTAGAAATACAGTATATAGTTGTATATTCTTTTAACATTAATGATCAACCATTCTCTCACTGGTTGTGTGCAACTGACAATGATATGGGTGAATGTAGATTAATTAAACTGAAATTGAGTTAGTCCCATTTTGGCACGTATGGTTAGTACTGTTGCACAGTGCTGAAATACTGTGCTAATGTGTTGTCTGTGTGAGGTTTGTACGTTCCTGTTGTCTGTACGTCTTTTTCTCTCGCCACTCTAGTAATCTTTCTGCATCCCAAAAGACATACATGTTATGAAAACTGCTAATTTCAAATCATCCTTGTGTGTGTGTGTGTGTGTGTGTGTGTTAGTGACCCCTGACATGAACATGGCTCTGAATTGGATTAAACAAGTTTCAGAAGGTTATGTTTTTAAGTTATGACACAAGTCTAAAGTTGACTGTATAGATAGAGTACCTTCAATTGCCACTACAGGACACTATGGCTAAAAATAATATTAGGAAAGATTTAGTTAAGTCATTCACAATCACCATCAATCCCTTAATGCAGCATGAAATTTAGTTGAGTTTTTCTTTATTTTAATTTTCTTATATTATTGACCTAAAGATATGCTAAGTGGCTGAATGCTAAATAGACCATTCAAGAATCACCCATTTGTCATTGGATTCGATATAAAAACTCGATAAGTAGTTGGGTGTGTAGGCTTACTTTTGGTCTTATGGTTAATAGTAATGTTTTAGACACATTATGTTCTCGTACGAAGCCTTTATGAATAATGAAATATTGTTTATGCATAGGTTCACTAACCTTTGAATTAATAGCAAAAACATCAAACAGTCTGCATAATTGGTAAATAGTGTTCTTTATTCCAATTTGAGCTTCAGCAAGCTGCAATGTTTAATTATTGTATATTGAACGGTGATGCCTAATTACAGAGAACTAAATTGTGATATGAAAATTGGTGACAGTAAATATTTTTTTTTTTGCCCTGATCCTATTTCATCTGAGTGTATTTTATAGAAGAAATGCTAAGGAACTAAAATGAAATAATACTAAAATTAATTTTCTGACTTAGTTGCACAAAGTGCTTAATAAAATATTGTACAACCGGGTGATGAGAAAAGGAAGTATGGATGAAATGACATTATAGAGTGCTGTGGTGTACAAACCTATAACAGCTTTAATGGATTTAATAGAGCAATTTGAAATCATCTCCTGGAAATTATAGAGACCCTATGAAAAGGCAGAAAAAAATCATCTATGCAGCTTGAACAATGAATGTAACTTTTTAATATTAATGTACTAAAACCTAAATGCCTTCTATTAAATAGGGATCAGTAAATTGCTACTGCATAGCAATTAAACTGAGTGATACTATTATAATATGTGTTGAGAACTTAGATAACAGGAATTATGAAATTATTAATTGCAACATATGCCTTCCCAGAGTGGACTGGCAATATTTTTATATATATTCTTCACTATAAAATGTAAACTTCATTGTACTGTATGAATTCAGATTAGTATTTTAATATGTAATCTCAGAGGTCATAGGAAATACTTATTTGTACTCTAAGAACATTGTGGTGCAACAATAAGAAACTATTGTGGCAAAACTAAAGAGCATAGGTTATTCTTCCAGTCCAGGCCCTGTCTGCATGGAGTTTGTGTATTTTCTTTGTGCCTATGTGGTTTCCACTAATTTCTCCAGTTTCCTCCTATGCCTAAAGGATGTACATCTTGTTCATTGGCTATTAATTATATAAAAGTGTCTCCCCACAGTGAAACTAGTTTTCTAGCTGTTTCTCAGTTTTTCTGTTCTTGATTTGAGACAATATTGATGCTTGCAAGATCACAGCCATTTAAACTGGCTGTAGAATGGGTGAGAGGAGTCTTTCATTATCCTGGCTACCTTGGTAAAACACTTTTTTTATATAGTCCCTGTAGGAATGTTAGTGATATCCCTGTGAAGCGCTCAGCCGAGAGTAGAACTATCTGCAGTGCTGTAGTGATCATTTTTTGTGCCATTTCCATACAAGGCATGATTAATCCTACCAGTATGCCTTCAATGGCAGCATGGTAGAAGGACAGGAAGGAGCAGATGTGGTCCTTAATCAAATATTCAAGGCTCTTCATAACTACTAAGGTGATAGCTACAGACTGATAGTCTTTCAGATTGGATGGAGAGGTGTTTTTGGGAAAGGGACAATGGTGGACCTTTTGAAGCAAGTAGGGACTACAGACAGGACCAGAGATGTGTTATAGTGGTAAACACAGGCGCTAGCTGGTTAGCATAGACATTCTGCACATGAACTGTTATACTGTCATTTCCTGCAGCTTTCCTGGTGTTCATACACATCACATTTCTCCTCAAATTGTTATCAGACACAGAAAAGGTTGGTTACCTCTAGCTGGGAGAGTCATAATATCTCCTTCAGCCATGCCAATATTATGTGGTAGGTTGCTGTTGCTGTCATTGGCATTGAACCATGCATACTCTTCAGTTCTTCAGCTAGCCAGCATAGGGGGTCTGCTTCTGTAGTCTGTGATGGTCCAGACACTTTACCACAAGCATCTGGAATCATGCTGGTCCATTGTATCTCTGTATCATAGTTTTGCATGCTTCACCACCCATCTTAGCCTGTATTATGCTACCTTGGATTGCTTCATAATGCTCAATGCAAGACCAGGCTTATATACAGGGGTGTGAGCAGGTAAGCACAGTTTCTGAAAGTAATCAATGTGACAAATATTTCCCACCAGCAACATTGCTATGAAATTCATCACCATTTCCATAAACTCTCCAATATCACTGAAGGCTGACTTGAATTTGTCTCTGTTGACATCAGCTAGGGTGTCTTGAAGCATGTCCTTGGATTGGTCATTCAATTTTTGACCTCTTGTGTTACTACTGCTCCACATGTGGTCTTGTGTGTGTATTCTGGTAGCAAGAAAATGGCAGAGTGATAAGATTTAGGTATGTTTACAAGCCTTAAGTTTTACTCCGTTGGCCATGCTGTCTCTCTCAGGGGTGGGGAGCGACTTTCAATCCTATTTTTTGTAAAGGTTGATCTATTTGTATGAAATGATTACAATAAAATTAAACAAATTAAAAAAACAATTCCCAAGTGGAGGCATGGAAATTGCTTTGTAGACACTCTTGAATTGTGTGTAGAAGTGATCCAATGTACCCCCTCTGCCCCCCATGGGGCACTTCCCATGTTGGTGAAAATTGGGCAAAACCTTTTTAAGGTCCGCCATGTTCAAGTCCCCAGCCACAATCAGTGCAGCATTAGGATATCTGCATAAAATAATGATAGAACTGCTTTAGTGTCCACTGGGGGAGCGTTAGGGAGAGAAGGAGTATAAACAGCAGTGATGATAACTGCAGATAGGATAGATAGGAGATAGGAGGAATAACATAAAAGATAGAAACTCAATATCCAATGAACAGAAATGGGAAAGAGCCTTCATTTTCCTTTGTATCAGCTGTTGTTTGAAAAAAGTCACACACCACCACTTCTTGAACTTCATTCTGTCTCATCGATGAAAAGAGAACAATTTACCCAGAAAGATGCCCTAATTGGGGATCTATGTTTATCTATGAGCCAGGTCTCAGTCAGACACAGGACATGTCCCATAGCCTCCGGTGAAATGAGATTCATGCACAAAACTTGTCTAGTTGTCTTGTTGTCCAGAGGTTGTACATTAGCAAGGAAGATGCTCAATAAAGGTGTTCGATGAGGCTGATGTTTTAATCTTTGCTCTGTACTCTTTTTGCTGACTTTCTGTGTTGCCTTTTGATGTCACCACTTTCATCTAAGAGAATTTCTTGTGGCCAGCGGGAGGTAACTAAAAAGTGCCATTTTGATGTAATTCTATGCTCAGTCGTGTGTTGTTTTCATAGGTTGTCATTTGTGAGGCCAGTAGTGGAAAATATCTAAAAAATAACTTCATATAATAATAATAAAACAAAAAATAGGCACTGTACACCTCATGTGTAAGCTGCCAGTATTGCTAGCTTGTTCTTTGGCAAATAATATATATGTATTGTTATGCAATGCCATAATATTCATGCTTGGTGTACAGATACTTTCCTGGATTTTGTTTATTTACTAGAGCTTCACTGAGTTCACATCTGGTAGCTAAGAATGTTGTGACATATACTCCAGATTACACAGCTGGCACATTCATAAGGCTATTGGGTAACTACACACCTCTGTATTTTGGAGCATTCTCCTATCATCTGGCTGCCCTCCTGCCAAAAAAGAAATCAACTTCCTGTCTTCCCCCCATTCTTGAATTATCAGTCACTAATTACAAATTAGCACAAATGCATGAATTAATTAATGTATTCATTTCCAGTAGGGGACAGCACGGTGGCGCAGTGGTAGTGCTGCTGCCTCGCAGTTAGGAGACTTGGGTTCGCTTCCCGGGTCCTCACTGCGTGGAGTTTGCATGTTCTCCCCGTGTCTGCGTGGGTTTCCTCCGGGTGCTCTGGTTTCCTCCCACAGTCCAAAGACATGCAGGTTAGGTGGGTTGGCGATTCTAAATTGGCCCTAGTGTGTGCTTGGTGTTTGTGTGTGTCCTGTGGTGGGTTGGCACCCTGCCCAGGATTGGTTCCTGCCTTGTGCCCTGTGTTGGCTGGGATTGGCTCCAGCAGACCCCCGTGACCCTGTGTTCGGATTCAGCTGGTTTGAAAATGGATGGATGGATGGATTTCCAGTAGGATTGGTTTCTGCAATGAATTATTAATAAGCTTTTCAAACTATATGCAGCTTTCAGTAAATTCAAAATGATGCTACAGAATGGTTACAAGAACTAAAAGTACAATCACATCTTAAGTCTTTACTCTGGCTTCCATGTAAACTCATGGCTTATTTAAAAAATTTCCCTTTTTACATATAGCATAATATTATCTGCACTTATTATAACTGGAAAACACATTAAGATCTCAATATCCTGGTATACCAAACATTTAAATAATTAACAAAATAACAGTGGGAGGTCGAGATCTTAGCTAAAGGGACACAAAGCTGTGGAACATTATGTCTGCTTTTATTTAGTAAGAGATACCCCATCTGTCTTGGCCTTTAAAATCAGATTGAACACTCGCTACTTTATTCTACCATATCCTGTTTATAGCTGCTAATTAGTATGCTTATCGACTCACCATTTTGTAGTAATTTTTACAAAAAATAAGTATTACAATATTCAAAAACTGTTACTAACCCTCCTATATTATGTTTCCCTTTTCTGAGATACTCATGAGTTACTGGGAGCTTCAGAATTCAACAAAAGATTCTGTCAGATTATTATACTACCCAGCAAAAACCTGTAGAATATTATAGATTTCCTAGCAGGTCTCCCAGACTGTGAATGTGTTTGAATTTTTGTATTTTGACTTTTTCTGTTGCAACTGACAGTAGACCCCTCAGAGAGATGTTGATGACTGAAAGTTTTGTTTTCCTCACCTCCATTGTCAATGATATTATTAATGGACAGATATTGTTAGGATCCTTTCATGTCATTTAGTTTGAAAATACTGTTTTACTGTATGTTTAAATTAATCTGTGTTTTGTGTATGTTATATAATTTGTAATTTTGCACTTGTCAATATTACAAAACAAATAAAACTCTTCCCTAATGAAACTTAGCATTCCACCCACAGTGGACTGTAATGTGCTCCCCTATTGTGCCTCAAACCTCCTGGATCATGTACTTGGGAAGACAGTAGCCACTCATGATGTCTCTTTCCTTATGCTATAAACCAATATAACACTGGACATTTTTTGATAATATCTCAGAAACAACACTTATGCAAAGCATTTGCTTTTAGCAAGCTTTGTGCCCTTAATTAACCCAAATGTTTCCAATGTTTTGGCTTTAATATGTGTTTTAATTACTGAAACTTCAAATGGAGTGAAGTTAAGCTAATTTAGATAACATGTTATATGTGTTCTTTTTTGTTGCATATAGTTGATTAAATTATATTTATTGACTAAAAATTGTCATCCTGTAATATGCTGACATGTCTCTTATAATATTAATATACTGTGTTTAACCTAACTTCCTGGTACTTTCTTTTTATCTTTAAGTATCAACTAGCCGACGCCTGCCGTAGTATATGGCAGTGTAAGAATAGGAACGGAAAGCGGTGAGAAAGGAACTCAGAAATCAAGAAGAAAGAAATACTTCATGAAAGACGCAGTTGTGAATAGGTGTTTTGCTGGAGACGACAGATAATGATTGAAAGATCAATCTCGGAAAGAGCTTGAATTTCAGCTTCACCACCTTAAACTCCAGGGGCCTCATGTATAAACAGTGCATACACACAGAAATGTTGTGTAAGAACGTTTCCACGTTCAAATCATATTGTATAAAACCTACACTTGGTGTAAAGCCACGCACTTTTCCACGGTACCTCATACCTTGTCGTATGCAAGTTCTCCGCTCGGTTTTGCAGACTGGCGGCACCCAGCGTCAAAGCAGTGCTACTGTTCCTGTGTGGTTACTCTTTATTTTCCTGACGCGGCTTTATAAATACACTGAAATTAACAGCATATTGTTTATTAGTGTAATGCATCTGATTGTAATAAACGTAACAATACTGTATAATGATCCAGGGAATAGCCATAGTATTCCAAATACCATAACTGCTTTAGCGTTGTTACTCTCACTGCACCATCTTCTTCTTCTTTTTCTTCTTTCAGCTGCTCCCATTAGGGGTTGCCACAGCGGATCATCTTTTTCCATATTACTCTCACTGCACCTCTCAGAGTATTTATATCACTGTGTCTGAGTGGGGAATCACAGCAGCAGCTGATCGAAAAGAGAATTATCGGTATACAGCATCAAGCCCACGCTGTCTCAGCCACGGCAAAACATTTCAAAGCCTTTCCTGTATGGACCTCGTGGTTCAGAAACAGTTTCATCCCAAGAACTTTAAACACACTCAATCAATTGCTCCTTGTAGAACTATCTGTACTTATAAGTAGAATTACCTCACTGTAAACTTGCACTACAGTTATAATATTGCACAACCTGAGCCACTTTATAAAGAGCGTATTTACATATTTTTTTTTACATCATTTTTTAGATAAAATGCAGCAAAATATGTTTATTATATTATACAGATAAAACTTTAACTTCATTTAAATAATCTATATTCTTCACTGTGACTGGCGTGAAGAATAGAATAATTAAACATGTACTACAAAGATATTTTAATGTTCCTTAAACGTTTTGAAGAATCGGCGCTCTAAGCTTACAGATAGCTTAACGTCTATTACAGAGCTGATTGTGTGGAGATCGGTTACTTGGAGAAAGAAAAGCAAGGACTGCAGGGGTGGCCACCCCAATATATATTGAATATAAAACAGAAACAGAAAATAACGACACAGCTAAAAACTCAGCGGCAAATTTCGACAAAAGTTAAATGCTTGTGTCATGAGCACGAGGCGGCTATGCAGTGTCCGCAATGGACGAATGATACCATATTGACATTGGCGGGCGAAGGGACCACAATCACTGCGCCGTGAAACCCATGTTTAATAACGTGCTTTAACTCCTATCATCATGAAAATGATATCACGTATACATCTCAGTATTTTAGCTATTCAGAGAGCTGTAATATCACGAATGTAATGGATTCTGTGCCCAGTCGGAGGAAGAGAGCCGGTTTAAGAAGCAAGTAGTGATTCACACACATAGAGCACATAGAAGATCACATACAAAACAAATCATTTAATTACGATGTGATTTGAGAAACTGGTTAATTAAACGATTTTAAGATATGATGTTTATGATGTTCTACTTTAATGACAAAATAAACTACATAATTAAAGTGGAAATTTCGAGATTGATGTTGACATTTCGTGCTTTTTCCCCACTGTGTGCCTTTTTTTTCTCTGTACCCTCATAAGCTTTAATATGACACTCAGACGGTGGGCTACGACACGCCTTTTAATGGCGACTTTGATATCTGACAACTTCTTTTTTATTTCCGGCACTGTGCGACTTTGTGAACGTGAGCTTTCAAGTTTCTCCAACACGCTATGTCACTCGATCAGCTTCCTTTTGTTGATTATACCATGGTGTAAATAAACAAATAGTATGTTTTTCCTTTGCCTCCACCTGGTATTCGCTGAAATTGTTATATTTTCCCCCGTGCTTTTCCCATTTTCTTTTCACAGAAGGCTGGGCCTAAGGGCGATTTATATTTATTTGCATATTCAAAGAGGCGTAATTCTGGGAGGAGTTGGGGCGGGACAGAAAGCACGTGCACAAGCGTTACTTTTCACGCTGACCGGGATTTATGGGGCAGAAGAACGTGGAAGTTGGAGTATGCACAGATTCCTGCATCTGTATTTTTCTGTTCGTAAGCACATTTCAGCTTTTGTGCTTACTTCATGTTATAGTGTGAATTCCACGTACGGCGTTATGCATGAGGCCCCAGATGTTGCCATGTATTGATAGTACTCCTGACTTGTTGTGATAACTCGACTTGCATTGGAAAAAACAACAGCAAGAATGTCTCCAAATCTGTCCCAATTTGATGCAACGAAATATTCTGCCCTATGTCATAGTGAGAGTGCATTGCCTTCGTCAACCGTTTGTGTCAAGAAATAACCCACTGATAGGAACTGGCAGTTGCAGACGACGTTGTACAAAAACCTGTCGATAGAGAAGATACTGTCGTTCATTTTATAACGAAGTCTTAGGGAACAACCATCGCAGTATAACGAACATAGCAAGGAGCGAAACCAATGCCAATGGTCGAGAGAGTACCTTCCTGCAGCAGGCTAAGGAAAAGACTTCCAGGTGCACACATGGCCGAAATGAAAGGTCATGCGGTCAGGCTAGATATAGGGCTGTGACGTGACACCAATGGGGTCATGAGAGAGGAGCGGGGAACGTGGTAGTCCGAAAGAGGAATATGAATCGAGAAAAGCGGTGTGGGAAAGGGTTTGGAGGAGGACGAATAGGAATTGAGAAATGCCGTGTGGGCTGCGTGTGGGGGGGACCGGGTTTGAAGAGGAAGCAGGACGAACCAGAAGAGAAATATATATAAGAGATTAATACAGAACATCACAGGACAGCTTTAGATAGATAGATAGATAGATAGATAGATAGATAGATAGATAGATAGATAGATAGATAGATCTTATATCACTTCTGTAGTAAATCCGTAGCAGAAAAACTTCAAGACAAGCATATGAACTCAGAAATTTGGAGTACTTTGGTAAGAAGGCCATAGTCGGTAATATAAACAGTAAATGCCTTCTGAATAATGCTTTATAACTTATGATTCATTAAACAACATTTAAGCTTACATATAGGTTATGTGTGTATTAGTGGGATTGTGGGTATATTAGTGGGTATGTGGGTGTGTACATGAGTAGGCCCTATGTTTGACCAATATTCCATCTGGGATTGGTCCCTGCCTTAACACTCATTGCTGGTGGAATATGCTTAGCCCCTGTGAGGAGTAATGGAAAAGTTAGCAACTGTAGAAATAATCAAGTTTGAAACAGCTTTACACTAAACTTTAATATATCCTTTAATATATATATCCTTTAAGACACTGTATCCTCTGATGATACTTTGGCTTCCAGCTTCCACCTTCCAGCCAGGAAGTATTTATTTACTTTATCATCAGTCCTGTCATGACCTCCATTTCACTGAAAGAACAAAATAACCTACTGCTTTTGTTCTTCATTTTTCAACATTTTTTCCTCTCCCTACCTTTCTGGATCTTTAAAAGCTTTTCCCATGTTAAGTGCCACACTAATGCCCCATCTGTCTTTGAAAACAGTATTCCAACCAGAAAACCTCTGTGCTTTTCAGAACTTCAAAAAGAAATGATTGGGTTCCTTAAACTTCATAACCTGCCACTATTACAACAGGTGACATAGGATTAATTGATAACATTTTCCGATAGTCCTGAATTTTAAAAGAAGCAAATGGTTTGGATTCATTCATTACTAAAGTGAACAATGGAAGCATCTATGATATAACGAAAAGCTGATGAAGCACTAGGCCAGTTCAGCCTTTGTGAGATATTTCCATGAATACCAAAGGTTTTGGATTATCAAATAACACTTATCCACACTTGACACTTTGTGAGCCCCAACAACAGTCATTCTTGATTTTTGTAATGAAAGGCTTCTTACAAAATGTCTTTAGTACATGTCTAACAATCAAAAACAAAATCTTACAACTTTCTGCAAATTCAGACAGACTTTCATCTTGCTTTGTTAGTACCAACCATATCATCTCTTTCATAGAAAGTGGGTGAAGTTCCAGTGTTTCTGTTAGGACCTCTACGGTTTTACAGGAAAATAAGTATTGTGAATGAGTATACTGAAAATACCAGATTTGCCAAGAAGACTAGGTAAAGCTAGCTTACTTTGGACTTGCAACTTTTCAATAAAAATATTACCTGTACAAAATAAATACAGGCAAACATGAACGCCTACTTAAAGTCTGAGAAATAACACAACATTTTAGGTGGCCAATGTCCTGAATACTTCTGCAAGCCACTATATATATATA
>JANRMT010062854.1:72672832-72729622 GCA_026402145.1 Polypterus bichir lapradei | reverse complement strand
CCATGTAGGTTTGGATTTTTTTTTCTCCCTAAATAATAAAAACCATCATTTAAAAACTGCATTTTGTGTTTACTTGTGTTATATTTGACTAATGGTTAAATGTGTTTGATCAGAAACATTTTGTGTGACAAACATGCAAAAGAATAAGAAATCAGGAAGGGGGCAAATAGTTTTTCACACCACTGTAGGTATTCATGACTTTACTAAAATATCTTCTGAGATTTTAATGAACCTTTTTTTCCATTAGCTGTGCAACTTTTTAAGCCCAATGATAAACAATAAAAGGTCTGACACCTAAATGCTCCTTTTAGATTTTTTCTGCAGCTCCTAGAAATTGCTCTGTAAGTGGATATACTCCCCCAACCACTTATGCATTTGTATGTATGGTATTCTACATTTGTGTTCATTATTTCCTTTACTCCCCATCTGTCCCACCAAGTGCCACATGTTAGACTGAAAAATCAGCTGACACTGACATCCTTAAGAAGCAGCATAATTAAATTTAACAGGCTTGGAGAGTAATCATATTTTTCATTTGTGACAATGGTTTTTATGAGCAGCTCCTGAAAACACAATTCACTTATAAACATGAGTGGCTTTTAAATCAGGGCCTTTTCTTGTGTATGTGTTAAATCAAAGCATAGCAGTATTTTTCCTTAAAGAGTTCAATCTGCAGATCATGGCAACCAGCCTCTCAGCAATTCTTCCAGGAAGAAAGCCACATAATGTCTTCCGTGCTCAGCATCAGTGGGAAAGATATGCAGCTGGCATTGTGGATAACAGCTTTACCATGAAGGTGTAGGGCTACCAAAAAATATTTGTGGTGCTCAGGCTTCTCCCTCTAGCTGCAGTCACCCTAAAAATTTAGGAGTCAGCGATTACTGGAATAAAACACAGTACCTGCACAATATTAACCTGACTATAGTAGTTAGAGGCTAAGTTCTGTCAGTAAACTCAGATCCCAGGAGCCGTGATGCGAGTGCACTAATTCTTAAGCTAACCTGCCATCTATTCATCTATTTTCTGAACATTGGAATTCAGGGGAAAAAAGTGCCAGAGATGCAAAAAGTCAAATTGCCCTTCCCTTGTATTTGTGATTTTTTTTTTTTTTTCTATTGTAAGGTCCTCATATTTCTTTCAAAGTCCCTTTGAATTTTTCTGCATTCAGCATTCATCCTTTCCAAGAATTTGTAAGAGTTTGTAAATGAATACATCTGTCTTCTTTACCTATCTATCCAGGGCAGGATCACAGCAAGGCTGGACCCTTTCCCAGCAATCAAAGGATACAAAGTAAGAACAACCCTTAGACAGAGCACCAGTCCCTCACAGTGCCAACACACAAATATATTACAAGAAGTTTAGCAATGCCAATGTCTTTAGAATGTGGGAGGAACTCCACACAGACAAAGGGAAATCATGCAAACTCCTTGCAGTGAGCACCAAGAACACAATCCCCTGTTTCAATATACAAATACATTACCATGCCGAGTTAAAGTCAGGAAAATAAAATTTGGATTGGTTAAACTTATGACAAAAGATAAATGTAATGCACATGTAATGCTCAGTAAATGTAATTAATAATCAAGCTTTAGATTGGTTAAACTTATGACAAAAGATCAATGTAATGCACATGTAATGCTCAGTAAATGTAATTAATAATCAAGCATCTATTGCGATTTAGGCTTTAAATAACTATGCAAACATTTCAAATAAGTGATTTTTGATATACAGACACACTACTGTTTTACAGGGATTTGAAGAAAGTTGTTTTTCATTTTATTAATCACATTGAAGGAAAATTCTGATGCATATGATGACCAAGCTTTCGAACGATTTTCAAATGTGCAAATCAATCACTAACACCTGATCATACTTGCAGTCATTCCAGGTATACCTCTTTTAACCTCAAGGGAGTGCTGGAGAGCACCAAACCACAGACACAGTAAAGTACCACACATTAATAAGGTAAAATAAGGGATTTTTATTCCTTTCCCAGACACCGCTCCACAATCCTCAATTCTACAATAAATGAACACAGATCACACAGTTCTTCCTCCTTCTCTCCTCTGCCTAGTGTTTCCTGGTGCCTCCCGACTCTGACTCGTCCATATGTGGCAACAAGCTTCCTTTTTTGCCTGACTCGGGAATGTGCCACATCTTCTGGGAAGTACTTCCAGGCCATAATGAAAGTAGGGAGGTCCTCCCCTGACAGCGCCCTCTATTGATCCCAAGGGACCCCTACAGGGCTTTACTTCTGGTACTCCATCTCCCTAGCAACCCTGTGAGAGTCCCAACTGGGTTCTCATGTGAGGACCACTGACATCTAGCACATGGGGGATGGAACCACTCTCATCTTCCAGGTTCTGCTAGTCCATCCGTTATTTTGTACTGGCTGGGCACGGATCAATCTTTCTGCCCAGCCAGCCAGTCTGTCCATCATTCCTCTCCTTGGCTGGGATGCCCATTTTTTTTCTCACACTCTCTTTAACCTGTAGAACAAAGTTGGGTGGGATGAGGTGGGGCTGGATTTCAACACAGTGCTTTATGTCCCCAATGGCTCAATGTTTGAGGTGTGGCTAGATATTGGTAACGCGCAATCCCAGTTTCAGTCATTCTCATAGTTAACTCTGCATTCACACCCTGTGGTTTAGTGAACTTGTCATGTGTATTTCTTATCTTGAGCATCTTAGCTCCAAAAATATCATGAGCATTTTGGAAAAGCCTAATAAAGATTGAAATGCCACTCCTTTGAATGTAAACATTGAAGCAATAAATTGTAGGTAAATTTATAGTACTAAATGAAAGGAAATTTCTTATTAATGCTTGTTTTGATGACTAATTTTATAATTAAATTAATCTGGTCAGGTTTGAAGTATTTTGGTTTTATTTGAGCAAAAAGATGACACATTTTTTGGGGCTGGGAATGCTTATATTTTTTCCATTTACATTAATTTTAATTTTGTGTTTGCATTATAAATATTTGCCATTCAAAGATGTTTTCAGGAACGGATTATTGTTGTATCTATTGAGTTCTAAGGATGTAGTTTATTTTCTTGGTTGATATCACCATCCATCTTTATATGCCCCTTGTGTGTTCAGATCAGCATTGAGGCCTTCTCATGTAACAGGTCATCAGTTCCCCCCATTGGTGGAAAAAACAATGGAAACCTGTAATCATATATTTGCATATGCCTTTAATTTGTATTTGCACTCAAGTATAAAAATATAGTAGCTTACATTAAGATAATTTAGACTTCATTATGTCTAAAGGCATGTAACTAAACAAGACAGAATTAAAGGTCAAGTGGAAAATCTTTTACAAAGAACTTTCCAGAATGCACAGCTTACAAGTAGGACAAGGGAGAAGAGGCTGACTACTCTTGTTACTCTGAATAAAGATACATTATTATGAAGGTTGGGGATACTGAACTAATCTGAGGGAACTGGTGGTCTGTTACATGAACAAACAAGGGGCATATGATAATGGACTTTGATACTAACCAAGTAAATAAACTGCACCTCTTTTTTTCACAAAAAGAAGCAAATTTTGACATATGAATGAGTACTGTGTATTTAGGAAGAAGGGATAGACTTGCATTTGTGCAGATATTGCTACTGGTGTTAACAGGAAAACAGCTACCAGCTCCCTATCAAGCTTTGGCTAAGACCTAAAGTAAAAAACAGTGAAAAGTGCCAGTGCATGCTGTTTACTGGGTGCTTGGTCTCTCTTGACTTTTTGTATATCCATTTTGAAAGTATCCTTAAATATGTAACTGCTTTTGTTGGTTATTGTACAACTTTGTTAAAGTTTGTGAGAAATGCCATGCTTAATTACAATACAATACAACTTATTCTTTGTACTGATTGCAGGTGCAGACTGCTTTGAACAATTCTCAGTCAAAAAACAAATATAAATTACTAGCCGACACCCGCCGTAGCATACGGCGGTGTAAAAACAGGAACGGAAAACGGTAAGAAAGGAATTCAGAAATCAAGAAGAAAGAAATACTTCTTGAAAGACGCAGTTGTGAATAGGTGTTTTGCTGGAGACGACAGATAATGAGTCGAACGATATAACCCTAGAAAAAGCCACGTACAACAATAGTTTTGTTGCATGTATCTTGGACTTCCTGGAAGTGTGGATGGTAATATAATCATTTTGCCTACACGTATGTTGCTATTTTCAGCTTTTGCTTGCACTGCTGTGTCTTTGTATTGTTCCACGTGTACATCTTGTTGATGTAATCTGAGATAGTTGAGACGTGCGCCCTCTGTTTGAACATACGCATCTACGACATACTGTTGGAATAGTCTGCTGCTGGAGTGCAAAATACTAAATATATTCCTTATTGATAATCTGTATGTGTAAAATTGGCATTGAGTAAGCCTGGTTCGGTTGGCGGTTCTTTTATCAGGAACATGTTGTAAATCTTTGTGCCAGCCAATGTCTCCGTAAGGGAATAAAAGTGGGTAAACCATAGGATGGCAATTCATATTGAGCGTGGAAATCTGTTTACAGGAGTTGCCTCTGGGATAGATGCAAATGTCCCTTTCAGCAAGGGGTTCGCCATCTTCTCTAATGAAAATCACTGCAACATCAGTGTGACATGTTGGTGCATTGTATCGTCATAAATCCTGCCCAGGGTTTTTCTTGAAAACCATTCGTACAGATGCTGTTGGATTGGACTAAGCGATTTCATGCATGTGTTTGTATGATTTAGCGAAGGGGTTGATGGTTCTGAATATGGAATCTAGCTGGAGAAGTAAATTTTCGTGCATGCCGAGTTTGCTTTATTTTGTAAGCATACTTCAGTAGCTTGTAATGTGCCAAAAACATACAACTGTCCAAATCCTGGAGAGGTAGAAGTGTTAGCGTATAGTGGAGAGATTTGGTGTTACATTTGCCCGTGTATTTTAAAACAGTATGGTCCGTGGCCAGGAGGTTGAGTTATCTGTGCACCCATGAAAGCAAACGCTAGAGAAGAGATGTATTCTTGAATGTGTTCACGATAATTTTTACCTTCTGATGTTTGCTGTGTAAGAAGCTGTTGTAAAGACACAGGTGGCTCCGGCAAAGGTGGTAAAGCTACTTGAATCAAGAAATGCTGTGTCGGCTGTGTCTGGGCAGGACCGGTTTTGAAGAGGAGTCACAGGTAGCGTGGGGAAGGGTTTGGAAGAGGACGAATAGGAATCGAGAAATGCCGTGTCAGTTGTGTGTGGGCGGGATCGGTTTTGAAGAGGAGCCGCAGGCAGCATGGGGAAGGGTTTGGAAGAGGATAAATAGGAATCGAGAAATGCCGTATCAGCTGCGTGTGGGCAGGACTGGTTTTGAAGAGGAGCTGCAGGCAATGTGGGGAAGGGTTTGAATGAGGATGAATAGGAATCGAAAAATGCAGTGTCGGCTGTGTGTGGGCGGGACCAGTTTTGAAGTGGAAGCAGGACGAACCAGAAGAGAAATATATATGAGATACTAATTACTAAAAACAGAACTGGCACACATATAAATACAAATTTATTTAAACACAATTTATTGAAACTGTTTACATATAAATGGAAATCAACAATATCTGTTTGTCTAGCTCTGGCTTTTTAAGTAATAGTCTGATAACTGACGTTTTTAGTTCATTCAGAAATTAACTACTGATAATGCAAAGAATGGATGTTGCCAGAACATCTATTGAACTTTTTACTAGTTTAGTTGGGACTGGGTCTAAGGAAGAAGTAGTACAGTATGTTTCATTTTGGAAATTAAAGTTATGACTTCCTGTTTTGTTAACAAATTCAAAATTAATAAAGTGGTGCAAACATGGTGAAACTGGGTTCGCTAATCTAGTATCAAGTTTGCAAGGCGACATTGAAATCTGGGTTCTCAAATTGTCAATTTTCTCATTAAATAAGTTCATAAAGTCTGCAATGCTAATGTCTATAGGTATTTTGCATTGTAGTACAGAATTACCATTTGTTAGATTAGTTAGATTAGCCACTGTTTAAAACTGTTCACAAGGATTATTACTGTTGTTATCTATTAATCTAGAGTAGTAGCTCGAGTGGACCATGAAGAGAGTTTTTCTTTAATTTTTTAATACTTGCTGGCCATTAAATATGGAAGACCTGTAGCTTTGTTGCTCTTCATCTATGCTCCAGTTTTCCACATTCTAATTTAAGAACTGAGTGTTCTCATTAAACCAGGGCATTATTTCCAAATAGAACTGACATATTATCCACAAACTAGGAGAATGTGATACTATGATGGTGAAATCAGTAAGCCAGTTACATCTAAAGTGAACCATGTACTGAATTGCAGTGCAGAGTGGAGGACAGAATTTGCAGAAAATTTGACTGGGACCAAAAGTAATAAATTGCATATATTTGTTATGAATTAGGAACATATTCAGGAGTGGCACATTTTAGTAAGTCTGGCACATATCTTTATTTAGTAATATATTATGTGTAACATTACCAAAAGTGGCAAAGAATTCAAGTAGTAGCAGTATATAAAGAGATTCAACATCAGTAGTAAGGGCAACATCACACAGTAATCACACAATATCATACTTCAGTGCTGAAATGAGAGTAAAATCCTAAACAGAAATATTTCTGCAGATGGTTTTCAGTATGTACTGAGGTACTGGGCTACATTTTTTTTTAAATTCTAGGGGTTTTGATGAAACAAAGATTTACATCTGAAGCTGAAAGTGTCTAGTAAATGAAGTAAGTCAGACAGAGCAAGTACAGGTACAGAACAAGACTAGACAAAGAAACCGGATATTAGGTGGAGGATCAGGAACAAGAGACAAGGTCATAGACATCATAAATTTAACTGGGAAAAAGATGAGGGAGGAGTACGAAAAGTATAAAGATGGGTGAGTTTGTTCCTCTAATTTAGTTGCTGCAGTTTGCTCTTATGTTTCTAAAGGTCATCAGTCAGCTTGACACAAAAGTAACAAGCAGTTACCTAAGGAGCCGGCAGGCTACTGGACCCACTGTACTATCTTCTGAAGTCAGTGAGCTGCTAAAAAGAATGAGAACAAAAGAAAATGGACAGGTGTTATCTTTGGCCTCTCCTCAGAATTAAGGTTTTAGTTCACAGTCGCAAAAGGGCAAAAGTAGAAATGACAGTTAAAATAAATCATAAAGTCTGCGCAGCAACACTCATCATGGAATAATAAACTAAAAATATACTAAACTTAAAAATTCACCAGATTTTTTTTTTACCATGTTACATTTTTATATTTTTTTTATAAATTACTCCTATGGTTCATGGCATGAAGGCTCAGTTTAGGAGGATGCTTACTGCTCCCAAAGTCTGTATGGTTTGGGGTTTGTATGTGAAAAAAGCACTGAGTGGGATTTTGTTTTTGCTTAGTGCTATTTCTGCGACATCTGTATTACAGTTTTTCTCAATTGCCTTAGCACTTGTCTTGAAAACTGTTCACATTTACAAAGCAGTTAACACAACTTCCAAAACAGTATCCCATTTTGCAAAACAACTAATGTCATTTGCAAAATACTTTCTAATTTGCTAATAAAACAGACATGTTAAAAATTCAAAAATTATTAAACTTTTTTTTTAAGTTAGTTTTGGCAGTTGAGGTATTCATCAACAGAGTGTGTCCTTCCTCTGGTTTTCTCTATTCTGAAGGTTCCCTTTATACTGTAAGAAGTGCATTCAGTGGAGACATTTTAAGTTTATACACCCTTGATCTCATCTAGACAAATATTCATTCTTTACAGTGTATTTGCTCTAAAAGAATACATAATTTAAGTGCTGAAATACTGCACTGAAACCAAGCTCAATAATACCATGCTTAATGAATCCTCTAAGAATGAAGGTTCTTTGTAATGAAGCTGGCATTAAACATGCTACGGCACATACACAAATTCAAATACTAGTCTGCTAGAGTGCTGTCATTGTGCAAATTCCTTTATGGACAATATTGAGTCTTCCATACATGAGCACTTAATTTATTTCATGTGCACTGTAGTTACTGTATATGTAGTTGGTCAAAGCAGAAAAATAACAGTAAGTTTTATATTAAACTAGCAAAATACCCGTGCTTCGCAGTGGAGAAGTGTGTTAAAGAAGTTATGAAAAAGAAAAGGAAACATTTTAAAAATAATGTAACATTTGCTCTCTATTCTTTTGCATAAGCACAGTCCTTCACCAGCAATTATTTAATGTTAGCTCAGACCCGGCACTTAAAAGTTTCTGTTGCATTTTTGCTGAGTTTGTGCCAAACACTATTCTATCCCTGACCATCTCATTTTCGTTTGCATAAGCACAGTCCTTCACTAGCAATTTTAACTTAGTTACAAAGTGATCAAAAGTCTCGTTTATACCCCGCATCCTCTCATTAAACTTGTATCTCACAAATATCGCATTCGTCGTAGGCATGACAAACGCCAGCAGCAGCGTGTCTATAAACTTAATTTAAACTTACGGTTTACACCGTGCTTTGTTTCCGCAGTAGCTGCACTTATGAATATGCTTGTATGCTTCACTCGCTTCATATTCTTTTGCTGCCTTCTCAATTGTGTAATGCGTTTTTTGTTCAGCGCTCTTTGGAGCTCTTCCTTGTTCTCTAAGTACTGCGTTCACAGTCAGTTCATGTGAGCCGCTCTCTTGTGTGATCTTGCGATGTCCACGGCTTTATTTAATGTTAGCTAAGACCCGGCACTTAAAAGTTTCTCTCACACTTTTGCTGAGTTTGTGCCAAACACTAGACCATCTCATCTTCGTCTGCATAAGCACAGTCCTTCACCAGCGAATATTTACCTTATATGGGCAGGCACTCAATTACGTGGGAGGCGTGATGATGCGGCACGCAACTCTGCCTCACACGGCGACCGACCTGCAGGCTATGGCTGTATATATGGTCGAAAGTAGGTTCCAGTTATGACCGTTACGCGTAGAATTTCAAAATGAAACCTGCCTAACTTTTATAAGTAAGCTGTAGGGAATGAGCCTGCCAAATTTCAGCCTTCCACCTACAGGGGAAGTTGGAGAATTAGTGCTGAGTCAGTGAGTGAGTGAGTGAGTCAGTCAGTGAGGGCTTTGCCTTTTATTAGTATAGATGACCACTGCTTTATGTAATCCATTTACTTTTCTTCTTAAAGAAAGGACATCAATCTTGGCACGAGGGAAAGGCGAACATACATAGGCAACCAGCTAAGGTTCCCTACTGAGATCACCAATTACCTCACTAAGACCTGACATACTCATATCATCGATAAGCAAGAAGTGTTGCTGGTTGAGCTGACAGTTCTCCGGGAAGAAGGCATCCATGAAGCCTGTGAAAGAAAATGAGCATGTTATGGTGAGCTGGCGGCAAAATAAACAGGGAAGGGAGGACAGTTACAGCTTATCCAGTGGAGGTTGGCTGCCAGAGCCTCGTGAGTTTTTCAGTAAAGCACTTCCCAAAGTACACTGGGATGATTGCATCAAAGTCACAAAAGACAATTAAAGATATTGCTAAGGAGACTGAGAAATTAAAGTTTTTTGCTATGGCTGCAAAGGAAAGAGAAGAGCTGGGATACTTAGCATACCAAATAGGGATTCAAGGAAGTTCCTAAGGAGACCAGCTGCAGGTAGTGGTGAGGAGATGTTCTTGACCACTGCCTCACCAGCCTGAGATATTTTCTGACTAAAAGGGGGAAACATCAATAAAGTGGTGGCTCCCAGTTGATCATCCTATAGCTGGTATTTTGGAACCGGGGATGTGCAACAAACAACAATGCCTTGCAGTGTGGCAACCTTGTGCAATGGAATTGTTGTAGAATGCCAGACTCTGGATGCCAATAGACATAACCAAACAGTAAAAAAAAGTACAAGTGCTATATAAAATATTCACAGTGGCTCCAAAGCAAAAGTGATGAGAAACAGCAGAAAGATTCTTCTTAGGTCACTAAACTGAAAAAATGACCACCCCGAAACTCAGATTCCTCCTAACCAAACTATTACGGGAAGTGAATCTGATCTTTTCAAGTATTGTACTCAAGGTTCAAAAACGTATCTTTACTACTTGTCTAAATAAACCATTAGTGCAGATGTGCAAGTAAGTCTGAAGACCTGGTCAACTGACAACCTCTGTCGGGACATGTACTGAACGCCAAACCCACTCAAGTGTAGTCCACCCTATTTAACCTTTCAGCACTTGCGCTCACGTGTACCCATCTGTCTTGGTGACACGATGTCTACTGGTTCAGACGTTGGTAAGTGCATGCTGTGAATTTTCACCCACTTTTATTTCATACTTTACCACATTTGTGAACTTTTTCTGCTGACCATGCAGAAACTGAGCCCTCCATCATTCTAACCTGTTTTCCTGAACTTATACCTAGCACTTTCTCCATCTCTTCTGCAATGGTTATGGGAGTGCACCTCAGTACTCAACCGTTGGAAACCGTAAGTGTGGTCAAAAAATGGCTTCAGATGCGTGTCTTGGCACCATCTAATTTGAGCCCCAAGGCTTGCTCTCGGGGTGTCTGTAGGCCTGCAAGATTTTGTGCCAGAAAGATGTTGTGTTGCTATCATGTTAACCTGGGGAGGGGCACTCAAACAGGTAAATGAAAACTTTATTTCTCCTACGTCTTTCTCCATGTCCATGATGGGCACAGAACTTGGTCTATCACATGCAGGTTTCAACATCTATCTGTTATGAAAGCTATTTTTCAGTTCTTCTGACGTGCAGGTTTTCTATTGTACATTATTATGTATATATTTTACATAGGAAAATCATGGAGATTAGATTAGATTAGATTAATTTTATTAATCCCATAGGGAAATTCAAATGCATAGCAGCATAAGCATAAAATACAAGAATACAGATTCATGGAACAGATACAGCCAATCAATCAAAAATGAACAAACAAACAAACAAATAAATAAATTAAATAAATAAAAACATAACAAGTGCATCGGGTGAAAGCATTAAATTGCCTGATAGCAGTGGGCAGAAAAAATCCCCAGAGGCACTTCTTCGCACAGTATGGTGGAATGAGCCTGTGGCTAAAACTGCTCCAAGACAGCGCCTCCTGGAGGGGATGGAGGGGTTTTATCATGATGGCATCCAATTTTGCCATCATCCTCTTTTCCACATTAGAATGCAGTGTATCCAGATATGTATCTTTAAGATCATCCTTGCATGTTATTTATGAACATAATGCCAATTAGTGTATGTCATGAATTTGTGATTGGCACTAGCAGTTTATAAATAGATATGCTTAACCGTGAGCTCTTGGATAATAATATATGCTACAATTAAATTGCACTAGATTACAACTACAGTACATATTTTAATATACATTGCATTACTTTGTAACCAAATTGTACTTCTCCAGATAGACTAAAAATTGTAGGGTGCTCACATGTTTGTGTTGGTGCTTCTACAGCAGTACTTCCCAAACTCAGTCCTGGGGACCCACTGTGGCTGCAGGTTTTTTTTTTTTTCACTATAATTTTTGAAGAATGCTAATCTCATAGTCGAACTGGGAAATCCATCTCATTGCTATCTTATCAGGAGGTCTGCAAGGAGCCAGGCTAGATTTTAAGGAAAGTAGTATTTTTCAATTACTCTAGGCTGCATTAGGTGCATCTGTCTATTATTATAATACAACAAATCCACTTAATCGAATTCAGGGTTATGGCATCTATAGCTTTTCATTATTATGATTATTACTGTTGCTATGATTTATTTTTTTATTTGGCAAAATATATTCAAGTTCAATTACAAAATCAATACACTTGGTTTTCGCACAACCATACTATGTTTTAATCTTGTAGTAAATTGCACTTAGAGGTCTGTGACAGTGTGTGTGTGTTTAGTAAAAATGGTGTGCTCAGGATCAAGGAGGAGTGGCGTATATGAATGTGATAACATGGATGAGCGGTCCCAAGATGTTGATGGGGAAATTGGTTGATCATGCATTCATGTGCAAATGCAGTCAGTTCAGCCAGTTTCTTTAATAGCTCTCTGGGGATCCTGATCAAAGCACCTACACCCACATCCGAGCCTGAGCAGGAAGACATGAGATGATGGAGCAGAAAGAAAGAAAGAAAGACTGGAGGTGAAACCAAAAGGAAAGAAAAAGAAAAGCAGAGGCAGGATTGTGGCTGAATGGGTGCTGTAGTAAGGAGGCAAGCAGTCATAAAGTAGACGGTGCTCTGGTAATAAGCTAGGGCCCCAAGAAGCAGAAGTAACTGACCACTCAAAGCGACTACTGCTGAATGCCAGAGCTTGTGGGTTTCCCCTGAAGCATGCCAAAGGATGGTGGAGGGAACTAGAGCCAGTTTAAAGGATGGATGCGGTTGCCCCATAGATGTCTCCCCTTTCTGAGGGTGAGCAGAGGAAACGTTGGTTTGATTAGATGCCCCAAAGCTCGTATTTGGTTTTATGGACAGGTCCTGACTGTGTTTTAACCTTCGATTTGAAACAATTTATGCATTATTTAATTCTGGCATTATAATTTCCATGGAACACTGCTTTTTATTAGATTTATTTATTTTAAAAGACTCCACAGCACTTTGTTTTGGACACTCTGTTTCGAAATAAAAGCACTAAGCACATTGCACCATCTCTTGCTATGTATGGGTGTGTCCACATTTCCAAGTCCCTCCTTGGTTAATATCTACTATGTACTAGATTCAAAGGTGTTATGCCAGCTGCAGCCAACCCCAGCATCACAAGTCTATGACGTGCAAGTAAATTAAAAACATGAGGGAAAGTCTTACTGAAATATGAATGTTTATTCCACAGTCGTCTTTTGCAAATTGCTCCTTTTGAAAAAAGGCTTAGGGTCCCATATCTTTTCATTTCACATCCTGACGTGGAATGGCTGGCCATGAACCTAGGATTTTTAAGTGAGTTAAGCAGCAGCAGAACTAGACAAGCTACTCAGGTGGGCAAGTGAGTTTCCAACTTCTCCTGAAACTGTGAGAGTGTCATATTATGCAGCTGTCTAGCCATCTCACTACATAGACTGTTACAGGTTCTGCCATTTGATTCAGTTGTATGTTGCTTCAGTTATTGTTTCTTCTGTCCTACCAACTAGCTCATTTACTGCTGTTCAAACTCTACACTATCTACTGAATAATTTGCCTGGATGGGGTCACATGAACAACAGAAGGTGTTGAATTTGTTACCAGGCCAAAGACTTTTCTTTTTGTTTCATCAGGCACAGCATTTTTTGCCTTTTGATCTCCAGGTCTGTGCTTTTTGTAAACTACAGTATGACTATGACATTATAAAAGTTTGGAACCTTCATCACAAAAAAGTGGTTCAGTACAACTTTGGCTTTACCCCTCCAAGAAATTAATTTTAACCCCAAGTAGACATGACATAGTCTGAACCATTAACAGTTTATCCAGATCCCTCCCCTCATAGACAATAAAATAAAGAGCAACTGTATGTGATATTTTGCTCACATTTTAACTCTGGTATGTCTATGGATATTATATTATTTCAGGGAGTGACCACAAAACCCTTCACATACAGCAGTGCCACCTATACCAAAAATCATGATCCTTTAACACCAGAGATACATTCTTAATATTACCAAAGGTATCAGAGCAAACCTATTGCAGGAAAAGTGTTCCGGTAGTCGTTTTAACCCAAAAGGCTCAGAATGATGCAAAGATGAAAAAAATATGAAAATAGATTATTTGTAGTTAATAACAGTGGAAAAAACTATACAAGATGTCTTGAGGGCAAGAAAAATTGTTAATAGAGCCCATCATCAATCCATATTTTGCCATCCTTTAGTGCAATTATATTTTCACGCATTCATCCCCTGTGTTGTGAAAGTAAATTTCACACTAATTTTTGAATTCTGAACTCTCATTCTGTAAATTAAACTTACAGGGTCAAGAAAGGTAAACATGTCTTTATAGTTCAGGTTAGCAGAAATAACACAGCCACAAGGCACAACTTAAGTAGCATTATTAAAGCAAGAAAAACTCAGTTGAATTCACTTATGTTAATAGAATCCTATAGCAGCTTGGTTATCTCACAGAAAAGCTTACAAAGATAGGTTTAAAAGAACACAGTGGCAGATTGCGGATGAGGGTAGTGGAAGGTTGTATTTCTCATAAGAAGCTGAAAATGAGTTTATTGTAATTTTTGCTATTTTCCATTTAATTAATGAATATGATTTCTGAACTTGATTTCCTGTTGATTTCTTTAGCATCGTGTTTGCTGCAATGAATCAGCAAAAAGAATAAAAAGTTATTCTAATCTTAAACTAAATAAAAAAGTCCAAGGAATAACATACATACAGTATGTTACATATGTCAGATATGAACATTTCCTCCTTTGAGTCTCGTAAGATACAAATTCTCGCAATGCATGCATGTCTTTTCAGTCGTGGATGAATGCAGGCAGAATGATTGAACAATGGCTTTACAACTATCACATTTTCCAATTTTGAGGCCATGTCACCATTTGAAGAGACAAATTGACCGGTGTACAAGAATAGAAAGGAAAAGCTATAAATTGGGAGGAATTTTGGGAAATGGGAGGATTACATTTTGTATGAATACAATCCATATTTGACTTAAGCAATTCTTAATATTAACAAAGTTCTGTACATGTGTAACTGCCTCTGTTTTCCTGCATCAGTGTATGCTGCTCTAATAAATTTTAGTAAAGAAACAAAAAGCTTTAAGTAAATTCTTGTTCTTGGAACTAAGACAGTATTGCCAACCAGACTTGCCTATGGCATAAGTCTAGAGCAAAAATTGTGGATTGAAAGGCTCAATAATTGAATCATAACAAAATCATAATAACTATGGGATTCTTCTTCTTTTGACTGCTCCTGTTAGGGGTTGCCGCAGCAGATCATCTTGTTCCATATCATTCTGTCCTCTATAATATGCTCTGTCACATCCATCACCTGCAACTCCTCTCTCACCACATCCATAAACCTTCTCTTAGGCCTTGCTATTTTCCTCTTGCCTGGCAGCTCTATCTTTAACATCCTTTTCCCAATATACCCAGCATCTCTCCTCTGTACATGTCCAAACCAACACAATCTCGTCTCTCTGATTTTATCTCCCAACCGTCCAACCTTAGCCGACTCTCTAATGTACTCATTTCTAATCATGTCCAAATCTGTTTAAATCTTAGCATATTTAACTTTGCCACCTCCAGCTCTGTCACCTGCTTTCTGGCCAGTGCCATTGTCTCCAACCCATATAACAAAGCTGGTCTCACTACCATCCCGTAGATCTTCCCTTTCACTATTGCTGATACCCATCTGTCACAAATTACTCCAGACACTCTTCTCCACCCATTCCACCCTGTCTGCACTCTCTTTTTCACCTCTCTTCCACAATCCCTGTTACTCTGTACTGTTGATCCCAAGTATTTAAACTCATCCACCTTTGCCAACTCTACTCCCTGCATCCTCAACATTCCACTGACCTTCCTCTCATTCACACACGTATTCTTTCTTGTTTCTACTGACCTTCATTCCTCTCCTCTCTAGAGCATATCTTCACCTCTTCAGGGTCTCCTCAACCTGCTCCCTACTCTCGCTTCAGATCACAATGTCATCAGCAAACATTATAGTTTAAATGGACGCCTGTCTAATCTCATCTGTCAACCTGTCCATCAGCATTGTAAATGAGAAAGTGCTCAGAGCCAATCCCTTTCACACTTCCCTCATACATATCCTGTACAACTCTTACATGCTTCTCTGCCATTCCTGACTTCCTCATACAACTCCTCTCAAAGCACCCTGTCATATGCTTTCTCCAGGTCCACAAAGACACAATGTAACTCCTTCTGGCCTTCTATTTACTTCTCCATCAGCACCACGAGAGCAAAAATTGCATCTGTTGTGCTCATTCTTGGCATGAAACCATACTGTTGCTCACTAATCATCACCTCCCTTCTTAACCTAACTTCCACAACTCTTTCCCATAGCTTCATGCTGTTTTTTATCAATTTTATCTCCCTGTAGTTACTACAGCTCTGCACATCCCCCTTATTCTTAAAATCGGCACCAGTATACTTCTTCTCCACTCCTTAGGCATCCTCTCACTTTCCAAGATTCCATTAAACAATATGGTTAAAAACTCCACTGCCATCTCTCCTAAACACCTCCATGCTTCCACAGGTATGTCATCTGAACCAACAGCCTTTCCATTCTTTATCCTCTTCATTGCTGTCCTTATTTCCTCCTTACTAATCCATTCATCTTCCTGATTCAGTGTCTACACATCATCCAACCTTCTCTCTCTGCATTCATCAGCCTCTCAAAGTACTCTTTCCATCTGCAAAACACACCCTCCTTGCTTGTGAGTGTTTCCATCTTTATCCTTTATGACCCTAACCTGCTGCACATCTTTCCCAGCTCGGTCCCTTTGTCTAGCCAATTGGTACAGGTCCTTTTCTCCCTCCTTCGTGTCCTTCCTCTCATACAACTCATTATACACCTTTTCTTTAGCCTTCGCCTCCTCTCTCTTCACCTTGCGTCGTATCTCCTTGTACTCTTGTCTATTTTCTGCATCTCTCTGCCTTTCCCACTTCTTCTTCTTCGCCAACCTTTTCCTCTGTATACTCGCCTGCATTTCCCCATTCAACCACCAGGTTTCCTTTTCCTCCTTCCTCTCTCCAGATGTCACGCCAAACACCCATCTTGCTGTCACCCTTACTACTTCTGCTGTAGTTGCCAAGCTGTCTGACAACTCTTCATTGCCACCCAGTGCCTGTCTTACCTCCTCCCTAAACTCAACCTTGCACTCCTTCTCTTTCTACTTCCACCATTTGATCCATGGCTCTGCCCTTACTCTCCTCATCTTCTTGCTCTCCAGCATCATCCTACTGACCACCATTCTATGCTGCCTAACTACTCTTTCCCCTACTACCACTTTGCAGTCTTTAATCTCCTTCAGATTGACTCTTCTGCATAGGATACAATCTACCTCTGTGCATCTTCCTCCACTCTTGTACATCACCCTATGTTCCTCACTCTTCTTAAAATACAAATTCACCACAGCTATGCCCATCCTTTTCGCATAATCCACTATCATCTGACCTTCTTCATTCCTCTCCTTGACACCATACCTACCCAGCAACATCCTTGTCTCCTCTGTTCCTTTCACCAACATGCCCATTGAAATCAACTCCAATCACCAAAGAATTGTGTGCTGGCTTGAATTCACTTAATCTGAATTTCGTCTTAATTCATCTTAAGTGTACTTATTATTTCTGTTATTCTATGACTACAATGTTCATACACTTACACATATACATTTTTCTTTCTTTTTATTGAATTTATAAAAAGCTAGTAACTTTCCATACAATAAAGTCAAACTTAGCAAAACTAAATTCAATTCAATCCCCACCCAAGAGAAAGAGAGGAAGGCCAACAGCCAGATTAAGACTTTTAAGAGTTAAAGAGTGGAGAATAATTTTACTCAATATAAATGCTTATTCTAAAATGTTATAGATTAGATCCTGCCAGGTTTTAAAAAAGTTTTGAACAGCTCCTTTATATGAGAATTTGATTTTTTCTAATTTCAAATGGTATATAATATCATTTACCCACTGACTTAAAATAGTTGGACTAGGATTCTTCCAGTTGAGCAAGATAAGTCTACATGCTAGTAGTGAGGTAAAGGCAATTACAATTTGTTTGTCCTTCTCTACTTTAAGCCCATCTGGGAGTACACCAAACACAGCTGTTAATGGATAAGGAGTGATTGTGACACCAAGGTTGTCTGACGGGCATTTAAAGATTTTTGTCCAGAATGGTGTTAATTTGATGCATGCCCAAAACATGAGGCCTAGTGAGGCTGGGCCCAATTGCAATATTTGCAGGTTGGATCTCATTCTGGAAACATGTTGGACAATTTTAAATGAGGGAGATATGCTTGATAAAAGATTTTAAGTTGCATAATTGTTTGCTTTGCACATATGGAGCTAGAGTGAATTCTGTGGCTGCCCTCCACTCCTTTTCTGAAATGTCGAGTAAGAGATCCTTTTCCTACTGTACTCTGGGATCTTTGAAAGGAAATAAATGGTATGAATTTTTTGATATGACTTTTGAATGTTTTGATATATTATGGAAATGCTATCTGAGTCTAGACTGATTAATATTTCTTCTGGAATAGAAATAGATGGGAGGTGATGTAAATTGGGTAGATTTCATTTAGCAAAGTTTCTGATTTGGACATAATGGAAAAATTGTGATGATGGGAAAAAATTTGTTGATGGGAAGCTAAATTTGGAGTGTAATTGTTCATAGAATACACATCTCTAAAAGATTAAATCCCATATGTTTTCCAAACATTAAAAATTGTGTAAGTCTGAAAGGGTGGAAAAAGGTGGTTATCATGTACAGATGCCACAGATAAAACCTTAACTCTCTTCAAGTTTTTTTTACATTGGTTCCACATTCTGAGTAAATGAAGGACACCCGGGTTGTTAGTATATTGATGATAACTTGTGCTTACTGGAGTGCAAAGCAAGGAATATAAAGAAGTAATGCAGGATTTTATTTCTATTGTGGACCAAACTTTTGTGTGTTCATCTATTTGTGTAAATGTCCAAGTTTTTATAGTTTGTATATTTGCTGCCAAGTAATAAAATTGAAAGTTAGGTAAAACCATGCCACCTTCTGCTTGAGGTCATTGTAGGGTCACCATTTGGATCCATGGATGTTTTGAATTCTAGATAAATGAGGTTATCATTGAATCTAATTTTAAAAAAATAATTGTTAATGTATATGGGAATGTTTTGAAATAGAAACAGAGGCTTAGGGAGGATATTCATCTCGACAGTGTTAATTCTTCCTGCTAAAGTGAGATGGAGGGTAGACCATCTACGCACATCTTATTTAAGTTTTTCCATGCAGACAGCAAATTTTGTTGAAAAAGAGCCTTATATTCACTTGTGATGTTTACCCCTAGGTATTTAAACTGATCTGTGATGATAAAAGGGAAGGTGTCCAATCTAATGATGTGTGCTAGAGAATTTGCTGGAAAAAAGCACACTTTCATTCAAATTAATTCTGAGTCTAGATATCTTTTAAAATTCTGCTAGTGCTATTAAGGCTACAGGTCAGACGTTTGTGGGTCTGATATATATAGCACCGTATCATCTGCATTTAGTGATATTTTCTGTTCAAGTCCTTCTCTGATAATCCCCTTTATCTCAGATGCACTTCGAAAGTGAACTGCCAATGGCTCAATGGCAATTGCAAATAGCAGTGGTGACTGGGGGCATCTTTGTCTAGTACCACATTCTAGTTTGAAGTAGTCTCAAACACTGTAAGTTGTTAATACAAACCAAAGCTTCTAGACTGGTATTCAGTAGTTTGATCCATATGTTCGGGCTAAACCCAAATTATGGGGAATAGGTAGTCCCATTCGACCATATCAAATGTTTTTTCTGCATCCAAACATAATAATATCTCCAGAGTGTTAGACTTTAGAGGTGAATATATGACATTAAACAGGCATCAAAGATTGGAAGCTAAGTGCCTACCTTTAATAAATCCGGTTTGGTCTTGTGATATTACTGAAGGAAGCACTTTTCTTCTACCTAAGACTTTGGAAAGTATCTTAAAATCGTTATTGAGAAGTAAGATTGGTCTGTATGATGCACATTGTAATAAGTCCATATTTTTCTTAGGAAAGATGGTGAAAAATGCTTGGCAAAATGTTTGAGGTAGAATTTTTATTGTCTTTGGCTTTGATAAATGTGGCTAATAAAAGTAGAGCTAACTTAATTCAATTTTTTATAAAATACAGCAGGGTAGCCATCAGGACCTGCTGCTTTCCCACTCTGAAGTGAGTTTATAGCATCTAGTAATTATCAGATTGTCAGAGGTTTATCCAATTCATCTGCACTGAGAGTATTTAGCTGTGGTATCTGTAATGCATCAAAAACACATTACATTGTGTCATGTCCTCTTTTTGCTGACTAGAATATAAGGACTTATAGTAGTCTCTAAATGTGTGTATTTTATTATAATGGTCAATAATTTAATTTCTGTCTGAATTGGTAATTATTGATATTGTACTGCAAACTTTCTGCTTGTTGACTTTTTGTTGACCTAAGATCTTATTAGTCTTCTCTCTGTATTCCTAGTAATGATATTGCGATTTAAGAACGAGTTGTTCCGTTTCTTTTGCTGTCCAGTAGTGAAATTCTGATTGCAAAGCCTGTCTTTTCCTATAAAGCATCTCATAACTTCATTGGTAATTTCACTGATTAACTCTGATGCCTTCTTAGTTTCTGATTTATTTTTGTGATATGAACTAATCTGTCCCCTTAAAGATGCCTTCAGAGTTTCCCAGAGTATTCCTGCAGAGACCTCTGTGGATGCATTTGTCTCTAAAACAAATCAATTTGCATTGATATAAATTCTGTACAGTTCTCATCAGCTAATAACTGGGGTTTAAGACGCCAGCTGCATAATGAGTATGTGGGGCATTGTGACTTGATCTCCATGATCAGAGGGGTGTGGTGAGATAACAATAGTGTCATATTTGCAAGAAAAAAAAAAAATTGTTACCTATAAAGAAATAATTAATTCTTGAGTAACAATGATGTACTGGTGAGAATAAAGAAGTTATGATTAATTACAAAAAGTGTTATTGTTTTTGCAATATTCGATTTTATCATCACTGTAGCTGAATACCTATCCTTTTTTAGATTTAAAACACAATTAAAGTCTCTGGTCATTATAATTTTACAAGTGTTTACATTAGGAATGGATGTTAATATGTTTTGGATGAAGTCTCTATCATCCACATTGGGTGCATAGATATTTATCAAAATCACCTTACAATTAAATAAATTACCCATCACAGTCACATATTGCCCTTCAGGATCAGATATCTGATACTACAAATGAAATTGTTCTATGAATTAAGATTCCCACACCACTAGTTTTGTTTGTATAGCTGGAGTGGGATATTTGGCCACTCCAGTACATGCATTATTTTCAACATTTGTTTTGCCAACAAAGGTTCAGGCGTATTTACAGTCATAATATTTTCATAAGTAAAATAAAAGCATCTTTTTAATAATACATAAAATGTGTCAGTCAGTCATTTTCTAATCCAATTAGTCCTAAAGAGAGTCGTGGGGGGTGCTGGAGCCTATCCAAAATAGCATAAGGTGCAAGGCAGGAACAAATCCTACGCAGTTTGCCAGTCCATCTCAAGGCAAACACACACACACACATATATGTTAAAACCAAGCACACCATTGTTTTTCTTGCGAAATTCCCAATAAGTTTGATGTGTCACATGACCCTCTTCCTATTGAAAAAACAAAAGTTGGATCCAAAATGGCCGACTTCAAAATGGCCACCATGGTCACCACCCATCTTGAAAAGTTTCCCCCCTCACATATACTAATGTGCCACAAACAGGAAGTTAATATCACCAACCATTCTCATTTTATTAAGGTGTATCCATATAAATGGCCCACCCTGTACATCAACCACACCCTAGGGCCAATTCAGTATCACCTGTCCACATAACCTGCATGTCTTTGGACACTAGAAGGAAATCGGAGCACCCGGTGGTAACCCACACAGACATGATGAGAACATGTAAACTCCACACAGGGATGACTCAGGATGTGAACCACTATCTTCACACTGTGAGGCAACAGCACTGCCACTATATCACCCACAGAAAATCTGATTTCCTCTTAGATTTTATTGAGAGTTCTTTGAGAAGTTTTAAAACTGAACTACTATTTTATAGACTGGGTGTTCTCTTTTTAAAAGTATGAGATTCAGCCTCAAAAAGGATTGTGCATAGATCATGGTGGGGTCATTGACAAGTATTTGCTATCAGCATTAACCTGATATCACAGTGAGCATAATTTCACTCTATAGTGTTCACTGTGTGGATAAAAACAAAAGTAAATCATCAATGTTTCCTCCTAAGATGTTTAGAATTGCACCTTAACAGAGCCTCAGCATGTACATTTTTGGGGACTTACAGTGCATTCTTTCCATTAAGAATCTACAAAATGGTAAAAAGTTTTTAATCTGAACTTATATTTTACAGAGTGCCATACATTTCTCTTATTTTTGTAGACATTTAAGTTACATTCGAATTCTGTATTTAGTAAAACAGTAACTAAGCCTAATAAAAACTTGGAATTTATAACTGCAAAAGTACCAGAATAGAATTTTAATGGAAAAAATGAAAAAGATTAATTATAGTTTGAGCAAACATGTCAGAAATTTAGAGTAACTGTTAAATTGTATAATGATTCTTTCCCCTAAATTTAATATAGCCTTAAAAACAGTTGATACATATGTATTTTTGATCAAATCTTATTATAAAAATATTTTTCCTCCTGATTAGCCCCAAAACAAATGCACTAGGGTGCATTATCTAAAATAAATTTACACATTAATACATGCTTATTTATGCATGAGGCATTTAAAAAACCATTCTCTTCAGCTAGTGCCTTGGTGATTAATGATGAGAATTTTTTAATTTACATTGCAACTTACAGATGCATTTCAGACATAACCTGCACTTTGACTTTTTTAATAAAAGTATACAGAACAATATTTAGATTTTTTTTTAGAATTTGAAAGAAACAAAAAAAAATCAAAAGATATTAAAGAAATACTACAGTCCAGTCTTCTTTCTATAGAGCCTGACAAAGCTAGGCTTCTTTCTGTTGAAAATATATGCCTGCTGACAGGTTGTTTAGTGCTAAGTGGCTTTTCAGTTGCATTACTGGCCATATGCTGGAGACGGGAGGGCAATTAGGGCTAATTAAGATCACAGTGTGCTTAGGTGGGTCTTTTATCCTTTAATACGTGCCTGCGAAGGCAGAAGCGAAGGGCATGTGTATGGGTGTGGGCCATCAGAACATTTCAGAAAATGGAAGAACTCTAATTAAAGACAGTGAAATGGCTGATTGCAAAATAATTGCTCGTTTGAAATGGAAAATATAAAGTTATGAATGACTTTGGCTGCAGAAAACTACTTTTTATTCTTTTCGAATGTGATAAACTCCTTGTAGTTAACTGTTTCTAGATACTATTTTACATATTGGATCAATGTTGTCTTTACTATAATAGGTTTTCACTCAATGGATGTAAAATAATGATAACTAGAAACTGTTAATATCAGATTTCAGACAAATTCATGTTTACACATCTCCTCAAATTGTATCTTAAAATATAAAGAAAGCAGTTAACAATTGCAAAATATGTCTCCCTAAGTCTCACATTTAGAGACAGATACCAATAGCAAGTAAGATAAGAAACATAACACTACACTTGGAAAAAAGGCTCTAGTGAGAAACAAAATGAATTGCACTCATTAAAAGTAGAAATAACAAAAATACCTTCAGTAATAGTGGCATAATGCCAAAACCTTGCAAAGGAATTCTCTTTGTAAATAAAGATTTCTAAAGTCTTGTATTTCACATCTGATTATTAAAGAAACATATTTCTGCAAAATACCATTATGCAGCTAATTTTTACCAGCATAGAATTATCATTCAACCCCAACTTTTAACACATGTATCTGTAGGTTCCTATAAACACTGACTAGATATCTGACATCTTCTAATTGGTTTTTATTCACTGTTTCTATCCTCAAGTCTCAACAAGCATTTAGTTTTGTTGTTCCAACCCTCTAAAACTCTTTTTCTAGTTCTGTCCATAAGGTTCGACTGATAATAAAATTCATATTGCCCCAGAAGCTTTTGCCTATCTCCCTTTTGGATTTTCTATTACCTCTCTCACTTTTTAAATCTTGTAAAACGGATTCTTGTGTACCTACCATGTTGATGCTGACTCTTCAGTGCTCTCTCTCAATTCTCTTGTCAATTTGTTTCCAGGTACATTTTAGTTCATTGTTTTATATTCTGAGTTGATGCCAGAACACTTGTAGGCTCTTTCCAGTGCTTCAGTATTTCCCAGTTATTCAATGTGCTTTTGAATTGTCATTCATTCCACTTGGTTACCCTGTTTGACTTTTATTTGTTTTCTTGTACGCTTGTGGAGCAGCCTGTGATATAGATCCCAGGGGAAAGCTCTTTACAAAACTGGTATTGTTTGTTACTATAGAAGAGGAGGCTTGTTTGGGTGTGCATATTTAATATATGTAAAAATAAAAAAATCTAAAAATTCCTGAACAAATTACCAAAATGGAATTGTGCATGTAAATTGAAATGGCTTAAACTGAATCTTACTTGGGACCAGTCCAGGTTTGTCTATTCATTCATTTTCTAGACTTTCTTTTTTTTGTTTACTTTTGTGAACTAAGTCCTAAACACTGGCAGCCCTTATGTTAATTGTTGTGTAAAATGTAATTATGACATTCTTTCATGTTCATGAATTTGGCCACCCACCCAAGTCCACAGAGAGCTGCAACTTTCTATTCCAATAAAATCAGCTTTTAATTAGCTTATCTCAATAAAAACGACTGTTGTTTTCCAGTTGTAAGGCTTGTAATGTCAACCTAGGAATCCCTAAAAAGGTTCATTTTTTACGTTTTCCCAATTTTGCCTGTTAAGAATTTGCCCTTTTGTTTATTTTGTTTTTTAAGCTATTGCTTGCTAATGATCATCTAAATGGAAATGTCACTGAAATATGACAATGAATGCATCTCAGGAACAGCTACTTGAGTGACATTTATATTTGTGTGATCATTAGCAAGCAGATGCGTAAGCAACCAAGATAATTCAAATCAAACAGCAAGATCAGGAAAATAGTCATATTTTTAAAATACTTATATAAAGTAAATAAACTGGGGAATTTCTGAAATGACATAATAAATGGAATAAAAAACTGCTGTACATTTTTGTTCATACAAACAAACACCAAACTCTGTTATATCTACTTCTTTGCTGTTCTACTTTTTGTTCATATAGAGATGACAGTTAGTGTCACCAGTGATCGGTGTACAAATTGTGTAATTACCACAAGATGCTCCTAAACCATTTCTGAATATTTGGACATAAAATCCCCATCCATCTATCATTCATAAGCAGTGTTTCATAAATTATGGGTCAGGACCCAATTTTGTGATGGCTAGCAAAATGACTGTGTGGTAAAATTAGTTAAGCTCATAAAAACACAAATTGTATGGCAGGTGATATACCTCCCTCAATGCAGAATACTGTTTTTTTACGATAGTATGTCAACCAACACTGTTGATGATCCATAAAGAGCTATAGTTTCTACATCATGTATATATAATATATATTTTTATGATGCCTTCATCCACCTCTTTCACAACCTGTAAAATAATTAAACTGAGATGACTGACAAGCAAAAATATGTAAAAGAAGGATGGGATGGCACAGATAAGTTTTGGTTGGTGCCTCATTGTGTATTGGCCATTACGGCATATTTGGAAGCTAAATTTGTAAGAGAGGTGCAAAGATGATTTTGTTTTGATTTTATCATGCCTTGGCAAGGAAGAATTGCTTCTCATAACTCTATTTAAAAGTGGTTCGATAAATTTCAGTTTACTGGGATTATGAAGTTACATGTTTGATGGACCATTCAGAACCATAAGAACAACAGAAAATTTCAAAAATTTCAAAAAGGATGTAGAGTGGAGCTGTTGACATTTTTTAAACTATTTCACAAAAATCAGGATATGTTGAATTTTGCAAACTCATTTACAGGAATATATGGTGGGGCTCGTTTGAAAAAAACATAATTTAAAAAAATTGTTATTTAAAACAAGATAATAAACTACCTTGATTATTTTTACTACTTTATTCTTTATCCAGCTCCATGAGACAGGTTTTCCTTCAAAAAATCATCATATCCTTGTGTTGGAACTGTTATAAAGAACTTCTTTCAGCTTTGCTTAAACTTACACTAAGCACATACACTGGCAGTGATATATCTCAGGAATCTTTTCTCTGTTTTGAATTAAAATTATTGTTTTATTAACAATATGTTTTCTTTCCATGTTATTTTCACATGAGAAATATGCTTGAATGGAAACAAAAACATATGCTTTTTTTCTTATATGGTCATTGTTATTTGTCTATGTATAGCTCCTCTGTCATTATGGAGATAATCCTTTTCTTGAGCCTATGGTAATGATTTTCTAATTTGGGCCTTCAGATTAAAATGTTTGAGAACCCCTATTCAAGAGTATTCTCTATAGTTTTATTACTGTAATTGGTAAAGTTAATGCTAAGACATTGATACTATTGTCTGGGACATTTAGGAAAATACACAATGGGGAACACAAAATGTGGTCAAAACATGCTCTAACAAGTGGAAACCGTAGCTAATATAACAGTTGCTTCAATATCTGACTGTATATATATGTGTGTGTGTGTGTGTGTGTGTGTGTGTGTGTGTGTATGTGTGTATATCATCACCATGAACCCTGAAAATGGTGTAAGATGGGCAGAATTAATCCTCCAGGCTAAAAGCACTGACTAGAATATGATTAAAGTAGCTACCACTGGAGGGACACAGACTAACACAGATGAAAATCATCAATAGCCAATTCTCTTGACATAAGTAACAGCAGAATGAGGTGAGGTGCACTAAATGCTCACACCACCAAATACAACTCAGGGTTATGTCTGGGAATATGGACGATTACAAAGCCGCCTTATACAATCTAAGGAGCTGTGTGAAATCTGCTAAGTGATGATATGGGGAGAAAATGAAAGGGCAATTTGAACATTCTGATCCTAAGTGAACTTGGTTATGTCTGCGGAGAATAACAGGCTCTAAAGCAACTACTACCACCATTGTGAGTGCTGACAACTATCTGGCAGACAAATTTAATAATTTCTTTGCGAGCTTTGATATGAGTGCTGCTAATGACAGCAGCAACCTAATACATCTGTGGTGGGAGAGATGCTCAGTGAGAAAAGAGTACTAACTTTGTGGGAACACAGAGCTTTTAAGAAAAAGATCCCACAAAGGCAGCAGGTCCAGTTGGGATTCTTGGAAGTGTTTTTAAGATCTATGCTGATGAGCTTTTGCCTGTGTTCACTGCAAGATTTAATCTCTCCTTAATCCAGTCTGCTGTCCCAACATGTTTTAAAATCTCCACCATACCTATGAAATCACATCCAGCCTGCCTGAATGCACCAACACCTATAGCAATGAAGTACTTTAAGAGGCTGTCAAAAATCATATATGTTCTTCTCTCGCAAAAGAACTGGATCCAATACAATTCGCATATCACTCCAGAAGATCTACAGATAATGCCATGAACTTGATTCTTCACACAGCAGTGGCCTACCTGGACAGCAAGAGAGGGAACTGAGGGAACTATGTGAAAATGCTATTTATAGACTATAGCTCCACATTTAACACAATAACTCCCTAAGACCTCGTCACCAAGTTCAGGATCCTGGGGCTGACCACTTCATTGTGCAACAAGTTTTTTTAACTTTGACCCCAGGCCATTTGATCATCCTTCACTCTCAAATACAGGTGCTCCAAAGGGCTGTGTCCTGAGCCTCTGTGGTATTCCCTCTACATGTTGACTTCATGGCTGCACTTGACTTTTAAGTTTGCTAAGGTAGACCTAAAGTCTAACAACAATGAGTAGGCTTACCTGGATGACGTGGAGAGTTTGTCATGCTGGGGTCAGGCCAACAGTCTTCTACTGCATGTCAGCAGGACAATGGAGCTGATTGTGGAGTTTGGGAGGAAACAGCAGGCACTACCACCTTCTCAGTATTAACAGCACACAGGAGGAGAAGGTGGACAGATTCTGATACCTCAGCATCCACATCACAGAGGACCAGACATGGTCCAGGCACATCGACACCTTGATGAAAAAGGCACAGCAACGCCTATTCCACCTCAGACACTTTAGAGATTTCAGGCTGCCCTCCCAAATACTAATGAACTTCTGTACATCCACCATTGCAGGTTGCCTGACAAAAAGAATCACTGCCTGGGTTGGGAAAAAACCTCACACCAGGACTGCAATGCTCTGCTGAGAGTGGAGCAGTCAACGGAAGGCATCACAGGATGTGCTCTCACTAACCTCTGACCAGGGTAAAGAAAATTATCAGCAATACCAGTCATCTCAACAATGGCCTCCTTTCTCAGTTGTGGTCAGGTAAACCCGACCACTGTCTAAAGTCCAATTCAGTAAGACTGAGGAAGAGCTTCTTTCCTCAGACCAACCTAGAGTTGCCAGACGTCCCTTATATATGGGACATGTCCCATATTTGATAATTTTGTCCCCTGTCCCGTACTGACCTTTCAGGGACACCCAAATGTCCCGTATCTAGTTCATTTTCAAATTTCGTAATAAAAATATATTTTTACTACCTTCTTACAGAACTTAGTTGTAACTTTATAAGTAACTAGCAAAATACCCGCGCTTCGCAGCGGTGAAGTACTGCCTTAAAATTTATATTAAGAAGAAAATTAAACCTTTTTAAACTGAGGGAAAATATACCAATAATTATTTGTTAAGGATCTCTTTGTATGCCACGTTGTCAGTTCGGCCCTCCAGTTGTAATATGACCAATCTGTAGCTGTGCGCTGAGCTTACTCTTGAGCATGCAACGTACAGTTGGCCATGTGAACAGTAATCTTGTTTCAAATCTCACACCTTGGATTGCTGCTGTCATAATCGGTTTGAGTTTCATGGTTTGTTTCAGTTACGACAGTATTTGTAGGACTTGTGTTGAAGAGACATTCGGCATCTGTCAAGCGTTGTAAGTATACAACCAGTTTCATTGATAACTTCACATCCAGCTTTTGAGAGTTTAAACATTTCTATACATCAAAGTGTCCACTACTGAAATCGTCACCTGTGAAGCTAAGATGTTTAAGAGGCATTGGCGGTTGTCCAAAGGTGTAAAATATTTGGCCATTTCGGTACACTTAAGCATTTCACTCTTCTAGTGCTCCTGTGTAGTATAATTATCTCCTGTACCGTCATCAGTCCACACCTTGAACCTGTCCCAGTCATTCAATAAATAAGACACAATGTTCCTCCGGATATCAATAGTGAGCCTGATATGGCTGTGCAATATGTAACAAAGAGAATGGAAAAGGCAGGTGCCATCTCCGGGCATGGAAACCACTTGGTAAGTGACAGTTCTTTGATCGATGGTGATTACCTCGATAGACATGTTAATGGGGGTATGGTTGGAATGATAAAGGAAATGGGTACCTGAACAATGTAAAGTAAGTCTAAAATACCTATACAATAACTATACTCGTAATAAATGAACAATAAAACAGCGGAGAAGCCGTGGATTAAATAAAAAGGCTGTAGTTATCAGCAGGGAGACGTGAATACCGTGGCGAAGCAAGGAAGGGAATGTAGAGACTGGAGCGACAGACGGCCTTATATAGGCAGGCAGCCAACAACGTGGGAGGCGTTGGGATGGGGGACCCAACGCCGCCTCACACGGTGACCGAGCTGCAGGCTATGGACGTATATATGTACGTAAGTAGGATTCAGTTAGCGTTGGGAACCCGCGTACCAAATTTCTTGAAGATGGGCCCATAAGTAACAAAGACCGTTGAAAAGTTCAATATGGCAGCCGACAGTGGCATCATATCACCAAAATAAGTACCAAATTTCAGCCTTCTACCTATGAATAAGAAAGTTCAACATGGCGGACGTTGTTGACCGTTATGACCGTTACGCGTAGAATTTTGAAATGAAACCTGCTTAACTTTTGTAAGTAAGCTGTAAGGAATGAGCCTGCCAAATTTCAGCCTTCTACCTACACGGGAAGTTGGAGAATTAGTGACGTTGGAAACTTCAATATGGCGGCCAACAGTGGCATCATACCACTGAAATAAGTACGTACATCGGTTTTGGTTAGCGCAGGGAAGCCAACTACCAAATCTCGTGAAGATGGGGCCATAAATAAGAAAGTTAAACATGGCGAACATTGTCAACCGTTATGACCGTTACGCGTAGAATTTCGAAATGAAACCTGCTTAACTTTTGTAAGTAAGCTGTAAGGAATGAGCCTGCCAAATTTCAGCCTTTTACCTACACGGGAAGTTGGAGAATTAGTGACATTGGAAAGTTCAATATGGCAGCTGACAGTGGCGTCATACCACCAAAATAAGTATGTACATTGGTTTTGGTTAGCGCAGGGAAGCCGCCTACCAAATTACGTGAAGATGGGGCCATGAATAAGAAAGTTCAAGATGGCGGACATTGTTGACCGTTATGACCGTTACGCATAGAATTTCGAAATGAAACCTGCTTAACTTTTGTAAGTAAGCGGTAAGGAATGAGCCTGCCAAATTTCAGCCTTCTACCTACACGGGAAGTTGGAGAATTAGTGATGTTTGGAAAATTCAATATGGCGGCCAACAGTGGCGTCATACCACCAAAATAAGTACATACATCGGTTTTGGTTAGCGTAGGGAAGCCACCTACCAAATTTCGTGAAGATGGGGTCAGCCATCTATCTACACGGGAAGTTGGAAAATTAGTGACGTTGGAAAGTTCAATTTGGCGGCCGACAGTGGCGTCATACCATCGAAATAAGTATACACATCAGTTTCGGTTAGCGCAGGGAATCCGCCTACCAAATTTTGTGAAGATGGGGCCATAAATAAGAAAGTTCAACATGGCGGACATTGTGAAAATTAGTGACATTGGAAAGTTCAATATGGCGGCCGACAGTGGCGTCATACCATCGAAATAAGTACATACATCGGTTTCGGTTAGCGCAGGGAATCCGCCTACCAAATTTCGTGAAGATGGGGCCATAAATAAGAAAATTCAACATGGCGGACGTTGTCGACCGTTATCGACTGTTATGACCGTTACGTGTAGAATTTTGAAATGAAACCTGCTTAACTTTTGTAAGTAAGCTGTAAGGAATGAGCCTGCCAAATTTCAGCCTTCTACCTACACGGGAAGTTGGAGAATTAGTGACGTTGGAAAGTTCAATATGGCGGCTGACAGTGGTGTCATACCACCGAAATAAGTATGTACATTGGTTTCGGTTAGTGCAGGGAAGCCGCCTACCAAATTTCGTGAAGATGGGGCCATGAATAAGAAAGTTCAACATGGCGGACATTGTTGACCGTTATGACCGTTACGTGTAGAATTTCGAAATGAAACCTGCTTAACTTTTGTAAGTAAGGTGTAAGGAATGAGCCTGCCAAATTTCAGCCTTCTACCTACACGGGAAGTTGAAGAATTAGTGATGTTTGGAAAATTCAATATGGCGGCCGACAGTGGCGTCATACCACCGAAATAAGTACGTACATCGATTTTGGTTAGCGCAGGGAAGCCACCTACCAAATTTCGTGAAGATGGGGTCAGCCTTCTACCTACACGGGAAGTTGGAAAATTAGTGACGTTGGAAAGTTCAATATGGCGGCCGACAATGGCGTCATACCATCGAAATAAGTACATACATCGGTTTTGGTTAGCGCAGGGAAGCCGCCTACCAAATTTCGTGAAGATGGTGCCATAAATAAGAAAGTTCAACATGGCGGACGTTGTCGACCGTTATCGACCGTTATGACCGTTACGTGTAGAATTTCGAAATGAAACCTGCTTAACTTTTGTAAGTGAGCTGTAAGGAATAAGCCTGCCAAATTTCAGCCTTCTACCTACACGGGAAGTTGGAGAATTAGTGATGAGTCAGTCAGTCAGTCAGTCAGTGATTGAGTGAGTGAGTGAGTGAGTGAGTGAGGGCTTTGCCTTTTATTAGTATAGATTATACTTTCTTTTCTCAGATTCTCTTTATGAAAATAACCCAAATGTAACGAAGAATCTAGTGTTTGCTGCCTGTTTTCAACTTGTTCAGTTGCTATGATTGGCTGAGGACAGCGACACTGTTACCGTTTTGCTGTCCAACTAAGCTGTGGTGCAGTTCTGTATAAGCATTGCAACATACAGTGTCAACAAAGTGTGTTGTTAGTACTTGCCACTGCCCACTTTTTTTTCTAACTGCCTGTATTAAATAATAATAATATTTCTCTGTTGTCTGTATTAAATTAATAATTTTCAAATGATTTCACTTTTATAGAATTTTTTTAGCTTGTATTAAATCATTTTCAAATTATTTTACTTTTGTTTTCCTCATAACCCATTAAAATCCTTGCTTTATGTTTTTAACTTATGTCTCTACTTTTATATAATATATTGGTCTGGGTGTGTAGGGGGCATATATAAATTTATATATATAGTAATATAGAGAGAGATTTTAAGAGTATCCCGTATTTCTAATTTTCTAATCTGGCAGCCCTAGACCAACCCCATAAATAAGGAAAGTGTCTAGAAATATGTGATGCCCTATTGTTAACTTTCTTACGTGAAGTTATTTAAATCATCTATTTAGTCATTAGTATTATTTATTATTACTGTTATTTATATAATATTACATTGTTATGCTATAATTCTGCTAATGATTTTTGAAATTATAAAGTTATGGATTGTTATTGTCCCTTTATATTTGTCTCAAGGCAAATGGAGTCAAAAGAGTTGATCAACTATGCATTTCACTGCATATGGTACTGTATATATGAGACAGATAAAATTTGATTGTGTTTTCCGTCTGTGACGTGAGTGAATTCCTCAAAGCTGCAGATCCAGATAAAGTCTTTGACGTCAAAGTCAGATGATGTGTTGTTCAGTTAATAGGAATCATCTTTGACAGTTTTATGTCTCTGACTCAGTTTATAGAACCTGTCTGCTTTATGACAACTACTGTTCTTCATTAGCCTAAATGGCTAACTTCCTGTTACACTCTAATTATAACAAGTTACTCCGAGTGGTCGATCACCACAAGCATCAAACCTATCATACAAATAGATCCTCTGCTCTGCAACTGGATCCAGGGCTTCTTGACTAGAATACTCACATACCTGGACAACAATTATCAGATACTTTCACTCTTAATACATATATACACAGAATAATACAAATACCATCATGTATACTAATAACACAAGAGTACTGGGTAGTACTATAAACAATAATAAGACAGCTTTCAGGAAAAGAAAATAAGCTTGCTAATGACAGCCAAACATACATTAGTAGAGTGGTCCAGATTTCATCTATCCTAGATCAGCCAGATTCTGAAATAGATCACCCTGCACAAATAACTATGCCTGAAAGCAGGTCTGTTACCTGAGAAGACACATCCACATCATTTATATGGAAAGAGACCACTCACAGATTATTGATTACTGGCACACAAATGTGATCCTGTGGTGGATATACCTCTGAAACAGCATCTATCATTGACCTCTTACAGCATTTAGATCACAGGATTGATCCCGGGCTGGGGTAAAATTGTTTGTGGAACGTGCATGTTCTCCTTCTGTCCCTCTTACAGTTTTAAAAATATATTTATAAGCTTTTGCTGTTAGCATACCCTGTGATAAACGGGTGTCTTATTTAAAGCAGGATCTTGCCCTCCACAAACTGATTCTGAATTGAGCAATGGCAAGTGGTTGAAATGGATGATTATTATATGCTTTACACTCAACCAAATATATATTTACAAGCAAATGGATTTCACTTTGTTGTTATAAGAATATTTTGGGAAAAATGATTGCTACTGAATAATTTATACTTTAAAGCAAATTTGGTATTCACAAGATGTGAATAGCAAGAAGGCAAGAAGTGGGCACAGGCTCTAGATCCCTGTCCATACCTTATCTCCGTGTTCCTGTGTGTTTCTTCCTTGTATTCTGTTTTTATTGCAGTACAAAAAGACACAGGTTGACAAGCGAGTATGTGCATTAATGTGCAAAGTGATAGATGACAGCCTAGCCAGAGCCAAGTACAAAGTTTGTGCACAACACAGCTTTGGATAAAGCAAGTTCAGATAATGGATGGATTAACATTTCATATGGTTGAAGAATTTCACTAAAAGCAAAGTGTTAAAAAAGATGAATTATTTCAGTTTATAATTGATTATCTTATACCTATTTGCTTTTTATTACTTTGTCCTCTGAAAATTTAAAGGGTGGAGAAGCTCCCCTGAAAACTGTTGCTCAAAATAAAATGTCTGGTCTGAAAGCTATTATCTGCCAAATGTTCAAGGAATTGAATCGCCTTCATTTCAAATTCTGAAAGGTGTTGACAGAGTCAGAGCCACAGAATTTTTTTTTTGCAGCTGAAGAATGAAGTGCAGATTGAATCATTGCACACTGAAGTTTGTAGCAGATGTATTTAGAACTGACAAATAACAGCTTTTTATGTACTGTTATGTATATAAAAATAAAATGTGGGGAGAAAGGATGGCTCTTTGCTGTGCTGAAGACAAAAATACACCAGGATTCTTTAAGAAATAAAATAGATTCTTGGATCAATAATACATTGATAAGAGTACAAAAGGTAACTTTTTCAAATTCAGCCTTGGGTTTCAGAGAGTGGAAGCTTTTACCTTCAGCATTTGGCACAGTGCAGTAAAACAATAATGTACTGCATAGCAGTCCATACAGATACACACAAAAACACAAACACTTCCAAAATTAATCATATTTACAGTGTTAATTTTAGGATATCCTCCTCTATACTCTGTCCTCTGGTCCTTCCAGGGCCCTGGCCATCCATGACAAATATATATATATATATATTGTGGAGGATGGCCGGCTGTTTATCCCGGCCAATACCCCCAAGACGCCAAGTGGAGCCCTCCTTGCAGCATGGAGGTCCCCAGAAGACCAGCAGGGCATCATGGACAATGTGGTTTTTATGCACAGCCCTGCTGGATGCCATGGGGGCCACAAGAGGGAGCTGCAAGGAGGACCGAGGACTTCTTCGTGCCCTATGACCCGGAAGTTCGTCATAGGTAGAGCGATGGACTTCCGGGTTGAAGAGAAGAGCTTTTACCTGACCCGGAAGTGATTGAGAATCACATGGACTGGGGATTGGGAACACTTCCGGGTCAGGAGATATAAAAGGACTGTGGGAGCTTGGTTTATTGTGTATTATTGGTTATTGTATGAGTATAGTGGTGGAGAGTGTGCTTTGTGCACTGTGGCGATTAAATAATGTCAACATTTGGACTTTTACCTGGTGTTTGGAGTCTTGGACAGGGGTTCAAGGGAGCGAGAGCGCCGCCTATCCACCACAATATATATATGCAAAGCCCTCACTGACTGACTGACTGACTCACTCATCACTAATTCTCCAACTTCCCATGTAGGTAGAAGGCTGAAATTTGGCAGGCTCATTCCTTACATCTTACTTACAAAAGTTAAGCAGGTGTTATTTCGAAATTCTACGCGTAATGGTCATAATGGTCAACAACGTCCGCCATGTTGAACTTTCTTATTTATGGCCCCATCTTCACGAAATTTGGTAGGCGGCTTCCCTGAGCTAACCGAAACCAATGTACGTACATATTTCGGTGGTATGATGCCACTGTCGGCCGCCATATTGAACTTTTCAACAGTCTTTGTTACTTATGGGCCCATCTTCAAGAAATTAGGTACACATGTTCCCAACGCTAACTGAATCCTACTTACGTACATATATACGTCCATAGCCTGCAGCTCGGTCTCCGTGTGAGGCGGTGTTGGGTCCCCCATCCCAACACCTCCCACGTTGTTGGCTGCCTGCCTATATAAGGGCGTCCGTCGCTCCGGTCTCTACATTCCCTTCCTTGCTTCGCCACGGAATTCACGTCTCCCTACTGATAACTACAGCCTTTTTTTTTAATCCACGGTTTCTCCGCTGTTTTATTGTTCGTTTATTACGATTATAGTTATTGTGTAGGTATTTTAGACTTACTTTACATTGCTCAGGTACCCATTTCCTTTATCATTCCAACTGTACCCCCATTACCATGTCTATCGAGGTGATCACCATCGATCAAAGAACGAGTGGTTTCCATGCCCGGAGATGGCACCTACCTTTTCCATTCTCTTTGTTACATATTGCACGGCCATATCAGGCTCACTCTTGATATCCGGAGGAACATTGTGTCTTATGTATTGAATGACTGGGACAGGATCAAGGTGTGGACTGATGCCGGTACAGGAGATAATTATACTACACAGGAGCACTATAAGAGTGAAATGCTTAAGCCCTTCACCTATGGTTCTGCATGTGAGTTGATGGCTGCCACTGAATTGTTTGGTTGTCGCTTTCAAGTGTACCGAAATGGACAAATATTTTACACCTTTCGACAACCACCAATGCCTCTTAAACATCTTAGAGTCACAGGTGACGATTTCAGTAGTGGACACTTTGATGTTTATAAATGTTTAAACTCTCAAAAGTTGGATGTGATTTTATCGATGAAACCGGTTGTATGCTTACAACGCTTGACAGATGCCGAATGTCACTTCAACACAAGTCCTGCAAATACTGTCGTAATTGAAACAAACCATGAAACTCAAACCGATTATGACAGCAGCAATCCAAGCTGTGAAATTTGCAACAAGATTACTGTTCACATGGCCAACTGTAAGTTGCATGCTCAAGAGTAAACTCAGTGCACAGCTTGGTCATATTACAACCGGAGGGCCAAACTCACAATGTGGTATACAAAGAGATCCTTAACAAATAATTATTGGCATATTTTCCCTCAGTTTAAAAAGGTTTAATTTTCTTAATAAAAATTTTAATGCAGTACCTCGCCGCTGCGAAGCGCGAGTATTTTGCTAGTATATACTGTATATATATATATATATATATATGTAAATGGCAATTACTTTTCATTGTCTTCTATAACAATATAGAAAATATTTAATACACAGTATGTCAGATTTTAATTTTGTTGTTTTAATGGCACTTGTCATTTATGGGAGCCTTAAAATGTTGACAGTGCCCTTTCCAGCTACTTTATTCAAGATGCAGTTTTGTGCTAATCTACATATTGTTTCAAAAATGACAGAAGTGTTTCCCTCTGTCTGCATCATAATTGGCGCTATTTTGCCGTACACTGTTTAAATCAGAAGAATGTTGATTTAAAGACAAGGTTTGTGAAGCCCTGTGTACTGGCACTTCAAAACACTCCTTTAAAGTCTGGGCATCTCTAAAGTATCCTAACAGACTGGTCATAAAAAAAAAGTCAGCATGGAAAAAAAGTTCCTTATTTACAGTACAAGAAAACAAAATTCTAATATCATGCAATTAATCATAGTCCCTTTACAATGACACTAAATATTTACAATGAAAACCAAAAGCAAGTGCTGGTGGATATTTACAATATGTACAGTGGCTCTCAAATAAAAAGGTAATGAAAAATAACAGAAACAATTCTTCTTCCCTCTCCTTTAACTCTTTGAGGGCTGAATATTTTTCCAGAAAACGCAGTTTTTTGAAAAGCGCACAGAGCAATGGTTTCAGAGAGCTGCTTTAGCCGCTCACGATGGCTGGCAGGAATGTGCGCGTGGCGGGGGTGGCACTGGTGGCAGCAGTCACAGAGGAAAACAATCTGGTTTGTACCTCTTATCATTGTAAGTGCTAACTACATGAATGTGTTCAGCGCCATGATCAGCTGAGTACCAATCAGCTGATGCTGGTACCTCGCGTTCATTTTCAATTATTTGCATCAAAATTGGAGTCTGACAAGTCAGAGTTCATTTCAGCGATAATATGCAAACCGTCATCTATGGAGTATTTTGCTTTGCAGATTTGGACAGATATCGATGCCATTTTTACCATTGTTTGCTCTTCATTACTCACGTGAACGCTGGGAATCTTGGTCAAACCAACAAAGCTAACTTTCCTTTTAGCAAAGAGAGTTGAACTAAAACATAACGGTGGGTTTGGTCACCATTTACAGTTGATTACGACCCCCAATCCCTCGTCTGGACCAGACATCCGCCCTGAAAAAGTTAAATGAAAGACAAAAAACAAAAGGGACAAAAAACAATTATCAAAAAGCAAAAGTAAAACAATTCACATGCACAAAATATAGGAAACATTCAGTGAAACTCTATTTATATACAAAAAAAGCCTTTTCAGATGATTTCAACACGTTCCTCTGCAAATGCCAGAAGGTAAAAATATGACCCCCGCTGGGTATCTCTTAGTTTTATAAGCCAAGCCATATTACCTAACTAAACAAATCTCCTCCTGGCCTAGAATATCCAATTGACAACACCGTCAAGATGTTCTACCTCACGCCACCTCATTTTAGGCAGAAATTCTGTATATTTCAGTGTCTGTCTATTGTGTGCTGTACAAGCACTACAAAAAATTAAATCTAAGTCAAGGAAAAAGTATTTAAATAATTACCGGTACGTTAAATCTAGTTTTCCTTATTGTAAGAATTATTGATTTATCCAAAAATTTGTATTTATGATTATTTAGCTTACTTTGAGAAATCTTTTCAAGTAAATTTTTGCATATGCATTTTGCGCAATGTGTGCATGGCTGCTGGCATGCACATGTGCATCTGTTCCTTTTTTACGTATCTTCCTGAAGTTCTCCTTCTCTGAGAATTTAACCCTTATGGCTCCGTACTTTTGCATAACCAGTTACGTGCATGTTTTAAAGCCAGTATCTTCAACAACACATGCAGACTAAAAGGCACTAAGCAATCCTAGAGTGGTGTTGTGCTGGCACTCAAAGGTTCAAACAGGAAAGGCACCCTGAATTGTTTCTCTCCTGGAGCCTCCTTAGACTTACCCTAACCTGCTTAATCTAGAGTAGGGTCACAAGGGGAGCTGGAGTCTATCCGTGCTAGCACTGGGCACAAGGCAGGAACAAACCCTAAACAGGACGTCAGTCCATCACAGGGCAAACACACACACACATTCACCAACCACACACTAGGGCCAGTTTAGTGTTGCTAATTTATCTAACCTCTGTTGTCTTTGTACAGTGGGAGGAAACTGGAGCACCCAGAGAAAACATACACATACACTGAGAGAACATGCAAACGCCACTCACGGAGGACCCAGAATGTGAACCCTGGTGTCCTTACTGTGACACAGCAGCACTACTACTGTGCTACTGTGCTGCCCCATTCGCAGGTAAGTATACAGGAGATAGGGTAAATGTTTGTTGAGGTAAAATATGAAACAATTTCAAAATTCAACAACTTCAAAAAATGAAGTTGAAACAGAAATGAAAGAAATACATTCTGCATGTCATAAAAACATAGAAGGAACAAACATTGATTATCAGAAAATATGGGCAAAACAGAAAAAACTTTCAAAATGAACATGTAACAGAAATGCACTGAAAGGGTTAAGCTTCATTAATCTTAAACAATGCTCAAAAATCTCCAACATTACTTAAAACTGAGAACTCATTAAAATTAAAAAGTCCATTATATTATACTTTGTCATATTGATGGAAACAATGGGTGTTAAATATCAATGTTGATAGGACTCCAACAGGCTTATTTTAGAATAACATTAATGAACTGTTGCTAGACTCTAGGGAAGCTCTTCATACTTCTACCAAAAAAAAATTCTAATTTTAGGTAATAACTTCAGAAATTGGAGGGATACATCAAGAGTCTTCAGACTGAGCAAAATTAGTTTATGTGCTGATGTGCAGTGTAATGTATGAAATCTCAGTGAGTTTATTGCGAGATAGTCCCACTTAACTCCAGACAATCCTGCAAGAGTATATAGGATGATTGTAAATCTAATGCTGTTTGATAAATAAGAAAATATCTTTGCCCAAACGGGATTTTAAATTAAGACATTGCCAAAACATAATGCATAAACGAGTTGGAGACATTAGGGCCAAACAATAATAATAATAATAATAATAATGTTTTAGGTAATTTCAGTCTGAAGAGGTGTGTCAAGTTTAAAATGAAATCACAGCAGGTTTGCAACAAATTGATGAAGAATAAATATTATGAACAATCAAATTCTGTTGCTTGCCAGTGATTCTGACAGAGAGGTCTCTTTCCCAGCTTTGCTTAAGATCACCTTGCAGTGGGCAACATGACACTAATTGGTAAAGTTTGGAAATACTACCAGGATTCTCTTCATTACTAGTTAAACCAATTAAAATATGTTCAACCGTGGATATATTTGGAGAATTAGGGAAATTTTGTAGTTATTGATTTTGTTAAATAGAAAAATAAGGATGTTTAGGGAATTACATATTTACAATTGTATGGTGCAAACCGATCATCACTTTAAAGCTTTCTGGATATTTAATAACTTACATAAATTAAATAATTTGTAATTAAGGAAGTGCTGGAATACAAAATTATCCAGTGATGAAGTAGCAGATGCTATCCCCACTTTAAAATTTTATATATTTATTATATAATATATGTTGATTCCATATTTTGAGCAAAGGGAGGCCAGATAATGCATCGGAGAAAATTAATCAGGTGTATTTTCATTAACTTCCTTCTCCTCTTGTTGTCCCAAATTCTGAATGCCCCTGCCCAGTAGTTGGAAGTTAGGTAGAATCAAGACACCTTCTGCTTTAAATCTTTGGATTGTTTTATTATGTAGTTGTTTTTTTTTTCTTCCACATGAATTAACTTACAACAAAACAGAGCTTTCTGAAAAAGGATTTGCTAATACATGGGAATACTCTGAAAAAGAAATAAGAATTTGGGAATGTTCATTTTAATAATATGAATTCTTCCCCCTAGAGAGAGCTGAAAAATAAACTACCTATAAACATCTTGTTCAGAGTTTTCCATGAAGTGGGAAAAATTGAGTTTAAAAAGATGCTTAAGTTTCTTTGTAACTTTAACTCCAAACTACGTAGCCTGTTCTGAAAATGTTAGCAGAAAGTGCTCAAACATATTGATTGCATGCTAATGAGTGAACTAGAACGGCATACTTTAATCCATATTACAGTAATTTTAACTACACAGTTCTTGTAAAATTAATCTAGTAATCTTAGTAAGATTGCTAATGTTAAAGTGGAGATGATCAGAAAGATAATGTAAAATCCATCCATCCATTCATCCATTATCCAACCCGCTATATTCTAACTACAGGGTCACAGGGGTCTGCTGGAGCCAATCCCAGCCAACACAGGGTGCAAGGCAGGAAACAAACCCTGGGGAGGGCGCCAGCCATAATGTAATTTTTTTTGTTTAATTTGTTTCCCTTATAACTCTCTTTATTTCTGAATGTCGCCAGAGCGTTGGTGATAGGATACAGAGTTGTTGGATTCTTCATTATAATATGAAGTAATCTGAATGTATATCTTTTACCCAGGCTGACATTTCACAGTCTGAGTATAAAGTAGCTTAATCCAAGCAGAAATATTGGTTTAAATCCAAACTTGTGTAATACAGAAAACAGAAATCCCCAAATGTTTTTGTGCATTTAGAGACAATAAGCATTCTGGAAAGTCAGTTGCTAAACGTCAAAGATTTAGTGACTGTTCACAATAACTAACTGCCTTTAACCATTCCAGTCTGATCTTGTGATATTATTATAGGGAGAGCTATTTCAGATATGTTTGCTAGAGTGTTTCCCAATATCCTAACATTATTTTTAAGTATCAAGATTAGTCTATAACAGTGGTTCCCAATCTTTTCTATGCCCCGTACCACTAAAAAATGTTTGATTTACATTCAAAACCCCTTACAAATGTAATATCACATTTGAAGATGAAGAAGTCAAATTTCTAATTTGTAAGCCACAAATTGAACTACATGCAGTACTGCGGGTGAATAAATTGAACTAAAAAAAATAAGCTTTTAACTCAGTGCATAAAATTTAAATAAAAAAATTGAGCAATTTACCTCAATAATCTTGTAAATGTGTCCCCTGTGAAGCTTAGACACTCGATTGATGATCTGGAGGAATGGGGTATCCCGAAAAGTATCAAGAGTCACTATGAAATGACTCATGATTAATGTTAGTGGAGTTTGGGGGTTTGGACACCCCAATGAAACAACAGATACCTTGTGGCACTAAGCAATGAGCCACAGTTGATGAGCTTTGTCCCCTGATATCACCTGCACTGCAGTTCAAAAACAGACAATTAAAATCCTGCGCTACTGCCATGATTTCCAGTATGGAGATGGGTTTAGTGTAAGCAGCCAATGCAGTCCACCTTGTGCCCCCCTGGCAAGTCAGCAATGTTTCATAATCAGGGCTTGCACAGAAACCGATACTAAACTTCATCCTTCTCTCATTGCAAGGCCCAAATTCCATTCTCTTAAAAAGTTATTTTCCTTTAGGAGTTCCCTTTTTGGTGACAGTTGAGCATGCAATGCTCGATTCTTTTCATATCATAGAGCAGGAGCACTACCTAATAAATGACATACAAATGAAGGCACACTGCAAGGACACAAATTGCACCACAATAAAGTCAGACAAGAAACCTTACTTAATTTTGTCAAATCACAACGCTGCCTTTCCCTTTGTCACACCCCCTGGGAATGCGAGCAACCCAGGTTGGGAACCCTTAGTCTATAAGATGCACATTTTTCTTATTTGGGAAAATGGTAGTTGTTGGTGTAGAGGGTGGAACAGAATATTATCTTACATGAGTTTCATAACAATAAATAGCAAACTATGAGGATGTGAGTAACAAATTCCTGAGAACTCTGAAACTGATAGAGAATATTCAAATTCACCTAATGATATCTCTCTATTGAAATAAAAAATCTTGGGTCGAGACATGATCTTCTTGGAAAGACACTTTGATTTCCTGCGAGAGACACTTTAACGTCCCCTGAGACAAGGTAGTGAGACAAAAGGATGGCTGTTGTACAGGCTTTTGCACATGCAGCTCGGCAGCAGCAAACCAGCAGCTGATCCAACCGAATCTCCTTAGCATGTGTGAAGTGGCTGGCGCATAGTGTGCCCCGGAGGGGGGATAAGGGGGTGGGCGAGCAGGGAGCAAAGCCCCCTAGTGCTATTTAAAAAAAAAGTTGTCACTTCAAACAAAATTTAATCTTTCAGACAGAAGTGAAACCAAAAAAATAATTTTTAAGTGACACCTCCCGTATTATAAGCAAGGAGAAAGGCCTAATAAGATTTAAGCTCAACAAGTACATATAAAGAAAGTGTGTAACAGAATCACAGAGGTTAATTACTCAGATGGGATGAAGTAAATATAAAGCAAATACTAACATATTTAAGAAATATTATAAGTCGCTATAAATATTAGAGTTTAATAAAGTAGAAGTTCATGTTAAAGTCTTTCTCTGTAAATTAGAACTGCCACTGCCTTTTCTCACAAGACACAGATGTTGCTGTTTTTCCAACTAAACACAAAATTTCAGTTTGTTCTGTTTCAAATAAAACATCCATAAACCTGACAAAAATGTTATTTTGCAAAATAAAACCATATTGTCATGATCTTCTTTCACTCCTCCTTGACAAAGTTGTGACCAGTGAATCCTGTTTGCTTTCTGATTCATGTAAACTTTCATGCTTGATGTTAACACACGTGAGCATATCCCAGCATTTGTGTGGAAAAGCCTTTCTTAGTATAATAATGCATAATCTGTGCTGTGCTTTATAACATCATAGGTGAATTAAGCAGATATAACAAAGGAAATAGATCAAAGAAAATGCTAAGTCAAATGGGAAAAATGCATTTTAACACTCCCATATTTAGACATAACCAAGTGACCTCATCCATCTGCTGCACCCCTGATTCCAGGCATGCTCATTAAAAAATATAGAATACTTTTGCTTTTAAACACCCAGTTTAACAAATTCACGGTGCAGTACATGTGCTTTACCTATTAGGTGGCCATGCTCTACAGCCCCTTTTAGAACAAATGCTTAGAAATTTAAGGAATGTCTGCTTATTTTTTTTTACAGAATTTTGTAACAAACTACCTCAATACTTGTGCATTAGAAAATGTGATCCATTCTTTTGTTTGTGCTTTCCTTGTCCATTTTCAACGAACAAAACTATAATATTCCTTGCAATCGTGCCCCTGCTGCATTTCAAATGAAAGCTGCTCTGATTTTAGCCACAAGAAACATACAAAGAACCTCTCACCTTTACTGCAGCTACAGGGTGCTTTCTGAGGAGTAATTATTCTGTGTGTACATAATTGGAGGAGGAGGTTAGGAGCATACACTTATACATGTTGCAACACCCACCACATGACAAACCACCTCAGGATCACAAATTAGGACCTGAGCGCAGCCATGCAATGTATGACACTTCAGCACCACACTAGCTTGAATGGAATAGAACAGTGGGATTTTTTTTTTTTTTTACAGTGGTCAGGACATAAAATTTATAAATTACCTGCATAGGTCCTCAGTTAAATAGAGGACTCCTCTTCTTACCAAATCACTAAACACTAAACTAATTGTTGGATTTTTTATCTAATATTATATAAAGCTGAATGTGTGTTTGTTTGTTTTTGCCCTGTATGCATTTCAAAATTTCCAATCTGTTAACCTATCGCCAACAAATTTTGCATGGATTTTCAGTTTGGGCAGGGGGGAACAACATAGGCAAAGTCATTCCAAAATTTAATTGGTGCTCCCGCCGTGAGCAGCGCTAGTTTGCACCCCATATCAAATAACTGGTCTCACTGTATGAGTTTAGAGAGTTTGTACAAAATTGATCGTGCAGAGTTTTTCTCTACTTTCTTGTAGTATTACTAAGACTCCTATTTTCTTTCAGTTCTTGCACATGGTGAATTGGGTTAGAATTGTAATGTTAAATGATGAACGTATTTCAAATTTTCATTATTTGCCTATAAGTTACCCTCTTCAGAATGCAGCTGATAAAGGAGGACTGGAATATGGAAAAAAACTTATGATTATTTCCATGGGGCACCTCTCTTTACTATCCTTCTCTGTTGACAAAAGAGTCAAAATTGAATTCTATTTCAAGAATGATTGTTTACTATGCACAAAAATAACAAACGTCTGAAGTAATAAACAAAATCTGTTGTTATTTTTGGGGCCTTACTGCACTGGTTTGAGCCCTTTCCCTGCTCAATCCAGTGGGTCATCCAGATGCCCACTAGCCAAAACTATGTCACAAAAACCAAAACCCTCTCATGATTACCTCTCTGGCACTCAAATTCACCTCCCATAAGCACAAATGGCCTATGACCATGGAGCGCCTTCTAACTCCCTCTGCTGAACCTCTTCTGTTCTAATAAATAGTCCTCTGCAACCATTTGGGGGAAATTTTCTTGCCTGCTTCCAGTTTCCCATAACATTCTAATTAGCTTAGTTCCCATAGATTATTTGCTTCTGGCACTCTCTATATAAGTCTGGGGATTCACAGAGGCAAATAAAAAATCTACATCGCAAACTGTTCCTAAGAAAGCAAGGATTATTTACAGTCCATGTTCTGTTGCCTTTCTACCGTTTTACTCTGGCACTTCCAACACCTTATCAAAATATTTTTTTAGATATGTGTATGATGTTATTATTTGAATATATTGCTTTGAATTTATGTTTTAAGCCATTGAATACATCATACCCTCGTCATTCTCTATTCACCTAAGTTTTCCAAAATATCATGCAGTCAAAGTTTGACAGTCCCCAAAGTACAACACTGCTTGATAATTTATTCTATATACCAATACTTCTCAGACTGCAAAAATGTTCTAACATCACTGCAAAATATATAGTTAACCAGCTTCTATCTTTACCCCCCTATTCTTATTGAAAATAACAGCTAGAATCCACTGTACTAATGTCTTTCATAGTGCTGAACACGCCAATCATGTCTCTCCTTAACCTCTGTTTGCTATAACTGAAAAGATTTAGCTCTTGCAGTGTTTCCTCATAGCTCACATCTCATAGACCCAGCATCAGCCTAGTTGCTCTTCTCTATTGCTCTCTATGTCTGCTCTACCTTTTTGTAATACAGAGATCAGACCTGCACACACTTTTTCAAATGAGGTCTCAGTGTGTTGTTTATCTAATGTGCTCGTTTGTCCGTCCAGGATTTTAAATCACCTGTAGCTCGCAAACCATTTTACCTATTGACCTCAAATTTGGTACACATACTGTATAATACATGACATCTACTATCCACCATCAGGGTGATGATTGACCTCCAAGGTTATTCCTCTTTTTATTTTTATTTTATTTTATTGTAGAATCACCTCTCGGCAGCGGCTAGCAGGGTGACAGTGCAGTGCATGCGTACCACCTTCGCCGTCACTTCCCCTACCTCTTCATATCTTACAGTAAATCATTTTTGAGGCAGATTGAAGACCTAAGTGCCAGCTTATATGAAAAATTAAAGAAAACTTAATAAGTAACTGCAACACAAACACTGACTTAATCACTTTTAACATGAAAAGATGCCAATGAAAAAGAAGGGAAGAAGAGGGTCGCTAGGGTGGAGAAAAGAAGAGCAGCTCAGGAAGCAGCAAGCGCATCAACCTCTGAGCAAACGAATAGTAAACAGAGACAGAAAAAGTGTATGAAAACTATGAATGCTTAAGTCAAGTGTATTCATGCAGTGCGCCGTCATTGGTGTTAAGAATAACCCCTGTTGATCTGTACACAACATGTAGCTTTTGTATTTGCTTCTCTATGCTGTCTGGAAGTGGAGACTAGTGACTCCACTATGGCCCCTAAAACTCTTCTCATAAGGTGTACATTCAGATTTCAGACCCCTCCAATGTGTATTCCAACATTTATGCACATCAGATTCTACTAGATGCCTGTCCTAACCTGAATTCTATGCAGATTTGTCTACAATTATCATCCTGATTCTAGTGTATCCACCATTTTAACTAGTTTATTGCCATTAATAAACTTAACCAGCTTTTTAGTCTCAATTTTTCATCAGCTACACAAATTAAAAAGAACAGCAGTCATAGCACTCATCTCTGAAGGGCACAATGTTTAACAGTGTCTCATTCAGAAAATAGTCCTCTCATAATAACCCTTTGGTTCTTGTGTTTCAGATCATTTTCCACCCATCTACATATTGTGCTTTGAAATCCCACCTCTTTTAGTTTGATCACTAAATTCTCGTGTGGTAGCTTATGAAATGATTTTTGAGAATAAATGTAAATAATACCATATGCATTTCTCTCGTTAAATCATTTTGCTTTTTCTCATAGAATATTAACATATTAGTCTAAAACTATTTAATTTATTCAGTAATACAAGAGTACTTGACATGTGTTATTCAATCTTTGCTTTAATGTTTCCACTGATTTCCCTTTGATAATTGTTTATCTTACTGGCACATAGTTACCTGATCTTAGTAACCTTTACTTAATGGGATGATATTTGCGAGGTTCCAGTTGTATAGTGCACTGAGATCTTTAAGTGGAAGTCCTTTTAACAAGAATAAGTTGAATTTAACTGAATTGTATTTTGAATATATATCTGGAAGTGGTCACCCACCTAGAATTCTGTCATACTACAGACTCCTGTTTCATTACCTTTTAGTAAAGTTCTGCGTATGATAATATAAAGGGACTTGTGATAGTACTCACACTGAATAGGGCTTTGTAAAATGAAAAGCAGATAAGAGCTCATACTAAGCCATATTGCATTTTAGATACAACAGGCTTTGCAAAAAGTGTATAATATAATAGCTTTTTAACTAGACCATTTTATAAAAAAAAAAAACGTAATCATTGCCCTTTATGTTGATGGTAAATAAGGAATGACTACATAACAGGCTAAAAATTACAATGCCAGGAACGTTTTTGAGAAACAGGTGATGTCTGTGTCTGCTCTGCTTCACAGATATTTGATTAAAAACACAGGCATTCAAAATACAGAAGTTCAACTGGTTGGGTTCACAGATTTCCATCTGGATTATGCATCTGATTCAACTAACAAAAAGAAAGGTAAACGTTTGTGCATTTTGATTAATAATCTCTGTAAACCAAATGCTAGAGCCCTCTCCAAATCCTGCTCCCCTAACTTGGAATATAGACAGATGCTGTAAATGTTGAAGTTTCTACCCTCTGAGTTTTCTTGTGTCATTATAATAGCTGCGGAAATTCAGCATAAGGTTAACTTTGATCCAGCTCTGCACAAGCTTTATAGCAGAGCCACATAAGCAACAGTACATAGTACAATGACACAACAAAGAAAGTATTGCTTAAAAATTGAAGCAATAAAAAGCAACCATATAAGATGAAAAATATCAGAAAACATGTAGCAGACACAGTTGACCTACAAAATAGACAGTAATACTGAATTAGTACTGCATACCGATTGGTTGTGCTGTTGCTTACATAATGAAGTTTTGGTCAGATCAGATTCCTGTAAGGGAGTTAAGAGTTTAATAGTTTGTGGGTAAAAACTTCTGTGATGTTCTAGTGTTGAATGCTGCTATACTGCTTGGTGGATGGCACAAAGCCAAACACATTGTTCCCTTTTAAAGTCATTAGGTACATCACTTCACCTAAGTGTCCTGAAGTTCACAATCTGTTCCAGTGTTTTACTACCATTGTATGATTCAATGAGAAATGTAACATCTCCTTGTAGGCTGCGTCTTCGTTGTCAGTAATCTGACATCATACCTTTGTATCATCAAAAGATTTGATGATAGAATTGGTATAACGCTTGTTAATTATGTATTAACTGGGGAAACAAAAATGGACTAAATTAATACCAAAGAGGTACACATGATCATATCCAAATCAAAAACATTGGATTGATAATTATTTTCATGAAAGCTGAACTTCTGCATCTCATTTATCCAATAGACAGGTGTTGGGTAAAATAGATAAAGTACTACTGACAACTAGCAGTTTACCTTCGTCGTTAACAGATGAGATGACCTTAGACTGGAAAACTCCCCTGAGGTCACCTAGGACCTTCCTCTAAATGTATTAATTCTGTTCGTCCCATCACCTAACCCAACATTCTCCAAGTATCCATGTCTTTTTGTACCTTTGATTGATGAAGGCACATTGGTTTGACTGACACGATTAAAACCACTTCTTTTTTTTTTATTATTTTATTTCTTTAGCCTTAAACAAGCATCTACCATCTTTTATTAGCAACTCTATTCAAACTTCGTTTGTTTTTTTTCTTATAACATAAACTGTCAATGAGAACCTGAAAAATCAATCATACAAGTAAAAAGACAATACCTGGAAAAGTTCAAAACACAGGTTGAAAACAGTGATTCAGAGGGAGACAACAGGTTGTCTCCAATTATAAAATAAATTCCAGTAATAATAATAATAATAATATTTCAGTAAAATCACTGCCTCTTTGGGTAGATTTTAATGAACCAGAGGATTTTGTGTCATGTCTCACTGAAGAGCTTTAAAAAGGTTAAGGCATGCATACCTTTGTAGATCACCAAAACCCTTTGTTTTGAGATATTCTTAACCTCTCACTGTTGCTTTTTGCTGTACCTGTGCACTTTTCTGAAACAAAAGTAACTTGCCTGAACTGTCACCAATTAGCATTTAATTCTAGGGCCATGAACTCCTTGAAATTTCTAGTAATCACTCCTATTAGCAACTTATTTGCAGGCTCCCTAGACCCATGCTAGATTGCCTCTCAAATTAACAGGTCAGTAGATGACATTTGTCTTATACTGCACATTGTCTTTGAACGTATTAAAAGGCAAGACACAATTTTGTCACTGTCATCAAAAGGGGCCATTGTTCTTGTGGCCATCTAACCCAGAATAGCACAAAGCAGGCCAAAATAACCAAAAACAACTTAATAAATAACTTAGAACAAGAAAAGTGTTAATCACAAGGACATAGCAGGAAAGCATCAAATCAGGTCTCAAACTCCTGTGTATCATGCAGGATGGATAAATTATTTGTCTACTACACACTGCATTGTTTTCCTTTGTTCTATTGCTGTTCTATTGCTGAAATCCTCTTTACCACGCAATGGATTACACCTTCTAATTTTAGATGTATGGCCCTGTATAACTCCATCTGTAAATGATGCCTAATTTCCTAATGGGAACACCATAGACATAAAGATAAGGAACAAAGGCAACATCCATAGTTTACGTTGACAAATAATAAGGTGTGACAAGGTAAATAAGGGCAAAGGCACTACAAAGTTGGCACAGAGAGAGGGTAAATCATATAATAGAACTTCAGGAAAGACAGTGAGCTGTCTAGGTAGCAAGACAGATTCTGCAGATGCAAGTGCTGCTAGGGGCAGTATATCTTATATGTGTACTTGCTGCAATGCAATTTTATAGGGGCAGGCCACACTGGCATAGGCAGGGTTAGTCTAAAAAGGGCAAGTGAACCCATAAAGACTTGCCAGGGGAGGAAATAACCCTGTAGCTGCTAGAGGGCACAGGGTCTTAGGAACATGCTGTCCTTCTAAAAGAACAAGCACCTGGGTATCTGTTTTGGAGGACTAACCCTTTAAGGACAACTGAACTTTCTGGAGTGTATGAACATCAAGAGGTACTAGAGGGAGGTCTATCCTGGTGTCCCCAAAGCAAACAGACCCAAGTGATTTCAGACTTTGAAGTATTTGGAGGTAGGGGTGCAAAGTCACACCACAGCCTGAGATCCAGTGAATGCAGAGTTGGGAAGAGATGGAAGTAACATTTAAGTGTTGTGAGGACAGGACTAGGGTCTGAAGAGAGAACAGTGAGACAGCCGGAAGGTTAGAAAGGTAGTGCTTTTGTGTGGTATCATCATGGGCAGGTGGGTAGACAGGCATTCAAAATCTGTTTAGTTATACCCTAAGATGCTTGGAGTTTACAGTTTTATTCCTGTTTATGTGTACATTGTGTTATCCCTTTTTTGTATCCCTCCCTAAGTATCTTTATTAAAGATGCTGCTTTTTGTTCATTTCTGGTCTCCTTGGTATACTTCTGTGTGTAGAGAATATTCATGAGGTTCCCTCCTATTATACAGAACAATGAAATTATAAGACTGAGGTACCTAACTAAAAGATTAATTCAAATACCATCACACTTGCAGATTGCTGCTTGTTGTCTTGCTTTTGTGTAGTCTGTGATTTCCCTTTATACTTATTTAAGTTTTTATGTTAATGTCACTTTGTGTTTAAATATATAAAAAAGAATTTCAGTTAAATGCATTTGCAAAATAAATGATCTTGTTAAACCCATGAAGCACTTAATCAAATGCTGTGGTACTAGAAATATATTATTTTCTTTTCCTTATCTTTAATTTAGATTATGTTGTACAAAGGTTAATCAAAACTGCTTGATCATAAACTAAAATTGAGTTTGGTTAGAGCGTAACAAATATAGTCCACCTGTTGCCAGCAGGTTATGTTCTTGAGGAAGTGGCTTTCAAAGGTAGTTTTATAACCTGCTCCAAAAGACAGTCAAGCATTTCTTTTTTTCTTTTTTTTTGTGAGTCTAATCTACCTTAAAAGACATGGATGTCAGTACCTTTAAATAAATGTGTAGATTCGCTCAGGTCATGAATTTCTAGTAAGCTTCATATTCAGAGTCAGATTGTCTTTATTATCCACAAAGTTAGAATTTGTTTTTATTCATTTCTACAGCACTGAACAACAAAGACTTCTTCATACATACAGTACAATCAACAGAAGCCAAACTCACAGGTTGCCAAGAGGGCTACATCCCCAAGTATTTATGAGTCAGCCCAGAACAGAGTGTAATATACAGTAACAAATGTGCAAAAAAGTGTCTTTTTCAACAGGTCTGATATGTAGATATTTCAATATAAGGCACAGTGTGATAGATCTTTAGTAATAGTCTAAGTGCATTGACTAAGTCACATTGCTCTGGGTTGCAGTTAGAACTGAATATCTCCCGGTGTGAAGCCTCCTGCCATTTCCATTAAGTAGTAGATGTTGTCTAGTAAAGTAATGTTCCAGGTGATGGGAGGGCTGGCACAGGATGGCAGTGGCAGTGCTTGAAAAGTTGATTTAAATTAGTGAAAGGGAAAAAAGGAGCAAAAATGGTTGAAATTAAAAAAAGCAGGCAAGAAAGCCCAAACACAAAGCTGTAAAATCAAGAACTATAAAGTCAAGCAAGCACATCTTGCAAAAACAAAAAAAAAAACAAATCAGTTACCAAATTACTAATGTCCAAGTGGCTAAATAATGGCAGAAGCCAAACAGTGGAGTGAGTAGCTCAAAAGCAGTAGGTAATGACCTAATAGTTACATCTGCCAAATTATGATACTTAAGAGGCGCGACAATAGGAAAAGGCCATGGTACTCCGTTTCTTCTTATTTTGAAGAACACTAATACCCAAGTGAAAAATGAAGGGAGCCATGCTGACCTCAAGAAGTGTTAGTCTATATGTTTGTGTGGCATTCCAATGGAAGTAGAAATATTATCTGTCAAGATTGTACATATGGCAGGGACAACAAGGTTACAGCATCATGACAAGTTAGTTCATGTACTACTATTGGAAAGTCAGAATTTGAGAAAGTTATAAGAAGTAAAACCATAATTAATTTTTGGGAAAGCCTATATCGATATGCTTTTGGTTGAAATATGGAACTGTGTATAAAGCCAAGTTATAAAGCCAAATATGCGATTCACTTTTGATCCTTCACTGGCATTGTGCTCCTATCCTTTTAGTAAATTCAAAATGCAAAAAATATTTAAACCCTTGTATTAATATGTATGCCCTGGTTCTAATGGGTTTGTTGAATTCTGGAGTTGTAAACCAGGGTATCCAATTATTGTATATAGTGTAAGAAATGTGTGCCTAACACAGAATACAAAAACAGACAATCCATATTTAATAAATAACAGCATAATTAAGTAGATCTAATTACGTGTTTGATTAAACTTCCTGTAAGACATCTAACAACTAATTTAGTATTGCATTCCAGTATATTACACTGTGTCAGCAGCTAATGGTGTCTGAAAAATGCTTATGCTATCCAATTCATATCGATGTATTTATGTGCCTCTTAAAATTCCATAAGGCTCTTGGATGCCCACATCTTGCAAGCATTACTTTTTCTCCCCTCATGATTAAATCTAAACAGTAAAATCCATTGGGCCATTTCATATAATTGGCATTAATTTGTACCTCTTGTAGTCATCTGCAGTGTCCTGTGAATTTGTCATGTATACAATTTGCATAGTATGTTGAAATTAACAGAGACCACTTAGAACTGGCAAAAGCCTGCAGGAATGACTTTTTGAATTGCAGCAGTAACAGTGCTTGCCTGTTTGCATCTGTGAAGCGGCAGTGCCACCTTCTGACAGAGAGTTGGGCACAGACTGATCAAATGTAATGGTAAGTGAGACACGAAGATTGATCCTAATAACTTTAATAGCCAAGGCAGTTGATAACTACAGGTGATGTGTGTTTATTTAAGGAACAAAGTAATTTACTCTATATTTGCAGTTCTGGCTCTGAAATCCCCAATTGGTGAACATATCTTTAAAGTTGTTGTGCAGGGTAATTAGGCAACTGGCTTTGAAGTACCATAGAGTAAGGTATGTATTTAGCTGTAAAGCTGAAGGAAAGGTATCTGTAGTTCAATTTCTAGACAATTAAGTGTGCTTCTTCATTATTATATATTGTGATGCCCAGGAGCGTACAGCCGCCTTAACCCCAACTCGGACAGGCAGGACACAGGTTTTAGAACACACACCTTTAATTTTCAGCTGCCACTTCTCAGCAATATACAAATAATAATATCATTGACAGCACAGTCCTTTCGCCTTCGCCTTCAGTCCTTCACGCAGGCTTTGTCCTCTTCCTCTCGACCCGCTGTTGAATGTTGGCATCTGGCCCCTTTCTATAGGGCACCTAGAAGGACTGCAGGTGCCCAACGAGCTTCTTCCGGCAGCACTTCTGGGTGTGGCAGAACCCCACAATATATTTATTTTATATATATATATATATATATATATATATATATATATATATAAACATAACAGTCTAAAAGCAAAGTTGCCAAACAGCAGTAGGCACATCATCCTTACAATAAAGATTACATTTATTATTCAGTGTATTAAAATGTATGTCTGGGTATATGTGAGGTGAGACACAAAAATAACCAAATTGGTAATAAAATATACATTTATTGATGAATTATAGCATTTTAAACATTGTCACCTTCTATATACTCCCCCTCCTGATCTCTACACCACTCCATACTTATCTTCCATTGATTGAAAAAGTGCTGGAAATCTTCTTGCTTGAGGCTCTTCAACAGGCTTGCCGTTTTTGTCTTCACTTCACCCATTGAAGAAAAATGTGTTCCCTTCAGGTCACTTTTGATTTTCGGGAACAAGTAAAAATCACAGGGAGCTAAATCGGGCAAATAGGGAGGATGATTGAGGAGAGGAATGTTTTTGTCAGTCAAAAACTGCTTTACAGAAAAAGAGAACATTTGCAAGAAATTTAATGTTGATTCGCTGTTCGCTTTTTTCACCTGGCATCATCACAGCAACTTGTGTAGCAATTGTTGTGCAAATACTGACTGGGCTATTCACAGGATATACCTAGCCGGTTGACGGAAAGAGAGGGCGTGTAGGAGGGATATAGTTCTATGATTCACATCCGGCCGACCTCCAGACGGTTTTTCAGTAAAGCCCCAAGCCCAGTCCGGTTATTTTTGTGTCTCACATCATATTTAGAAACCCCCCCCACCCCTTATTATTAGTCAGGGAACTGAAATAAACTCTGACAAAAACAAAGGTGAAAGGCGGGTGAATATCATAGTTACAAGCTTTAGCGCTCAGCATTCATTGTTTTGATTAACAAAATATCTGTGGTGGGTTGGCGCCCTGCCCGGGGTTTGTTTCCTGCCTTGCGCCCTGTGTTGGCTGGGATTGTCTCCAATGGATCCCCGTGACCTTGTAGGTAGGATATAGCGAGATGGATAATGGATAGATTAACAAAATATGCTCCACATATTCTGAATCACTGCACTGTCTTCTGAAGGGGATTCCATAACAAATAATGGCTGAATTCAACAGCATATTTTATAGGGTTAAAGGAAATGAATATATTAATTATATTACAAAAAAAAATGAATGGTATAACCTTACAGGTGATAATTAGATGAATTATAGTGATGTAAACAGAGAAAATCCATTTCATACAATAATTTATTAGTCTACCTTACATTTTGTGCCTTATTTTAAAAATTTAATCACTCCATATGTTACCCAATTTTGTATGTGCATGTTTTATTATATGTGTCCTTGCTGCTGTGTCCTTGTTTAGGATTATCATTTTAGAGAATACAACAAGTACTCCATATGTTTAGTCACTTACTGACTATTCTGTACCGTAAGCTGCAGTGGAGATAAAATGAAAATCTACTAAAATAATTCCACCTAGGCAATTTGGAGTTGCCAGTTAATCGAACAGCATGTGTTTGGACTGTGAAAGGAAACTGGAAACCCCAGAGACATAACATGAGAAAAACATAAAAACAACAGGCAGTGGGTAAATGAATTGGAAGTGAACTGGGCAAAGTGTAGGTAATGGTATCTGCTGTTCCACTATGCCGCTACACAATAGTTGTAACATTATTGTCAGAACATGTCATGGTGAGCTGAAAACTTGAAACCTGATTATCCTAACATGCATTATGATTTGGAAATGAACTGGACTGGATGCTTAAAAAACACTCAATGTCATTTATTGGAATTTGACATAAATCATTGAACATGTGAGAGATTAGATGGATAGATAGATAGATTTGTATTTTATATGCAAAAGAAACATGCTCAAAATTGTTTTACTCCTAACCATTTTCTGTTGCACCACAAAAACAAAAGAATACTGGTCAATTGGCACTATCAATCAAAGATTGTAGCTATGCTGGCATATGCTTCTCTATGTAATATTTATATCTATTCCATATATAAAAAGTATAAAACTAACCAACAACATGATACTGATCTTTTATACTTCAAGACAAATTTCAAGCTTTTCTAATAACAATATGCATTGCAGGAGCAGAAGAGTCAAGTGTTGCTACAGTTTTGCTCTGGTAGGAAAAACTCTTGGCCACAGCAGGCTTCTTTTCTTTTTTCAATACTTGCACATTTGACTTTATAATTCTTTCTTTCCCTCTAGTAAATGCATGTGCAATCCTGGTGTTAAAGTAATGATTTGAAAAAGATTTAAGAAAAGACTGCAGGTTTACAAATGTTAAATATGGGGTTTCTGTTCAATCTTGTGAAATATAAAATTGATTAAAAAGTAAAAGCCTGAGGAAACTATTTTTACACAGACATTTATATATATATAAATACACAATACACAGTGTATATACAGTATAGCCCTATACATATGTATCTATATATATACATATATATATATATTGTGACAGAATTAGGGTTCGCTCGCACCCTTGTACCCTCGGACCACACGTCAGACACCAGATAAAAGTCCAAATAATTATTTATTATAATAATAACGTGCACAAAGCACGCTCCACTCCCAAATACTCCAATAACAGATCACAAAATACAATAAACAATCCTCCAGCTCCCAGACGCATTGCCACCCTTCCACCCAGCTCAGCTCGCCATCTGGGAGCTCCCACAGTCCTTTTATATCCCCCGACCCGGAAGTGTTCCCAATCCAACAGTCCACAAATCCTTATTCCTTCCGGGTCAGGGTAAACAATGCTTTTCTCACCCCGGAAGCCCGTCGCTCTTCCTATGACGAACTTCCGGGTCATAGGGCACAAAGAACTCTTCGGTCCTCCCTGCAGCTCCCTCTCGTGGCCCCCATGGCATCCAGCAGGGTGGTGCATAAAAACTCCATTGTCCATGATGCCCTGCTGGTCTTCTGGGGACCTCCATGCTGCAAGGAAGGCTCCACCTGGCGGCTTGGGGGTATTGGCTGGGATAAACAGCCAGCCATCCTCCACAATATATATATATATATATATATATATATGGAAGAGAAGGTCTGTGATACGGTTTGCATATTTGCAGCTGGAGATCCACAAAGGGAGAAAATGAATCACCACATATCATAAAGTAGTTTTTATTCCTGAGCTTTCAACCCCTACCAGGGGTCTTCATCAGAGAATAATGCTTAGACTTACAAGAATCAAAGGCAATATATAGCAATAACTTACGGGT
>JANRMT010062854.1:72646151-72672732 GCA_026402145.1 Polypterus bichir lapradei | reverse complement strand
CCACAGTTATTGGATGTAAATTCTTGTTTATTATGAATAAGTTCTTCTTAAGTTTGCATATGCTGGATTTATGTCCAAGTGTCTGTTGATGGCGTTCTCATTTGATAACCAGGATTCAGCCAGCTGTCTAGCATTTTTAGTATTTGCTTTAAATTTTACTTGTACATTGTCCCAATTGAATGTATGTCCTGTTGATTTAGTATGTGTATAGATCAATGGTAGTGAGTCCTTTCTTCTGACGGCGTTGCGGTGTTCCTGTATACGTGTTGCGATTCTTTTTGAAGTTTGTCCAATGTATACCGCTGAGCACGAACTGTATGGAATGCTGTACACTGCGTTTCGTGTTTCTGCTGTTGATTTCTTGTTTTTAGCATTAAAGAGGACCGTGCCCAGATTGTTCATGGGTTTTTATGCTATTCTGACACCTGACTTGGCCAGGATGCGTGCTGCACCTTCAGACACATTGTGGTGATAAGGGAGTGAGTTCCAGGTGGGGTGGGGGTTCTGATTCAAGCCAATTGTTTGCTGAGTTTTTTGGCATCTTCTGTGTAGGTTTCGATTAATGAATGTTTTTGAGTATCCGTTTGAAGTGAAAAGGTGAAAGAGATAGCGTCTCTCTTTCATTTTTGTTTCCTTCGTATTACAATTACAATTACAATTCCATGCAGTTCGTGCTTTTGTAATGTAATATTTTCATGGCACACCTCTATGTAAAACAAAAATTTACTTTTGGTTTCTATTTTTTTTATTGTTATTAAATGTATGTAGAAGCAAGTCCTGCCATTTAGATAAGGTCTAAGTTTTGAATGCTTTTATTTTTATTGGATATGCTACTGAACCTTTTAAAAGTGTTTTTCCCTATATAAAAACACAATTTTCTTTGTGTTCAATGTATAAAAATTTTACTTGTGCTCTAAATAATGAAATTTGTTGACCTTTCAGAGCACTAGACTTTCCTGTCCTTCTAATGTGCAATGATGATCTTGGTTCCCAGTGTGTTGAATATTGCCTCTGTGGAACTTCCTGTTAAACATTTGATTTCTCTTCATTCTTTTCCCAATAAACTCTAGCTTGTTCATTTGTTTGAACTAAACAAAAATCAAAGCAGTGAAAAAAATGTCCTCAGTTCCCAACACTTGATATGATTGATTTAATTTTAAATGTAAGCTCAATTTTTCAGTACTCTCCAGTGGTACATGTGTCTACTGTTTTCTAGTATAGCCCGCTTTCCACAGACATTACAGATAACTTCACCTGTCCAAAATATTTAATTAATTTAGAGTTGGTTGAAAAGATATGCTTATAAGAGGAATTAGTTAGAAACGGAATAGAAATTAAGCAAACCCCATATTAGATTGACATAATTTAATTAAGATAATTCAGCCACTTCTGATTTGGCCTCAGTCTCTCTAGGCCTTACTGTAGTCAGTAAGCGGTCCAACGAAAAATGGATAATTGGGGCTAAGAAGCACATCTGCTGATGCAGAAAATAAAGTGCTCATAATATTTAAATCATTTGTGTGTTAACATTTCTAGCTACATACAGAAAACTCTGTAGTGCAAAAATATACTTCTGTGAAGCTAAAGTATAAGGTAAGGCAAAACTGGACTTGCCAGCAATGGAGTCTTTACAGTGTTCTAAATGTTGACATTCTTAATTTGAAGTGTTAAGAAAAGTATTTTTTAGGATATGAAACAGGAAATAAAATGTAACAACTCACGTGTCTTTTACAAAGATCATTAGTTAGTAATCTGATGTGAATTTTAGGAATGTTCTCTTTGTAAACATCTGGGAATGAGAATTTTCTTTGAATGATCTACATTTTTAATAATGATGATTTCCACTTTAATTGGAGGGGTATTATGCATTATCATCAGTGCATTAAAAATATTTTTGTAGGAGTGTTTCCAACATATGCAAGTAAGAATTTCACTTTTCTATACACGTGACCACAATGATCTTATAAACCTATAAAATAAGCAATTCTGACCACATAAGATCTATTCTTAAATCGATGATCAGTTATGTTTGCCTTCACTTAAAAGACCTCATTAATACCTACGTGTTAATATACAATTAAAGGCATAAATAAAAATAATATATGAAATTGAGCCTTTAAGCATTGAGCCGCCGAACTTTAAAGTCAGGCTTCTCACCACTTTCGAAGATGGCATCTTATTCCGGGCTGCTTCTTTCCTTGTGTCCAAATCAGATAGCTCATAATTAAAAGAATGAATAGAAAATACAGTATTAAGGTTTGGTTCTGCATTTTTTAGTGCTGTCATGTTTTTCAAGCGTTTGCACTTTTTTTCCACTCTGTCATAGGTTGTAACTGTGAGTTTATTCTATCATTTGTAATGATTTAGTGTGTCAGTGTTTACTTTAATGCAAAAACCATGTACACTGTATGCCTTGCTCAATTTATTCTGTGTTAAATATTTACTTAAATAGTTTTTTACATAATAATATAAATATGTTGCTGCTGGAATAGGCTTCTTGCAACCTTGAACTAGGTGAGAAAATAGCTAGATGGATTGATTTAGATAATAGGTGGAATAACATTAATTAATTTAATTAATTAATTTAATGTACATTTAGTTCTGTGTGATCAGTTTCACCATTAATCTCTTTGAATATTTTTATTTCTTTAAAAAAATTATATCTTTGAGTTTCGTGAATCGGAACAGATTCAGCACTTATATTCACTGTCAAACACTCCCCTTAAAAGAATGGTGTGTTGGATGTTGTTCTGTTATACTGAGGAGAACTTTTCAACTGGTCAGCACTCTACTCACAAGGTTTCTGGTAAGTAGTAAAGGAACTTTGCAAGAAACAAGTGTGAAGATCTTGAGTAACTCACATCTATACGTTTAAATGAAACAGACATATTATCCATGTGCAGGCAAACCATATATCATCACTAAGATGTTGGGAGAGGATACTTATATTTCTTCATAAAGCCCTTTAAAACTCATAACATATCTAAAAAACATGATTGTTACATTTCCTTTTGCAAAACTAGGAGGTGTGCTTGCAGCTTATCCAAACTAAGAAATTTGTTCAGTTTTACAAAAGTGTAAAAAAAAATGGTCAGTCAGTCAGACTGCTAATTTTAGGGCCTGCAATGCTGATATTTACTGTTAGACAAATTTCAAACCTAACAGCAAAAACAAACAGTTTTACAAAGTACATACTAATGACCTAGCTTTGGCAAATGTCAGTACTCTCTCTGTCAAAACTACTTATAATATTATGAGAACTACTTTTTTTTGTTCTTTATTTCACCTAATACAATTTCTTGTATTAGGAATTTGTTAGTTTGTTGTTTGTTTCGCATACCCCTTTGGGTCAGAGCGCAGGGTCAGCCATTGTACAGCACCCCTGGAGCAATTACAGGTTAAGGGCCTTGCTCAAAGGCCAGCAGAGTAGGATCTCTTTTTGGCAGTGGCGGGGATTTGAAACAGCAAACATCTGGATACCATTGCAGATCCTTAGCCTCAGAGCCACCACCTTTCAAAGGCCACCCTTTTTACTTAAACCTTAATGTAAATTCATTACTAAACTTTATAATATGAAGTTGTTTTGAAGATTATTAGCAGTGCATATGATTATTAATGAAAATTACTTGTGGATACTGTATGTGTAGTATACTTTCTTTTGAATCAGTGCATTTGTTACCATCAGCAGAAAAATCTAAAAATCTTCATGATCATTTAAACCAAGCAGTGAGGACAACACTACATTTATTGCAACTTTAAGAAAGTTTAGCAGAGGTCTAGGCAAAAACTGAGTTATAGCGTGGCACTAAACCTACGAAATGACAGGTTTAAGGAAAATTGTGACCCTACCTAGGAAACATACCAGTCCCTGTAAGGCTGCAGCACCAAACCCAGTGTCTTTTTCCTTTTGTAGCATTTCCTAGTACTAATGTTGTCTTCTGCATTTTCATTACAGAGAGCTAGCAAATAAAGAAAGAAAATAACAAATTGGTCACTACATTTCTCAGAGTAAATGAAGTATTGTGATTATGCTTGAGTGCCTCCTGAGACATTCTAGTTACATGTCGTTCCCATGTCATGGTGACACTGTTATAAAAGATGGTTGTGCTCAGTAACTTCTGTCTGAGATTTCCATAACTGTAGAACCAAATAGACTTACCAGAAAGGTTTAGCACTTTTGGCTTTGTTTTTCTACTAAGAATTTGGTTTTATGCTTTGATGACCAGTTTCTTCAAGCTTTCTGGCTCTCAAACCTTTAACTGAAAACTGACTATTGTCTTGGTTTCCATACTAGAAAGACCTTTATTACATGATCCACAATGATATTCAATTATTATTGCAGTTTAACATATTGTCACATAAAGGGATCAGACATGTTTTATGTGGTATGTGAATTGTCAGATTGTTTTGTAATTTGTGAAGTGCCTTTTATAATGAAACATCTTCCAAATTATCATATTTGGTTGGGTTGGTGAACACACTTTTACCTTTTAATTTTTTACTCTTGTAGTTGCAAGAAACTTCTGTTGGTGTTAGATCCAAACACATAATAAAGTAAATAGAATTAAACAATACAAAATACAATACAAGATAACATCACATATTATATATGGTAGTAATGAAAAATATATTCCACTAAACACAAATATATAAAACAATATAGTAAATCAAAATTACTCTCCTGTCCAGAAATATATCAAGTTAAATCATTATAAAAAACACACACACAAAAGAAACATAATTTAGATTGGATGCAGAACTTTAACAACATGAATCAGAGACTGTGTTTAACTGTAGTGACTACAATAGGACAGACACTGTTTATATACTGTATGTCTAGTACAAAATTTCATAAGCTGTGGGCTGTGGCGGCATTGCAGGTGGGCTGTGGCCAACCCCGAAAAAACCTCCCGAATCAGCCCCCTCTTACTGCTCCCACGATCGCACTTGATTCACTTTGACAGCATCGCAGGTTGATCACTGCTAATCCTCAATGACCTCCTCAGCCCCTGCTCTGACGATCGTGCTCAATTCACAGAAAAGGAAAAGACTCATCTCATGCTTGACTCATCTAAAAGTCTGACGCTGCTCTGGTGATTACATGGGATCAATCTGACACTTTGATGATTGTGCTCAATACACCAAGGTGGGGGATGGGTCTCAATGAATACTGGCATGTGAGAAACTGATATGTGACACCACAAAAATTGGAAAACACTGGTCTAGTAGTTCTTGCCTGTAGTGACCAGTAACGTTTCCTTGAAGGTGATAAGTGAAAGAGAGTAAGTGTAGTCTGTACTGACATGTGATGTATACAGGAACTCAATGGAGTCCAGTTTCAGGCCTGCAGTCTTTTCTGTTGTCCAAATAACAGGTTGCAGTTTATGTTTGGTGACTGCCAAGCCAAACTGTTATGGAGAAAATAAGGATGCTTTTAATGACAGCTCTATAAAACTGTACCAGCACTGATTGGGACAGGTTCAACTTTTAAAGTTGATGGAAGAAAAACATACATGACTGAGTTTTTTTTTATATTAGAGTACTTATGTTTTCATCCCAGTTCCGACTGTGAGTTTTAGTTGTGCCAAGAAAGTTAAGTGATTACACGCTGTTCACAATGTCTCCTAAAATCCACGATAATTTCTACTGCTTTCAGAAAATTCAAGTTAGGTTTGTTGAAGGTGCACCAACTGGTCAGCTGATCCACATCAAGATGGTGGCTGTTTAATGTGTATCCAGTAGGCCAGACCTCAGGCAGCTGTCATGCTATGTTTAGCCAGTCATCCATTATAAGGCACTTTAGATAGACACAGAGATAGATAGAACAAGTGTTTATTTCTTCTAATAAATATATATATTTTTTTTAATTCAAATACAGGCAAATTAAATGGTTTGCATCTAGTTACACAGCAAATTAGGGAAAGGGTCTGAACCAGTAACAGGTTTGGGTTTAAATTTCAATGGCAAAGATACTAAACTGTAATACCTGCCTTAGACTTTAAAGGTATAGGATACAGATAGCTAATTATTTAATTTGAAGCTCTGCATACTGCTTTGTCTATAAACCTATGTTTATTTTTAACATGTCGCAATTTTAGTTAGAACATATCTCTAGTATAATTACAAACCCAGTACAAAACTTAATTGAGAAAATGGATTAGTTACATAAAATTGGACGAATGACCTATCATATACACTGTATCAATACAGGAGATCACACAAATTCGTTGTGATAGACACTTAAGTACTGACGTCTATTTGTAATGCTTGTTGCACACCTTAAACACACTCAAATCAATCAATCAAAATTTAAGTAATATGGTTATACCTTTTCAAAATTCTTGGATTAAATTAATGGAGTGATTTATTCAAGTGCATGTGTGTGTGTGTTTGCATGTGTGTGTAGATATGTGAAATATGGTATGTATGCTTAATATGCCTTCGCATAAGAAGAAGGCAATCTGTTTCTGCTCTGCTGACTGATAGTAGTTGCGGGAGCAAACAAAATCTTTCTTATGGCTCCCAGAAGCTAAAAGTTGCCAAGTGTGATATATAATATAGTATAAAAGTTCCTGCTTTAGCCTCTCTGGTACTGTTAAGCCAATAAAATTTCCACTTATATTGTGATCCTCTTACTTAAAATTAGATTTTAAAATCCTTTCGGTAAGGATAAAATGAGAACATTATGCAGTATTTTACCAATCATATATGGAAACAGCAGTTCTGAGGTTAAGCGTAAAAGTTAATCTCTTAGATAAAAACCTCATACTGTTTGATTGCACTAACCATAGATAAGAGGAAAGTAGTTTTGTCATGCCTGTACAGTAAAGACTTTCTGCCTTTTTATAACTGAATTGGTGAAGCACACATATTTATTTTTGTAACACTTTTTATAATAACTTTCATTAATATATCATTACCAACCATTATATAATGAGTATTAGTTTATGTCATTACATGATTAATGTAATATTGGACATTTTCATTAATAAGTCATTAAAAACATCACATAATGCTTCTGTACATCTTCACAAAATATTTATTCATTAGTTGTAATTATTTCCATTACCCCACCAAAGGTTAAAAATATTCAGCCTTTATAATGGTTTAAACAGGCTTGTTAATGAAAGTAATGAAAGTTATTTAAATTTGTTACCTTTACTTCACATGCAGGCTCAACTTTTTGAAGTTCAGGTCAGATCAGCTATGGAAAGGGGTCCAGTCTACATCATGGCATATATTCTGTCACTTGCAGGATATTTCCAAACATCAATAAACTTGGCTAAATGACAGCACAATGATGCAGTTATACAGATGGATAGACAGAAAATACTTGAAGTGCATTGCTATCATAATCACCTAGATTAAAATATAAATACTTGTATTACTTGTTCATAAATGAATATGAACACATAATCAGGTTGAATTATATATCAATTTCAGCTTTAAGCTTCCTTCTGAATTTAACAACCTTTACTGTATAAACAAATACAAAAATCTCTTTCATAAGCGTGTCTACCCCCTTTCCATTCCTGTAGTTACCTTTGGTGCATTTGGCTGCTGTTATTTTTATGTGAGATTTTTATTATATATGTGGTGCTGTAATTGACTCTAGCAGCTGTTCACAGGTGTTGTTTTCAATTCTGTATCCTCTTTGATGAGCATTCTATTGAACCACGGGGGAGTTTCATTGCAAACGTTTACTGATCCCACAAGGGATGCATGAGTGAAGAGACAGAGAATTGCATAAAACAAAATGGTTGGATCAGGGAACAGGACAATCCAATTATTTCTCTGTTCAATGCTGACTATATTTTTGCAAAAATGACACTGAGTTATTCAGGTTTTGTGAACCTTCAGAAGCTTGCATTTTTCTGCTTTACTATTTTATTATAAAGTATTGTTTTTCACTTTCTTGTTACTTGTAATAATTTGCAATGCTTTTTACGCCTCTGTTGATCTGCTACCTAAATGTTGTTTCCTTTGTGAGCAATGTCATAGAATAGGACTGCCTCCTCCTTTCCTTAAGGATTTGCAGGTGTATTTGATTTAAACATTCCTTCATTTACTAGACAATATTCAGCTTCATTCAAAGAACTTGTCATTTCCAGTGAGGACTACACTTGTCACACAATCCTATGGAAGCTGTATGACAAAGCTCACTATTATTAATCTAATTTTTGTGGTGATGTCATTTTTCCTATTTTAGGTAGTCAGCCTGTAGAGTAAAAGTTGGTGTAGATTTCCACTACAGCCAAACTTTAAATAAACACTAATTTTGTCAGTGACCTGCAGTCTTCGTCTAACCTGAACACAGTAGTAATGTTATAATAAATAACTTCCTGACTACTTACACTAGATAAAATCTCCAATAATTTTAATAGTGCTTTCATATCAGGTGGAATTTGTATCCACAAGTTCAGGATATCTCAAGGAATCTGGATATACATTAACATAAATTTTGTTAAAAACTTGACAAAATGGTTTGTGAAAATAAATATATAATCAGTTTATATCCAATTTTGACTATACTGTATAATGAACAGCCTCACTCTAGGAGACATTGCTGTGCTGGCTTTTTAATCCCACTCCCATCCAAACCACCAAAATGACACATTGAACCACAATCTGTCAAGTCAATTGCCATTTTTAAAAACCATTTCAGACTTGGTGATGCTCTTTTCAGCTATATCAGTCAAAATGCAGATTTCTGTTTGACACAATCGTGTCTTTCCCTGTCTTCATGGACTGTTGTGTTGCTGTAACAATACAGTTAAGCCTATGCAACAATTTAAAAACAAAAGAAATGTAGTGTCACACATGTGCGACTAGGAGGGAGCCGAGTGGAGGTAAGTGGAGGTAATTACCCGTCAGGCCAGGGGGTGGCAGGGTGCACTAAACCTACCTCTGTTATCTCTGCAGGCCAAATATGGGAAAACCTGCCTGACTCAGTGTCACTTCTGGACTGGCATCACTTCCGGTTCTGGTTAGATGACATCACTGCCATTTTCAGCTTATAAAGCCGTCATCTTTTTCTAACCAGATTAGTTCAGTTTTGGAGCTCAACCAGAGCACATCATTGCTATTCTCTTTGCCATTTTGCAGCCAGGGACAATATATGGGTGGCTGACCCAAACCTTTTTTCGTGTTTGAGACCACTTCTTTTAAAGTAGTTAAAGACTAAAATTTTTGTACTCATACATCTTACTCCTTGTCTACTCATGCCCTCCCATAGCATTAATATTGCACAAAGAATTAGTATTGGTCCCCCAGAACTAACTCTGGAACACTGGTTTCTTGACCACTGTTTTTTTTTTTTTCATTTAATGCATGTACTTTGCAAAACATAATATGAAGCTGTTAAATAAATTATAGTATGTTTTAGAATTAAGTTACCAAATTTAAAGAAAATAGACTTCTAACACAACCTACACTGACCAGCTGTGTTCAATATTTGAGATACAGGAGGAAAGAAAATGCAACTGTGTTTTTGTACAAAGTTACCTTTTCCATAATCTTCACTTGTATTTTTAAACTTCTCAACAGATCACTTAAACGATCAGCAAGTTATTATTATTTTGAGGAGTTATTTTTCAAGTAGTATGTATTGAATGTATTGAAATTAACCAATAAATTTTTTCAATATTGCAGATTCTGAACCATCTTTCTTTATCTGCAGTAGAAGAGATTATATTTCAATTGCAACTCTCTTTGAAAATGACTTTTTTCATGAGTGATTTTGGAAATAATGTTTTATATACAGTAATCCCTCCTCGATCGCGGGGGTTGCGTTCCAGACCCCCCCGCGATAGGTGAAAATCCGCGAAGTAGAAACCATATGTTTGTATGGTTATTTTTATATATTTTAAGCCCTTATAAACTCTCCCGCACTGTTTATAAATATTCCCCGCAGCGTTATACAGCATAATCCCTTTGTATTCTCTTAGATATTAGGTAAGATTCATTGAAATTATGTATATAAACACACACTGTTTATATACAGTAAAACCTAAATATTATTTTAAAGATATTGAGTGTCTCCGATATCACATATGTTACAGCCATTACGATAGACAGGTCACCAGCAATAAATACGTACATTGCAAGAAAAATAGTATACAGTAAATGTATTAATTATTTATGGTTACTCACCAACAATGACACGATGACTTGTCCGATAACAATGAGTTTAATTTTACTGCACAACAAAGGAGAGCGTTACAGCCCTTGTAAAGGAGCCACTTCAGGCGATTGTGTAGCACTGCCGTTGTTCTTCTTCTGGCAGTCTTCAATTCAAATCCCTAAAGCAGATTCTATCCAGACTACTGCCTTATTACATCCACTTCAACTCGTTTTGCACCCTGGTTAAAAGGACGCTGCAGCCGTAGATCTTATATTCCTTTCCTACTTTTTAAATAAAAAGAATCGTAGCCTTCAACAAATCCAAAACGTTTACCTTTTCGGCAATCATTAACATCTTCTTCTTGCGCTTGGGCACGGCCCCTGAAGCAGTAGCAGATTGTTTTGGAGCCATAATGAAGGGCTTGACTATGCACAAAGATAAACACTAAAGAGCACAACTCTTTACACAGCGAAACACATTGATGCTGAATGAGCGAGATGAGACTTCCTGGTTAACACTGCATTCAGCACGCAGGAGCTCAACTGCGTGCTCTGATTGGTTAGCTTCTCAGTCAGGAGAACTTAACTGCGTGCTCTGATTGGTTAGCTTCTCAGCCATCCGCCAATAGCGTCCCTTGTATGAAATCAACTGGGCAAACCAACTGAGGAAGCATATACAGGAAGTAAAAAGACACATTGTCCGCAGAACCCGCGAAGCAGCGAAAAATCCGCGTTATATATTTAGTTATGCTTTCATATAAAATCCGCGATAGAGTGAAGCCGCGAAAGTCGAAGCGCGATATAGCGAGGGATTACTGTACATACACTGAGACAAATAAAAGTATTTATCCCTTGGAAGGTTTCACATTTCGTTGAATCACAATGGATTTAATTTGTTTTTTAATTTGTTTTTTGTTTTAATTTGTTAGACACTAGTCAACAATAAAAGACTCTTTAATGTCAAAGTGAAAACAGGTCTCTGCAAAATGGTCAAAATTAAATACAAATATAAAACACAAAATAACTGACTGCATAAGTATTCACCCTCTTCAATTCAGTATTTTGTAGATACACCTTTGGCAGCCATGACAGCCTTCAGTCTGTGTGCACAGGTCTTCCTTTATCAGCTTTGCCTATCTGAAATGCTGCAATTTCTCCTCATTCTTCTTTACAAAACTGCTCAAGCTCTGTCAGGGTGCATGGGGATTGTGAGCAAACAGCCTTTTTCAAATCCAGGCACAAATTCTGAATTGGATTGAAATCTGGACTCTGACTGGGCCTCTTCAGAACATTAACATTGATGTTTTGAAGCCATTCCGGTGTAGCTGTGGCTTTATGCTTGGAGTTATTGCCTTACTGGAAAACAAACCATCTCCAACACCACCAATTGGTTTTAGAAGTCACATAATTAGTTACATGGAGATCACCTGTCTGGGGTTTCAATGAAATGTAGTATAAATGCACCTGGGAGGTTCAGCTTCTTGTGAGACAGTATTGTGGCCTAACCTACACGTTCCAGGCAACACCCTGAAACGATGATTGGAAAGCACAAGACAGGAGACAGATACAAAAAAAAATCAAAGTCATTGAATGTCCCTTGATGTTAAATTGATTAATAAGAAATGGAAAAAGTATGGTACAGCCGTAAATCCACACAGAGCAGGCCTTGCACAAAAAACAATTGTGCAAGGAGAAAACTAGTAAGGTAGGTCAGTGAGTGTCCTATGTTAACCCTGAAGAAGTTACAAGTTGCAGCGGCTGAGATTGGAGAGATTATGTCTACAATTACAGTAGCTCAGGTAATTCATCAGTCACAGCTTTATAAAGTTAAAGCCACTGTTAAAAACTCAGCTGGAGTTTGCCAGAAGGCACATGGTAGGCTCTTAATTTATGTTAAAGAAGGTTCTATGGTCTTCTGAGACCAAAGTTAAGCCATCAGACTAAATGCTATGTCTGATATATGCCAAACACTGCAGATTATAAGAAACAAATCAAACCCACGGTAAAGCATGGTGGTAGTAGTATCATGCTGTGAGGATGCTTCTCGGGAGCAAAGCCTAGAAGGCTTGTGAGGGTACAATGAATGTAGAAAAATATAGGGAAATCCTGGGGGAAACCTGATGCAGTCTGCAAAAAACCTGTACCTGGGAGTAGATTTGTTTTCTATTAAGACAGTAGCCTCATACATAGTGCTGAAACTACAGAGGAATGGCTTAAAACCATCAATGTTCATGTCATGGAGTGGTCAAGTCAGAGTCTAGACCTCAACCCAACTGAGTATTTGTGGCTGAACTTGAAAAAGGATGTTAACATGACTACCATGCAACATGATTGAGCTTGAGCAGTTTTGCAATGACGAATAGGGAAAAATCACAGACTCCAAATGTGTAAAGCTGAAAGAGACCTATCCATAAAGACTACACTAAATCTACTAAATACTGACTTGAAGGGAATGAATGCTTCACTATGATTCAATGTTGTATAATAATAATACAATATAAAAACTTCCAAGGGTTGAATACTTTTTATAGGCATTCTGGAAAAAATAGGTTTTTATCTTACACTAGGAAATAATCTTCCACAGTAAGTGCTAGAAATAAAGATTAATAACAACAGATTGATAGGGAGAAGAAAGTAGACAATTTATATTTTTAGGTAATTGCTAATTTATTGCTTCTCTATTTTCTTTTTTACACAATATTTATTAACAGGTATACATAGACTGTCATACTTAAATAGCTGCAAGCGCTTTGAGTTGACTCCTGAATTAGGTGGAAAATGAAGCATATGGTTAATCAATAATCTTAATGATGCATATATATTATGGAACAATTGCTTTGCCAATATTTTTTCTAATTTTGAAAGCCTTATGAAATTTTGTCTTATAGGCCTTTTTCCGTTGTAATGAATATTTTTCCACATATTTTGAACTGCTATTCAAAAATTTTTTATCCACTTTCACGGAATAATTATTTTAGATATTTTCTTGGAACAGACATTACTTTTTATCCTAAATATTTATACTTACAGAACACTAGCTATTTGGGAAAGAAAATTTTTATCGACAATTTTTACGTTCAATGAAAATTAAAAATTTACTTTATAGTCCAACAGAATGTAAGTTAATGGTCTACAAAACATTGGTATAAAGTTTCTATCTATCTATCTATGCTAGATAATACTCATTTATATACACTCCTCCATAACTGTGGAGACAGATAATGAAAACGATATATGAGTAACTGGACCATTATCCATATCACTTTACTGTCAAGCACTATAATGTGAACGTGAAATTCAATTGAAATTCATCTGCTCTATCCCAGATACACAGGTTCTTGGCATGGTTGGTGGGTCAGAGCTAATGGGGGGCATTGTGTCATTCTTGCTCCTTCTCTTTTTGACATCTGAAGTTGCATCACAAGTAAAATCTAGGGGAGCAGATGAAGAGTAGTCCAAATACCAGTTTGATAGACAACGGGGCACAATTCAGTTAATCAATTTCATCTCTTTCAATGGGAATATGCTGTGAAAACGCTCAACATTTTCATGTTCCACGAGGACAATAATAGTTGTGAAACCAAAAGATAACCCATTTAGATCAAGACACACAGTTAGATCCTGCCCCTACTCGTCATGTGACCTCAGGACGCAAAATAAAATGGCAAACTGGAAGTTCAGGAGTCAGTTCTTTTCCAGACTACTCTGGAAGCTCCAAATAGTACTAGGTGCTCTACAGAGCAAACAACGGCCCTAATCCTGTATAGAAAGGAGGTCCACAAGACATCTAGAAGTGAGGGGGTATTATTAATTTACATGAATGAAATAGCCTATAAGGACTCAATTGCAATCTGAAAGAGTTTAGAGTTAACTCATTAACACCTGCAGCTTATTATCTGGACTAGAGAAAATAAAACTTCTCTTTTTTCAGAATGAAAGGACTTGTGGGTGAATTCATTCTATTTTACACCCTCAGTGGTCACACTAGTAATATTATTATCTTGATCCATATATAGACGGTAAAGTCTAAGATAGCATTTAATGCAGAGAACTCATTCTGACACCAATGATGATTTTGAAGGTTCTGACAGCACCTTTTAACGTAAGCAGGCTTCAAGGCTATTAAATGGGAGAATTGAAACTTTGGGATGTTTAAAATGTAAAAAAGCCTAACGGGGGTATTAAATTAACTAATGTTGAATTTGTCACACACAGAAAATATGCAGTTATAAAGGTTATACCATATAAGATGAGTGTACATAAAAGTATGCAAAATCACCCATGAATGGGTATCTGTTAAGGCTAATATGTCGCACTACAACTTAAAAGGATGCTCAAGCAGTTCTGCAGCAGCTTTTGCCTTTTAAAAAGACTGACGCAATGTACTGAAAGAAACAACATCCACAAACTGTTTCAACCTGTTTTTTCCATTATATATGTAGGTTCATGTCATCTACAAGAAAGAAAAAATTGACAGGAAAAAAGTAAAAAAGGAAGACATGATCACATTGACATCTTTCACTTAATCAAAGATGCCATCTCAATCGATAATAAAGGACTGTAGGGCAATGTCTTCAGATATGGATGTCATCTGAAATGTGACACTATTCTTCATAATCTTTAAGATAATATGTGAATGGAAATCTTCAGAAATGCATCCACAACTTAACATCTTTTCATGCTTTGGATGGAAATAAAGCAAAAAAAAAAACAAAGTTGCCTCAAAGCTATATTGAATATGATAATCAGATATTCTCTGCTTCCTAAGACAGTCCTGTATATCACCTCCAGTTTATTTTTTCCTTAATATTAAAATAAAAAATAAAAACTTTACCTTGTATTATAGACATGGCAACTTTTTCAGTCCAGTAATTTATGCAGACATTGCATTATGCAGATTGTTGCACACAGCTCCTTGCTATACGTTAGGTACACTGTTGGATCATGTTAAATCACCAGTCACATCAGTTTTCAGCCTAATATGATACATCTTACCAATCAGATATCCTTTGATTATGAAGACTGCTGGCTGGAAGCCTTTCTTTTCCTATATCAGTGTTGTTGCAAGCCAAATAACTTGATTCATCCATATGACATCCACTGACAGGTGAGGGGACGCTGGCGCACGCAAATTGCTGCCACTCCTCCCTGTTAACTATGAGAGGCCAAACAGGCCATAAATCATATATTTCTGTGTGTAATCTATTGGTTTACGTGTGAACACTATTGGTTTATGAATATTTACTATCGGTTTGCATGCATACTTAATTGGTTTGCGTGCGTACAATACTGGTTTCACTCATATGAACTATATTGGTTCGTGACCGCATATTATCGGTTTGTGCGTGAACTATATCCGTTTGTACGTGCATACCACTGGTTTGCATATGAACTATATTGATTTGCATGTGTATATCACTGGTTCCAGTACGATTTGTTATTGGTTTGTGAGTGAACTGCATTGGTTTACGCTTGCATGTTATCGGTTTGCGTATGAACTATACTGGCTTGTGTTCTGTGTCGGTCTAACAATGGATTTGTGTATGCACTATATTGGTTTCATGCACGTCTTATACTGGTTTCATGTGGGTAACCTGTCGATTTTGCGCTTGAACTCTATTGGTTGTATGTGTGCACTATATCGGTTTCGCGTATGAAACATATTGGTTATGTGTGCGCACCCTATCGCAACTCTGTGTATGAACCATATCGGTTCTGCGTGTGAACTATATTGGTTGTTCATGTGATCTTCAGTGGAAATGGGTGGGGCAAGAAACAGAAACTCAAGGGCCGGTAGAGTCATGGAGTGTAAAGACAAGTGGCTAGAAGACGCATCTGCGTTTAAACGGCACTATATATTTTTTTCCGTACAATACTTTTGCGAAAGGACTTGGTGGTAATTATTACTATTTAACAGAATCTACCCTTGAGTCTGTAATGAACACAAAGCTGAAGTTAGGTACGTATTGGGCCGTCTTCTTATTTGATTCCAGGATCATGTTTGCTCGCACCCGGCCATAGTACTTTTTCACACAACTTTTGAAACCAGTTATTCATTCTGAAGGCAAAATATTCTACATTTACAAACGCCTTTATGTAACATACAACATTTAGATACTACTGATTACATTCGGCCAGTGCCCCCCACGCTGCACAGACAGGTGAAGTGACTTGTTTATGGTCACATAGTGTCATTATCAGGGCTTGAACCCACGAACTCAGTTTAAAAGTGCGGTCTTAGACACTACGTCACAATAGTTGCACATCTATAAATTGTATATTAATTGGCATAATATAAACTTGTCCAGGACAGATTCCATTGTTAAAGTTGAGTTTAACATTTTCAACCCGTTCAAGTTTTGGTTGAAAATCTGGAATATTTATTTTTTCAAATAATGGATCAGTTTGCAGATTAATGTACACACTATAGAATACTTTGCCTTGCTGTTAATATAGAAGAAGCAGCTGGCTTGTGAATAAGTAGCTGACTGCAAGCTTATACTTAATGTAGCTAGAAGTGAATAAAAAGGCAGCTAAATGCACACCTAACTTAAAAATAATTACCACCAAACCCTTTCACAAACATACGGTGGCGTGCAAAAGTATTCAATCCCCTTGAAAGTTGTCATAATTTTATGCAAGACAAAATATTTGTACACATATTTATTCATTCAGTATGTTTTCTTATGCTGTAACAAAACATTTCCAAAGTCAAAATAAATTATTTTATGTAGACATTTAATTGAAGAAGAAAATCTCCAAAGTTAGCGTTTACATAAGTGTTTAAAGCTCTGTGCTTTGGAAGCTCCAGGCTTACACCAATGACAAATTAATTACAAAGGTGGCAGACATTTGACAGTCATATTAAACATAATGAGGTGCTACTTTCTCTCTGGATATAAAAAGACCCCTTCGTAGGGGCCGTAGTCTTTGGTGGACAGTCACTGAAAAAATGGAGGGGAGCTTTCTGCTGATGTGAGAAACAAAGTTATTGAAATGCACAAGGTAGCAGGAAACAACTATAAAAATATCAAGAGTTTGAATGTCCCATTGCGCACTGCTGGATCCATCATCAGAAAGTGGAAGGTTCATCACAGCACCCAGACTCTTACTAGAACAGGCCGTTCCTCAAGACTGAACATCAGAGTTAGACATCAACTGGTGAGAGAGGAGACTAGAAATCCAACCATCACTCTCAGATGTTTGCAGTGATTTTTGGCTGAAACTGGAGTGAAGGTGCAGGGGTCCACAATTTCAAGAGCTCTCCATTAAACAGGCCTCTACAGGCGGGTGGCAAGAAAGAAGCCATTCCTTAAGATGGTCCACATAAAAGCACATATTGCATTTTTCCAGTTAAATGTGGGAAAAAGGGTTTATGGTCAAATGAAACCAAAATAGAACTTTTTTCTCAGACTTCAAAGAGGTACAGAATGTGTGGTGTAAAACAAACACTGGCCATGCCACAAGAAACACCAGACCTACTGTGGAATATGGTGGTGGCAGCATCTTGCTATGGGGATATTTGTCATGTGCTGGGACTGAGAATCTTGTCAGAGTTGAAGGGGCAATAGATGGGCACAAATACCACACAATATTGCAAGAGAACTCGTTCCAGTCTGCTATGAATTTAAAGCTCGGGAGAAGATTCATCTTTCAAGATGACAATGACCCTAAGCATTAGACCAAAGTTACACTGGGATGGCTCAAAAACAGACAGGTGAATGTTTTGGAATGGCCAAGTCAAAGCCCTGATCTTAACCCTGTTGAGAATCTGGGGAACTGTTTGAAAACTGCTGTTTAGAGATACCATCCCACCAACATAGATGGTACCTAGAAATCACACAAAGAAGAATAGGGAAGAATCACGACTAAACAATGTGCAGAACTGGGGCGTATTTACATACCCCAAAAGAATGAAGGCTGCTACTACAGCAAAAAGGTTCTTGAGAAAGTATGAATATGTTGGGCTTGAATACTTAGGCAAACAATCACTTTGGAGTTTTTCTTTAGTTATTTGGAGTTTGATAAAGTTTTGTTACAGCACAAGAGTTTCACATTAAAAATACCAAATGGATAAATATGTGGACAAATATTTTGTCATGCAAAAAATTAGGATGACTTTTAAAGGGATTGAATACTTTTGCACGTCACTGCATGTTTGTGAAAGGGCTTGGTGGTAATTCTTTTTACCAGTATTTTCCCTTAATTCTGAAATGATCACAGGACTGAAGTTAGGTACGCATTCGGCTGGCATTTTATTCACTCCCAGCTACTCCCAGTATAAGCTTGCAGTCAGCTACTTATTCACACAGCTTTTGCAAAGTGGCTTCTTATCTATACTAATAAAAGGCAAAGCCCTCACTCACTCACTCACTCACTGACTGACTGACTGACTGACTGACTGACTGACTGACTGACTCATCACTAATTCTCCAACTTCCCGTGTAGGTAGAAGGCTGAAATTTGGCAGGCTCATTCCTTACAGCTTATTTATGGCCTCATCTTCACGAAATGTGGTAGGCGGCTTCCCTGTGCTAACCGAAACCGATGTACTTACTTATTTTGATGGTATGACGCCACTGTCGGCCGTCATATTGAACTTTCCAATGTCACCAATTTTCCAACTTCCCGTGTAGGTAGAAGAATGACCCCGTCTTCACGAAATTTGGTAGGTGGCTTCCCTGCGCTATCCAAAACTGATGTACGTACTTATTTCGGTGGTATGACACCACTGTCGGCCGCCATATTGAATTTTCCAAACATCACAAATTCTCCAAATTCCCGTTTAGGTAGAAGGCTGAAATTTGGCAGGCCCATTCCTTACAGCTTACTTACAAAAGTTAAGCAGGTTTAATTTCGAAATTCTACGCGTAATGGTCATAACGGTGAACGACGTCCGCCATATTGAACTTTCTTATTCATGGCCCCATCTTCACGAAATTTGGTAGGCGGCTTCCCTGCGCTAACCAAAACCAATGTACATACTTATTTCGGTGGTATGACGCCACTGTCAGCCGCCATATTGAACTTTCCAACGTCACTAATTCTCCAACTTCCCGTGTAGGTAGAAGGCTGAAATTTGGTACTTATTTCGGTGGTATGATGCCACTGTCGGCCGCCATATTAAACTTTAAACGGAAACCGATGTACGTACTTATTTCGTTGGTATGACACCACTGTTGGCCGCCATATTGAACTTTCCAACGTCAATAACTCTCAAACTTCCCGTGCAGGTAGAAGGCTGAAATTTGGCAGGCTCATTCCTTACAGCTTACTTACAAAAGTTTAGCAGGTTTCACTTAGAAATTCTATGCGTAACGGTCATAACGGTCAACAACGTCCGCCATGTTGAACTTTCTTATTTACGGCCCCATCTTCACGAAATTTGGTAGGTGGCTTCCCTGAGCTAACCGAAACCAATGTACGTACTTATTTCGGTGGTATGATGCCACTGTCGGCCGCCATATTGAACTTTTCAACAGTCTTTGTTACTTATGGGCCCATCTTCAAGAAATTTGGTACATGGGTTCCCAACGCTAACTGAATCCTACTTACGTACATATATACGTCCATAGCCTGCAGCTCAGTCACTGTGTGAGGTGGAGTTGGGTCCTCCATCCCAATGCCTCCCACGTTGTTGGCTGCCTGCCTATATAAGACCGTCCGTCGCTCCGGTCTCTACATTCCCTTCCTTGCTTCGCCACGGGATTCACGTCTCCCTACTGATAACTACAGCCTTTTTGTTTAATCCATGGCTTCTCCGCTGTTTTATTGTTTGTTTATTACAATTATAGTTATTGTATAGGTATTTTAGACTTACTTTACATTGCTCAGGTACCCATTTCCTTTATCATTCCAACTCCCATTACCATGTCTATCGAGGTGATCACTATCGATCAAAGAACTGTCACTTACTGAGTGGTTTCCATGCCCGGAGATGGCACCTACCTTTTCCATTCTCTTTGTTACATATTGCACGGCCATATCAGGCTCACTCTTGATATCCGGAGGAACATTGTGTCTTATGTATTGAATGACTGGGACAGGTTCAAGGTGTGGACTGATGACTGTACAGGAGATAATTATACTACACAGGAGCACTATAAGAGTGAAATGCTTAAGCCCTTCACCTATGGTTCTGCAAGTGAGTTGATGGCAGCCGCTGAATTGTTCACTTGTCGCTTTCAAGTGTACCGAAATGGCCAAATATTTTACACCTTTCGACAACCGCCAGTGCCTCTTAAACATCTTAGATTCACAGGTGACGATTTCAGTATTGGACACTTTGATGTTTATGAGTGTTTAAACTCTCAAAAGCTGGATGTGATTTTATCGATGAAACCGGTTGTGTGCTTACAATGCTTGACAGATGCCGAATGTCACTTCAACACAACAAATCCTGCAAATACTGTCGTAATTGAAACAAACCATGAACCTCAAACCGATTATGACAGCAGCAATCCAAGCTGTGAGATTTGAGACAAGATTACTGTTCACATGGCCAACTGTAAATTACATGCTCAAGAGTAAGCTCAGCACACAGCTTGGTCATATTACAACCGGAGGGCCGAACTGACAACATGGTATACAAAGAGATCCTTAACAAATAATTATTGGCATATTTTCCCTCAGTTTAAAAAGGTTAAATTTTCTTCTTAATAAAAATTTTAAGGCAGTACTTCGCCGCTGCGAAGCGCGGGTATTTTGCTAGTTCTATTATAACAGCAAGGCAAAATATTCTACAGTGTGTACATTAATCGGCAGACTGATCCATTATTTGAAAAAATAAATATTCCACATTTTGGTCCTGCACGGGTCAAAATTGTTAAACTCTAATTTAACAAATGAATCTGTCCTGGACAAGTTTATATACGTCAATGTCACAAAACTATGAAAATTAAGGTGGCCCAACGTCATTTAACACTTTACAGTGCCCATTAAATATCACAGTAAATCCCATTTATCTGATATTGAAGTGGGAATACATTGTCACGCTTGTTTTATTTCTTTTATTGTACGTGTAGTTCGTGGATACAGCCAACTTGAATTGCATGGATTTGACTTAATATTTATAGATTTTATGGACTCTACTTTGACTGGGAACAGCTGAGTCTGTGGATCGCGGGACGACACCTACGAACATTTCTTTGTACCCGGTGATCTATGACCTCGGGATGATCTGTCTCCGTGATTATATTCGCTATGCTGATCTGCTTCCGATTCATTTTACAGTACTCTACGACTGGGAACTGATCTGATGTTCATATTAAACTGGCTTATGGCTCCGGGGCGATCACGCATGAAATTATCAAGCGTTACTCTTTGTGGCTGTGTATTGGAACCTCCAAATCCTGCTACCTCCTCCTGCTATGCTATCTGCTGCTTTGCTATTGCTGCTCATCTCATCTACGCTACCACACCTGCCTGCCCTACCGGTTCCGCTGTGCTGTGCTGCTTCTCCACTGCTTTTCAGATAAGTATTGCCCAGTATCATGCTAAAATACTCTCATGAGAAACTCCTTCTTATTAAGCAGTTTGTCCAGAGCAAATGGTCTGACTGAAACATCCTTAAAGACGCCGGTATTTTGCAGCGCCCAAAATATATTCATCGCAGGTCAGGTCGCCGCCACCGACGGGCTGCGAATGAAAAGACAACTGGCAGCATTTGCTCAGGAATAAGCTGTCCTTCTCGTGACCCTGGAAATAGAAGTGTCGGTGTGCCAAATTTACATTGTGTGGAAATAAACCCTGCTCACGGTTCTGTGCAAAAAGAAGCCTCATTAACTAATATTGCACTGTTTAACACAAGATCTCTTAATGGCAAAGCATTGGTGCTGTCAGAACTCATCACTGACACCAAACTTGATGTACTGTGTTTAACGGAGACTTGGCAAAAACCAAACAAATTGACGTCTCTCACAGAGGCAACTCCACCTGGTTTCGCTTTCCATACAGAACCTAGCAGTTCTAGACAAGAAGGTGGGCTAGCGGTAATTATCAGAGCAGACTTAAATATCAAACGAATCCCAATTGACTGTCCACTGTCTTTTGAGTGCCTGGCTCTTAAACTAATAACGGAAACAGGTCCTGTCTCACTCATTGTTCTTTATCGTCCTCTAAAATACAATGCATCCTTCTTATCTGATCTGATTGAATTTTTAACCCACATAAGCTCTTACTCTCAGAGAATTATCCTTCTCGGTGATTTCAACATCCATATTGACACTACTACATCTAAACTGAGAAATTAATTCCTATCCTTACTGGACTGTTTTGACTTGACACAACATGTTGATTTTCCCACCCACTCTGGTGGTCATATTGGATCTGATCTGCACTTCTGGACTATCTGTTGCCAACATTTACAGCACTGATCTGGGACTTTCTGACCATAAAGCAGTATTTTTCACTGTCTCACTGCCTTTCCCTCCTCTTACCTGTAAACAACAAATTTCTTACAGAAACCTTAAAAATATCTGTCCCTCTATCTTTTCTGGATCCATTTCTGATCTTTTACTGTCTGCACCTATTCTGTCAACACTAGATAGTCTTGTTGACCACTATAACTTAGCCCTTCATTCAGCATTCGATAAAACAGCTCCTTTAAAACATAAGGAGGTTTCCTTTAAACGTTCAGCTCCTTGGTATAATTCAGAATTGCGATCTATGAAAGCAGCTGGCCGACGCCTTGAGAGAATGTCACGTAAGACTGGCCTCACCGTGTACATCCAGGCTTTCTTTGACCACCAAAAAGCTTACAGAGAAGCACTAACTGCTGCTAAGAACACCCACTATGGCAGAATAATAGAAAGTGGCCACAATAACCCAAGGGTTTTGTTTTCTGTAGTTAATAAACTACTCGAACCTGCATCTGGCCCAACTACCTCTTCTACTGAAGTCTGTGAGGATTTCCTCCACTTTTTCCGTAACAAAATTAAAGATTTAAATAATTCAACTAACATAAATACATCATCTATTTATATCTCTCCCTGTTTTCCCACTCCATCCAGCTCCTTCTCTAAGTTCTCACCAGTCACCTCTGCATTTGTTAATAACCTCCTTTGTAAGATGAGGCCGACTACTTGTATACTGGACCCCATCCCCAGCACACTACTTAAATCCTGCCTTCATGCCATAATCCCGACTGTTACAACAATAATAAACTCATCCCTTGACACTGGCTCTGTGCCGCTCACTTTTAAAATCGCTTCTGTAACCCCAATGTTAAAAAAGTCTGGTCTTGATGCTGACAATCTTATCAATTTCCGGCCTATTTCCCACTTACCTTTCCTGACAAAAGCTCTTGAGCGTGTTGTAGCCTCCCAGCTCACCAATTACTTAACCACTAATAACTTGATGGAACCCTTTCAGTCTGGTTTCAGGGCGCAGCACAGCTGTGAAACTGCTCTGCTACGGGTAACCAATGATTTGCCTATGGCAGCACACTCTGGATAAACCAGCATAATAATTTTGTTAGACCTCAGTGCAGCATTTGACACTATCAGACATGACATTCTACTGTCCAGAATGGAGAACATGCTGGGTATCTCTGGCGCTGCCCTCTAGTGGTTCAAGTCCTATCTGACTGATAGGCAAGAGTTTGTTAGTTTTGGCAATAGCAGATCCAGCTCAGCGCCAGTCACACAAGGAGTTCCTCAGGGCTCTGTCCTTGGCCCTCTTCTATTCTGTATGCTTCCCCTTGGCCATATTATTCGTAGCTATGGACTGGGCTATCATTTTTATGCAGATGATACTCAACTCTACTTCAATGTTAAAAGTGGAACTTCATCAGAGCTTTCTCAGCTCACAACCTGCCTTAGTGAAATTAAAACCTGGATGGAGCAGAACTCTTTAAAATTAAATTGCAAACAAAACTGAACTCCTGCAAATTGGCACTAAAATGCAACTTAATAAAATGAGCTCCTTCCCAGTCAATTTTGGCAGTGATCTCATCAGACCTGCCTCTACTGCAAAGAATCTTGGTGTCATTTTTGATTCCTCCCTTTCTTACTCCGCCCACATAAATCACATTAAGAAACTTTCTTACTTCCACCTCCGTAACATATCCTGTGTTCACTCCTTCCTCTCCTTTTCTAATGCTAAGAAACTGCTTTTATCACATCCCGCATCGATTATCGTAACTCGCTGCTGGCAGGTGCCCCTTTTAATCTTATATCACAGCTCCAGCTTATTCAAAACTCGGCTGCAAGAGTCCTGACTCGAACCAGCAGCAGCGAGCACATCACACCCATCCTGCTCCATCTTCACTGGCTCCCTGTGTCTTACAGAATCGAATATAAAATCCTACTAATAACCTACAAAGCCTTAAATAACCTCGTGCCAAACTACATCAGTGACCTTCTCCATCACTATGTGCCTGACCGCTCACTAAGGTCCTCTGATTCTCGCAATCTTGTTGTACCCCCCCACTAATCTACACTCCATGAGTGACAGGGCCTTCAGCTGTATAGCGCCCAGACTCTGGAATGACCTTCCGAAATTAATCAGGTCAGCTGACTCTGTGAATTCTTTTAAAAAACAACTCAAAACTCATCTGTTCAGGAAGGCTTTTAACTCTACTTGACTTTATTACCCTTCTCTCAGTTTACCTCTCTGTCAAGATGCTCATGTAACCTGTGTGTGTGTGTGCTAGACCATCAATTATGTTGTCTGTTAGGCTTTCTCTGAATTTACTGTCTTAATCTTCTTTATTTATTTATTTGGTTTGTACTATGCTATATACTGTATACCCTGCCGTTCTTTCTTATATTCTGTAAGTGCTTTGAGCATGGAAAAGGCGCTATATAAATAAAATGTATTATTAAAATGTATTATATATGTGTCCTGTGACAGAGACTTCATGTCTCAAATACGGCTCGAACACAGAGGACAAGTAGCACTGGCACCAGGTAAGGAAGAACATTTTAAATTATGTTTTTTGTGAGTTATAGTGAAATCTCAGTGATGCTGTCAGAAACATTGATTTTGATAATGTCACACACGTGCGAGTAGGAGGCAGCTAAAGGGTCTGAATAATTGTAATAAAACATCCGACCAGGGGGTGGCGGAGTACGCTGACTGTCTTTCTCAGTTCCCTACAGACTTTTCCTGGGAAATTTTGCAAGGTTCCAGCGCCTCAGAAGACATCACTTCCGGAGCCGGCCGCTGTGCTGACGTCACTTCTGAAGCCAGCCCCTTTGCTGACGTCACTTCTGGTTCCGGCCATTTTGATTGACATAATTTCCTCTACGGGCCTTTAAAGCCTCCATCTTGGACAATTGTAACCAGTTCTGTTGTGGACTCTGTTCTATGCACATCGTGCTTCAAAACATAAACTTTTGTAGCTTGAAAAAACAATATACGGGTGGCTGCCCCAAATCTTTATGATGTCTTTTGTGTATTCTTATCACAATAAATACAATTTTTGTGGTGAGTTGTTTCTGACACAATACTTCTTGTTTTATTTATCATTTTTAGTCTCACATTAAGTACTTTCTGTAGTGGTGTAACTATCTACATGTCAGAGCAGTGTTAACATGGATGAAAGATGATTATTTGCATTCTAATACCAACATTATAGCACAGAATTCTCAAACATGAAAAATTAATGATTCAGTCAAGAATCATTATGCACCATCTAGCCAAGTACTATCCATTCTCCACCTTAATGTCCCATTTTTGTTACTGGAAAATCTGATTACCCTGTTTTATCATCTTAGCTGCCCATGGTCAACCATTTAAAGCTGAGTTTCAGAGTGCTTCGGCTTATATATTGAATAAGTAATAAGCTTCCAAATCTCAAATTGGCTGATGGTGATGCTGTTAGATGTTTATGCAGTTACTGTCAACTTTGAGAAAATGGGACAGATACTTAACATGATCCATCCATCCATCCATTATCTAACCCGCTATATCCTAACTACAGGGTCAAAGTGTACTTAACACGATCACCATTAAATCTCATTCAAGAAAACATTGGTGATTTGTATAATGTGGGAGTTATTTGTTCCAGATTGTTGCTGTAAATAAAGAAATTCACAATCACCTGAAACATAGAAGTGTTGCTTTTATACACCCGAGGAAGCAGGAATTAAATACTGTGACATTAGTGTGATGTTATGCCTTATAGCAACAAAGGTTCCGGTAATGTGTTGTTGTGGACCGGACAGTTCTGGGTAGTGCACCCGGATACGGGGTGTGAAAAAAGGTGTGTGCACACTTAATAAAATGGAGGTTCAAAGACAAGTCGTTGTCCCGTGGCATTAATAACATAACATGGTGTCAGAAATAGGGATTGGCGGACACCGGAGAGTGGATGAGTAAAACGCCAGTGAGACGAGACCCACGGTGAGCGATACCTGCACGGAGAGCGGCCGAGGGAGGAGTGTACGAGAAACGAGCGCCCACGAGCCGAGTCCTATAAAAAAAAAAAAAAAAAAAAAAAAAAGCGGCACTGAAA